>JANVCC010000019.1:24948753-25207483 GCA_025345505.1 Todiramphus chloris collaris | reverse complement strand
GAAAGAAAGAAAGAAAGAAAGAAAGAAAGAAAGAAAGAAAGAAAGAAGCAAGCAAAAATGCTGGAAAGGAAAAACTCTACAAACAGCTCCTATCTCCCATGTAATGGCAGAGACTTGTGTAGAGACCACAAAATGTCCTGTTTTCATATATAAGTGACTAAATATCTTTCAAAACCCAGTCCCTGCTGTCCTTGTTTCTCAGTTCCACTGTCTGTAAAACTGTAGTATCACTAATCTCATGTAATCCAATCCAATCTAACAGCAATCAGTAGTTATCTGAAGAAAATCTCATTAGAGGTTTTGAGGAGCTGAAACACTCCAGCAACAGAGTCCACAGAAATATCCTAGCTGAAGACTGCCTCTTCCTTCACTGCTAATCTCCTCCCCTCCGAGGATAATGTCTCTAAAACACAGTTTACTAAATTCTGGCAGAGTTTTGAAAATAACTTTCTAATGTGTCACTGCTTTCCTCTAAGAGTTGATGTTTTTCCCCACTGGTTTTTGCAAATTATTCTGTCACTTAGCCATAGAGTTATTGGAAAAATACATCTTCTGTAAAAAGCACAACTAAATTTAAAAACCCCCACAACTGTAAATGTAACCAAGCCACCTACCAGAAAAAGACTAAAACCAGTTATATTTCATGAAAAATAGCCTTCCAAACACTTGCTCATCTGCTATGACAAAAAATATACCCTATCAGCAGAAAGAAGTGTATATTTCAATACAAGATCTCATTATTGATTAAATTTATTTAGAGCAACATTTATGAAATAAGACATGGCCTGAGTAGTAGCTGACCAGCTAATGATTGTACTGTGCCTTACAGGGCTCCTCAAGGACCTCACAGTCAAAGACACCGATGTTGGTGTCACACTCGCAGTTACAGGCAAAGCATGATTTAATCTTGCCTGTTTTATCTACATCTGCCTTCCCTCCACACAGAGAGTCATAAATCTTCCGTGCACCAATATCAGCATTTTTGCAACCCTTATTCACCCGTTTCAAAAGGATTGGCTTGGCTAGATTAACCTTTGCAAAAAAAAAAAAAAACCCAAAAAGATATCTCCCAATTCATGTAAGCATCCCTTTTCTCTTGGTCCAGACAACAGGCTGCATGTCCAAGGATTCATCAAGGCTGAAAGTCAGCCAAAGTCTGCTGCCACAATTACCCTGATCGGAATAACCCAAGTCTTTCTGAAAGCTGAATTTTAGGAAAACAAAACCAGTCATTTTTCCCCAAGGTCTGATGGCTGTGCCTTGTATTATTATACATAAATCAATCTCAGGTATGCTGATTACACTCTAGTACTCAGTCATCCATCCTGACCCACAAGAAACGTCCTGACTCTTGGGAAATGACAGGCAAGAATTTAATACCATAATTCTTCCCTGCTTTTTGTAGCCACACTGTCAACTAATAACACAGTAGACAAGACTGCACTACAAGAGGGATTCAATTTGAGATTTGGATGCCTACGTTTAGGTGCTTATATAAGTGCCAGGTATCTAAACTTCTATTGTAGTCAACAGGGATATAATAAAAAAAGTCAATGGAATATAAGAATCAAGTTAGGGAGCAGCCAGCCCACAACAACCTTACACTGAGCTTGAGCACTCTCTAGACTCTACTGTGTTCCATTAACTGTCATGGGATCTTAGGTATTGCCTGTCCAACTCCACTGCTTAAAAGAAGATACCCAGCATCATTTGAGATGTCCCAGAATGTCCAAGGCATGCTGCTGGTGCTGGCAGACAAATATACAACACAAGACCTGTGGGAAATTCATATCCCTATGGCACAGCAGCTGAAAGGATACCTGGCACATCTCACACAGCACTAATGCAGAAGAATCCCACTCCTAGGTTATATACAAACAGAAATTAGATGCCTGAATATTGGTGCTATAATCTTTAAACTGGGTCCTATCCTTCAAGGATCACCTTACGCCGATTAACTAGTTAGTGCTGAGAGAGAGAGAGACTTTCAGTCAACATCTCTGTATCATTTTGATAGTATTTTTTCACCTTTGCAGCAATACTGGCTATAAACATGAGCTTTTTTTGATGTTGTTGGGTTTTGTGTGTGTGGGTTGGGGGGTTCTTTTTTGTTTTATTTTGTTGTTGGGTTTTGGGGTTTTTTTTTTTTGTTTTGTTTTGTTTGGGGTTTTTTTGGGTTGGTTGGTTTTTCCTTTTTTTGTTTTATTAAATTATATTGGAAACCTTGGAAAAACCAAGAAATTTCATGCTTAGGAATGCTGTTACTGTGTGCTGTTACAACACACATGTAGCCAAAACATGAAGACCCATTCACATCTACACTGCAGAAAGAAGGTGCTTTTTCAGTGATGCTCCATATGCCCTTTCCACTCATGAAAATAATCCCTTTCTTGGCAAACGCTATCACTTGGACTCTGTGGTGTCGCTGCTGCGATCACACATCCTGGCTTTCAAACAACTCATGGGACAGTAGATACCTTTTCTACAACACAATGTAAACGTACATCTTTGCTTTGATAACACCTACATTTTTGTCATCTTATTTTAGTATTTGGGTGCATATTTATGCTTCAGCCTCTTCAAAGAAGAGCTATTTCTCAGTTGGGTGCAGTTACTGCTGAAATGAATGGCGTTAACAGTCTTGGTTTAGTTGCTAAGTCTGGGACTAACAGTGGTAGGACCACACTGTAATTTGCTAGCTTTCTCCTAACTCTTTTAAATTTCTATTTCCAAAGTATGAGAGAGTATGTAAGTGACAGCTTCTATTGAATAAAATATTGATTCTAATATTTTTCTTCTAGATGATCTCCATATCAACCCCAAATCTAACAAAGGCTTACAAGGAACTAAGAGAAAAACTTTCAAGAAAGAATAAGTCATTTGTGGTAATGTCACTTCAAACTGTAATTTAAGTGCTGGAGGCCTTGTTTTTGTACAATCTCTAAAATTTTAAGCACCAGGAACCATAGCTCTTCCTTACAGGGTTCTTAATTAACTTTATGCTTTACACTGAAAAAAACTTTAGAGGCAATTCTTCCATCATCAGTTAAGAGATTTAGGTATGTTGCTTCTGCTGACATTACAGGAAATTAAACTTGGACATCCCTTCTGTGCTTAAACCAAAACCAGAATAACCTCCCTCTCTTTCAGCTACTCCATACTGGCTGCCAATCAGAACTTCTCTGATGCAAAATATATGTTGTAAAACATAATGAATCTACAGCAGGAAAATATGTGAGGAAGGCTAAACATTGGAGGTCACTCACAATATTTTGCTGGCAAAGATAGTTTTAACTGAGGTATTCTTATCATAATACTGTGATGGTTCATAGCATTGATTACTTTCCATTAAAGTCATAAAGAAGCATTGAAGTTTTGTACTGCTCTGCAAAGAGGGGGACAAAAAAAACCTCAACCCACAATAAAACCAAACCCACTTGAAATACTGCCATAAATTAAGAGTCTGAGGGTCCATAAACAATTTATTTCCTCCCTCCAGCCTTAGCTAATACCTTCATTATGATCATACATGGCTAGAAATTCTAGGTGCAGCTTCTGAGTGGTAGCTTGGAATACCTTTGTAAAAGCCCAAGCTTTAGTGGCCCAGAGCCATCACTACCTTTTCAGTGGCCCATATAAAGATATCTGTGTTACAATCCAAATCAGTCCTTCAGTACCCTTGAGCTGGACAAATCAGCAAGGCAATTTATGTTTTATGCTATACATGCCATTTACAGGCAACAGTCCACACATATGAACAAAGAATACAAGCAAATTTCCTTTACTACTTAAAGTAAGGGAAAAACACCTGGTTTTAGTCACCAGGAGTAAATTAACTTCTTTGTAAAGTGGAATATTCAGTGCTCTCCCTTGCCATTAAACAAAACAAAACAAACCCAAAACAATAATAAAAAAAATTTCAAACCAAACCAACAAACAAACAAAACAAGCAAAAACAAAACAAACCCCAAACAAACAAAAACAAACCCCAAAACTAACAGTAGGAGCAGAGCAGATATAGGAAGGAAGAAGGAATGAACCCTAAATGAGGACATGAAAGACAACGGGCCAGGTGCAGATATGCTCTGTAATACAGTTGCAGCCTTAGGGAATGTTAGCAGTATCAAGATAACTCAAGTGACTAAAGCTGGGAAAGAAAACCAAACCAGACAATATGAAGGTACTGAGCTTGCAGAGAGCAGGACCTGGGAAATTGTGAAATATTCTGGAATTCTGAATATTCTGGAATAGTTCTGACCTTCTAGAGGAGAGATCTGTAACAATAAGGCATGGCTAAACTTGGAGTAAGTGACCGAAAAATCTTGGTGGCCTCTCTGCTGGCAGATTACTTGTGCAACAGGTGGTCAGACAGAAGGACTGGCAGTGAGGCAACGCAAGAGTGTCAAGGAAAATATATTACACTGTGTGCTTTCCTTGGGCCCCAGAGGCAACCCCAATTCATGTCAAGCAGCCTAAGAGAAGCCGCATGACAATCAATGGGATCATACAGAGGAATCAGTGCTAAGCAGCAAGAGTAAAAAGTGAAGAGTAAAATCCTCAACTTGAGGGATAACCATAAACCAGTGAACAAATTCTAAATGTAAGTTCTTTGATGTAGGAGGCAGTATTATCCTCTCTGGCTGGAGAGCCTCTTGTTCAATTGAAGCCAAATATGCAACTAGCGTTCTCCTATGGAGTGCTGCAATAGAATTAACACTGATGTGAGCCCATGCTGCTGGACCTTTCGTGGACTTGTAACTTAGGAAAACTATCTGATCCTCCACTTAAGGGAACAGAAATAAAGCAGTGGCAAAGGCTCTGTGCAAGGTCATTATCCAGCAAATTCCAACTGGAATAGAAAGCTGCACTAAAAATCTGCAAACACTAGGATGTTGGGATGCTAAGGGGAAGTCCAACACAGGTCAAAAGCCTAGCATAAACTATCATATTAAAAAAAAAACAAAAATCAAACAAAAAGCATATGGTGTATCTGCTGCCCTGAGTAGCAGTAAATTACCAGCAGCACATGTCTGCCTGCCATAATTTCAGCCTCTTCCTAGCATTCCAATTTTAGATGCCATCTGCAACTAAACAAGTTAGCTGACCCCAAAATGTTTATGTCCTGCCCCTTTTCAGCTTGTGGGCAGAGCTGAGAGAAGTCCATCACCTTTGTCAGCCTCCAGTCTTCTTCCTGGGGCTCTCACTAAGGACAAGCCTCAGCTTTGCTGCACCGTATTTCATTCTGCCTACTTGAAAGCATGAGAAGGGGTATTGTATATGCTCTCTTTTTAAATTACCCGCAGTTTCATAATTTTAAAAATCTTCCTTAAAAGTGAGCTGAAACACTGATGCACTCCACTCTTCACGTTCTCTGTGCTTGTAACACAACTCACTCCTTTGGGCATGTTTCCCTCCAATGTCCTTTTCTGGAGCAAGGTTTGCAGGTCACAACACAGCATAGGGACTGTGAAACCTCCTCTGTTTCTGTCCTTCCTACATCTTTTTTCCTCCATTCCAAAGGAGAATATATTCTTAACAACACTAAAGTTTGCTAAATTCTCGGAGTTTAAGCATAATAATGTAAAGACAACAATAAGGATAAGAATCCACTTAGTGGGGTACTAAGTTATTATCCTCCACCAAAGAACTCACAGACATTGCAACAGAAGTGCCCAGCCTTATTGTAACTAACAGAATAAAATAAAACATGGGCAGAATATTTGTCCCACTCTTGGAGAGGTGCAACTACTACTAAAATGCTGTGAGTTCACATTAGATCCCCAAGACCATGCTTACAGTGGGAGGCTAAAAGCAGGCTGGAGAATGTTTTCTTGATGGCAGCAGTGTCTGGCCTTGAAAATCAGCTGGAATCTATGATAATGTGACAATGTGAAAATGTAAAGCCTAAACCACTTGGCCAGTATCCCAGTGTAACTCAGGGCTTAATCCAGGAATCGGGACAGCTTGAGTGCTAGCATAAGTCTTTTAGCCAAACTTGATTTCTGGCAACACCATGAAATACAAATCAGCCTTACCTATACCTAGGTAAATATGTGGTAAATCAGTGCTAACTGTAAGCATTTAATTTACCAACAGAAATATAAATACCTCAGCATGTCAAATCAGCCTTACCTATATCTAGGTAAATATGTGGTAAATCAGTGCTAACTGTAAGCATTTAATTTACCAACAGAAATATAAATACCTCAGCATGTCAATCTGGTTGTTTTGGTTTAAAACCAGCATAAAAATCCCCAGCATAATGTAAAGATCATAAACATAAAACTCTATCCAGACTAAGAGTGGGAAAATAAATAAAAGCACTAAACAAATGAATGAATGAAAGCAAATTACTTTCCTACATTTACTTAACAGCACTAATATAGAAATAAGCCAAATGCATTCTAATGAACAAGAAATTGAGTCCGAAGTTAATTCCTTTTTCTTTTTTGCTGTAGCCTAGAGGTCCTTTGTACTTTCACTGAAGTCATGGCCTCAAGCAACCCATACAATATTCACAGCACGATATTATATCTGTTTTATTGGGAAACACAATAATTAAAATGCTACAATAAATCCTCTTCCTATTATTTGACTTAAGCATTACAGTATTGAAATGGCTACACTAATTTATTTTGATTACCAGCCCATTGGTCTTGGTGTTATAAATTAACCCCACAATTTTGACAGAGCTTCCAGCTATGTACTGCCTGAAAACATGATTTTGTTTAAGCACATATTGCACCAAGGTTGGTTTGGTTTTTTTTTCTTTTTAATTCCAATTAATCAGTTCTGGTCAATAAAAAGCTAATATAAAATGGTTTACTGTTAAATGACATTGGCGCTCACACATTTGCTCTGTCCTACACCAGTTAAAAAGCCATTGCAGACTCCAGTTATAGCGCTCAGAGCTCCGGCTGCATTTTTAAAGCACCAACTGTTAGTTAATTTTGTTAGCATAAACACCCAATAAAATTTTATGGTCTGTTCAGCTCTCATTAAAGATGAAAAACAGCAGCAGAGAGCAGCACCCACAGATAAACAGGGAGCAGGATGGCTCCGGCGTCACTGATCCTCACAGCTCATTCAGATTCAGGGCTCGGGGCTCCGCGCACCACAGGGCACTGCAGAGATCCAGAAAACGAATTCCCACGCACTGCTGGAAGCCCCTCGAGCTCCGCACGGCCCCACCATAAAGCTCCCTGCAAATATTTACTGGGGGGGAAACACTGCTTCTCCAACCTCTTCTCATGTACCTCCTAAAACCTTAAAATAACAGCTGTTCTAGGCAAAGTATCCCCTTGTTGGACCTCAACTGCACAATACAAAATCTGTGTCTCCTCTTGCTCCCCATCACCCAAACTAGCCTGTAAAAGCAGCTCCACCACTACAAGGGCTAGAAGAGGCTGCTCTCCCCAGGCTGCATCTGACAGCTGGATTCTCTCCAGTCAGGAAAAGCATGACCCCTGCCAGGAGGTTTTTGATCTCCCAGAGCATTTCTAAAGTCAGCCTGGCCATCTCACTTTGTCTTCACATCCTTCAAAGGGGCGTTCGAGCCTTCCATTGAAATTTCTAGTCTTGAATCTGCCATCATCCTCCTTGCAAAATTTCCCATTAATGGGAACTTTACAGGACAGTTGACACTCCAGCAGTCCCAGGAAAGACTCAAGGGAATATGGCTGGAATTAACTGACAAAAAGTATCAGGTTCACAGGCAGAATTATAAAGAAAATAGATTTCACTGTCTGAAATAATACAAGATCTGGTCAAGAACTTCCCGTAGTGATTACTCCTAAAATCCTTGAGGCTGGGTTGCTTACAGTCTTAGAAATTTCTAAAAATCTTTCCATTTACATCACTTCTCTAATTCATCACTTCCATCAGGTAATGTCAACTGAAAACTTAAAGTTTACAAGAGAGAGAGAGAATGTAATAAAAACTAGATTCAAACACTTCCCCTGAAGTTCCTTGGCATTTTTTTTCTTGATTCAGAGTTCACCATTCCTAGTTTTGACAGGTTTTGCCTTCCTCTGCTGCTTTGTGAAAGATCCCCCACAAAGGACAGAGAAGACAGAAGATCTATAAAAGCCAGTGTAGGTGAAACAGTTAACACTACACAGTTCCACCGTATGTGGGAAACAAAGCCTTGCTCCACACGGAGCCAAACTATCCCCTGGCTTCCTAACGGACAGAAGCCTCAGTTTTCCCCCTCTTCTTTGCTCACAGTGTTTTCCTGCTGACACCTACATTGGGTGAGGAACAACATGCTTCATAGAGAGGGATATGCTAGAGGGATATGCTGATGGGATGTCAGGGGCACATCTTGATGAGCCACCTGGCTGTTAAATGGTCCAATGGCTGGTACTGCCTTCTTTCTCAACTTCAGTCTATCCTCTCTATCTAGTCTACAATTTTCACTTAATTTGAGACCAATATCATTCTGTTGAGCTTGGTAGGTTTGGAGGTTTACACTTAGCACCTTACTTCACTGCCTGTAAAACTAGAGTAATTCTCCCCTTTCTCACACCTTTTTTCCTCTTATTGTCAACTTAAACCATAGACACTCTGAAAGCAAAGCCATTTCTGTCTCTATGGGGTTACAGCATCCAGCAGGACTGGGCCTTGATCTTGGCTGGGGCTCTCATAAGATGCTGTGTTAGACTACTCTGAAAGGTTAATGTTCTGAGGTGGAAGTGTAATTTGCTGCCCTCTAAGCTGGGATGGATTTTGAAGATAGCTGGCTGATCATGTTTTAAAGCCCTGGCAGCTACATCAAGCCCTACTTTAATACTTATTAGGTGTGGAAGTCAACCTTGTATTCCCACTAGAGTATTAAAATTGGACAACTTGAAAATATACTGCTTAGCTGTGTCCATACATGGTAACTTACCACACAGTGAAATGCAATGTGCAAGTAAAACTGAAGTCGTTTCCACTTCAGCAGTAATACAGAGGAGCTACCATAGCTTCCTTGTCTTCATTTTCTGCATCCAAGAGTGCTAGAAATACTGTGGCTCTATTGCTTTCATAACTTTAGAGGTTTTGAGTGTCTCTGCAATTAAACCAACATAAATAAGTAGTAGTTCAGCTGAACTCACGGCAATTCACATGAGTGGAATAGATTATATAAAAGAGAGGAGAATTAGATTCACTCAGTGTGGATGCAATAATCTCTTATTAACCATTTAAGGAATGAACCACTATACAAAACCCAACTCTCTCCTATCCCATTAGAAGGACATTATTGATCTGTTGTCCATGGCTGTATCAACACTGCACTGCTCCTTCAGATCAGGGCAACTCCCTGAAAAGACTCAGTTCTGTAGAAACACCCCATATGAGCAAATTGTTTTTCTTACAGTTTAATTTTGTTCTTTTCAAAACAATGGGAGAGCAAGCAAGGGTACAATCAAAACTGTATTTCCAGTTCAGATTAACTGAATGTACTTTAACAAAGACTTCAAATTACTTCACTGAGCTGTTTTCATGCCCAGTTCCTTATATACTAATATTGCTAATTAGTACAGTTGTCTGTCCTTTAGTACAATTGTCTGTCCTTTAAAAGGAAAAAAAAATCTGTCCAAATGATTTGCTGTTATCCTCAAGCTTTCATTACTGCTGATTAAAAATCAGGTTACAGTTATTCAGTCAGCTGTCCTAACCTCAAGACTTTGAATCAACAACCTTTTCTTAACGCTTACACAATTAAAGCTGAGAGACAAAGTGACTTAGCATCTTAGTATCTGCTATAGTCCAAAATGTGTCCTGTAAGCCACATTGAGGAAATTCATGATGGAAACATGCACCATTTACTCAGGTTTAACTTGGTGTTGTTTCATTTTACCGTACTGCCTGAGTGACTCTCATTACTCCTGTTGGGAGACGAAAACACTTCGTCTCCTACCCACACATCGGGATTGGAATCAGGAGGAGGTTAAGGCCTAGATCCACAACAAGATTTAAATGTCTAATAAAACATCAGTGTAATTTAGGTAGTAAAGTGACTGCATTACTCTCAAAACACATAAAAGCTATTTGGGTACTTGTCAGCGATGTGCTACTGGGGCCATGAGCTGCACATGAGTGTATGCCAAAGGAACTGTACTAGAATCTCACAGGACAGAGTTAGGAGACCTGACCCTGAAGATATACACTGACCTTGTCAAGACTGAGCTCCACGTAGTCACTAAAAAATACAGTCAGAAAGAAGTTAAAAGAGACTGAATCAGCAGCAGTGTTGTGCCAACCAGTATGCACTAATGTACAGCTGAGGCTGCTGTACAAAGCTGAAGGTTTAGACCAGACCTTCCAGACTGTCCATGTCAGTCAGTTGTTTGGCTAAACGCATTGTCATATAAAATAAAAGGCACTACATCCCCCTCTTCCCAGGAGACACCGTGGCTTTCCATCTTCCCTACTTTGAAGGACAGCCCTGCACTCTGTGCTGGCTCCTCTCCAAGAGGAGAGACGGGACAGCTCTTGCTGTGGAGCAGCCTAGCTCCTGCTGAGTGATACAGTCACCCAAAGGATGCGAGCTGGTGGGTCCCTAAATCCCCATCAGCACTTAGAAGGACACCTGATCCACAAATCCTGCTCCATGGGATACCTCCTTGCTCACTGTACCCAGATGGAGGACCCCAAATGAGTTGTTTCTAAAGAAAGAAATGACTCCCATCGTTTTTTGTAGATTTTCCTCCCTCGGTTTAGACGAAATGGGAAGTCTCAACACGAAACACAATACTTTCTCGTAGAATCTTTCTTGGTACTAATCTAAGAAAATAAGTTAAATTTAAAACACAATTTCTGTGCCTTGCATTGGCTGGCATGGGGCTCTGGACTGCCGAATAAAAGCCAAAAGCCAGGGGCTGCAACATGCAGTGCTGAAAACCTTGACTCCCCATATGGAGTTATCCCTAATTAATTCCTTCATGAAATCTGTCAAAATGTGACAGCTCAGAATTAAACCCCAAATTCTTATGTTAGGATATGAATAATTTTCCTATAACGTGCACTTTCTTAATAGGAGTGGATGCCTGCTCCCAGCCCACACAAGAAAGGTGCTTGGTTTTGTAGGCACTCGCAGCGGCTGTAGGGCTCACCACCCCAACCACTCGAACACATCAGGAACGTTCCTATGATGAAGCTTTTCATTACAGCATTGAGGTGAATCCTCCCACAAATTGTCTTAGGATAGGCAATGGGATTAGTCACAGCCAGGAAAAAATAAGAGCATTAGAAGCTGTACGTACACAAACTATTTCTCAAAAATAGTTCTCTCTAGCCAATAAATCAGTCTTTCCATAGCATGCACAAGTGGCTTAGAGCTAGAGCTTGGTTAAAAACAGCTACAAAGCGTTAGACCGAAATGTCAAAAAATACACGTTTCATTTACTAGACGTGGAATTACAATCAAGCTATCTACTTAAGGGATTTAATTGTATCCCTCCTTTAAATGTTACCTCCCTTGCTCATCACAACTGCATAAAGCTGTAAATCTCGCAAAGGAAGTTTGAGGACTAAATGCCTATTGCCTAGCACGAGGAAAACTCTGAGTGAAACCAGGAAGAGGATAACTTTCCCAGAGTGATCTGGCCGTTGCAGCCATCTGAGATGACACAATATGACAACTTACCTTTTTGGAGGGGAAAAAAAACCCCAACAAAGCAAGTGGTTTCATGAGCAGTGGAAAGAATTGCTTTTAATTTACTGTGGATTTTTGCCTTGCATTATTTGTTCACCCTACTCCACTTTGCAAATACCCCAGCCCTCATCCACAGCTGCCTCTTTTCCACCATAAAGTTCCCATTCTTCTGGAAGTTCTTGTTATACTACTTCCTTTCTCCTGTTCTCTCCTAATCTTTACACAGCCTGTGACAGGCAAAGGACAGCCCATGACGTAGCTGCAGTTGTGTGCTGACTGGGTTGAAGGGACAGGGCAAGTAAAGAAGATATGGCCAGACCTCTTCTTGCTTCTTCCTCTGTATTAAATGCTTCTTCCTCTGTATTAATTGATTACTATGACACTTATAGAAAGATGACATTTATGACACTTTTCCTGTTGTGTCAGTTTTGATTAACCTAGCTCAGGGAGTTCAAGAGTTAGGATATTACAAAAGCCAGCTGAATTTGTGGGTTTGTGGTTTTGGTTGGCTTGTTTTTCAGAAAAACTAACAAACAAACAAAAAATCCCACCAAAAAAAAAAACAAACCACAACAGCAAAACCCCACAACTAAGCATCTCAAGTATTTCCATGCATTAGAAGTCAGCTTCATAGAAAACTTGGCTATTCTGTCTCTTGTCTCCAATCACGGACCTCTTACAGATCTGTTAGTTGTTTTTTCAGCCCTGTTTGATACACTCTCATTTCCAAACTCTGCAAGGTTCCTTGTGACTGAATCAGTCATGCATGGAGCTTTCTGTGTTTTAATTAAAAACCTGAAACTATCAATCATGTCAATCTTCTGACTTGGGAAAAAAAAAATATTTATTTCCAATGGAAAAAATATCCACATCGTACAGCATTTGAAAATAAGATGAAGATGCCTTCAAGTCAAATACAAACATATCAATTATCATGTGCTAAGAATATATGCATTTCAGCTACATCTTCTCTCTGCATTAGTGTTAGGTCAGCAGCTTGATACAATAAATTATTACTGATATGCAATAACCTTGGCTGTTCAACCCAAAACTCAAAGAAAACCAGTAAACGCAAAGAAAGGAGGCCAAACATTGAAATCACAGGCAAGATCCATGGAGGCACTTCAATTTAAGGCCCTCAAATTATGCAAAGAGCTTATGCATGGGTTTAACTTCAAATATATGATTAGTCATGGAGCTAAGTAAATAATTTCAGCAGACTCATCTAATCTGTTTGTGTACTTCCACAGCCCTTATCATGTCTCATCTTTTAATACTCACATAACCTTATGATTAGTAAGTTTAATCCTAAAAAGATCATATGAGAAAAGGAAGACTAACTGTATTCACTTTACAGATGGAGAGGCATGAGGTAAATCTGCGTGCGTAAGAGTTTGTAGAATCAGGTCTGCACTGACTAGACATGAAGTACCCAATCAGCTGAGCAGCAGCACCAGCATTTCAAACAACAACACGACATCAAGTCTAGAAGATGGAACACGAAGCCGGTACTAAGAGGTAAGATAAAAAAGAAGTTAGCACTGCACCATTTCTGGTGACATGTACATTTTGCATTTCTTTAACGTGCATCCCCTCACCTAATATGGAAACACGTCGCTTTATAAAATGCTAGCCTCAAAAAGGGGGTTGAAATCTTGGGGAAGGGAGGGTGGGGGTGGGTATGCAGGGAAATCCACCATAAAACAGAAACACTGAAGAACATTTCAAAGAGTTGCAGAAGGAGCATCAACAGAATTGTCTACAAGAGGGCACACACATCTACCTGACTCTAATTTATATTTCAGTGTATCAGTGTTGTAAAGGCAAACGCAAGGGCCACATCAATCAAAAAAAAGGTTAACTCAAATTTGATCCGGATCAGGTGTGAGCACCCGGTTACAGTTCTGTTGAATTCAGCAGAGTGCACAATAAAGTGTTTTAGCCCAGTTTTTTGGGTTTATTTTTGGTTTGTTTGTTTTTGTTTTTTTTTTTAACTGATCACTATATGCAAACACACCCTGGCAAGAAGCAAAAGAAGCAGATGAAGATTTACCTGATCCCGCATTATACACCAGCACAAATCTTTTACCTTCAAATCATTTAAACCCATTTGAAGCAGGAACGCAACTTCGGCTCGTTCCAGCACTTGGAGCTATGAGGCCGCAGCATCCTCGGCCCCTAAGCACCCGGTCCATCACCCCCCCAAGCCGCAGCCGAAACACGTTCACCCCTGCGCGCAGGGGCGCGGGGAGCGGTACCTGCCTGCCCCGAGCACCGCTGCAAGCAGGAGGCTCCAAAACCAGGTCGGCGGCGGGAAGCCAGGGAGAGATGCTGAACTTCGCAAAGTGATGGGCAAGAGGGGAGCGCAGGGGATTGCTGCCCGGGGCGGAGGGGGGGACGCTTTCAGCTACAGGTTTAGGGACCAGGAGCAGTGGAAGGGGAAACTGGGCTGCGCGTCCCGCGGAGCCCCCCGCGGCCGCTCTTACCTTAGACCCCTTGCCGCTGGAGCAGCGGACGTTGTTGGTCACCCCGGCCGTCTGATTCATCTTGGGACCGGCGAGCGCGCAGGAAAGTTGAGCTCCGGGCGCGGAACCCCGCGCAGCCTCGCCCGCGCTCCCGCGGAGGAGGGAGGGAGGGAAGGGAAGAAGGAGAGGACGGGCTGCCCCCGCACCGGGACTCTGTCCCCGTCCGCCGGGGTCTGCGCCTTGGCGGCGCTCCCGGCTTCCCGGCTCCAAAACAGAACCCGAAACACCCCCGTCCCCGGCACGGCTTTCCTCCCCCGCCCTCCAAAGCGGAGGCGAGGCGAGCCCGGTTCTGCCCGCCCCCCGCCCTCCGGGGCCGCCGCGGCAGCGGGGAGGGCTCCGCACGGCACCGCGCGGCTCGCCGCGGGACCTCGGGCCGCTCCGCGCTGCTCCGCGGGACGCGGCGGGGACGCCCCGCTGGCGCCGGAACCCGGTCCGGCCTCGCCCCTAACTCCCCCGCCGCTGCAGCGAGCCCAGCACTCCCCGGGAAGCTCTCACTTCTTCGCCATTATTTGCTTTTAATCTCCCCCTGCGTGGGCAGTGGGAAATCGCGCTAAAAACTGTCACGGTTTCCCCCAGGGCTGGGGCTTGACCCGCTGGTGCTTGGGGTAGTTAGCCCAGCTGTTTCCAGTGACACAAATGCTTGGTTGTCTTTTGATAGAAAGACATGTACTTCCTACCAAGCTGCAGGATTTGGGTCTTGCTTTTTTTTTTTTCATTATTTTTTTTTCCAGGTGTTTTGGAGTTCGGGGTTCACTTTTTATTTCTGGTGAAACAAGGGCTGCACAACTGACTCTGCTTTGCTGGCAAAAATCTGACATTTAAGTTTTGTTTTTTTAAAGAAACAAACTCCATGGCATGGGGTCATTGTCCAGATATTTTCTCCTAGCCCCTTTCTACCCTTCCACTTCAGCTCATGAAGCCAGACTCTGCCTCCTCTGTTCCTGCTACAAAAACTTTGTGAAATTCAGTTCCCAGACTAGGAAAAAAAAACCCAAAACAACCCAGCACCTTATGCCTGAGTAAGAAGATCTGGATAGCCAAGGCTAAAAGCATCCACACTTCATTTTTCCAGATTTTTTTTTTTTTTTTTTTTTTTTTTTTTTTTTAGGGATTAATCTGTCAGAATAGATTGTTTCAAGTATTTTTGTTACGTTTCTGCAGCATACTTTAAAACTGCTAAATAAATAAAATCCTTTCTGGATGATGCTCCTTTTTCAGGTAAGAACACCACAAATGCTCTGGTTGCTCATTGTGCACCAGAGCCAACACTGCTGTGGAGAATCCCAGCTCCTTCATTTCAGAAGGGTGCATATCCCATCATGTGCTTAACTGGCTGTATCTTCCATCCCTGTGGCTAAAAAGGATTTAGAGAGACCACCATGGAGGCAGAGAGCAGAGGAAAGTGTAGTTAAAAGGTGAACCCAGCAGCACTAGCCTTTCAGCTCTAAGAGGCGGTAGAGGTCCCAAAGCCACCATGCATAGTCAAACATCTCTCCCTGTCGGCAGAGCACTCTTCTGAGAGAGGGACAGGCATCTAAGGACTGGTTTGAGAAGAGAAACAGATGCCTTGGGGAAGAAACCATCTTTTTTCAGGGTCAGTCCTTCCTCTGCAATGAGCTCTCATATTGTAATGGCCACGCTGTGCTCCTTAATCTTGCAGTGTCTGCTCCCCTTGCTTTGCTAAAAACCAAGGTCTTTAGCTCAGCAGTGCTGCCCATAAGAAGCCCTCAGGGCTGAGCATCCCACCAACCTCCACGAGCAGTGGGTACTGGCACTCTGGCTAAGCTACCAAACATGCTTAGTCCCAAAAATACCACATTATTACTGTTCCCTGCTACAGCCCTCTGATGGCTTTTACTTTTTTTTGTACTGGTTAAGATCTGAAGTTTACTGCTCTGACTGCTCCATTCAGTGGTTTGGTTTCCACATCTCCCCAAGCAAAAGGGTCTCCTAATAAATCCAATTATAGACTTTCAGTTACATATTTGATGGGCCCTGCGACTGCATTGTAGTCTCTCAGTACGGTTTGTTGCACTGAGACATGCAGAAGTCCCTGGGATTATTTTCAGTTGTGCAAACACACAAAACAATTTTTTGAAAAACAGCGACAGGCAAGAAAAACTGCCCAAAGAGATTTTAAATCCACAGTAAACCCTTCTGGCCACTACATGGAGCAGGTGAAAAATCTATACTCTTGTCCCATCTCTAAAGACAAATTCTTCACACACACAAAAAAATTAAATAATTATTCCTGCCTACACATTCTTTCTCGAGCAACAAACTCATTGCATTACACAGGCTGATCATGGGAGTGTTGCCCCATGCCGATTTATCACAGTTTTGTCCTGAAGCAAAGCAGAATATGAAAGGAACCACTCTACTACCCTTTCAGAGGAGCAGCCTCTTCTTCATTCTGCAGCTGGTTTATTACAACAGGCAGGGAGTCTGTTTTCACCACTGGGCACATTTTGTCTTACGCCCTGGCACGAAAGAGCCAGAGAGTCT
Organism: Todiramphus chloris collaris; assembly: GCA_025345505.1. Classification (NCBI taxonomy): domain Eukaryota; kingdom Metazoa; phylum Chordata; class Aves; order Coraciiformes; family Alcedinidae; genus Todiramphus; species Todiramphus chloris. The sequence goes on along the minus strand of JANVCC010000019.1, from coordinate 25,190,812 downwards.
CCTGCTACCTCTCCTTTTTCCACTCAATGTCTGCCCCACTCATGGGAAGGGAATCTCCATTCTTGCCCAAACCCAAGACAAACCTTATGACACTGGACCTCCTTTCTATATAGAAAATAACAGCTTCCAAAAGGGATAGTGGAGAGAGTTCACAGGAGAAGGCTTTTGCTTTCAACAATAGAGTAAGCATGTTGGTATTTATTAACCCTTGAAAGAAGACTGCTGAGCACACAGTGGAAGCGCAACCTTTGAGATTTCAGAGGACTTGATTAAATTCCAAACTCTGCCCAGGCCTCTCCATGTGATCCTGTGGGGAAAAAAAACCACCACCACCCTCCTTTGACTGTCAGTGCTCCTCCTGCACTGAGGAAGATCCCACCTCTGCTTATCCACTTATAACTTCTCTAGAGCAGTACATACCCGCACACTCCTTGTTTCAGAAGGCCACATGTGAAATCATTACAGTCTGTTGTTCTTTAAACTCAAGTGTTTTCTGTATCTAGAAAATAACAGACAATGCCAGAAACAGCATATAGTTTTCAAGTGCCTGTGAGAAAAGTAAGTGATTTATAGATTAGTATTCGTAGACTGTTCAGTGAAGTATGAAGGAACAACAATGTACTGTCATATAAGCTGTAGCATATAAACATCCCTTGGCATTTTACACTTTGAAAAGGATTATACATAAGCTCAGCTGAGAACAGTATTAAAAAGGAATCTCAGTCATACTTTTTGGGAACATTCAGTAAGAGAGCTAATCTGTCTTTGGAGCCGAGCTAAAGCTATGCAAAATGGATGCAAGGAAATTCATGCAATCATGACGTAAGATTTTAAAACAAAACAAAATTTGAAAGCCAAAATTGTATCATAAAATTTAATAATGCATTGAGCGCTTTTTTGAGTTCTTCAAATTCATACTTCATAGATGACCTCTGTAAAACTGAGAGAAATATCAAAATCAAGAACTTTACATATTTGTCCTGACTCCAAAAGTTGAGGCTTTTGGAGAAACATCCAGTGTTACAAACTCAAAGATAAACCAGCAGGACTGCCAATACTTTTAAATTCATCTAGTTTCAAGTTCCGGCTCAGACTTAGATGAGGCACTTTGAAATATCTCCCCATGGTCTTCCAAGGAGCCTAATTTGATCTAAATTTGAGCTGTCTGGGGCATGATATCATTGCTGTTTGAACTCCAGGGGTTTTTCAGGTTTTCACAATAATACGACAAAGACACAGCGCTTTGGATTTCCTTCCTGGATTTTCAGTAGAAAGCTGACTGAGATAGTCTAACACTTTACCACTCTGCAATTTTGACATCACTTGTCACTCAACCAGAAAGATACATCCATTTTGTACAGGTCAAAAGCCACAGTACAGAGCCACGAAAGTGTGAGCTTGCACTTGTGCAAAGGTCAAAGTGTTGCAGAAATCATTGAGGTTCACCTTGCTCTCTGCCTCGGAAGAGAAATGTGATTACAATCCTGGTTCAAGGAAAGGACTCAGAAAGATGAGCAGTAAACGTGCAGCAAGTGTGGAGAAGCTGAGAGCTCAGGAGACGAGGAGGATGTGAAAATTGAGACCACTGCATGCTAAAGAACACAATTCTGAAAAATCAATGCAGTGATGGATCAGGAATGAATGCAAAAAGCACAGCACGGGAAGGCTATAATTAGATGATTTAGTCATAGCCAGGAGCCTGACTGAGCTTTTTGAATCCACTCAAGTGGACACAGTTAATGCAGAGTTTGGCTTGATTGCTACAGTTCTCATGACAGCAGCACAGAGAAGGTTCACAGTATCTTTTAGTCTCTATTATGGCAATATAGGTAAAAACTCACTAGTACACACTGACTGGTGGCAACACCAGTCCTGAAAGAAGTTGACCCAGTAAGAATCTGAGACTTGTGGAAGAGCCAAAAAAACTCCACACCTTTCTGGTATCGTTCTCCTCCTAATATACTCACAGCAGCTCTCACCTTTCCCAGGCACATCCTGTCTCTTTGGTTACATTTTCCAACTCTTCTTTTACCTGGCCTGTTTCTTCCCCAAGATGTGATGGCAAATGGTAGCTTAAAAAGCAGTCAATGATTAATTCCAGAGATGCTAGACCACTCTGCTTGACCTGCCTCTCCCTGCCTACTTATGTCAACCCACTGTCATAATTCAGGAGGAAGTGATAGCTCAAACACTTGATTACAAGCATGGGATCGAGGATCCAAGCTTTGCTTTTGGCTCAGCTGCTGATCTACTGAGTCCTTTCAGCTCCTTGGATCACCCACATTTTCTTCCAGCTGCAGGTCAGCCAAGAAGCTGCTCTAAGACCCCTGGGGCACAGACAACATGCTAGGTTAGGTAAAGGACTTCAGTGGGAGCCTAACACCCTAGTCAGAAACCAGTCTACCACATTTCTGTGTTTTGTAGGCCCCCCAGGCTCCTAAATTCACCAGGTACCAGGGATGCCCAGAAAGCCCCGGCTGAGGAACTCAGCCTGCACCCTTTGAAAGCTATCGACCACCTAGCAGAGAAGATCAGGATTTATAAGGCTAGAGAGAATGTGTCCAAGGTGAACATCATCTAAAATCTGGTGATAAGGGCTTTTTCTTAGTATTTCTGTGTTTTGGCCATGTTTCTGAAACTGCATTGTACGTTGTGCAGCCGCTGGGTAAGCAGCCCTTGGGCCAGACGCGTGAATGCCCCCAGGTGAATGCCCTAACTATTAGAAATGTTTTAAGCATGGAATTATTAAGTAATAATTTACTCATCCCATTTAGTGTATAAGGTCTCCTTCTCGAGGAATGTTATTCATCAGTACCACTCTAGCTCTCACTCTAATTTATTTATACTTAATGGCCTTTCAAAGACATCTCTCCACATTACTTTCAGGCACAAGAATATATATGAGATATTAAATCACATCATGATACATGGCATGTTACAAAAATATTGCATAATTTATACAAACACAAGAAAAATCATCCAATAAGCCCTGCCATTAAATGTTCTTGATGTTAGATTAAGTCTCTGCGAAGCCTTTTTATTTAATGAATCGATGAAAAATAATTTTTTTCAAATCTCACCTTTGCAGAAGAAGCAAGCTGTTCGAAGCAGATAAAAGATTGGAAGATTTGTATTGAAAATGAAGGGTATCTATCTCACTACCTCCGTCCGGGTGAGGATTTCTGCAGTGATGCCATAACCCTGCTGCCCACCAGATGGTGCAGCATTTTGGCCACGCGCGTGTTGGGTGATAACGTTCAAAGAGCATCGCCGACCCTTGCACTGGTCACCACTTAGATGTTTTGAAACTTCAGGTCACTTCTGGTAGCTGTCAGTGTACAAAATCCATACAAATGAGGGGGAAAAAAAAAAAAAAAGGATAATAAAATAAAGCCTTCTTAGTTACTTCTTTAGGGAAACTTTCTCTTTAGAGAAACTTCAGAGTGAAATGGAGTGGGTTTTTTTTTTTCCTTAGGAAGAATTTTGAAAAATAAAAATAGAAATAGAAAAGCAAATCAAAATTATCAGAGAAAACCAATTTTCATTAAAAGTTAAAGATCCACAATATATCAGAAAAAAAGAAGAGTAGTTGGTAAGACTGTCACAGAGCTCCTCACAGGAGCAATAATTCACGTCTGTTGCCCTGGATTTCCATGCTCTTCATCTATCATACTGCAAAACAATTGTCTTTTGGAGAAGCATCAGGAAAGTCAGCGTGGGGTCTGCAGGCAGCTCTGTAGAGCCTGAATATCACAGTAGTGTAAGGATTCTTGGATCCACCAAATTAAAATATTTATAAGGGATAACTATTTTGAAATCAGACCATTAAAACTTACCAATAAAAAAATATTGTGGTCTTCTCACACCCACTTAATAAGTTTGTTTTTTTTTTTTTTTTTTCCTTGAGGAGGTGAGGAAATCCACACTGCCCATGTTGAGTTGAAAACAGTGTTTTTCAATGGTGAATTTTGATGGAAAATTTCCAAGCAGCCTTAGTTCTCATTTTGTTCATGTGAACTACTTTTTAGCATGAAGGATGTGCAACACAGACACACAGTATCCCTGAGGCAACTAAAGCATTTGCTTAGATGGGAAAGGAATAGCAAAAAGATGTTTTAAGCCAAGATTCTTGAAACCAGATGAGTTATTCTGAATGCTTCAGTTATTGGACAACCAGCCTGAAAGACCTTCCTTGTTTTCACAAAGTGCTGAGCCATGAGCTCTCACTCCCTAAAACCAGGTGCTTTCAAGAAGACTTGCATTAAGGTCCTGAAGAAAATGAATAGCAGCTTCTGAATTCTGAATTGCATTTTTAAGTGTTTATTTAGTCAACTTACAGTGGAAATCAAAGCAGAGAATGAGCAACACATGACCCACCAGATTGCAGCAGATGCCTCCAGTTCGCAGTGGTCTATCCCACAGCCCCCAGCAGACAGTCAGCTCCCCACAGCTCTGTCTGGGGAGTGTCTTCTAGTTTAAAATGACTTTGCCCTTTATGCTGCTGTTCCTGACCTGGAAAAGAAAGTTAAAAAATTAAGCAATTCAAAAACATTTTCAACCCCAAAATCTAAGCCCATAAATTTTTCTGTAAAATGCTTTCCCTTACTGCATCAGTACAATATTGCCACAGGTACGTTTGCCCATTTCTTAGAGTCAATGGCAAACCCCCTCTCTTAAATCCATGTAAAAGCCACCTATTGTTTTCAAGACCCACTGTTCAAGCCTCCAATTTATAAAAGTCAAAAAAAAAATTAAAAAAAAAAAAAAAAAAAAAAAAACGGGAATTTAAAGTTGAAATATTTTAAACTCCAGCATTTAAAAACCACAGTCAGGTGTACAAAAACACAAATAAGCTGGTGAAGCTGACACTAGCCAGAAAGAACTGCACAGAAACATTTAATCTGTACTCCCTTTTGGTGATATCTCTCTTTAGTGAAGGAGAGTTGATCAGGTCAGATTGGGACAGTTGCAGCTGATGTGGGTTGAGCTAGGGTGGACTATCCATAACACCTCATTTCAGCACTGTGAAACAACACAGCTCAGGGGCCTAAGCCTTGGGCTGGAACCCCAGGTTAGAGTCCTGTTGCCATGATGGCCACCACAAGCTCTGAAAAAGTCAAAAGAGCCTAAAAGCATATTTCTGGAGAACATTAGCAGGCACATGAAATTATCAAACTGTCACATAACGTTTGGAGTGTTCGCCCAGGAGTCCACTCTATCTTCCATCTACTGTTTCTTGAACATTTTACCTTGAGCTTTCAGTGTAAGTATTATTGGCCTGGACACAATTTGCCACATCATCACAGCAAGAGATACTGTTGAATCCACACACACATACTATCTGTAAAGCAGCAACAAGAAAAGTTACTGCTTACCACTGAGACCTTAAAAGAACAAAGCAACACTCCACACAACAAAAACCCAAACACAGGAAGAACTCAAAGAGAGAGATACATGTTGGCAACCGTAACTGAAATACTACAGACCTTCCCGATGTCAATGTTCTGCTTTGCAAAACAAGTCCATCTGCTGAAAGATGGCAATGACTGCCACAACCTGATGAAAGGAAAATTCAGGAGTAAATGAGGTGCATTAATTTTGAACAGAAAGATAAAGGTTTATCATGTCTTCTTTCTCTCCCTTCAGCAGCAGTGCACCAGAGGGCAGGATTTAGCCTTGTGTAAATGGTTTGGGGCAAGTTTTGCTTATCTCCTACACAGGGAGAAAGGAGTCAGAAGACAGCGTGGGCGATAGCTGCCCAAGAAGCTAGGACTGGGGACCCTCTAACATAGAACTGGAGCTCCTGTTCTGTATTGTGATGATGAATTTGACCTCAAAGCCTTGGAAAGCCCCTGGAGAAGAGTCAAGTTTCACACCAGCCAGAATCTTTTTGTGCATTATGATTCATTTCTCATGAGACTTTCTGCACCTCCCGAGTTTCAGGGCTGGCCTCAGAAGAGTTGAAACGCAGCAAGATTTAGCTGTTCATCCACTGAACAAAACACCCCTGTGTATCTTACAGTCTGTATTTTCCTAATGAAGCCTGGTTTTAGCTGCATATTAGTTACGGTCTGAACTTAGATTAAGTGTGGCTCTGAGCACATTCTCCTTCATTTCATCCTCAGAGCCTATCCTGCACTCACCTAGCCTGACTGTCCATCTGGGTCCCTCGCTTCCTCTGCTCTTCAGCTTCAATCCCCATCTCACTCCAGTGCTTCCCACCTTTGAGCAGAAGGTTACCAGAAGACATCAAAATCAATCAGTTTCAGGGAAGGACCGACTGGTTAGGTCCAGTCTATGGCCCCCAGAACTTGAGGCTTCAATCAACCCTTAGATTTTATGTGCTTTAGGTCCATCAACACATTAAGGTGGCTTCTTCAGGAACCTCCACTGAAGTCCAAGTTATTAGTGTCTATAAAGCCAGCGGCCAAGGGCTATCAGACAGGCACAAAAACTATTATAGCCGAATGTACCCCTATAGTGCAAAACCTGAAAATACACATTATAACTTCTTCTGTTTAACAGGGCATTTCAGCCTCTACATCTGTTATGGTTTAGCTGAGGATTATTTTTGGTTTGGGTTTGATATTTTGTTTTGTTTTAAAGGAGGCTGTATTACCTCTGCAGGGGTAGTTACTGGTGGCATTGCTATATGGGAACAGATTTTAGTTGCTTGGGAAGACAAGCGGGCTATCCCACTGCAGGTACAGTCAGGAGAATTCAAAGACATCAAGAAAAAAAACCTTAGAGATGACAGATTCTCTCTGCATCAAGGGCAGCAAATGAAGCAATCACTGCTATAGCAGTTACCAGAAGAATTAATCATGTGTTGCTGTGCAGGTGTAAGTGACATTTTTTCTCCTTTTTTTCCCCCCTCCTGCATGCTGTTTCTGATGTCTTTATCAAACCATTTACAGAGCTAAATTCTTTGTATGAACTCCTAAATAAAAGTGCAAATCATATAGGAGTTTAGAGAAAACTTGACAAGAAGGCTTTTGTTAACTTCAATGTATCAATATTTAACAGGCAATTACTTTGAAACATAGACTGTGTCTAGGCTCTTACCACACTTCCATATAAGAGACCAATGAGAAATAATTTTCATTATGATGCTTTATAGGAACTCAAAAGAATTCATCAATAAAATGAAAAAGCTTGCAATGCAAGCAGACACTACCTACTTCTAATTAATATTAAAAGGATGCTGTCCAGTCTTTTAAAAGAAAAACACAGTGCAGCTTATGTGCTTAAAGTCATAAAGCCTCGTAAGAAATGTGGTCTTTGTTAATTACAGTCTGTCTGGAAGGGGAGGGGAAAATTAAGTTGATCCTTTTAGTAATAAATTATTTAAAAAAAAAGAGAAAAATACAATTGTCTGCAGCATTAGAGTCAAGCCCTACACATTAACCTTGCACTACACATGGGTGGTTCTATAGCAACGCAAACACACGTTTAATTTGACAAATAAATTAAGCCACTGGGGTGCATTTGCTGACAGGTTACACTTCAAATTAATCAGTGAAGCACTGATTGGGAGATATGTTATTAAGATCGTTGTTACAAATATAAAACTCTCATTTTCTTCATTAAAAGTTAGACAGAAACAGCACCCAGCATCAGCAGTCTTTGCAAGTGCATGCTTAGTTGGTGCAGAAGAACTAGATTCCAGTTGTTGTTTCAAAGTCACTGGGCCTGGGCTTACATTATTTTCTGGAGAAGATCCTGGTTAGGCCATCTGGGGATGGATCCGTGGGATGGTAAAAGAATATAAAGGAGGGATCAGCAGTTCTACACATGCTGTGTCCAGTGCAGATATGATCCAAAGAATATGTTGAGAGTGTTCAGCTGAATCAGTAGTGTGCACAGCTAAGCTAAGTTTTATGGTGAAAAAGTATCAAGAGTTACTCAGCACATACAGTTCTTTAGTGTTATAATCAGCAACACAGCTGCTCTTACTATTTGTTCTGAAATGTTGACTACAATAAATGAAAACACTTACCCATTTGAGGCTGAAGGCCATACCAAGTTCTTGAAAACAGAAATGTTCAACTAAATATTAGAAATCACCCAAAAAAATGCCACTGTGAAAAACAAACACGCTAAAACAAAAAAAGGGAGGTGAAAAAAAAATTCAAAAATCTACCTCCATATTTTTTGGGTTTTTCTCCTCCAAGTTAATTTTCATCCTTTAAGAGAGGGTTACATTCCTCCTCTTCAAGGCTAATTAAAAATCTTTGCATTGCTCTCATACCATACAGCACAACCAAGTCAGAAAAGTTTACCAGTGGAATATGTATATGGGGAAAGCAAGGGCAAAGAGCCACACAAACATTAAGGAAATGAAGACCATGTTCTGAGGACAGGAGCTTTCTGGTCTCCAAAATATGGCAAGTCTCAGCTGAAGCTTTTATTTTCCACCTGAGATGTGCATAACAGCTGTCCTGGATTTAGGTGCTCTAGCATTAGTGGGCTTCATGTTGAAGCCCTTTCCTGGGTGAGGAATTGCTACAGTCTGTGTCTCTCTGCTCCCAGGCTAACTATTTACATGAACCTCATAATAACCCTGAAACTCTAAATTCTCCATCAATCTGCTTAAAAATGGCCAGTCCCTGCAAAAGGTTTTAGGGATGAACAGACCAATGTATATATATATAAATAAAGATGTGCAGACAGACATGCATAGTGTGATCATATGTATATCTATATATCTATATCTTTAGCAAACCGAGTTGAAGGATCAGCTATGTGCCTGCCAGTATTTATCTCATTTCTTCTCAAGCTGCTAATTCCTGATGGATGATGACGATATAGATTTATTGTGAGTCTTGCAGTGGGTGATTTTAATTGCAGGCTATTAAGTTGTTACAGAGCTACTTGTTCTCTGCATGACAAAGTCCAACCAGTTTGACCTCTGGGGGCTAATCAAAGCCTTTACTCTTACTGAGACTTACCTTTGGAGTTGTGGAGTGGAGTAGGAAATTTAAACTGCATTTCATCTTCGTCTGGTTTTCAAGTTTCATATAAAAACATATTTTTAATTCACATTTTAGAGCTAAGCAGTTTTTACCTGTCATCTGTGACAGCTTGAGTGCAACGTCCAGCATTTCTGTGAACTCTGTTAACTTGATTGCATAGAGCAGAAGCTGTCAATGGAGCAGGAAGTTCTTTATGCTGTAATTGGTTATTAGGGTACAGAAAAAGAAAGTTAAACTTATGTAGCAATCTCATTTTAGGTCAACTCATGTACTCAGAAACTAAGACTTTAAAGGGTCTCTGAATAGAAAAATAAATTAAAAAAAAATAGTAGAGATGACAAGGATTCAGTCACTCCTTTTATATTTGTCAGGAGAAAAAAAAGAAAATAAAAGATTTTTCTTGCTGAAATTGCACCCTTATTAAAAATTATAGTTACAAATGCAGTTTGTATATATAAATGCACTGGTTATATGTTCTTTAATTTGAATGTTAGAATTCCCAATGTGTCTCAAGTTCTCTGTGGGAGGAGAGTTAGGAGAAATGCCTGGAGAACATGGAGAAAGTTGTGTTTGTGCATCTGCCTCTCCCACCCTTGGCTGATGTGCATCTTCCTTAGGCTGTCCTGAAAAAAACAAGCGTAAATTGTTGCATTCCTTCAAAACCTGACTTGAGCTGGGTGTGTGGTCTTCATCTTTCAGAAAGAACAAGATTCTTAAAGTACTCCACCAGGATCTGGGAGACCTCAGTTCATCTTTCCTTTATCATAGATAATTATGGGTGCGTCTCAAGGAAATAATAGAGATCAGGAGTTAATCCTGAATGGATATATCAAGTGTTTGGACTGTGGAGAGAGTGGGATTCAAGGAACACATCTGTCTGATGCATCTCTTATTGGCTAGGGCAGACACCTTCCTACCTGGGTTGGGAACTCCCTTCTGAGGTGCTTGCTTTCTCCAGGATTGCATGGGACAGCAAAATGATGCCAGGACAATCAGAAGTCCAAGGGCCAAATATTGAGACCCTTCACGGGCTTAGTGGGCCAGGGAGACTAAAAGGCTGCTCCCACCTCTCAAGGCATCCTTGGCAAAGCAAGAAATTGGACCTGGATCTGCACTCTCCCCAGCAGACCTGTGAAAAGGAGTCAGTGTAGGAGGCAATAGGCACTTTCCCAAGACAATGACTTAAGTGAAAGATACATCGATAGAGGGCCACATTTGTTTAGCACTATACCACTGGTATTTAGTACAATTATACAGGATAAAGCTGATTCCAGAAATATGTAACTTTAGTCCTTCCTTAGGACTCACACAAACTTGTGGATGATGACTTTGTCATGACAGTTAAGACTTCTTTCTGTCACTGTGCAGCTCATACATTCATGCAAATCTCTTTCCTGCCCCCTATGTTATATTTTAGCACATAATGTATTTTATTCCCAATTAAACCATGGCAGGGCCTTTTTGCAGTGCTTCATTATCCATTCTCCACAAAGAGGCACAGCCCCATCAGTTTTGTGATGAGATGCCACCAAATAAAGTCATTATGCCAAGAAGCAATCTAGGGAGAAGCTATTATCTGGTTTTCTACCAAAGCAGTTTCTAGTCTTATTAGCCTGCATTATATAGTAGCAATTGACCTTATATAGCAGAAATTGAACTTAGGAGGGTACAGTGAAACATGCATACTACCCATTTTTCAGCCTAACTGTAGGATGTTAAACTTCCTTTAGTGAGAACAGAGCTAATAGTCCAAGATCTTGTGGTGCACAGTCAGCATCTCAGTTGAAGACAGTGGAAGAAGTCATGCAGTTATGATGAAGAGGGCTATACAAAAGCTGTGCTGAAGTCTATTTCTCACCCAAATTTGGTAGCAAAAGCCAGCAGGCTTGGAAACAGACCTGCTATCCCTGCACATAATTTCAGGTGCCTTTACAAGCTGTTTATTTACAAGAAAAGCTATAGTGCTTGTATGTGTAAATCTTATCATACACAAATGGCAGTTTACGTGATTTGGCTGCACAGTGGTGAGCCTCCATGTGTATAAATATGTATTATAGCTGGGCTTTGGATTAGAGAAATCTGATCCTGCAAGGGCTTACTGAGCTCTGCAAAATTGAAAACTTTTGTTAACCCAGATGTTGCTTTGGAGTATTTTGATAATTTTTGCCTGTGGGTTTACATGGGCATAAAACAAGAGGAAAATTTGTTCTCTTGGAATGTTCTTACTGGGGGCATTGCTACCATTCCAGTCATATTACAAGGAATTGCTGTTTGATAATTTATTCTGGGAATTTAGAAAGTGCAGCGGAATTCCATCAGGGGAATTTGTAATGTCCACCCAACATCAGCAAGTATGCAGATTTGAAGGCAGCTTAGAAATTAATGCACTGGGGACAGATTCATTTGAGACAGGATAGAAAAGAATTCAATCAGAGGTGTTTAAATATAAGTATTCACTTTCAAGTTATTAATATAGGGTGAAAAAAGAGAAGGGGAAGGGAACATGGATGGGGAAGGGCACAGAAAGGGAAAAGAACATTTGGAGCCTTTTTGCCAATTTGGGATTGAGGTGTGTCAGTAAAATACATCAGATCTCATTCTTAAAGATCAATCACACTCAGAAGTCTTGAGAGAAAAAAAAACAACCCCCCCTCGTGTCTCTTTCATGGGACTTTTCTGGTTAACAGCACCATTGATTTTACTACGATTATTTTGTTCTGTCTCACGTTTTGAACTGTGATATAAAACTATGTTCCACAGGGGGTCCTACCAGTGTCCTGTACTATCCACAATTACAGCCACTCACAGCCTGTGCTCAATGGAGTGTCTCAGTGTTTGTTATGATGAATATCTCTGTGTTGAAATTCTTATCTTCACCAGAATGACATTTAGAAAGGCATAGCCTTGGGCTCGTAAGGAAGGGGGTAAGAAAACAAATGCAGCTTTTGGAAATAGCAGTGCTGGAGAAACCTCTGGCTTCTTTTGGAAATACCACTGTTGTAATATTATTCATGACCAGTCACCATATAACAAGGAACTGTGAGTTTTAACTCAGTTTTAACAAGTGTTTGTACTCCTACCTGTATGCCATCATTAAAACTTGTGCTTAAAGGTTTCAACAACAATCAGGTCCTTTTCTTGGAGCCATGTGTAGGCCCATTCTAAAGACTGTTCGAGGAGGAGTCAGCTCAAGACATCTGCCATTAGCCCACCACGCTGAGAGGCAGGAGACAGTACAGAGAAGGGAGAGGATTGCTGAAGACTCTCTGAAACGTGGAAGACTGTACCCTATAGGACTGAGTCATATGCATCTAAGAGTTGTGGTCACATAACTCTATATGGTCATAACACTGCATGAAGCTATGAGAAAGTGTGAAGCCAGGATTAAAATCTGATACCTTTTAGGAGTCTGTGATTGCTTTGTGTTTATTTTGATATGCAGATAGAACCCATACACTTCCTACACGAGCTCCCGTGACATCAGTAAGCACAAGGTCTTCTGATGGAGCCTGCTTAGCTGTGGTGGTGTTGACAGACTGTTGCAGCTCTGAGGTTGCTAAGGGTCCACAAGTCTCTCTGAAGAACTGTAGGAACAGAAAAGTAAAAGTGAAAGGAAAGACACACACCACTCACAGACAGGCATCTGTAGGAAGAAGAGAGGGACATCTGTGACCGCAGACTTCCCCAAGAAACCTGGAGTCCCACAAGGAGAGGGTTGCTCCCCAGAAGAGTTGGAAGAGCAAAGGGAACAGAATGAATTCACTAGCTCAGATTACTCTGGCATTGGTTACAGCTCTGGAGGACGCCAGTTAACTCTCATCACAAGCACTCATCATTGCTCATGCAGAAGGGCCCTGCACATAAGCTGTGCAGGAGGCTGGAAGGTGTTATTGCAGGGGAAGAAGGGTCCAGGACTGAAATTCATCCTGAAATTGCTGTTTTGAAAAAAAAACCCATTTTCCTTTGGATTTGGGATTATGATGGCCAAGGACCACTGCACACCCTAGCCCCCAACACTTCAACCCCTCCTCTGATGTTTGGATTTTCAGTGCACACTGTCATAGTCCTCAACATCACCTTCATAAGGGGACACAGGTAGTGTGTACCCTAATAACCAAACCAAGGCAACAGCTTGTGTAGTTGCAGGGCTACATAAATCCAAAGTAATACAACAATACAGTGATACAGTAAGTCAGAATACTTCATCACAGTGAACCTGTCTCTTCCCTAGGAAGTCCTGTGGGTGATACTAACCTTGAAGTTGACATTAGATTTACAGCTCAATTCCCTTGGGTAATGATGCTGATTACATCCATACTAAAAGAGCAAAGTGAGTTCACTTTCCTCCCCTCTGTAGCGAGACTTCACTCACGGCTGTCACAAAGAAAGCCTATGACAAGTCCCTGAATTGCTGTAGACATTCGGCCGCTACAGAGCTCTTTCTGAAGGATAGAAATCTCTCTCCACTGCTCCAGAGTAGCTGACAGCTGAAGAAAGATGGTCAGCTAAATGCTTTGTTGTAGCCACTCCATATACCAAGATAAGTAGAGTGATTAAACTGATTTATAGTGCTTGGATACCCAACTGCTTTTCTCCCCAAAATAAGATCTACAGAGCAGGTACTCAATTGCTTCATTAAATGAAACAACCATCATTATGTTGACAGCACTATTACTGAAATGTAAGCAGAGGGATCCCAAATTGTCAGTTTAAGACACATTCACCTCTCACATGTGGCTTGAGTCAGAAATCCTGGGGCTCAGACTGACTGAATTTTCTGGGACAGGTTTTTAGTGTGGGACTCATCTACCTAACAACAGGCAGATACAGTGGAGTTGTCTACCTATGAGTTACACTAAGGGCTTGCTTTCTAGTCAATGCAGATCTCGTTTATCACTCAGTGGTCTCTAAACATGATAATCTCACTGTAGAAGAGACATCCGAAATATATCAGATGAATCACCTCTGAAAACATGTATTTCCCCTCAATTTATCTAAAGCCACACTTGCAGCTAAGGTTGCCGGAGAACCGAGAAAACCAGGCACGTAGTAAATCCACTTAAATGATTAGCAAAATCCTCGAGTTCCCCTGTCCATGCTCTTAGGCAAAGTCCTTGTCCTGCTCTAAGCTTTTCCAATAATTGCTACATTAACAATTTGCACACTTAAATCAGAGGGTCAGTGGTCACCAGGTGAGTCATGATGAAGGAAAAGGGCAAGGATGAGAGCTTTTCAGAGAGCTTTTGTTGGCTGTCACTAAAGTATTTATTCCCAGCCCTTTTGATAGCCAGGAGTAGGGAGGCTGCTGATAATTTTCAATGACATACTAGCATTTGAATTAAAGCTGCAAAACCCTTTGTTTCTTGGTGTTTCAGCAGGCATTTGGCCCTCAACAAGGCTGGGAACAAGTGCTGCTGGTAAATACAATTGACAGGGAGCATTCATAATCATTTCAGCTCAGCACAACCTTTAAAGGTACATACCTGAACGAGATTGCCTGAGGCAAGTCTGTTCAAGGACATTTACACTGCATATAAATCTGTTGCAAGATCTCTCCTCCTTGCAATGATCCTGAAGAGTCAGTGCGTTTTAGGGGCTAGGTGAGACACAACTCAAGGTGGTTCCTGAACAGTAACCAGATTAGGATTCAGACTGAGGGCTCTGATACAGTTTTAGCACGTGCCTTGGGGCTATGAATGTACCAGCATATCTACTATAAATGGAAAGATCAACAACACCCCCTCTACATAGGACCTGTTCCTGGGCTTCTTGGCACTGCTGGTTTTATAGTTGGATTCAATTAAAGGTCTCTTCCAACCAAAATGATTCCATGATTCTTACTGGAAGACTGTTCTCAGCAAAGGAAGCAAACAAGGGAGCCTTGTCCATGCAGCCTTCGGGGCACAACCTCTGGAAAGTACAGCCCTAGAACCATGCCAAATTTCCTTTCGGAGAGTGTTAGGGAGGCCCATGGTAGAGCCAAGGAGCCAGATAATGACCTAGTGGAGTAGAAAGTCAGAGTTCCATTTCTTGCACTCATTCTTTGGACCTTATATTTATCTTTCTCTGTGAACTCCAAGAGGCCATGGTTAGACTTGCATTCCAGCATATCAATATAAACTTAATCTGGGAGGTTACTAGAGTAATTTCAGTGATTCACACAGGAATACTCACTATTTTAAGTATATGTTTAAGTATCTTGTTCTACTGAGTGTGTATGACTTATCCTGAGGAAAAAAACAGGCATCTCAAATAACACAAGATATCAGTGCTAATCCACAGTACTTCTCACACGCTTTGGCTCTCTGTATTTTAGGAGAGCTAGACAGCTTTCTTTGGGAACAGCAGTGCAGCCAACTATTTCCATATGCTGTGTGGGTTCTCTCTTTCCGCTCCTCAAAGGAACTGACAGCCTGGCCTGTCCAGAAAAACAAAACAGGGTACTTTACACACGCAAAAAGAGGTTTTGAAGGTTTTGTTCAGGATCACAGTGGAAAAAAAAAAAAAAAGAGATCTCATGTAGGAAAATTCAACAGAGAAACCTCAGAACAGCTCAAAACCTGGGACATTGGTGATCCATCTTCCCACTTGAGTTGAAGTACCATTCTCCCTTGGTTTCTCCTCTGGCTGCAGAAGAGTTTGGCATTGGGATATCGGCTGCACCAAACAAAGATGCATGTTTTAGCCCTTTTGTCTACGAGACAGCCTTTCTGTACTGGGGACATGGTTTTGACTAGCCATTTTCTAACAAAAATTGGGGTTTTCTTTCCTGGTATTTTGTGAGGCTGAGCAGTAGCTGACTTGTGCACTATCCTCTTTTAAAAAAAAAAAAAAGTAGTCAGCTCCCATTTAAGGATTCTCAGATCACCACAGACTTGATTCCACCACCCTTCTGCAAACATCCGTGCAGTGACTCAGTGGGAGTTGTACATGTGGAGAGCTGAAAAGCTGTACCTGTTAAATATCTGTACAGCTAACGTGAGGATTACTGTTCTGGGTTTCGCATAATGTCTTTGTTCGTTTTAGCTACATTGTCTGCTCTCCCAGAGGATATCATTTGGTTAGCTACTGAGCTGATATCAAAGGTGTTCTACTGAAGTCTACAATGCCAACACTTAACTGAATTCCTGCCCTTCTGAAAAATGCACCGGTGAGTGCACTTGGCTGTGGGTTATCCCTGCCAGAGCTTCAGAGCTGGCTCATCTGTAACTGTGCTGTTTGAGGAAGCTCATGGAGATACAGCTGTATCATTTCCAGGGCCAGAAATGAGGCCATTCATTTTTGGATTGTGCCAACTTGAATTAAAAAATACTAGTCAGAATAAAAGTCACTCTATGTAAAGCTGGCATAGGTATCCCTCCTGCGTATTGATGGGACCAAGGTCTGGTTCCCCACCCTATGGTTCCACATTCAATCAGCTCAGATTGAGCTGGGATCATTAGTTCCAACCATGATGGATCAAGACAAATGCATCTTCCTAATTCCTGCTGGGAATCACAACCAAGATAACAAACCCTCTGCCAGAATCACCTTCAACATAGCTGTGCAAGACACTATCATCTGGAGACTGGCTGGAGAGCGCTGACTCCTATGACCATAGGGAATGAGGGACAGGAGAGAAGGATGGTTTTTGCCAGGTGGTGCTGTGCAGTCAGGATGTGGGACTGATACTGGGAAAGTACTTCTGAATCCCTTGGTACGGGCAGAACCTGAGGATCTTTACAGCAGTGAGCCTGTGTCCCAGATTGATGGGTTTAGATCAGAGAAGTCTGTTCAAATCCAAACAAGACTCTGCCTTGTTAGCTTAGCTACTAGGCCATGTTTGAACTGATCCCATGCATTTGCACTCTGACTTGGCTTGTAAGTGATTCCTCCAGTGAAAACCTAGTGACTACTCCACAACCTGCATGTACCTGGAGTCAGCAGGGAACAAAACTAATAATCTTGAATGACTCCATGCATCCCAGGGTACTGGTGCTACCTGGGATTTCCTGTTATCCAGATCAGGTCAACGTTCCAACACCCTGAATGGCGGTGTGGTGATTATGGTGCCAAAGTCATAGTCCATGAGGTATAATAGTTATAACTATAAAGATCTCCATTGTTAATTGCAAATACAGGCTAAGTAGTAACTAGATGCTTCTTCAACATTGCACTCAGCAATTAATGTAATAGATACTACTATAGTAGGCTATATGTAAATCTGGAGGAGGGTTAGAATTTTGGGTTTTTTTCTGATAAACATACAACGTGTTTTACTCTTTCCATCTTCTAGATTAAGCCATTTAGGAAAATGAATACAATTAGAAATCTCTAAAATTAAATTTGCAATGGACTTTTTGCCTACTGCATTTTTCTAAATCCATTTTGCTAGAGCCACTTTAGTACAGCGAGGTGCATCACAGAGTGAAGTGCATTACAAACACAATGTATTAATTAATTTTCTACTAAAAATACCTTCAGTAACAGATCTTCACCCGCATACCAGCAACACTGAAGTAAATTGAGCTTGTTCAGGCTATGTCAAAATGTGTGTATCCACTTTATGTATGCAAGACATGTAGAAGGGAATAATTTAAGTATAGTGACTTCTGTTTTGGACAAAAGGCAAGGTCTAGGGAAAACAGACATCTAATTTTCTTATGAAGTTACAGCTGAGCTGCCTGATGTTTCTCATGCAATTTTGACATCATGAAGCTGCATTAGAATCTGTTTTCCCAGGCACTTTTCCTGCAGCTCCAATGAAGCTGATTTATCTCCTGTCCACTTTTACATGTTACAGTGGCAATATTAACCAGGCTTTGTCAGGACATATCAACTGTCAGACTTTCTTAGAATAAAATTATTTACTCTATACTCTTACCTGAAGTATGGTCTGTATTCACACTTTATTCTCCTTATCAGATGTAAGTTAGAGGAGGAAGTTAAAGGAGTATTTCTTAGGCATTTTCACTACCTTAGTTCCTAAAGTAATATTGACCACTTTCCCTATAGAAGAAAAAAAAAAAAAATCCTTCTCTTCAGGAGTGAAGTTCCAGAGTCCTTGCTTTTCCCTCTCCTCAGATTGAAGGCACTTACCTAAAGCACCCTAAGCTATAAAACTAATAAGCCAATGATCCTGCTGTGCTTAGTAGAGCAATAAGATCTAATGACTCCTACACCAACTGTAGAAATTATTGGACTCCCAGCACATCTAAATGCCCAAATTAGATAAGATTAATTCAGAACAAGGTGCAGATGGGGCCAAACACTTCTCACTCACACCTGCAGCAGCTGGTACATTGACGTGGGTGCTGCCTCCTTTAGAATTAGGGACATCTGGGTGAGATGTCACTTGCATGTGGCTCATCCCTTCACTGGGACTGATTATGGAGTGAGCACTAGAGTTGCAGTTCCAGTGTGGCCAACCTGAAATACAGTTAAAGAGAGGAAGTCAAGTGACATAAGTAGAAACTGCAGGCCACAGAAATAAAATGTCCATGATCTACATTTGAATCGGGCAGAAAAGAGCTGTGGGGACATTCTAAGCCTGAATATTCTATTCAAAGCGGAAGAAAGGAGTTAATTTGTTTCACAGTGTGAGTGAAATCATATTTTGGAATGTGATATGAGGAATCATATTTTGTTATTTTTTTCCCTGTATTGTGTATTTGTTATCCTCACTTTCGAGAGCTCACTGCGTGGTACCTGAAACATCCTGCATGGCTTTCACATGCATTAATTGTAAAACTAGTGAAAGTAAACTAGACAGTGACAGACAAGAGTGGTAAAAAAAATTGCCAGCAGTTGGCACAGAAAGGGAAGAGAAGAGGCAATACAAGGAAAGCTGCAGACAGACATACCTTCATGATTTCTTTCTGATTCAGTTGATGCCTGATAATTGACTGAGCTCCACTCTCAAAAGTAAGCAGGGAAAAGTGGAGAGAGAGCGAGATAAAATCGGATGGAGAAGGCTCAGTTGCTATTCATTTCAATAATGTTAATCTCCCAGCATTAAGCTTTGGTACCTTTATTATTCTAGTGGTGATAGATGAAGAGGTAAGAACATGGAAACCTAAGCTTTATCATCACATATCTTCCTAACAAAAGACAGGCAAAACAGCATCTTCCTTAATAAGACAGGATGATAATGGATAATGCTGGAATAAGTGGTTTCCAAGGACACCACCTTCGGGCAGAGGCAGGATTGGCAGGGCTGGCTTGGCAAAGACTGCAATTCTTTCTTCTTAGCACTGTGCTAGGGAGAGCAGCAGCTCTATGCACCCTTCCCTTAGGTCAGGAGCACTGTATGTATTTGCTGGTCTTCGTAGATGGGTGGGTGGTCTCACTGGTGCTTGGGAAGATGACATCAGTGTGGTTTATGCCTCTGTCTCCCACTGTCATCCCAGTTTCACCAGTGGCTAAGCCAACTACTCTTAGGCATTTTGGTTAATTATTTTCAATGAAAGGAAGCGTTAAACATGAACTTACACATCATCTTGCTTCAAACTCATTGTGCTTGAGAAAAAAAGCTGAATGCAATTTGTCTTGGGACATGGAAAAATGCTATACATTTAAGCATACATATAGTTTTTCAGCAAACGCATCATAAGTGGTTGTTTAGACAGCATTGAAATAGGGCCACGTTTCCCTATTGATGCTAGAGTGTGATTTATTTTTTTCCTATTACAATCCAGTGAAAAAAAACAAGACAACATTTTTGTTAAATGTATTAGAGGATCTGAGAACAGCTCATAACAATTCCACTTTGATTTTCTACTAGGACTAAAAAAGCAAAAAATGGCAATGGTATTCTTTATCTCCACTGAAGTTGTTTGATTTCTGGGAGATACGCCTTCTTCTTTTAGAAAATGAGAAGTTGCTTTTTGAGGAATGGACAACATTCAAAGGGTTAAATAGTAAAATCCTACATTGCCAAGATGAATCTTATTTCAGTGTGCCATCTTGTTAAAAGTAAATGCAGATGAAGTGAAGACAAAGTCTTGGCAAAGTTGTGTTGATGGTATCACTGACTTAATGCAGAAGACAGTTCTAATGTTAGAGAATTTATGTTCTTTAGCAAAAGAAAGAAATCATATTGAAAGTGGGCTCAAGTAATCTCAGTTCAAAGTGGGATGCAATTCTTCTCCAGTAGCCTTTTCTTTTGAGAGCTTAAGCTGAAACTTCTGCTCAGGGACATCTCATTATGTGGTCAAAAACAACTGCACTGAAACCATGTTGTCCCTGCCAGGTAATGCACTGTTTCCTAAAAATTAAATAGGCTGCTGAGTATTACATGAAGTGACAATGACCATCTGCCTAATTACAAATAAATATTAAGACCTGATCACGCAGCTGGGCTAACCCATACCTCCCTACCGCCCTACCGAAACCAGGTACAAAATCAGCTTCACAATATCAGAAGACTATAATTATGAAATGGATCATTAGATCCCTTATTTCAACCTCTTTGGTGTCCCTCACTATTCCAGTTCACATACAGATACAGTTGTTTAGCCCAGATATTTGTGTTTGATTATCACACTTATTCCAGAAAGCTATGCTGGCTTTAAGGACAAACAAATGGAAAATCTGTCATTTCCTTTGGGATTTTTTTTTTCCAGCAGTTACATCATCACGCTAATGCAGAACATGTCCTTCTTTCAAGTTTAGCTTTGTTTTCACTTCCAGACACTGGTTCTTTTTATCTCTTTCTGGGTTAAAGAGCCCTTTCAGAAGTACTGCACATCAGTACTCCCACAACAACAATCTGAGTTGATTCTAATCTCTTCCATTAGCTGGATGGGTGAACCTAAGTGTTCTGGTTTAGGACATCTTTCTCTAATGCTAAAATGATTTTTGTAAATTTCATTTTTAAGTCTTTTCAAATTAATGCAGTGTAAAATATGGTTTAAGAACTATCAGGAACAAACTCAGTAGATGGGGCACTAGCTTTCTGATTTGGTGTCTTTTTTTCCTTCTTTTCCTCTTCAGGAAATGGATCTTTAGTGGAGAAAAATAGATATGTCCAAAACATTCAGATACTGTCTGATGTGTAACCCATCAACTGTACTACAGCACAGGCACATAGACTCTGATGTGTCTTGAACATATTGCATCTACTGCAAAATGTACAAGTTGTACACTTGTTCAGCATTGCCTGGAAGGAAACATGGACCCTTGACTGTGTGGCAGCTGAAGTCCCTGCTTCTCCATTTAGATTGAGGCCACCTCAACCCTTTGCAATTGAGCAGAGACAAAGCTGCAGTCCGAATGTTCATGCTATCATATCCTGTGAGTCAATATGGCTCATCCCTTTGCAGTTTAGATTAATGAAGTCATTCTTGCTACAGCAAAGAAGTTGAACTCACTGGTTCCAGTTCTATATTTTTGGAAATTCAAAGTTTAGTCTCTTAGCTTCTCCACCAGAGGAAAAGTTTTATTGAGTTGACTGAAAAGAAAGACAACAAAACCTGATGGTGCAAATTTATGGCCTACAAGTGCTTTATTCAGAAGAACTTCAGCAACAGCAGCAGAGGAGAAACACTGCTTCTGCACATATGCTTAAAGACTATCTCCAGTTTAGACTCCCTGTATAGACTCCCTGTGAACAGCTAAACGAAAGCCTTTTGGCTTTGATATGTAAGAAGTAAGACTACCTGACCCAACCATCAGCAGCAGCTTTAAGAAGCAAGTAGTAAGTCTTGAAAGGACTGAAAAGAACTCAAGGGACTGCTACATTAAAAATTGTTCTGACTTCAAAGAAAGTTTAAGATAAGTGCTTCACAACTGATTTTCTAATGTTACTAATTCCTGCTGCTCCATTGTTAGGCAGGTTATATATATTCAGAGTCCTCATCACAGTGTGACCCTACACCAGTGGAGAACTTTAGATGTAGCCTTATTATAAAGTCTGTATACTAGATAAGAAAATTTTATTCCATAGGCCTGCTAAGCAGCCTGTGTATATTCAATGAGATAATAAAGTTTTCCTGTTGTTCACTAGTTTACCTGAGTTATTACCTACAGAGCTTCCACACCTTCCTTACTAAGAATAAAGCTGTATTTTTTTCAATGATAATGAACTTGTTATGAAGTGCTTAACTTTTTATCTTAGTAGGGCATAACTATTTTAGGAGACAGTCAGTATTTTGTGGTTCAGCAGTGTTTTGATATACACACTCCTCATTTCTAATACATGAATTTCACCATGCAAAGGAAAATTACTAAATGAACCAATAAACTGATGAAAGTTCTAAGATCATAGAATAGAATTTCTTGTCTACTTCTCCCCAAAACATCACGCCTGGAGATCTCAAGATGAGCTTTTTTCCTGAAGGGAAAAAGTAAATAAATAATAATTAACTCAGTTGTGAGATGCTCTTGAGACTGTAAGATACTACTGAGGCATTGAGATATTATATTCAGCTTCTAGCAGGCTCTGTTAAACCATATAACATGTTTCATTATCTTTTAAAGACATGAAGTGTATAATCCATGGATTTAGACAGGATATGAAACAAGATCTGCAGATAAGGAAAGCTACAGATATAAAATTGTTTCACACACACCTATGTCTCCTTGGTCCCTGTTCAAGTTAAAAAGTCTGAAGTCACTATAGCTTTCTGATCAATGTGGTTTAGTTAATCAACTGAATGACATTATTGGAAATCACAATACATTAGACCCTGGGAATCCATCGCTGCCTTGGTTGAGTCCTAAAAACAGAACATCTGCTGCACAGAAGACAGGTAGACCATCATCAACCTGCTCACCTTTATTTCTGCTTTCTGCTCCCCCATTTCAAGCTCTCTGGCATTCAGGATGCAGAATTTTCTTCCAGGTGTTTCAGAAGTGCCATCTGGATCTATCTGAGGGACAAATTAGCTGTTACCTGAATCATCATTTGCATTTCACTTGAGCAGAAACCCTACACACTGTAACAGATCACCTTCTACTCATGAAGGCTGGGGTGGAGCAGAGATTTGGGCACAGGCTGCAAAGGCAGAGGGGTGAACCATTCAACAGTTTCGTATCAATGAGTTTCTTGGGGAGAAATGTGAATTCAATTGACAGAGTAGTGCACTCTGTTAACCTGAATGTATAACCTGCCTAGATTATACAGTCCTTGTAAAGTCACTGTGCTTAGAGAGTTAGTTAATCAATCCCCTGTCTGAGTGACTGAGCATTCAATCCCCAATCTGCCTGCAGCATTTTACTCTTTTTAGTTTCATCTGAAAAGGTAAAAAAGCTGCCATGCAGCTTAGAGAATATGTTAATTGTTTACATATAACATACTCAAATACAAATAAAATGCACATTATTTATATAATCGTATTTTATTTTTTAAACAGAAGGAATGGCAGCATGATTGGAGAACAAGATGAAAAAAGTTATTAGAAAAAAACCCACAGATTTTTGGGTAGCTGAGGTTGTGCCAAAGGAAAAAAAAAAAAAAGATCATATGTTCTATCAGACTAAATGCACAAGCAGAATGTAAATCAAACCCCGTACTAAATAATAACATTCTTGTTTGAAGTTTTTAAATAACCATTCCAGACGTATTATTTCTAAGAAGCTTGGAGTGCTGAAAGATGATCAAGGCATAATAAGAGCTCCTAGAAAAAAATAAAGCCAAATAGACCACTTACCTAGTGAAATATTACAAAAGGCATAAACTAGATGGTGTATCTAAAGGTACTGAAGTATAAAATAGGTAAAACCTAGTCTTTTGTTTAAAACTTTTTTAATAACAGAAAAATAGATGGCCATGTGATGGCTAAATATGATGCCAGTTTAAGATGGTCAGAGAAGAATCAGGAAATTTTAGCTGTGGGGAAGGATGAGATTCATACTGGGTAAATTGGCAGAAGCTGTAGTGTGGAACAAAACTAGCAGGCATGAGGATGAAAACGGTTATAGTAGAAAAAGTCAAGATTTTTGTAGAAAAAAGATCACGCTGTACAAATCTATTAGAGTATTTTGATGGAATCTTGGCTGTGGACAAGGGACTCTAGTCAGATGATAGACTTCCTTACATTTCCTACAGGCTTTTGAGAAACTGTTTTACCAGAAATTCTTAAAAAACGTTAATTGTTTTCACATACAAGTAAGAAAATCTTTGCATGGATGAGCAGCTAGCTGAAAGGTAGGAAAAAAAGGGCAGGAATGTGTGGGCATGTATCCTGTGCTGTCCTACGGATGGTTCCAGCATATGCACTTTTTAAATTGCCCATAAAGGATGTGGGGAAGAGACTTATCAGCAAGGTGGGGAAGCTTGTTTATATTTTATTATTCAGAGCAGTAAAAGGCAAGTTAACTGTGAAGCACTGCAGAAGAATTACAGTATTATCTGACTACATGATACAATGGCAGAAAAAATTTTACACCTAAGTGTGAAGTGGTGCACTTTGTTTATAAACCAACGACAACAAAAAAGTGCAATCTAAACTTGGCATACATGATGGTGGGCTTATTATCACTCAAGAAAATTATCTGAGGCTAGAAAAGTCACTTCCATGCAACTATTAGCTCCATGCAACTATTAGCTCAATGCTCAATGGCAATCAAAAAATAAAAGAAAAATAAAAAAAGGCAGAAGAATAAAGAACGGAAAACATCATCGTGCCATTATATGAATCCATTAATTGATCCCACATCTAAAGTAAGGCTTGCAATTTTAATCCCTCCTCTTGAAAAAGGATACAGACAATCGGAGAATGCTCAGAAGAGGTCACAAAGGTGAACAGAGGTATGAAATTAATTCCATACAAGTGACTAGACTGAGTAGAGCCACTGAGCAGACATACAAGTTGTGAATTTCAGGGTGGAAGTGGCAAGGTGATGATTGCACATAGTTCTCATAATGCAGGAATTAAATCTTGTGAAGTGATGACGTGAGGTGGCAGGCTTAAAACAAACAGTGGGTAGGTTTTACACAAGTAATATTTAAGCTGTGGTAGTATTGTTGGAGGTACAGATGTTGCAAATGTTTGCATAGACTTAAAGAAGTTACTCTACAAGTTCAGGGGAGAAAAATCTATGAAGAGCATTTCTGTTGCCAAAGGTGCCACCCAAGTCCTAGGGGTTCTCTGGACCAGGCATGGTTGGAGGCTGGGTGAGTACAGTGGGGCAGCTGCATTGCCTGTCCACGCTCTCCTACCTCATTGTGTGAGTGCAACAATCAAGAGTGGCATCAAATACATTTTTCTGTATGTTTTGGAGGGGAAAAAAAAAATTGGCTGAGGAACGATTAAGTCTTCATACCATCCTTAAATGAGGGAAGGTTGTACAGTTACTGTTGAGCTCAGAGAGGGTTTTGTTAAGAAAGCTCAGTAGAAAAGATGATTTGCACACCTCAGCAAAACCAGAGCAGATGCTCAGACCCCTGCCACCTTCTCCTGTGTGGACAAACCCACATCGCAGCCTATTGCCATCACTGAGCACACAGTGTCCCCATGGGCTGCTCCTGCCCCCAGGGACCCCGAGCCCCTCTGAATGGTTGTGCTCCAGGAGCTTCCAGCCTCACTATCCATCTGCAAAACAGCTAAAGTTCAGCATCTGGTCTGGCATTGCCCTTTGGGGTGTCAGAGCTATACCCTCCTCTCCAGCCATATGAAAGCTGGCAGCTTGGTAGAAGCAAGGATGCTCCTGGTACCACAGGAGCCCTTTGCTCAGGATAGAAAGTGCCTGGCGATCCTTAACATTAAGGAAAATCAGGCCCTTTGTATTCAAAATAAGGATGAAGTTGCTGCATGATTAAAATAATCCAATGGCAGGAAGTCCAGAGGGAATTTGCCATTTCCTCCGTACTTGATTTTCAAATACAAATGCTTTAAAAAGCAGTAATGCATCTGTATAATGCACAGCTGATTTACAGTCTAAGTGACAAACATCTTGGAGTTACATAAAAAAAATTAATTCTTTTCTATTTAAATTTTCTCTGTATCCCTCAGAAAATGTATGCACTACAGTCTGAGAGATACCCTGCTGTATATTCTGATGAAACACCCACTGCAAACAAGAGCATTACCACAGCAAGTAAAATGACGTGAATACCACGAGGTGCAAAATGACACACTCAGCATTACCATATATATTTACCCAGGCTAGAGCTCACTGTAAATAATATATAAGGAATGACTATTCACTGCATCCTAAGGGAGGAACAGCGGTTACAACAGATCATCTTAATAGGGCATACTGTCTAGTAGGCCCTGGAAAATTCCTGCTGTAAAACTTCTGCCCTATTGTAAAGATGTGCTTGCCTATGACCCAACTTTTACAAATGTTCAGGTCACCCATAAAATGCCTTTTCGGCAATATTTCTTTATAATAACTCACCTGAATTTACATGGAAGTGCAAAATGCACAGAATACTGCTCAACACCAAAGCTCTCCCATGGAAAGCCATTCCTCAGTCACAATCCTGTTTAGTTTTTATGTAAGGAGAATCGAGATGACCATGATGCATCTGGGATGCCAAGAAACATGATGGAGAGGTGGCAGAGAAAGCTGATTGCAGGACTGAAGATGTGGGTGATTTCTTGGACCGTGAAGAGAAGAATGGAGTTGGCACCACTTACAGAGCAGAACTGATAAGAGAAAAAATGATGAAAAAAGCATGGATGAAAGGAGGGTAAGAAGAGAGTTATTACTGTAGGAGACTATAGGACATAAAGTGTTGTAAAAGACTGAGAAATAACATCAGAAGGAACTTAAGTATCAGGGGGAATGGTAGGGAACACAGACCTAGAGACATGGCCAAAGAAGTTGTAGTACTTGAGTATTGAAGTATTTGAGTATTGAAGGAGTAGACCACTTCAGGAAAGGAAGCTAGGAAAGAAAAGAAAGCAGCCAATAGCTTGGAATGCAGCATTTACCAATGGAGAGAAGATCTGGGAATAAAGAGCAAGCAAGATACCTCAAAGTAAGAGCAAGAAAAACAAGGGATAGTGAAGGAAGAAAAGACAAGAAGACCATGAAGAAGGCAAGACGGAGGAGGCTGCAGTTGTTAGCCATTTTGTCACAGTTTGCTAGTGTGGGTTTCAGTCTGGAAGCTGAAATCACAGCTGAAAGGAGCACAGAGCAAATGCCTGCAGGAAATTCCCCCAGTGTCCCTGAGCCTTGCTGGGTGCATTAACCATGCACCGACACAGATTAATCAAAGCTGGAATGTAAAATGGAAGTGTTGGGAAGAGTCTGAGCATGTGAGGGGAAAGCAAATGGAAGAGAGAAGGGCACAAAGCTTCAAGGACAGAGCAGATAGAAGAGCAAAAGATTTGGTCACTGAGTCAACATTTCATCTGCCACAGAAGAAAAGTGCCTGAAACCACTTGTTACTCACAAGTTCTAGAGAGTGTGGCATGGACAGTAACTGAGAGGGAGCTATAATCACCACAGAGTCACCACAAATGATGAAACGTATCCCCCCATGATCACATTAGCAGCTGAATCACTCAGCTTCTAAAAAGATTTTTTTATAAGAAACTATTTTTCTGAACAAGCAAGAAAATGACAAACAAGCATCCCAGACAAGAGTTCTTGCACAGAACTCATTGCAGGTTTGTTGTACATCATTTTATATTAAGTGCTGGACATATTGTAGAGGGACCAACTTGTTGCCATTTTACGTTTCCCAGTGGAACTATGTTTCTACGCTGTGTCCTTTCTTTTGACAGATCTGGTAATACTCTGGATCTGATGGGAAATGGCTTGTAAATTCAGCCTAGGGAAAAAAAAAAAAAAAAAAGGAAAAAAAAAAAAGAGAGAAGTTGCCTTTAGTTTGGTGTTGTGGAAAAGCTACTTTCCTTCCACTCAGATGTGGCTTTGTGCACGGCCACCAGAACTCATCTGCCTCTGCACAGACAGAAGCAATAAGGGGGCAAAGGTACATGTGATGTCCTTTTCCTTTCCAGGAGCAACAATCAGCATTTTGAGGCACATCTTTGAGAATAAAGGTTTTGGGAACATGAGGACAGTCACTTGCTCCGGATCCTCCTGCAGCTGTGAGATTGAAATCATGGCTCCTCTTTTTCTGTCAGTAGTAAGCTAAGGTTTCTCAGAACAGAAATGTATCTTCTGATTTTGTGTCAGGTAACAGGCAGAGCCAGCAGCGTGCCCTTTTCCATGGGTAGCCCATTAAAACCTGTTTAGACTATCAGTTTTCATCCATATTTCTCATTGCAGAATTGGAGACATGGAGGTAATGAAGCCTGGAGGAAGCCAGCAGCCTGTCTTGGCCTCCTGTTTCCTTCCCAAGACTGGAAGAGGATGTCTGGCCTCATGTGCAATAAAGATATGCTCATGAGTTCAGCAGTTAGAGCCCACCTGAAACATGAGTAATATCTCCTACCACCACTTTCTATCTTTTCTTCTCTATCCATCAATCCTTTGTTACTGAAGGGCAAAGCTGACGCTGGCACCCCTGTGATTTCCCCAGGGCTATCAACAGTTGTCCTTTAGGTAGTAAGAACTTGTACACACACATGAAAGCAGAGCAACAGGGAGTACAACTGTGAGTACCACACTGAGTTTGGTGTAGAAGTCTTTTCTCCAAGACCTGGTTGCAGTAGCCTTCTGCAAACAGTAAGTCACTAGTCTTGTATATTCAGATCCTGACCAAAAGTATGGCTGTAGCACCAGGTAACATCAACAATTTTACAAGAACAAAGAATTTAAAGAATTCAAAGGATTTGAAACCTAATAAATTTATCATATCTTACATGGGAATAGAAACAAAACAGTTGAGACTAATTCTGCTTTTGCAGCAGTCTAAACAATGGATTGCAGAGAGGAAGAGTTAGAATGGAAAAAATTGGGGTTTAACTTTCCATATATTCCCCTCCTGGCTGAACTACTCCCATTGGCTTCTTCCTTCTGTTTGTGCACCATGCTCCCAGACATTGCCAGCCCCAAGTTTTCACAGCTACTTCTTTTATGGTATTAAATTAAAACTGATTTCCCCGAGGTCAACAGCAACTTTCCTTCTGCCTTTACAGCTCCCAGCATAATGGGACACAGCCCTGAGTAAAGCTTTAAAGATGCAATATGATGCAAAGTGTGTATCAGTAGCAGCAATATCATATTTTCAGTCTCCCTCTTGAGAAATTATTTAGTATGAAAAAAGACAGGAAAAATGTCTTTAAAGCCAGAAGAGATTTCATGAAAGTAACTTGTTAGACCACTGTGTAACATGAGTCCAGGGTATAGTTTTGTGTTAATTCATGTTCCAGATGCAATAGCTGTAGTTGGGTTAGAACTGTTTGGTTCGAATAAACTACTGGGGGGAATTTTTCTTTCTGCTGAAAGGTTGCATCATAATGCTAGCACACTGACCACATGTCTCGTCAGGAATAGGCAGAGTCCAAACCCTTCTGCAATCCAGAAAGAGACAAGTCCAACAGTTCAGTAATGGTGGCAAAAATGCACCTGAAGTCAACTGGTTGCCAAAGGGTATGCTTGCAAGGCTGTGTGCTTATGCACAGGCAGTATTAGGTGACTGTGAGAGCGAATTACAGAGGTCAGGGAAAAAGAAAAAAAAAAATCAGTGAAAATTTCTAGTATCAATTTTCAGCTCACACTAATGGGTATGTGTTTGCTCAAGAAGCATCACACATGCAAAATCTCACATCATGGCCATCTGGACCTCCTCAGGGGCTGCAGCAGGTTCTCCTGTGCTTCTCCCAGCTTCTGCTGTCCCTGTGTAACACCGAGATCACACGCTCAGGGCAGATGAGGTTACAGTACCACACACAGATACAAATGTGTGCACAAGGACTTCTGTTGCACATTGTGCATCTTATTACTATTTCAGGTGAAACTGCATGCTGGCATTTTTATTTATTTATTTTTTGACAGATCAGCTGCAAGTAATGAATGGACATAAACAGATTGAGATTTTAAAAGAAAAGCTGGATGATCCACAGGTCATATAACCAGTAGGATAAGTAACAGATGGGTGAAGATAATCTTGGATTGGAGGCTGAATGGTGAAAATGCAATGGAGTTACTTAAAATGAACTTGCAATATGAAACAGTCCTCTCCACAGCAAGGCTCAGATCACCAGGAGCCCTGACACAGACCCCACTGTATCCCAGCAAGGATCTGGAGTCAGGAGATGTAGGATCCAGCTCTTTCTGAATTGTAGCAGGAAATTAACAGAGAAAGAAGACAAGAAATAGGCCTTTTTAATACTAAGAAAGCACTCAGGTCTTCCATTTATAAAAATAAATTCATAGATCATATAAAAGAAATAAATTGTGATATTAACGTTTAAATCAGCTAGAAACAGGACTATAATTATTTCAGGGTTCCTGAAGTCAGTGGTGATCTAAATAGGCATGAAATGAGGATCTGAACGAATGTCATGTTGCTTCCCTTTTCTTTAGAGCCACAACTGGGATATTGACATCACCGATACCACTGTGCCTGGAAACAAGCCACATTATCAAGCATAGGGAACCTCCCAGGACAGAGGCTATTTGCAGCAAGCAAGGATAAAGGCAAGTGAGGAGCCATGAGCAGCATAATGGCTGTTTCTTGGCTATGCTGAAAGCCCTGTGGTTGCTTTGCTGCTTTGTTTTAGTTTTTTTTTTTTTCCCTTACGCTGTTTAAAACACACTCCCTGGAGAAAGCAGGATTTACCCAGCTAGCTGGAGGCTCTCTGCTATTCAAGCTGCCTAATTACAAATTACGTCACATCGACTCCTTTCAACTCCCATGCAGACGGATTATAGACCATCAGGGAGTCGGATGGGACCACTAAGTCTCAATTCACTTTGAACATTTCACAGATAGCTACTAATCACGGGCACTCTGTTCTGAGCGAGATAGGAAGCAGGGTCATGTCTGATCTGGTAAATCAGTGCACCCGCTGCCATTATTCTCTGGGTAAACACAGGATGCGTGGGTGAAGGCAGGTGACCTGGGCTTCCTACGTGGGCAGCTAGGAGATTTTTTTTTTAAATTACCATGAGTGTATCGTGAGCAGAAACTCTCTAGTAAGCTGGCAATTGAGAGTGATTTACGGGAGTTATAGGTCATTTGCAGGGTGGCACTGGAAGGCAGATGCTTTGAATCTCATTCGTTTAAATTCCCTTTCCAAACAAGAGGAATGAGGCTTGCTGCCTGGAATTTTACTGATAGAGCCAATAATTCAGTGTTGATCTTATTTAGTTGTCAAAAGTATGAATCTGCTGGCTCCTGAGGATTTGATACTGAAGAACAGCAGTGACTGATTCTGTGAAAGTTCCCCAGAAAGGCACAGATTTGCTTCTTGATTCCATTGAAACTGTACCGCCCCAACGAAACTGCAAAGTACCTTTCCTGGAATGTTACTTACAGGTTTTTGGAGTATTTGTAGCTTCTCTGGAGTCTGTTTTGCTACCTCACTAACTCTCCCAGGAAATGAGAACAAGCTGAAAATCAAAATTCCTGACCCAAGAAACATTCTCAGATTTGAAATTTAATCTGGTACTATGATGAAAACACAAGCTCAATGTTATTTGTTTGTGGTTTGTGGGTTGGTTTCATTCCCTTAACACAGAATATTTTGAAATAATGTACTTGTTTACAAGTACAAAATACAAAAAGTATTTTCTTTAATCAGCAAGTGTTTGGTTTTATATTGTTAATTTAATTTTTTTTCTTATTATCACACATTACTGTTAATTGGACAAACCACTGACCAAACTGAAGCTTTTGAATTTATAGAAAAAATGATCACTGGAAACTGGTTAAGGTGATAGGATTTCCAAGTGATTTCCAAATCAAAGGGATAATATAAGTTTTTATATCATCTCCAATACTTGACTGTCAAGTGAGTTTCTGGGCAAATCCAAACTGACTTTTTTGACCTCACAGTGTGTCACATTTGGCATTTTATAAGCTCTGTCTGCAGATCCAGTGAAAGAATAGTGGATCCTTCTGTGGGATTCCAAAGGCATCATCCCTCCTTGTGAAACTCGTGTGCTGAGAATCAGCACCATTAGCTGATGTGGTGTCCAGGTGTAAGGGTGATGTGACCTGTGCACAGTACAGGTTCTGCCTTACTCACTAACTCGATGTGTGCTGGGTTAGAAATCTGAATTTCTCAGAGTCTCTGAAAAAGATGTTTATATTGCTTATTTATAGAGCAGCCCAGACTGTTAAACACGCTGGATGCGGAACAGTATGACTGTCACCCTGCTGCTGAGCAGTGGCAGGTGGCTAGTGCATCATGTGTCTGCATTCCTGATTTCCCCTCCTGCAGAAGTCTGTCTAGCAGTACTCCATAACCATCTTGCTTAATTGTTGCCTAGACACATAGT
The DNA here is from genome assembly GCA_025345505.1 of Todiramphus chloris collaris. Taxonomy (NCBI): domain Eukaryota; kingdom Metazoa; phylum Chordata; class Aves; order Coraciiformes; family Alcedinidae; genus Todiramphus; species Todiramphus chloris. The sequence continues at coordinate 25,158,548 of JANVCC010000019.1, read as the reverse complement.
GAACTCTCTATCCTTAGAGACATTCAAAACGCAACTGAACATAGCCTCAAGCAAGAAGATCTGAGCTGGCCCTGCCCTGAGATGAGGATCGAAGCAGGGTCCTTCCCAGGATAAATGATACTGTGATTCTTTCGTCACCTTGCAGGCTTCTGGCTTGCCTTCTCACCTCTTGCTTTGGCATTTTTTAAAAGAAGAGGCTTTCATTCAAAGTCAGATTTAATTTCATTTGACTGCTGTTATTAAACATCCAAACATTATGAAAACTCCTCACATAAGCATTTTGTTTTGGACCAAGTACAAGATTTTATCCAATGTGACATGAATTATTTGTTACTTTCCCATTTGCAAAGGCTTTGACTTTCAACTGAGATAAATGCTTTCCTTTTTCCCACGGCTCCCTGCCCTGTTTTTCACTTTGGCTAATGAACTGAAAACATGGGTCTTTGCACAGCTGTGCTAACAAGCAACTGTGAATCTAGAAGAGGCTCCAAAATGAGAGTTATTTCTGGGAACTCAAACAATTCCTTCTCTCCAGAAGCTGATATGTCTAACCTGATACCTCAGAACATATATCCACAGCTTGGACATCCACTGAGGACCTGACACAGCTTCCCTGTCCAACCTGGGGACTCACTGAAGGATTTGTGAGTGAACAGAGTCCTCCTTGTCAGCCAGTGGTATTTCTGTGATGAGCAAGATCATTTGTGACTCAGAAGTTTTCTTAGGCATTTCTTAGGTATTTGATCACGACCTCCATGCAGGTAGAAGCCAGAATCCCCTTGGTTTTAGCAGTGTGACTTCACAAGCATGAGCAGATCAGAGCAAGGACTACAGTGGCAGCATTTCTGCAGCCATCACAGGGATTCTTAAAGCTGTTGTGAACTAAGAGGAAAGTCTGGCAGGTTTCAAAGAGCCATTTACCAACTATGTCCCTTTTATCTTCTTGTCAAAGTAGGGGAGGAAGCTAGTGATGTGTGGAGCCAGGCAGCTCCATATCCTTCCCTATTCTAAAGGCTTTCCTCCATCTTCTAAAATGAAAATAAGCAAAGTGGTGATGCAATTTGTCTCTCAAATGACACAAAAGATGCAACAGAAGAAATGTCCTGCAAGGGTAAGTATACTTGGTTATCTGGACAAGAATAGCCATCTCTGAGAACTGTAGACACCTTCAGAGTGCTCGGTTCATCTCCTAGACAGAGATACAGGAAACCTGTAGTGTTTAAAGTTATGCCCTAAGAGGGTCTTTTGTGATTATGATTATTGTTTATCTTTTCCTCAGACTCTCCTATCTAACCTAATAATAATAGTCCTTCCCCTTGTGTCAGCAGAGAAAGAACAAGCCAGATTTGGGAATACATTTAACTACTGCCCTGGAAGCTATGTGTTAAAGAAGAATCTTTCAAGGAGTGAAGCAGCAATATCATCTTCAGGTCTGAGTTGATGTGGTACATGGCCTCTGAGAAGCCTGGATGGGTATATTTAGATCTTGAGGCCTTCATTCAGCAAGGTATTTAATTGTGTGCCTTAACATTATGCCCCTTCAGGACCTCATCAGGAGTCCTCAGCTCTTTGACCTTGTTCTTGAACATGTCATGACATTGTTATGTTCATCTGCATTAAGGATCTTAATCAGAAAAGGACTTCATCTTAAAGGTTCATAGCTGAACTATGGTCTTGGGGTGGACTTAATGATCTCAAAGGTCTATTCCAGCCTTAACAATAATTCTTTGTAATTCTGTGTAATTCTGAACTGAGTGAAGGGGGGAAATTAGTTTCTGAAATCAGGGCACTGTGTGACAGACCTTTGTTTTAGATATCTGGATTTGGAGGTCTTGTCCAGAAGGGTCCCACTTTCTGTCTACCAGCCATTCATTCTGAATAGCCTTTCTCAACATGCTTCGAGGACCATAGCCTGAAGAGTTCATGGGCCTCCTAATAGGACATCAAATATCACAACCAGCTAACCTGGAAAGAGCAGCACTTACAGTAACGCAATGTTACTGAGACTCTCCAGGGCAATGAAAGAATAACAACCTCCTTATGCTAATTCATGGGCTTTTTTAAACCGTTGCACAAGTAAGCAGTGACAGGGAAAATCAAATGTCAAGGGGCCAGTATTAGAGAAGAAAATGACTCATGGAACTGGAAGATCTGGCTGCATTCAGAAGGTGGCAGATCTGTCACCAGGCAGTGGTGCCTTGTACAGGATGTGAGTCAGGACAGCTCCAATGTCAAACACAGTCTGTGAATGGATGGAGATTTCCCAGTTATAAGAGTGTCTATGCAATGACTTGTATTTTTATAAAATGGGCCCAGATGGACTGCAAAAGCTCAGCACAAAGTGAACATTGACACTGCATAATCAAACAAGGTTTCTGTACAAAGTTGCCATAAAATAATTTTACATTTATCATCCCACTTAATTGTAATGGGTCTAAAACTAATGAGCCTTACCTCTAAACTCCATTTAAGACAATAGTTAATTGCTTCATTTTAATAAATGTTGGCAGAATGGTGAGTATAACAATGACTGAATGCTCGATTACTACCTAGGCTAGAAAATGAAGAGCCACAGTATTAATGATATACACTACCTGAAAAGCAATTAGGATCCTGAAGGTAGAATAGGCAATTCACTTAAAACCAGGTTAATAAATGAACTTTCCCATCAAACATAAAGCAAAAAGAGATTTCAGAAGCAAGAAAGCTCATTGCCTGGGATTTTAGTGTGATACATTTCTCTTTCCCCTCCTCTCCATCTCTGACATGTTCAAAGCCTGTCAACAATAGTGTCATGGGAACACAAGAGAGACAAGTGAAGAGAGATATATTCATGCTGAACAGCTTGTGCTGTACAGGATGGATGTATTAAATGCAATAGAGAGCTCAGCTTTACTGCAGCACCAACAAAGGGGCACATGGCAGATCTGGAAATGGAGGGTCAGAAATTAAAAGAAACATGGTTACTGAAAAAGCCCATGGGGGACCTTGGAACAGAACTAATCTTCGCTACACCTGTGATGTACACCTCAGAAATACAGGGGCATGTTTCTGAACTCACAAAACTGTGGTGTGTGGAGATGCTCTTTCTACCCCTACCACCCACCTAAGTCACTAGAGACATCTTGCTTTTCCTGCTTGTGTTTCTCTTATTGGCACTGCGAGCTCTCTAGAGCAGAGAACATCTCTTTGTAAATGGCGTAGTTGTTGGGTCCTCAGGACATTTCTGGCATCTCTATGACTGCACCAAGGACACCTCATAGAGGGGAACCTTCCCCAGCATGTTCCTTCTGAATATTTCACTGCCATCTGCCCCCCAGTTATGGGTTGGAAGGCATTTGGATAAAAGCTGTTGGAGGTGACTCTATTTCTTCCCTCTCACACCTATCCATGTGTCATTTTTCTTAGAAGAAATGTTACCTATTCAATGTGAGAATGTTGACATATACAGCCTTTTTCAACAGGCACAGAAGAACAAGTCCAGTTTTCTTAAATTTCTTCATCACTTGAATCTTCGAGATGTACACTATTCGCTTCATCTCTGTTTTTCCCTATTAAGAAAAAACTGGATTCTTTCAAAATGATGGTTACTGTATATGGCCTTTAACTAATACGTTGGACAGAAACACTGTACTACTTCTCCTATTGATTTACAAATGATTATATTCCCCATCAGTACAGACAAATTCCTGTTTGTATTCATCAGCAATACTGCTGTCTGAACTCAGGACATCTTCTGATCCATTATTTCTCTTTCTTTAACACATATCTTTTCTTGGCAGCGTGCAGCAGTAAATTTCCATTTTTGCAATTGCTTTTTTGGTTTCTTGTTCCATGACTGATTGTTATTTGTTTATCTATATTTAATCACATTCACTCTTTGATATTACTTCAGAGTCCAATTTCAAAGCCCATTATCATTTGTTGGTCTTTAGTGTAATTTACAAACCAGAAAACCTTGATTTCAGTGTCATTATACCCAGTGTTAATATAAACAATAACAAAGCTCACATCCCACAGCTGGCTTCTGCAGAGTCTCTCATGGTCATTAAATATTTTTTTTTTTAAGGGATGGTTTCTAGAATTAGCCTAATTTTAAGCACTGCACTAATACCTCATGACTCTGTAACTCTGCCTTTTAGCTGCTATTTTAATTGGAAACCAAGGAATTGGGTTAAAAGCTTTATGAATATCCTACCCAGTGTAGTCATCAGTTTCATTACAGAAGGCTTTTACACTGACAGTAAAACTCAACATGTTCTAACAAGCTAGTGAAGCCTAACTCTCTTTTTATGAAATCACATAGGTTTTCCTGAGGTAGGGTCTGTATCACATGTTTTGTGTCCTTTGGAAACAAATCCCTCCTTTAAACCAGTTCCATTCACAGTGGAAACAAATCCCTCCTTTAAACCCGTTCCATTCACAGGAAATAGGGTGGTATGAAGCTTTGGGGATTTCGTGCAGGATCAAAGGTGTACCCTAAGCAGAGCATGGAAGTCCTGGTGATGGCTGCTATTGCTGTCTCATTTTTTATTAGCATAACTGCTCAGTGGAACTGCTTTTCTGAACAAATGCTTACAAGATGAGACCATTTCCACTGCTTCTCATTCTCTATTTTCTGAATCCTATCATCAAGGGCTTGGATATCCTAGATGGAGCAGGATGCTCACCTGGACTAACCCTTGAAGCAATTCTTATTCAGACAACTTTGAAACCTGTAGAGCAAGGTGCGTTTTGTGTGCTTTGACTTTTCCCTGACCTTTTGATTTAGGGGCTCTGCCAAGGTATTACAACAACTTGATGGAAAGCAACCTTTATGCTTCTTGCCTTGTGAGCAGACACACACATGCAAAAGGCACACAGTTGCATACATCATGTTTGGAGCATGATTACTAAGGTTCCCATTTAATGACCTGCTTTCAGTTTATAATTTTGCCAAACATGCATTGTATGAATAAAACTCATCACCATGTGTCTGCTTCAGGCTGAGCTTCCACAGGAACTCTCAGCAGAGGCACCACAGCTGTTTTAAGGGAAGGATAGAGAAAAATGTGCTGCACTGCTCATGCCAGGTAATACTTGAGACTTCTCTTAGCAGCTTTAGTACCTCTTTGCTCATTTGAAACTATGTCAGGAGAGCTACCTTTATGCCAAGGATAACTGTGCCAAGGGCTAGAACATCTGTTGAGCTGAAGTTTTTGCAAATCATCTTTTTTTCAAGATCAACAGAGACTCCTGAAAGCTTGACAGCAAACACCTTTCAGGCTCCAGTTTTCACTGATGGTTCTCCAGCCTTTCAGCTCTTGCTACTGAACTGCACTTGCCTGACAGTGACTGAATTTGCTCTTTGCAGATCCAGGGAAGACTCAAGAGTTCTTGCAAGACATTTCAGCTCCCCACTGTCAGAGGGAGGCCAGGCATGGAAGCAAAAATGTTTCTGTCTCTCCTGCTCTTCCCTTGGTTATCTCTTCTTTGCTCCCAGTATGAATGTGGGGAGGGGAGTTTCTGGGTTAGGTGGGGAGTCTGGCGAAAGAGGGAATTTAATTGGGTAGAGATAAGGGAAGAAAGTTAGAAAAAATGCTTGGACAAAGAGATGAGCACTAGGAGGTAGAAGACAAGACAAGGAAAAGGGAATAAAACTGGGACTGAGAAGGGCAGAGACACCTGGTGCATTGGTGCCACAAAGTGGGCAGGAAAAACTCTGACCACCACAGATGGAAAAGACTCAATAGTTGCAAATTCTGATGCCCTTTGCATAAAATGTTAAAACAATTAAAATACCTGTCATCAGTCATATCCCACATTCAATTCATCTGTGTTTGCAAAAGCTGATAGGTTATGGGTCAAGAATGAATTTTAACCTTTCTTTTTTTTTTTTTTTTTTTTTTTTTTAGGAAGGCTAGAATGTTTTAACACACAGAGCAGTGAATAAAAGTTGGACAGCTTTATCTGGAGATGAAGGTAACCCTATAAATCTTATTAGCTGCTTTAACATCTTTGAAGATGAGAATTGATTCTTCAGTCCCTAGAGATCACCTTTGTGGAGGGAAAGGTGAAGTAATAGAATGGAAAACTGGCAACTTGGAAAAACATTACCGTTTACAACTCTGTAAAGAAGCTCTGGTGGTGTGTAAAGTGCTTTTACTTAACAAGAGGGTGTAAAATCTTGGAAAGGGAAAGTAAAAGACCCACATTCGAGACATACACTGCCTTCCCTGATACCCCAGATTATCCTGATCAGCCCCTGCAGAACTCAATTTTACAGTCTATTTTATAGACATAAATGGATAGATGGCTTCCTTAAGGTCATGTTGGGACAACAACCAGAATTCAACAGTTCTGCTCTGGGAAAAGGCGTGATCTAAGATGAGATATGGAAGCCACTCAGGCTGAGAGCATAAGGAGATAGAAGAGACAGGTGTCACTTTGTCTGTCTCTGAGCAGCTGAGCCAACTGGACTAGAAGTTGTGGCTTTCTCCCAAGGTGAATCCAGAAAGTATTCTCTTTCAGTGGTTTTAATAACTGTCTAGTGAGAGCTGCTGTAGTCAGCACCTGGTCTTTAAAAGGAACACTTGGAAGAACAGCAGTAAAACTGACTTTTGAAAGGGTTGATAATTAAGAATCAACTTCTGAAATACTTGTATTTTGCATTTCTGAAAAAAGAACTGGGACTGACAAATACATTATGAGCTAGGTAAGCCTGGCTTAAGTAAATAAACAGGTAATTCTAAGGAAAAAATCATCAACTTCTCTTTGTCCACACATCACTTTTGAACTTTGCTTCCACAGTAGAAGACAAGATTACAGATGTGTCTAGGGGTGAAAAAGCAATTTAATTCAATGTAAATAGCTCTTTCCTATTTCCAGTATTTAAACAAACAGTTCAAAATAGATGGAGGCAATTTTATTTCTAAAGGACATGGCTAAGAAGTATAGACACTGGATTGTCAGTTCTCCACCTCACACAATGAAAGGTGATCTATCAAGCAAGAAGTCTGAAATGCATTTCTGGAAGCTGTCCCCTGCCACTTATTTTGGACAGCAGAAAGAATGGTTTCATGGGCAGCTGTGAGACAAAAATGAAGAGCAAGGGCAACTATAGTTTATTTCCTGACTATTGCAACATTTCCTGATGGCACTGGCAAGTGTTAAGGCCCTTAGTTCGTGTCTCAGCTTCTTCAGGAGGCACCATTCATCAGTATTTGTAGAGCAGTTCAGATCTGTAGAGGGTGAGGATATAACTGCCTCCTTACTAGGCTCAGTACTTGTTCTAAGTCTACAACAATTACAGGAGACAGTCTGGGAATTTGTATCTTTATTGAGGACCAAAACAGTGAAGTGTTAGAGCCTTTTTTTTTTTTCCCATACATTGTTCACTTTTCTACCTATCACTGTGATTCATCTCACTTAGCTTATGAACCAAGCTAATCACTATTCATGATCACTGGAGGGACAATAGGCACTTTTGAGACATGATTTATCACTTCTATTCATGATCTGCAGCTCAGGTTGCTCAGCTTCTCCCTACCCTCCGTGGGCTGCATCCGCTTGCTCAGATATGGATGTCTATACTACAGAGGAATTTTAGCCTTGTTGCTCGATACTCAGAAGAGCTAAACACCCAACTTGTTTAAATGTCAGAGGCCTAAGAAGCAAGGCTGACATGTTTTAGTGTTTCTGGGTGTTTAGCCTAGTTGTGGCGTTAACTTCCCCAAAATCTGAGACTTGATAAGATCGTAAGATCATGAGGGCTCATGCAAAATGTCAGCTTGGTACTTCCAGGACACTTCACCTCAGCAGACATTCCAGGTAGGGGAATCCATTGACACACATCCTGCAAAACAGATGCAAAAGGCTCTACTCTCAGAGACTCCTCTTGCCAAATCCAACTCCCGAATTGGCTGTTGGAAATGAAGGTTCATCCCCCCCAGTGAGGCTGGGACCTAAACACAGCTGGATTTTTGACCCTCTTTTAGCCATTTCAACATCAAAGACGAGGTCTGCTAAAGACTGTCAGAAAGCTGAAAGCAGTTAGGGATGAATGAACCAACCTCCTCCAGAGCTGCTGTGTTAGTCCTATTATAAAATTAAACTCATCCTCTCCAAAGCAGATGTTCTGCCCCCATGGAATCAATGGAACTTTTAGATATACCTCAACAAGGACAGATTTCAGTCTTTGCTCTGTTTTAACCCTTTCCCATCCATTTTACTAATCCAGGTTTACTCACTCTTCTCAGGTGATCTGGGAGACTCACAGTTTAAAAATACTGGTTTTCTTCTATAAAGAGGACACTAGCTACTTGCCCTGAGGATGTTCAGATATTTTATATAAAAATTTTATGATGGACAGAAGATGGAATCATGTAAAGATTGATTTTTGGAGTTGTTTAGAAGCTACAGCTCTCCTAACTTCCACTAGTGTTTAAATACTCAGAACTTCCTGAATAAAGGCTGAAGAGCAATTAGCATGCAGTGCTTTCCAGCACTATAATCAAGATGTTATTGAAGTTACTTTTTGGGACAACAACTTCTATTCCTCATAATTTATATTGATTTTGACATTAAAAAAAACCCCAAGCAAACAAAGCAAAAAAAAAACCCAAACCAAATACATTTGAGACAGCACTTCACAGAGATCAGACATTTCTCTAGTGTTCCTTGACTGTTTTGTAACCAGTTTTGTAGAAAAGTGTTTATATTTTCCCTCTGTCTTGCCTTTGTTATTGAAATGCTACAAAACCTCTTGGTTTCACTGTGGACTACATAGAGTTCTTCACCTCTCCAGATCTGAATTCTGCAGTGGGATTATCTCTCGTATTTTCCAGGTTTCTTGCTTGCTTGAGCTGCAGTTAATTTCCTAAAAACTAAGTTAATTAGTCTTTGATCTTTTATTCTTCCCACACAAACCATCTTCTCTTTCAAAAACTAGTTTTCCTTCTGGAGCTGATCTTAGGGGGCTACACGGAATGTGTGCAGACATCCCCATGAGGCACAGGGAGAGCAAAGGGACCCTTAAGCCCTCAGATCAGGGCTAGGCTATGGTTTTGCCAATCTCCCAAGTATTGTGATGGCATCTACCTGATCAGCAGAAATTTTTCAGTAACTCTACACACACTCCAGTTGTTGTGCAAGGTCGCGAGTGCCTTATTAAACCCTGACCTGCCTTTGCGGATTCTGCTCTAGTCTATATTGAATTAGCTTACAAGTCTTTCCTACAAATGCTTACAACCAAGCCAGCTGGGGGAATGATAGGCTCCTCCAAACCGGATCTGCAATGGTGCCTAAATCTCCCTGCTCCATGCTGAAATTAAGCACCTAAATGTCCCTGTGCACCTGGAGTCCTGTCTAGAAGAACACTGTCTGAAGGACAAGAGAAGTGGGGAACAAATAGGGGATGAACAGGGATAGTGAGCACCTGTGGCAATGAGAAATACCTGCAAACCATTTCCAGGCTTGGTGTGAGAGCACAGACAGAGCAGGGCTGGAGCCACCTTTGGCTCAGCTCCAGCTGGAGAAGCTCCTGTAGGGGAGAGCCTGGTCAGGCTTTAACACTGGCTCTGTAGATTTATAGGGAAATAGCCTCGCCCCACAGGGATGCAGTAGTGACATCCACTTCTGCTCCTGACTTTTGCAAACTGTAAAGGTTTGTGAGATGTGAGACCACAATTGAGCATGTGTGAGATGTGTGTAAGTCCTGAATTTGTTGTCTGTATTATTTCATGATTGTTTGGCTTCAGTCTTACTACTCTCCTTCGAAAGATTCAGACAACAGTGTGGAGCAGCAGACATGAGATACCACATAACTAATCAGGGCTCAGCCAGATTCCCAAATCAAGCAAGCAATACTAAAAAAATTCTTCTACACTCCTTCCTGAATAATTTGAGGAGATTTTTGCCCAAAGAATAGGTGCTGGAATGAAGGTCCATGGTGATATTGCCTGACCTTGAAACGTGCATCACATAGCAACTGAAGAAGAATATAGAAGAGAAGAAAAAGTTGCTAATAGGATCTTCAGGGGAAAAATCCACAAGCCGAAGACAGAAAAATTGCATTCAATCAACAGAGCCTGTGAGCCAGATTCTGGTGCAAGGAGTTCTGTTAGCTTCAGTGGGCTTATTCTCAAGTGTTAAGGGAAAAGTATACAAGCTCAAGTCTGTGACAGTTTGCAGAAGTTCACTGTCTGATACAGATAATTAAAACTGCTCCTATGCACAGCCCCTTACCTGTAATTAATTCATAAAATAATTATCACAAGAGTGCTGCTCTAGTTAGATTTCACACTGAACTTCAACAGAGAATTCTACTGCTGCTTGCTGAATACTGAGAGATAAAAATAATCAATATGAAGTAAGGGCTGCCATAAATACAGGACGGGACTGATTCACCCTACAGAAGAGAAACACAGGAAATAAAGTAAAAGGAACTGGTTCAGCACTGAGGGAGAATTGATTGAACATGAGGTGGTGAAGGACTGTACTGAAGATGCCTCCTCCTTCCCTTCATGTGCGATGAAAGTTCCTCTCTTTGGGCTTTGCATGGTGTGTGCTGTCAAGTGGTCCAATTTTCAGCTCCTAATCTGAACGCTGACTGCTCACAGATGGAGCACGGGGAGACACTTGTGTGTTATTTAAGAGTAAACGCAAACAAACAAACAAACAAAAAAAGCCAAGAAATACTCAGCATCAGTTTTTTGCCTAGGAGGATTTATGTGCGGTGCCAGGAGCATGAGCCACAGAAAGGGCAGGTTTCCATTTTGCCAAGAACTAAGTTAGGTTTAAAATGATTTACAGTATTGACTTCCACAAACATTCTTTCCAATACATTCATATCACTGCTATCTTGGTTTACTGGACTTCACTTTCACCACAGTGACATTGCTTTACCTTTCTCATCTTGATTTCTTTTACTAGTGACGTGTTGTCTGCCTCTGTTTATCAGTTTGTATTTATAGGTGGAGCTATGTGAGTGCTGTAAGATAAAAGTTAAGTAAATTGCCTGTGAAGGATGTTTGCATTGTATCTACTGGGTTCCTGCGTGTGCCCAAAGCCCGTGGTCCTATGGCTGCTTTGGGGTACACGGGCATCTCACTCATGAGCCCAAGTGTTTTACTCTGCTCCTTCTTCCCACTACCTTTGGTCAATAGTTGGCTGAATATAAACCAGCAGAGTGCCCACGTGTCAAAGAAGGCAAACAGCACCCTGGCTTGTAAAAGAAATAGCGTGGTCAGCAGGAAGAAAGACATTGAGATGCTGGAGCATGCCCAAAGAAGGGTGACAAAGCTAGTGAAGGGTCTAGAGAACAAGTCTTGTGAAGAGTGGATGAGGGAACTGGGATAATTCAGCCTGGAGAAAAGGAGGCTCAGGGGAGACCTTATGACTCTCTAAAACTACCTGAAAAGAGGCTGTGGGGAGGTGGGGATTGGTCTCTCCTTCCAGGTAACGAGTGATAGGACAAGAGGAAATGACCTCAAATTATTTTAGGGGAGGTTTAGTCTGGACATTAGGAAAAAATTATTCAACAGCAGGGTTGTTAAGTATTGAAACAAACTGTCCAGGGAAGTGGTGGCATCGCCATTCCTAGAGGTATTTAAAAGACATGCTGATGTGGTGTTTAGTGACATGGGTTAGTGGTGTGCTTGGCAGTGCTGGGTTAATGATTGGAATTGATGATCTTAAAGATCTTTTCCAACCAAAGTGATTCAATGACTCTCTGTCACCTTTCTAGTACAGAACATTCAAGGAAACCCATTATGTGCATGCTCATCACACAATTGCCAGTGGTCTGGTGTCAAAGGACATGATGGTCTAAAAAAAATATTTACTATACCTTCAGGATGCATCCACACGCCATGTAGTACTTCTTCAGTAAAGGCACCACAGCTGTCAGGCTTCCTTTGTACCACTGAAAGAAAGGGGAAGGCATCTGGGGTTTCCACATACTTGCTGTTGAGAGCTAGGAAAGAGTTCTGAAATGACTGAAAGATGTCTTTTTATCTTGAAGCTGCAGAATGTCACAAGACTCTTTCACAGCTCATCACTCAGGTGGTGATTTGCTTAAGTATCTTGTCCTTTCCCTGGGTTATTTGTGGACACACAGACAACACAGACCTTATTAGAGTTTCTTAACGTTGGACTCCACTTTTTCTTTCTCCCTAGTGTGAAAACAAATGGTGCATTCCTACCCTGTTGCTTAATTAATAATTAATTAATAATCATTTATTTAATTAAGCCATTCCTAGTTAATTGCTTTTAGTAATTAATCTGGCGTAGGACTTTCCTTTTTATCCCAGGAGAACTTAGTTTCCTTAAGAGTCTCTGGTGAGACATTTAAGTTCTTTGAAACTCCAGCTGCTTTGCACTGATAAAACCTTATTTATCTTCATGCTCATTGACTCATTCCAAATAATCCCAACGAATTCCTAAAACATCATTTCTTTAAAAAAAAAAAAAACCCTTAATTCTTCACAGTGTATCAGTTTTTTTGTATCAGTAGTTTCTAGCTATTTTCATCATATTTTCTTACACTTTTTCTGTCTGGTGCCAAAGGTAGAATGACCAATCTCCGTATCCTTGCTCCACTCCTAAAGCTCTTTTAAAAAGTGGTACTATATTTGCTCTGAGTTTGTATTTATTGCCCTGCATTGCTCAGACAGGGAGGCTCAGTTAAACAGTTCTCGGTGATTCCTCAGTTTCATATTCAAATACTATTTGAACACTTGAGTTAATATCATCTGGTTCTAATAATTTGGGCCTGTTACATCTATTTATTCACTCATAAATTGATACTAGGAACTTCATTTTGAGCCAGTTCTTCCAACTCTGCAGCTGTAAAACATAATTTGAGTGTAGGAATCTTCCAAATCTGTAGTGAACTGAAGCAAGAATTTGATTTCACTTTTTTTTTTGTAAAAATAGCATTTCACTCTCTAGTCAAGAGTAGTTTATGAACATAATAAGAGGTAGTAATATTTCAAAGTATTTTCTCAGCTTTTGTTCGTAAAAAGCCATTCAAATAAAATTAATAAAATGTCACAACAAGCCTTTGTAAATAAATCCTTCCAAAAAACATCAGAAGGCACTACTGAAGGTACAGAACAGCACAAAAGTTTTTGAATTACATGTATGTGACAAGTTGACTATCTTCTGGAAGAAATACTTACTTAATTCCCTGTGGTTTGGACTTGCTCCCCCTAGGGATACCTCCTCCCTTCAAAGAACTCTATTGCTCTAATCATCCCTAATCAGGAAAGGCTGGAACTCATTATCCCTGTCTGTGAATGGTGTATCATGTGGTGAGAGTGACCCTCTGCATTCTGCTAGCCTGGAGCAAGTGAAACTCTCAGGGAGAGGGTTTTTTTTTTTTCCGCAATTGCTCTTAAAGGGAGAGTGGGTTTGGGGAACGTTGTCGTTCCACAAGTTGCACCCTGGAGAACTGCAGTTGTGCTTTTGATGCTGTGGTATCCAGACCTTAAAATGACATGCACCCGTGTCTGCAAAATGCAAATACAGCCTTAAAATGTGGGTGCCCTGGGGCTCTGCTTTCCCCCCCCCCCCCCCCCCCGAACATCTTTTCCTGAAGCATCCCATGGGAGCTGTTGCTGGGTAAAGCCTGGAGCAGGGGCGGGCAGATATCTGCAGGCAGGGTGTCTAACAGGAACCAGTCCTCCCCAGCTCCCTTTGGAGTTGGCTGTGTTCATCTGAACACAGCCTGAAGCAAGTCAGATGGATGAAAACTCAAACTGCTCCATCGATTATCAAAGGAGCTCAGGGTAAACTGCTCCAAGGGGGTCACCTACCTTGGGTTCCCGCTGCCTGTCTGCAAGTCATCTGGGAGCAGCATGAACAACCAGGGACCCTGGGAGCCCTCAGGCTCTCTGTCTGTGTTTTTTCAGCCTTACTTTCTCCTGTTCCCCGCCAGAGCAGAGACTGAGAGTGGAGGGGAGAGCAGAGGAGAATTTCCCTGAGTTTCTCAATTCCCTGGCCTTGCTCAGCAATGATACCCATATGTCCGAGGGCGAGGGGTAGGAGCAGGTTGTCCCCGGGCAGCCAGCCAGAAGAACAGATGGCCCTGTGAAGGCACTAAAGACTGTGAATCAGCCCTGGATGTGGAGGGCACAAGTCAAACAAGAACATTTAAAGGTCTGTCCAGCCTGCACAGAGCCATCTGTGTTAATGGAGAAGAGATGCCATTTGGAAGTGGTATTGGGGATTATGATTCCTAGTTAAGGGGGTAGCTCCTTGGATCTGAGAAGTTTTATGTGTCCCATCCTGCCCTGCTCGGAAAGAAGAGGCTCTCCTGTTCCTGAAACTGTAGTCTGCAAGGGAAATTGCTTTTATTTCAGCATAGCTATTTACTTTTTTGTTTTCTTTTAACAGCAATCCAATCAAGCCGGAGCAAATTGCTCTGAAGAACCCCGGGTGCATCAAAGTGCTGTGCCACGCTTGATGCTGCTCCAGACACAGAACAGCACATCCTCTCTTGGAAGGAACAGTCTGCGGCAGGCAACTACCCTCCGAAGACAAAAAATCTGCACAGTGAGGCCAGCAACGCCTCCTGTTAAAACTGCAGCTGACTCATTTCTTATCTAAACAAGAAATGAGTGTCTGGGAAGCAATGAGCAAGTTTTCGCCGGCTCCGCTGTGCTTTTTGACCAGCGGGTCAGGAAGGTGCTGAAATCTGCTACAGAGGATATTTACTTCACAGACAGGATAAATCTCTGGCCGCTCAGATGAGAAATGAGTCCTCTTTGCTTAATAAGTTTTGTGTGCATGCTCCTACCAGTTTTGATTAAACTTCAGTTAAATTTGTTGTTTAGAGTGGGGAAAACTCTTTCAGCTTTCCTTTGAGCAGAGATAGCTGTTTCCCATCTAACAGGGGGCTTACCATTGTCCTAATCCTAACTCTGCACTAGTCATGCCCTGACTACTTGAAGGAAACAAAATAACAAATATTTCACTACGTCTCTTCTGTTGCTTTGTTAGACTAATTTTTGGAGCCATTATTTTAGCATTTACAAGAGATATTTTGGGTTTTTTTTTTTTTAATATGCGCAATCAAAAGTATGAAATTAAGGTTTCAGAAGAGTTTCCATTATAAAGCCACCTAATTCCCAAATGTAAAGCAACAGATTCTGCTTGGATTCCTTCACTAACATTGCTCGCTGATAAATAATAGTCATTTATAGATCTCATGGGAACAGCAATTTAAAATGGCTGCAGGAAGACGCTTGAAGGGATGATAAGAATCACTTACAGAGTGCTAGAAACTCCGGTACATAAACACATCATTAACTGTCTGGAGACAATTATTACACCAGGCAGGTGGCACAGAGGAGTCACAAAGGTCCTGGCCAGGCTCCTGCTATGACACAGCATTTCTGTGTGTTCTTCTCACCATCACTTAGAGATGAGCTCCAAGGGGGTGCTGAGACACCCGACGGCTGCTGCTCTGAAGCAGTGGTCAGTGCCCGTGCACTGCTGAGGTTGTGAGCATGACCTTCTTGGGGACATAATCCTGTGGTGCTGCTTCACCCACGATCCTGTCACTAGGCTGATAGCTGGGGAATATTTTCCTAGCTGCAAAGGATTCAACTTCTGGAGGTGCCCACACTTGGTAGCGAGTCTTCTTTTTCTTGATGCTATTGTTAGGCCAGAAAGTAAATGTCTCTGTTGAGGCATAGGGATGTTCCCTGTGCCTACCCAAAGGGAGGGGTAGAAATGGAATACTTCTCAGCTCCATGAGCACCTCTGAAAATTGTAGTGACTGGCACCAGCAGATGCCTCACCACCCTGGTGATGGGCTGAGTTGTCCACAGGACTCTGTCTGCAGTACACCAGGCAGCTCAGCATCCAGACCTGCCTGGGTAGGGAGGTAGAAAATCAAAAAGCAAGCAAGAAGCAGACTTTTTTATTTTTTTTCCCACCAGAACAGCCATACTGGTGTTGATTGCTTTGGGCAGCAGCACCTGCCTTCCAACACTGTAGACCTGAAATCCCCTGTCTGCCATGGACTATGATGTCTTTCAGGAGGAAGTGCTTTGATGTGAATGGGGGAGGAAGGCTATAAAAGCACGAACTTAACAAACTGTGCAAAACTAAGTGCTTCTGATTTAAATAGAAGCTGCCCTGAGGCTTGCCCCAGGCTGTGGAGGAGACAATGACTGAGACTCAATAACACTGGGGACTTCTGTTCAATTCATGCATGTTTTTCTCCTCATTTTGGCTCTCCAAGCAGTGCCAGGTGGCTTCGTGCTGTTTAGTCTTGGCCTTGGACACAGGAAAAGAGCAGTGATGGCTTTGGGCCTTGGCTGAGAGGGGCCAGCACAGGATGCTGGCTCTCGCAAGCCCTTCCAAGATGCACAACCTTCACGGGACTGTCCAAAGACAGCCAACCCGTGCCTGTAACAGACCTTAAAGATCATCACATAGCAAGTGTGGACCTAAAGCCCGCAGTATATTTGCATTCTGCTGGGAGAAAATAAATCAAGGAATGAACACAAAATATTTTTTTCCACTGGCACTTTTTTTTCTCCCTATTTTACAGCAATGTGGTTTGAAGGAGGGGCATGGGGCTAATGAATTTCGACCTGTTTAGTCATAAAGATTAATACCTGTGGCTTAGAGCTAATATTGACCAATCAAATGGCTCCTCAAATCCTGCCCATTTTATAAAAATTAATCATACCCTCATGGCAGCCCAGGTACAAAATAAATTTTGATTTACAACAGTATTAAAATGATCGGTATTTTATGCTGATCATTAACGGTATTTCACATTGGAGAGCTGTTCTATTAGAAAACAGTAAAATGGTGTGTATCACATAATAATATTATATTTGGGCACTACACAGAATACCAAAGGCTTATTGAATTTGTGTCTGAAGGGGACATTTGTTAAAAACATCACCATTGCAAGTGGGAAAAATGAGTATTATTTTCAGAAGTTTATTCTGCTAACATGCTGATCCGTGTATTACTCTGCAGTGACCACGTAGGGGAATGAACATCAAGCTTTGATTCCTCCTTGGCCTCTCGCAGAGGTTATTGGTGTGGGTAGGCTTGGATGTAATTTTCTTCTTGCGGCAGAGCTAAGTTTGTATAATTGATGACTTTTTTACTTCTTTTTTTTTTTTTTAATTTATTTTCTTTACCTTGTTTCAAAAATTGTTTCCTGTGCTAGATTTAAAACAAATAAGATTAACATTGGGAATTTCTTCTGTAGTTCTGTTGGTATGGCCTCTGGCTTAATAAGTGAGACACAGGCACAAAGTATAATTGTCCCAGAGAACAAATTTGATACCCGTAATCCTGACACCAGAGGGTTCAAAGCGGAGTTGCTTCCTAAAATATGCATGTGCAGGAATGTCCTGCAGGGTTCTGATGAGGATATTCAGAGAAGAAATCTGATGGTGCATTGTGTCCAAAGAAAGACAATGAAGCTGGTGAAGGATTTAGGGAACAAGTCTTACGAGGAGCAGCTGAGGAATCTGGCATTGTTTAGCCTGGAGAAAAGAAGGTGCAGGGGAGAATTCTCCCTCTCTACAACTACCTGAAAGGAGGTTGTGGGGAGGTGGGGGTTGGTCTCTTCTCCCAGCTAGCAAGTGATAGGACAAGAGGAAATGACCTCAAGTTGCTTCAGGGGAGGTTTAGTTTGGACATTAGGAAAAAATTATTCAACAGCAGGGTTGTTAAGTATTGAAACAAACTGTCCAGGGAAGTGGTGACATCGCTATTCCTGGAGGTATTAAAAGACGTGCTGATGTGGTGTTTAGTGACATGGGTTAGTGGTGTGCTTGGCAGTGCTGGGTTAATGATTGGAATTGATGATCTTAAAGATCTTTTCCAACCAAAATAATTCTATGATCATCCAGCAGAAACATTGCTGAATCAGCCTCCAAAAGCAACTGTAGATAACTGTACCACTACTGCTAGAGAAGCCTAATTGCCCTTTCATTACAGTGCATTTAAAATGATGCACTGAAAAGTGCAGGAGAGTGGGATTGAACAAAAGGTCAGGAGAACATTTTGTAGGCAGTGTGATTTTTCCTGCCATGTTGTTGTCTTGAAAAAATAACATCTGAAAGCTTCAACATTTTAAGCAAAGGAACAAAGCAGCTGGCTATTAAGAGGTGGACACTTATGGAGATGCCTGAACAAAAGCTGAGTTTCTGACAGTCTCCTTGCAACTGCTTTTATGCTGACCCCTCTGCAAACACCACCTTGGGTGTGCCTGTTTCATGCTCTTGGTTTAGGTGTCTGAAACTTCCTCTGAGATGGTACCTTTTGTGTGGTTCACTATAGAAAGGGGAAATGTAACTGAAGCACTTCATCTCAGATCACTATTTTATATTGCTAGGTACAAGATAGTTGCTGTTAAAAGACAGGACTTTTGCACACAACTCTCACTCACTGTTATTGTAGGAATTGCATTAACTTCCTGAAGCATTTGCAGATGCAGGAATTGTCAATGCAATGGGTCACAAATAAAGATTGTTTCTGTTGCATGTGAGCTCCTAGGAACCAGAAATTAATCAAGAACTCTTGTCCCAGCTCACTTCTCTCCCCTATTTTATGTGTGGTTGTGTAAGAAGGGAATTTTGGTCTGTAAATCCGAATCAGTTTTAGGCCAGAACCACTAAAATAAGTCAATCTGTGGCCAGCCAGCTATCCAGACTAGGGGAAAAAGAAATCCAACCATTGCAGAAAACCCCAGACATGATGCAAGTATTCAAAGTAATATGGATCTGCTCAGATGGTGACAATTACGCTTGTGGATGAACCAGAGTTAAACCCTCCAGGCTTTCAAATTCCTATCTTTAACCTGCTTATTTGCTTATCACTCCTAAGTTTCAGGATTTGATCCATTGCATTGCCTTGAGCTTTACTTCTCCCATCACGTGTTCAGAACCTAAGTAACATATTTTCACCAATCTCTTTTTTGGCAGAAACTTTAGGGGGAAACAAAACCCAAAAAAATCTACCAATTATCTGGCTGATCATTTTACAGAGCTGGCATAAGAGAGGAAATGGGCATCTGAATGCATTTCTTTTTCTTGTTTTACTCATAATTGTTACTGGGTTTGAATTCCTTGGATGGAACGAAAAAAAGCACTTTTGAATTAATGGTGAAAAGCTTGGAAACCAAGAGACTTGACAAAGCACTGTAACAGCCTGATGCTCCCTGAGTGGCAGCTGATAATGAGCTCACAAACTTGTGACTTGCAAGAGCTCATCCGTGAAGGGGGAATATAAAAATTGCTTTTATGAGTTTTAGAACACTCATAACTTTATTAAGCTCCCCTTTTCACTAGTAAAAAAAGTTTAATTGCCCTTCATGGCTGGGGAATTATGTTTATTCTGAAGTGATTCGGTTTTTGTCTCCTGCTGAAGGGATTCTTTTCTCTTGCCTTTTCTTGGGCATCTACCAGATGTTAGCATGGTAATGAAAAGAGGGGAGGAGAAAGCTGTCACCAAAGCCCTGGCAAACCACTGGTGCTTAATTCCGTGTTTCCACTTGATGGGTTTATACTGTGCCAGTTTTTCCAGTGGCATGAAGGAAGTAAACTCTCTTGTTCCCTTTGACAGTCAGTGAAAGCTGGGAGCCTCATAAACATTTCACCATTACAAGCACTATAATTAAGAATAATTATAACAAAGAGCATTCAGCAGCAACCAGTCTGTCTCCAACCTATTTGTAAATGTTTGCTTTTTAGAAATAAGTGTCTTGTGGCAGTCACAGTCTTTGCTATGCTAGTTGGATGCTCAGAAGATGAGTTTTGGTCGATGTGCAATCATCCTGGAAAGTTTTGATCCATATGTGCATGTTGTGTAGTACAGGATTTTGTAGAAATCATTTTCATGGAAGGACTGCTGCCTTAGGTCTGCTTTCGAAGAGTTTCTACTATCTCAGAATCCCCTTGCCAATGTTAAGTCAGATTTCATGAAATGAAGCTTGAAAGCTTCTCCTTCCTCTTCCTGAAAGTGGTCTTCAAGAAAGGACAGCAAATATTAGACCAATAACTCTAATCTGAACACTGTCCTCATGATTAAGATGGCTTTTTTTCTCATGAATAGTAGTTTGCTTCTACATTTTTAATGTTAGCTACCAACAAAGTTCTTACTTTGTTTCAGTCAAGATCTTATAATAAATTAGGCAGTGAGAGAAGGCAGGTCTTCTTTGTAGAAAGACCTAGAAACTCCATCAAGGACCGAAGTGCCCTTGTGCTGATTCCTGGGAAAACACTTGGAAGAATTTGTTGCCATTCCTAAATTTGCACAATAGTTTCTTGGAAACTTCGGCATCTATGGATAGCACAGCACAACATGGAGTAACTCTGAGAAAAATGGAATTCAGAGCTGAAAAGCAGAAATGAATTGGTAAGCTTTATTCCAGGGTAAGAAAATGAATAGACAGAAGGTGGAGAGCAAAACATTGAAGCAAAGGGAGCATTTATTAAGAACCTGGCATCCAAAAACTGGGATATTTTATGACTGCAGTGTCACTATGTCCTGCTTGCTTGGCTCCCTTTCTAGCTTACCAGCTTGTTTTGTCCCAGAGATTTAATTTCCCGTACACAGTTTGTCTCATCACTTTCACTTTTTCATTAGTGGTGATAGAAAAACCCAGCTCTTGTTTTTCTTTTTGCATTTTGTCAGGATTCAATAATCTCTTCAGCAAATTAACAGGCTGGACACTGTCTGAACCATTGTTTTTTAAGTGAGCCTAGCTGTTGGAGCAAGATGGATTTAAAGTCATAGAGTTCAAGTTTAGTGCAAAATACCTCTGATTTGGCTGCAGCAGTGATTGTGGAGAGGCAGAGAAGATTTGATTTGCTGGTTGTAAGGACCTTACGTAGCTGTAACATTATAATACAGTTATGTATTCCAGCAGAAGCTACAACTGAGCAAAGGGGACTTGCTGACCAAGGTCTGTCATATAATTGACTACAGCTCATCAGTTCTTGCAAGCAGTTGTTTCCAGAAGGTCAGGCTAGTCCCTATCTCCCATCAGTTAACAAAGGTTCAGAGGTTTTCCAATTTCTTGTACAATTTTTTACAGCTATGCTTTTTCTATCAACCTGAAAATTAGCATGACATTTCCCCTCCTCGTAGTCCTACACCATGAGGCAAGAGCAAGGTTTTATAAGACGTGCCTGAGATAGGGATTTGCTCCTGTTCTCATTCCCAAGGGTTTCTTTGGGAATTTTATGGACTCATGGTAGTGTGACCTCTCTCTTCAAATCCAGGCCAACAAAAAAAGCAGCCAGCTTAGCACTCAGAGATTCAGCCAAGATCTTCAAGTGCTTCTATGGCTTCCCTTTCATAAATGAGTAATGTAGGCTCTACCTAAATTAACATTACACTTCTGCAGTCTACAAGTGAGTGAGTCTGCCAAGGTGTTTTTGTCAGTTCATGGAGAGAAACAAACATTTTCAGCTCATGATTGTAGATGTCTTTAGGATGAGATGAAAAACATTTTAACTTCTCGGAAAATTCCTTGGCTGAGTTTCCAACAGCCAGCCAGGGAGCCCAGGGTTACTACCAACTCCTACACAGAAGTCTGTATTTGACATGTCTAAATTCTGTTAGACTAATTCCAAGTAATGATCACAGTGAGTCAATATTCCAGTCAACAAGGAGCCCTCTAATTAAGTCTTTTGATTTGCCTTCTGTCCTTCATAATGCATGGTGAAAAGAATTTCCTTTTGGTTTACTGTTGTGATTTTAACCTGGAAATTCAGAGGAGACATGACCTATTAATACAGTTGTTACGGTGCAAACAGCAACTTTGTTTGCAAGATTGATCAAGAAACAGGAATTTTGCTTTAAATTACATTCCCTTTCTGCTCCTTTAGACTGCACTATAAGGTGAAATGTGTGAGGTTAACTGCATTAAGAAAATGGAAATTTGTGTTTTCAAGGTCTATCTAAATACCACTTCACCCTTGATGATACAGTCTAATGGGATTTGAATAATGTACTGATATCTAACCCCTGTAAACAGATTGAATCTAAATTATTTGTATGAAGGATTCAAGGACATCACCTTCATCCTTGCTGCTATTCCCTCTTGCCCGACTGGTCTACAGCTGGTGAAAAAAACATTCCTGCTTTTGAGACTGATGCAGAAAGCAGTTCCTGGAAGAGGACATAATATTACAAGGCGAATTCTGGGATGATAGAGGAGAATTTGCAACAGCAAAGCAATGCTTCTCACAAACTCATGATAAACTGTCCTAAATACTGTATGACATACCTGGCTCTTTGGTTAGGTACTTTGCTATAGTAGAACTTGGTTTTATGGGTTCAGATATGAATAAGTCTCACTTTCTGTCATCTAACAGTTCAATCAACAGAATGTTTGATAAAAACTGCTTTGTTGGAAATTTGGCAAAAGGTAATGAACCCATGGGGAATCAAAACTCTTGAACAATGCCTGACTGCTCCCTGGACGGTGATGGGAGCCTGAGTTGCACGCAGCCTTGCAAGAGTTTCTCCATCTGGATTACATGAGAATTCCCAAAGTGCAGTTCTTACATCCAGCTCCTACATGACCACTCCAGGAAACACACAACCCATAGTTATTTGTTGTCTTAAACTACAGACAAACATCTCCTGTCTTAGTACAAAAGTGCAATAGTATAGAGTAACAGCAACCTGTCCTTTGTGACACTTTCTGTCTCTGCAAGAGAAGTTTTTACTGTTTATTTTCTTATCTATGTACAATTTGATAAATTTTGCAGGGAGAACTACCTCAGAGATCCCAGATTCTCCATGCAGGATAGTAGTCAAAATGTCAAAGTTGCTCTGAAACACAAAAATTGGTCGAGGCACAGCAGGCACCACTGGGAGACATCTTCAGGACAGTCCAAAATTCCCACTCAGAGAGCTACACTGAATAATGAAATGCTTTGTGTGAAAGGTGGCAAGGAGTGAAGTTAGTTCCCTTGTTTCAGGTTGGACTATTGCTTGAATATCGACCACTGTCCCATCTGTGCAGCTGTGGGGTCCCTGACCACACAAGGAATTCAAAATGTAAGTGCACGGGGTGCGTGCACAGGGCCAGCCCTGATTCTCCACTGCACCCATTGCTACGAGGGAAAAATGGATTCACTTCCATAAGCTCTCACACAAAGGCAGGTATCTGCCCAGGCCTCCTGTCCAGGAAGCAAACCAAAATACTCCACAGAGATCCAAGGCACTATTTAGCAGTGCCACTGCTTTGCAATGTGTAGGTAGTAAGCTTGCTTCCAATTTGCATGTTCTGAGTGGGTACTAAAGCTAGACTGGGTTAATCCAGGTTTCAGCTCCTTCATCATCTGCGCATGGTCCCTCCCCACTTAGCACAGCAGCTCTGGCAAACCATAGCATCCAAGTAAACGGAGGAACTCATGATCCTCAGCTGCTCAGGGTATGTGTCTCCTGTCCCCTCTGCATAAATCTGGGCTAATGACACTGTTGTATTGCTGCATTCTGTGGGCTCCAGGCACCGAGCTACAAATTTCACAGCGCTGATTTTTGGTAACAGCATTGGATAGATGTCATTAATTTTGCAAAGCCAGCCTGAAAAATCCTTGTGATATTCTACATAGAGCATTTCTTCTTCAACTTATGCGTGCATGATGTTTTAGAGAGCAAGACAACAGTTGCAGATAGAGATATAGCCACAAAACCCTAATCAGGGAGTAATGCCAGAAAGAAGAGCCAAAGGGTATGTTTACCATTCATTAAACCTTTCTTTCTTTTCATTTAGCTGTTCCTGCTTGCCCTGTCTTTCCCATCTGCTTTACTTACACATTTGAAGTTTCTGCAGATCACTACTAGGCCAGACTGTTCATACTAAAAGTTTATTGGCATTATTGGTTCACAGTGCTAAAAGCTCCCATAGACCATGAAATTTTAATAAAGTGAAATATATTTGTTCTTCTGAAGAAGCAGATGTAGGGAAAATGAATTGATCAGGAATGTCTGATAATCAATTTCCTCCAGTAAGCACACAAAATAATTATTCACCCAGACCCTGCTGTTTAATTTGCCTCCTCTGCTCATGCATCTTCTAGACAATCCATCAGCTTTTCCTTGCTTCCACCAGAAGTAAAATGATATCTTAACAACACAGCTTTCAGATAGCAATTGTTTAAGTATTATGTGCAAAGTAGATCATCGGAGCAATCCCCTCCTGAAAAATGTTCTTCAAAATCTGTAACCAAGTCCACAAAATAAAGATTTGTCAGGCTGAGAGCGTTCATTACAAACAGAGGCTTAAAAATAACAGCATCATTCAAACTAAGTAGCGGCTGTTTGAAACGATGCCATAGTCTCTTTTGTAATGGGTACTTAAGATTTAGTGTTGGCACTTGCAAACAGAGGCCATCAATGCCTCTGACCCGACCTGTGGTCAGTTTGCTACTGCCTTGGGAATCCCTATTTGGAAAACAAACTGAAAACAAGTTGGTAAAAATAGCATGTTTATTATTGACTTCATAGCAGCAGCAGCATGTTAATTATTGAACCTTTGGGCTAGGTTTGTGTCAGAATTGATGGTCTCAGCAAAGAATAAGGTTCCTTACAGTGTCAGGCATGGTATAATGGGTAGAAGGTAGGTCCTGTCCCCAGGGACCTTCCACATTTATCACTAGTCCACAAATGGGGCTGATTCTGACCAAATGCAAGTGTCTGGAGTCATGGAGAGATGAGTGCTTATCGAAGGAGTCATCTAAAAGAAAGATCTAACTGAGACCAGGTGAGTTACATTCTGCCTGTGCCTACCCATCCCCATTAACTGTAGGGGTGACTGGTTTGGATGGGAACTTTCATTCTGCAGACATCCCAAGTCAAGTAAGGTGATCCCACCCCAAAACCATCCCAAGGGAATCAGCTAGATGAATGCAAGGCTCACTGGCTGCAATCCCAGCACAGCAGAGACAGAGGTGATCAGTTCCCATGTTCACAAGTGCAGCAGATCCTAAAGAAAGCAGTGATTACAGTTAAAAATAATCACTATCTCTGCTGCGCTGTTCTGGAAGATTAAGATATTTCCTGAATGGCCTACAACAGATGCCCAGGGGGATGAGGGAGATTCAGTCTCAAAATTAGTGCTCAGCCAGCAGTGCTGATTCCAACTCTCCTTCGCTGTACGTCAAAACTCCACTATGACACTCAGCAGTGCCCTTGGGGCACTTGTACATAGTGCCAGGGGCAATTGTACATAGTGCCCCTGGCACTGCTATCTCCTAGGAGGAGATACCAGCCTCAGAGCTATGGGTGGCACTCCCACCAAAAGCATCGAGGTGCCACATTCCTCTTTAGTTGAAAAAATGTACTACTATACATGAGTCTTCCTGGTTGGAGAAGGGGATGTGCATGGTTACTTGCTCTTCTCAGTGAACAACTCAACAATTACTCAAATCATACTTTAAAAAAGCGCCTGCCCTCCAGGAGCACTTCTAAGCTATGAAAATAGAGTACAGAGAGAAAGCTGTGAAAAGTGCCTCAAACTCATAAATTTCTGCTGGGGAGAAGGAGTAGGGTGTTTGGCTTTGGCTTTGCTGGGCTGCACACTCAAGACTGATTGCCCAGCTGAGACCCATACTGGGGAGCTTTCTTATTTCCCTTCTGGCAAACATTAACTTCCTTTGCTTTCCTGTTACATTCACTAATCCTAGAGGGAAAGATTTTGCTGACCACAACAGTATTTTTCACGCTAAATTATTCCACTTGTGTGCAAATTATTCCACTTGTGGCCCTGTAAGGTGCACAGGCCTCTCTGCTCTCTCCAGAAATGAGTCGGGATGCAGAGAAGTTGATGATTTGCAAGAGGATCGTAAGATCCTCTAGGTTCATGCTCCTTGCAAACAGAACAAGGAAAATGTAGTATCCAGTTGGCAAACTTTTTAAACATATATCAATGTTCATATGAAAAGCAGAGCTGGACTACATGATGGCTGTGATATCACTGCTCTCATCTGCACAATTAGAAGCTGAATACGTTATTTAACAACTACTTGATAAGCTTGTAAATGTTGCACATACCGGGCTAAGAAAGGAATCTGTAATTTTTCAAGGACATCCTGCTCTTCAGGTAGCACTGGTGGCTCTAGAAATACGTTTTGCTGGAGGTATCTTTTAACAGGTTTTTTCACAGCCCTCCACCAGAGAGAAGACTGTTGCATTTCTTGCCCTGTAGCATTGCTCTGTCCACTCTCTTGGTATGACCAAGCTGATCAGACCACTGGTGTCAAGATGGACTGAGATACTATGAGACTCCTAAAACTGGTAGCAAAGCAGAGGAAAGCATTTCTCTACTCAAACCTAAATCCTGTCATTTTTTCATAGGAAAAGAAGTGTGATTCAGGACCTGGCCTGACCACCCTGCTTTACTAGTTACTTTCTGTGTGGGAAAACCAACAAGAAATGAACTTTATAAGACAACCATAAACTTCAACTTACAGAGAAGGTGGCTCTGAATGGGATTTTCAAATGTTTTTTTGCAACTTAAAGTAGCTGAAGTGGAAGTAAGCAGAAGTAAGGCATGGACTTGTGTCCAGCCAGCTTTAAAAACTTTGTGGTTCAATAGGAAAAATAACTTGATAGGATTTTTTTTTTTTTCTCTAAATATTTTAAAATACAGAACCTGGGGACAAAAAAGGGAAAGCCAGGATCACCAGAGTAAAATAAAATGTCTTGTTGAAAAACTGTCAAGGCAATTAATGGGCTGAAACTTCGTTTTAAAGATTGGGAGGTTTTACAGCTTCTTGACTTTATTTCTTTTTTTTTTACATTAGACCCTTGTTTGAGGGAAAATGTAGTTTTACCAAGCCAGTATTTGAGGCAAAGCAAGTAACCCACCTTCCTAAAATGCACCTATTGCCTTTTACTTCACCAACAAACACATAGGGTTTGCCAAGGATAAGTGAGCAGAGGACTCTGATGTTCAGATAGAAAAAAATGGATTCTCTCTACACACATACCTGGGTCCCAGTGAGAAAGACAGCAAAGTGCTGCCTAGGACTTCTGAGCATTGCTGGTTTTGGAAGCCTGTAGGCAGCAGCTGCAAGTTTCCTAAATTATGTATGGACACTACAGAAACCACTGACTTCCCCCTCATAGAAGAGGAGACCTTCAGAGGTTAACTCTGCTCATCAACATAGCATTCCACGTGTCTGCACAGCTTCTTCATGACAACCTGCAAAGGTGGAGATACTGGGCCCTCCTACTGCTTCAAAGGTTTTCCTAATGCTTAACAAAAGTCTCGGTTGCTGCAGCCTAATGCTGTTTCTTTCCCTCCTGCCTACAAGGAAGAGGGTGTGCATCTTAACCCTTGCTGCTTATAATATTTTTTCCATCTCTGATGGCTGTTACTGTCCCTTATCTTTGACTAAACAACTCCAGTTAACTCCTTCACAGGTGATTCCTACTATTACTGGAGTGCTCTGGACTGAACACAGTAGTTGAGCTCAATCTCTACTTTTCCTGCAGAGAATGGAAGATCACAGAATCATTCTGGTTAGAAGAGGCCTTCAAGTTCATCAGGTCTACCTGTTAATCCAGCACTGCCTGGTCACCAGTAAACCATGTCCCTAGATCACCCATGCCACCGTTTTTAAGCATCCCAACATGATGCCTAATTCCGTGACCCCATTGATGCATTTGCCATAGAACCTACTTGTATCACCAAATTCTTTTCTGCAGCTCTGCTACCCATCCTATTAATCCCTAGCCAGTGGTTTTTGTGCAGTTGATTGCCTCCATACAACAGAAACCAGGCACTTTTCTTTATTGAACTACTGCATCTAATATGTTTTTTATAAAGAAATAATCTCCAACAGCATCTCCTTTGTATCTCATACAGGAACAAGTCCTACCATAAACAGTTGACAAGGACACATTTGGAGGTTTTAGAATTTTTCTCCCTTTTTTTTGGTGATATTATGTGGCAAAGTGACATTAGAAATTTACCAATGACAGAACACCATTAGTTCTTGAGAACTTACATTTCCCTCAGGCCTTTTCTGCAATTTGGGAGCGTTCAGGTGACTTTGAATCTGACACAGGGTCAGACACATGGAATCTGTGACATTAATTTAATACTGAAGAAAACAAGACTGAATGTGCTATTAGGCAGATCTGCAACGCAGGTAGCTTGCACCTAACCCGGAGAGAGGCCTAGGTACATATTATTCTGAGCAGAAATGTCACTTGTGGTAGATATTTCAGTAAAAGCTGACATCCTACCTGCTTTGGTTTACCTGGAGAAATGTTTCCCTGGAATTTCAGTCCCTGAGAACTTCCCTAGCACATTCCTGTATGCAGAAATAAGGAGATAATATGTCGTTCTTAAGGACACAAGGAGTACAGAAGTGATTTATAGCCTGTTGGGAGTTTACTGATGGAAGAAAAACAAGTCTTAAAAAAAAAAAAAAAAAAAGATAAAATATAATGCCTGTGGAATGATAACAAGAATTCAGGAGCCACTTAGCCAGTTTAAATTTCAACGGTAACATAACTGAGGTGTCTGAATTCAAGCGTTCATGCCTGTTGGTTGCTTTACTATCAAACCATTTCACTCTCCTGAACAGCAGCAGACATGTTTCTGCATTCACATCATGCACCATGCTCAATGGGAGAAAGGGCAAAACCTTCCCAATTTCAAAGATGCTGCTCATCATGATGTACCAGACTATGTAAAGCACTTGGGAGCTTTCCACCTATGATCAGCTGCAGTGAAGAACCCAGCACTCCTCTGATTCATGTACTCACGCTTCTAAAAGATCTTTTGCCCAGCCCTGCTTGCAATCCCCATGCTGAACAGAGTATCTAGCACCTCATCTGTTTTAAGTTCAGGACACCAGTCGATGTGAACAGCAAGATTAGATCCTGTATGGAGTTTCCTCAGTGGTAATACCTGGGGAACCAAGTCTTGAATCAGATTCTCTGAGCTAGATGATACACAAACACAGATCTTACAGTTTAACATAGACATATTGCTTTAAAAGCCTGATATTGCACATGTAGGCGCTGAAGCAGTTAAACCTGACCTCTAATGCATTACAAAAGGAACCGAAATGAAGTGTTGCATTGCTACAGCAAACCATCCAGGTTGATGCAGAGGTGATTTTATATACATAAACCTGCACACACTTTTTAAAGATTAAGTCAGTTCAATCCCTAATAAGACAGACAGCATTAGCCCACTACAGCTCTCACACAGTTTAAAAATAAATGCAGAAAAAAAAAAGTAAAAATATTACAAGTTGAGCCACGAAAATCAAGACTGAATAATATTTACGCAACAAAATAGATCTGGGGTGTTTCATTTTCAGTACTGATCTAAGTATTCATTAAGCTAGGCAAAGTTTGTAGGGAGAAGGTAACATCTTTTGTTACAGGAACTGATTTACTTGGAAACAACAGACAGGTTTCAGGCTCAAAAGCTCTTTGCTGGGCCAGAAATAGGTACACCGAACTTCAAAGGTGAGTATGAGCCAAGAACAAAGGATGGAATTTAACTAGGTTCTCTTTAATCATTTAGAGGAAAAAAAAGAAGAAAAAAGTTTGGTACCTGTGGTATAGAAGAAAGGGTACTGCAAAGAGAAAGGTGACACAGCAGTATCTTCTACTGGAAAGAGATATACAGAGTGAGAATTTATAGCTCATGGCACATGGGTGGTTTCACCGGGAAGCAAATTGGAGTGGTGGTTGAAAGGGAAAAATTATAGCATGCCATAAATGTTTGTCTCTGTTGATGCTGTGACTTTTTCTTATCATGAGTAATGTCTTTTGATTGTCACCTTCGGAAAACATTTTGTAGCTTTCTCTTGAGGATCAAGAGAGCAGAAACTGAGTGGCTGTGTTGTACAAGTTTGTTGTCTACCAATAACTTGTGGGTTTGCCCTTTTACTTCACCTGTGCAAGTTTTTCTCTGATTCATGAGGGTTGTTTAATCCAAAAATGTTTCTAAGAGGACTTTGTGTAGTGGTTGACATATATTTTGGGAGCAGCAGGCATAGGATTCAGGGACATTTTTAAGATTGGGAATCTAATGATGATTTTCATACATGTTACTCAAGAAATGATCTGATTCTACTTGGTAAATGTTCTGTGATATTTTCCTTTCAATGCTGAGTTTAGTGATCTGTGATGGAGCTTAACGTCAGGGAAGCAAGTTTTTAAGAAAATGTAAAATTCGAGTCATATTTTACTGTCCCTGTTGAAAAGATCTGCTGGACAAGCAACCCCTTTAGTCTGTCAAGGGGGTTATGGTTCTCCTCCGAGCAATGAGATGGTGGTGTAAACCTGACAGCCTGTTGTATCTTTTTTTGATATGTTTTAGATAACTGCTGGGTCTGTGTAGGTGGGTGTGCTGGCTTGCACATTTTTATATAGCATGTTTTTTCGGTTACCATTTTTATACTGCTGGACTTTGATACTGCTAGAGCAGAGAATTTGGTGGAAGAGCGAAGTGTACTAAATTTATCATAGAAATCAGTGAGGGAATCCTAGATTTCAACCCAGACAAGAAAGATAACACCTGTGTTTCTCAGGTAAAATACTGATTAAAGTTGGCTTCAAACTACAGTTGATTAAACCTCTCAAGCATTGAACAGTGAAGTTGTCATAGTGTGGAGACTCTCTGGTGCTTACTTCTGTTCATAAAGTCTGGAGGAACTGTGTTGGCAATGGCTATGAAAAAGATGAACTTGGCAATATATTTAGGCCAGCTTATATGTTGGTCTTATTCTGACAGGTCCTCAGCTCAGGCTTTAGGTACGCAGGACAGGCTGCCCTGGCACTGAAAGTGCAGCATCAGTGTACATTCTCCCTGACTAAAGTAACATCTTAAACTACCTTGCTGTATGATCAACTTAGCTCAGCAATGAAGGTAAAAAAATCTTCCCTTGGGCTAGAAGAAAGGCTTGTTTACCTTAAAGTATCCCGATTTTGGCCAGTGATGACGCTCAATC
Source organism: Todiramphus chloris collaris (assembly GCA_025345505.1). Taxonomy (NCBI): domain Eukaryota; kingdom Metazoa; phylum Chordata; class Aves; order Coraciiformes; family Alcedinidae; genus Todiramphus; species Todiramphus chloris. Next base: position 25,127,586 of record JANVCC010000019.1, on the reverse strand, counting down.
CAGAAAATTATTTTACCTGTTTCCATAGAACTTTTTTCTTCACTTAGACACTTGGCCCATGAAGCTTCAAAGCTTACTAAATATTTCCATGACTTTTGAAAACAGTGGGGTCTGCTTCAACTACAATGTGGACCAAGATCCTTGAGCCCCACCTGGCCCACGTAATGTAGGAGAGAGCTACCAGGCAGTGGCCTCCTCCCAGCTGTCCTGGTTCAGCCACTGCTGATATGACACCTCCTCCAATGTCACTCAGGAGCAGTTGTTTCTCCTGCTGCTCACTCTATTGGTCTTTCCACCCAAGCACTCCCAAGGTCCTGCAACGACTGCATTGGAAGATGTGTAAGCTGTTAAAAACCAGTAACAATTTCATCTAAAGCCCACTACGCATTACTGCACGCAAGCCAAGGACACTGATTGAATATATCAAGAGGAGTGAGGGCTTGGATTTCTGACAGCCATGTAATGAATTGCAATTAACTGTGCAGTCACCATTCACAGAAGAATTATAGACCAGAGAAGGAAAAGAAAATGGAACATTTGACAGCAAAAATAATTATTTAGATCCCGCTATTCAGAGTGCTTAGGCAGACACATAGTGGCTCACAGAGAGATGCAAGGGGCAGGTGGGTGAGGCAAAGAAAGGGAAAACCAGGCTGATGGGGGGAATAAGAGGAGAGGCGGGAGGCAGCGCTCAGTCACTGAGTTTCTGTGGGAAAGGAGGCAGTGATCTGGTGTATTTGTGAAGTGCTGGAGGCTCATGCAGGTGATGCTGGGGCAGGGAGAGAGCAGTGCAGCTTTGTGTCTCCTGCCCACCGTCAAGTGCCGTGCTCACAGGGAGCCCTGTGGCACGCAGCAGGCTGGGCAAGCAGCGGTTTGCAAACACAGCCAGGTCCTTCCTCATGGAAAGCTCTGCAGCTTTGGCACCTGCCTCTGGGGAGGGCTGAGCTCAGCCACACCGCTTGCCCGCAGGCAGGGAAAGCCCTCTCATGCCCCAGATCACCCTCCTGTACCAGCGCTGTTAGCCCTCAGGGCTCGACAGCAGATGGCTTGGAGCATCCACGTGGGGATCAAAATCCCAGTCCTGTTGCTGGCAGCGATGGTATTTCACTCACTGACAGATGTGGGCTTAGAGTCTGTCCTTAAGCACAGGATTCACTGGTGTCAGTGTACGGCCACCAGCACCTACCAAACTGCAGAACAAACCAGCAGGACATAAAGCCAAAGAAGCAAAATAAACCTTAGAGATGGGGTGAGCCCAAAGCTGTAATAGCATTACAGCACCAGAAATTCCTTCAGAGTGGGAAGAATGTAAGTGAGCAGTATGGGAAAGAGAACACTTTTTAAGCTACAGCTTAAAGTGTCACAGGCAGAAAGCAACAGAATAAAACCACAAAAAACAATGCAGTATAATAAAGAAGAAACAAACTCTTTGGTAATACAATAGTAGAAATGGAATGAAAAAGAAAGGATAGCTGAATCTGAAACAGAAGAGAAAGAAGGAAAGCAGAGGATCTGATTAACACAGTGCTGTAACTTTCCTTTGAAATGGGAAAGGACCACACTGAATACTGCAAAAGATACAAACTATAGAGAGGGAAAAGGATACTACGGGAAACACGGCTGTGGAGGCTGAATCACAGACAAGAGCAAAACTGGACTGGGGAGGGGAAAAAAGCAAGAATTACAGGCAAGGACAATAGGGTTTTGTGCTAAGTAGTAAGCAGGAAATTACAGGCAAAGAATGCAATTCTAGGAAAAATAGCAGCTGTACAACACAATATGGCAACGAAACAATGCTTTTAACAATGAAAAGTCACTTATGAGGAGAAACTGTATCCATGAAAACAACACTGACAATAAAGAGATTAACAATATGGGAACAACTGACGATGACAATATTTGGGTTAGAGAAAGGATAACGATGGCACAGAAATCAATGACAAACCAGAGGCACGGCTTTCATGGTATTTCTTTGTATCTTGTATGGAAGAATTGCTTACAGGCAGATGTCTTTCCCTGGATCTCAAGGAAGGCACAGGTTTATTTCAAGCTTGTTATTATTATCATTGCTGGCATTATAGGAGGTTTAATGACCTCAGCCATGGGTCACAACTCCCATCTGTGCCAGGCACCGTAAAAAAAATAAGGGCAACTTTGTGATTTATGGCCTGGTGGAAAGAACCTAAGCTGATCATCAGGAGGGGAAACAGTCTGGTAAAATCACAAGGCAATCAGTAGTGAACTTACTGGAAGTGCCACTGAAGAGAAGAATGTAGTCCAGTGCAGAAAACTATGGTCTGGACACAGCGTTAGATCCAAGTTTGGCACAACCACTGGACTATTGGGTAAGGTATTTGTCACTTTTTTTCTTGCTCAGACTGATGCTCTGATGAGCAAAGCACCCATACAATACATGATTTCAATGTATTTGAGATTGCTACTGAAGTGAAGCACATCATACCAGCTTTGTTATGGTGAGCATAATGTTCAATCAATGATATCTGCAAAGCAAAACTGGTGTGAAACCAGGGAAAATGAAGAGCCTCTAAAGTGTTTTAGAATGTGAGGTTTAAGGTCTTACTAAGCCATCTTCAGAAGACTATACCCAGCTTGCAGACAAGAAGCTAAATTACCTGAGACTAAAAATGTACCAAGAAACATTACAACAGAAACATTACAATGGAAGCTGGCTGAGGAAGGAAGGTAAACAAGACAGTGGGCTGTACTCACAAAATCTTGCAGTGACACTAGAAAGGAGGCATTAACTTTCTTTAGCAGGCAGTAAGAAAGATGGAGGTGATGTAGAGGGCAGAGTGTGGAAGAAGACCTTAACACTTGTTCTGAGCTGTACCACTCCTTTGGGACACACGGGAGAAGGACAGAAGTAAAGCCAGACCTTTTAGTCAAAGAAACTAAACCTCACCTGGAGGGAGAGAGGTGAGATGGTAAAGTAGCCAAGAAGGGCATGAGTGATATACTTTGCAGTTTAGTCTTCTTTTGTAACTTAGTTCCAAAACTACAAAAGCGTATTTTTTTAAGTAAACAGTACTTCTGTTCCCAGCTGCTACTAGGCTAATACAACACACAAGGTTTTTGTTATCCAAAGAGTAGCAAATGCCAACATTGTGAAGTTATCTCATCAAATAAATCCTGACAAATGCTTACCAAAATGCTGAGGTCTCCATGTGCCCATACCCAGGCAGTACCTTCCATGGGAGCTGCACAAGACTGCTTGTGAGTGGCATAGAGACTCAAGGGATGAAGAAAAGACTTGCAGTGGGCAGTGACAGCCAGAACAACTTACTGGCACACAAGAGCAAGTGAGGGCACATGTTTAAACTCTGAGTGTTTATAGGGATGACAGGTTATATTAAAACTGCTGCAGTGAGGTCTCACACAGGACCAGTAATGGACAATGTATTCAGGTTGGAAACCAAGGAACTCATGAAGCCAGTTCTGCTGCAGTCCAGAGCCCCATCTCCTCAAATTCAAAGACCAGACAGCAAATGGATTTACAAAATTTCTGACTACAGACAGATTGTCTCTCAGATGCTCTCCTCCCTAAGGAGGAACACATCTCTGAGGAGCATCAGCAACCCTCAAAGGTCAACAAGAGCTAAGGGAGGTATTTCACTCCTCAAAGACTTAGTCCCAGACTGTAGTCAATCATTCCTGTGACTGGCATAGTTCATCTGTCCTCTGAGCTGTTCCTGGCCTTCAGGAAATTGTAGCACTTTGACAAAAATGAAGAACAGAAGTCATGTCACATCGTGTCAGGGCTGAGAGGACCTGAAATTACAGACTGTTGTCTTAGCATTGTGTTTCATGCTATTAAGGATTTTCCCTGACAGCTTCCTTCATATTGCTGACTCCTACACTCCTCATAAATGACTGGAAAAGGTTTGAACTTGCACTGCCAGAGAGAGTCTTCACTGACAGAAATAGTCTGCTATTAGTGCCAGAGTACCGCACTTGCTGCACTTCCAACTCAGACTCTGGCAACTTCCTTTCATCACCCCCACAACTGCAGTGAGAGGTTCAGATAAATCACTGTGTGTAGATTTCCAGACAGAGCTCAGCACCCATCACCCAGCCAAAGATGAGGAAACAGTCCATGTGCAGTGCTTTGGGCATATTATCAAGTAGGAGACTTGCACGAGCACCGAGTACATTTAATTCTCCTGTGTAAATGGCTCATTCTGCAAAGCCTCACACCTCCCAGGGGAGGCAGAGGTGACCAGGAGGACCATCAGCATCAGTGAAAGGAGGAGAGGAATTATTTTAAATTGGAAAAATCTCAGAGTCCTTTGGATTTGTTTAATTAGGTTTGCAACATCATTTAAACATCCCAAATGCCCTCCTCTTCCTAAATAATAAGGAAACGGAATTATTTTGACCTAATTTTGGTTAATATATAGTATTGTTTAGGCAAGAGCAATCTTGGTAAAATAATAACCTGGTCTTAGTACAGGTTGAGGTCATGATGTTCAGAGGAAATGCTGCGAGTTCCAAGGCTAATTCTAAGGGAAAAGGCAAAATGTGAAGGAGGACCTTTAAGTGAATAGCAATCCAAGTTAAACACATTTTAATGAAAGGGAAGAAATAGCTGTGTACTGCTGCTAGTGCACCAGTGTTTCATCCAATAGAAGCATTTGATTAATGTGTCTATTAATTTTTTCATTAGTTTTGTACTTGACATCTCTGACCCAGATTCTCTGTATCAGCTTGTGGATTTAGCTGACTACATAGAGACGTCTATAGCTGAGTTAGTTACTATAGACTCCCTTGAAAATCAGAGGAAATCCAGTCAATGGTGGAAAATCATTGTACTGAGAGAGACATCTAAAATAGGTCACATGACCTCCAGTCTTAACTACCTTTTTCTCTCCATTGACAACAGAGTCCCATAGAGGCAGCTCTTCCTGAAAAGTCTGAATGGGGAAAGTTATTTCAGTTTGTCTGTGATCAGACTTAGGTCTTACAAAGTCCTTTTATTCATATACCCTCTTCTTCTGGAGTTTTCTAAAGCCATTAACTAAAATAATAAAGAAAGGATTATCTAGTGCTGGAGTTCTTGACAAGAGACTCACATAGGAAAGCCATCTACCTCAGGTGTATTAGTGTAGCCCAGGAGTAGCCTGTGGTCCTTAGATACAAAAGCCTGAAGATGTGGGAACTGTAGGGGAAAATTTTCCTTTCAGGCCAGACATCCCTCTTTCCTGCATTTCTGGACTCCAGACAAATATGTTCTTGTGGCTGAGGAAAAAAACCTGTCCTTAACAAATCTCAGCATCCAGTCTGTCTTCATAGGAGCATGAAGGATCCGTATGTGTTCATAAGCATGAAAATCTAACACTACCTCTTCAAACTTTGGCATAATACACATGACTTCCACCCTGTATACCACCTTGTACGTACAGGATCCTTTCTGTCTGGTAGAGTGCTAAACTGAGCTTTGTTCCTCAAACCACTTGGCACCCCAGATCCTGTAGGACAGATGCCATTCCCACACCTGGCTTGCCCAGGACTCACGTTATGGACACAAACCCAGACTCAGCTGTGGAGTCTGGGACACGGTCTGTTAAGCACATGTATATTCATGCAGTCTGCCCAAATGCTGCTGCATTCAGAAGCTTTAACTCCCTCTCCTTGTTATTCTAGTAGACTTACTCTGTTTCCAGCTGTCTCCACAGAGGTTTCACTCCAGAGCCGTTGTAACTCAAGACCTTATTACTTTATAATTTGAGTTAAGTTAGGGCGGCCAGGGGACTCGAGTCTTTCTGTATCACTTTCACAACAAGGATGTGCACTATCTCACCGTGTGCTGGATGAAGGCAGTTACACAGGTCCTGGCAGACAGTCTTGACCACAACACAACAAAGCTCTTCCACATGACAGAGAAAATGCTTGGCTCCCCAGTCAAAAGCACAAGAGGAGCAATTGCAGCATCTGTGCTGTCTAATGTGAGCAGCACAGCCCCTCTTTTACTTTGGTTCATTTTATACCTCAGTGCACAGGATGGTTTTTGCTTTGCCTCCAGATTGCACCAAGCCAGCTATTGTTTATGCAGAGATTTGTGCACCTTTCCCCATTAGCCAGCTTTATGCTTCCAGTTGCCAAATTCCTGCTTGTCAACGAGCCAGGCAGGCCACTTCAAAAATCAACCATGGCAGCTTAAAAAAGTGCATATTGCTAAGCCATGTGTATAGGGTTGATTTGTTCCCTTGCCTGTACCTCTGATTGACACTCCTCAGGTGTCTGCTTGGACTTTATGCCCAAGCCTCTGGCTTGCAGAGGTCATGAGAGTCTGGACACAAACTTAAGAACAGATGTTCCCAGTGCAAACACTGGTTTTGACCCAGTGGTCTAACTGTATTTGCCTTGACCCTAATGCTAGGTTCATCAAGCCTTTTTAACAGCTACTGTGTGCTCTAAAGTAGTCTCCAAAGCCATCTCTTGGTTTCCACTTTGGGAATGGTGAGACTCACAGGTGATCCAGGTTTCTCCAAAGTGAGGTGTGACTTTCTTACCCCATACTTAATGTAACCACCAGACCTCTCCTCCAGAAGGTCATTCACCTTACAATTTTGTCACCTATACATCTAAAAATGAGCAAGAGTCCCAAAAGTAATTGTATTGAAGTATTACCAAATGCAGATGTTAACATAAAAGTTTTCTCATGCAGCTTTGAAGATCATTTGACACAGTCCCAGTTCGCAACCACTGACACAATTAAAATGAAAAGCAATTAAATCAAACCTCATTTGTTTTACATAAACTTAGTTCCCAATTTTCCAACAGCGGTGTATTAGGGCCACGATGCCCCACATGAGAAGGAAAGGGGAAATAGCAGTTGAGATCACAGGACTGAATTCCATCTAATATGATGAAGGGGACCACAGCAAAATGTGCTTAAGAAACTGTGATGGCATTAATTCTATTCACCATTCACTAGATGCCTTTATGACTATGCTTTGCTAAGCAGAGCATGACAACTGGTTAACAAGGGAAACAGAACCGGAACTTGAGCCCTGTGGAAGCTTCTAGACTTTAGCATTTGTAGCCTGAAATTGTTTATCTGAACATCTGCTTCATTAAGAGATATTGTGATGCTATTGACAACAGCAACAAAGAGCTACAGAAGGCACTTTTACATCTCTCTTTTTCCTACCCGTGGTTCCATGCCCCCCTTCAAAACTTTTCCACTACAGATGTATGCCACAACACTTACTGTTGGCTTTCATTGTGCTTCCCCATGAACAATTGTAATATTGTGCTTCAAGGGAGCATCTTGGAAAGCAGACCAGCGACTGCTGAGTGTTTCTGAACTACAATCTAAGCAATTTGTTGTTTCTGTTGTTGCAAGAGACCTTAAACTGTGAACAAGGGAATATCTGCAAGTAATCTGCAATTACCCAGATATTGTCAGTGCCCTGCTTAGAATCAAGTCGAAAAGGCTGAATTACAGATGAGCTTTTTGAGTCCTGTGCTCCAATGACAAGCAGCTGCATGAGGGAGGCAGAATTTTAAGCAGTTCCTTAAGCAGGATTGGGAGCCCTCCTTTGCCAGTATTTCCTCCTTCCTTGGCTTCTTTAATACTTCATAGGAAATAACAGTTACTAGAAAAATTTGTGTCTCTGTTGCACATTCCTGTTTAGCAGGAGAGCCCATTAGCCTTATGATGCTTAGTTGTTATTCTGTTAATTCTTATTAATCTTGTTTACTGCTGATTTTGCCTTTGATTTTCTACTTGATCTCTGGCTCCATCATTATTTAGAGATGGCCGGACAATGATTACAGTATTTTTAGGATAATACCAAGTATCCTCTGTCTCTACACACTGCTAGACCACTAACATTTTAATAGAATATTTAAAACAGCCAGAGTGGATTGCCTCCCAAGAAATAACAGCAGTTGCTTAGAAAAGTGCTAAGATTAGCCAAAAGATGAATGAACCTGATAGATGTAGGACCCTGCTAACCCAAGCAAACATTAGCAACACACTCAAAATTCCTTTTCCTGCCATTGTTCAGCACCTAGCACATTGAGAGCCTGGATTTATGACTGCATCTTCAAGGGGTACAGCAGTGCAAGCTTTAATCCAGACAGAAATGTAGATTTCAGTTAATTTATTCACAGACATTTGCTTATCTTTAAGCAGGCATGACTTGCTGGAGTAGGATGAGTGGGTGTTGCACCTTGCAGGCTGTTCTTTAAAAGCAAAGCAAGCCCTATCTTTAGCCAGCATATGCTGGCAGTTTTTCCTTTAATAACATTTGGCACACACACAGTCAGCCACCTTATGATTTGACACAGCTTGCACTGAGACCTAACAGCCATCCACTGTCTCCTAGGCCAAAAATTAAATTAGTAGTGTGAATATAACCCCAAAATGTCAAAAGAGTGAACCATAAAGGAGGCAAAGAGTTATTAACTGACATTAATAAAAATTGGGAAACTGTGTCATGGAGAAATGTTTGGGTCAGGGTTCAGTGATGCCTTAGTGAAGAACAGACATGAAGAAGCAACAGTTACTCCCTCATTCTTCTCTACCTCCCTTTGCTATTGGGCAGAATTATGCTATCGTGCAGAGGACAAAATTTAGCCAGTTGAATTTAATACCAACTTTTTTATAACACTGAAAGCCAGATTCTCATCTCATTTACACTGGAAAACTCCCCTCACAGGGACAATGTCAGATAGATTGCTACAGGTGAACACCCATACTGAAAGAAGACCAAGCCTCAACAAATGTAAGAATTTTTATCAGAACTATTTCACTCTAAACTGTAATTTCCCAACATGAGTCTTTGGAACACAAAGCTTTTTATTTCACATGATTGATAGAAATAACTGTTTAAATAATAGGTTTAGAATTTTTGCCTGGATCCCTTCTTCTCAACCTCCACTTTTCGTCATCTTTGTGATGAGCAAGTCATGAAAAAGGTATTCAGAGGAACATTTCAGAAGAAAAGTCTCCAACTGAGAACCAGTATTCCTAGTTCTTCTATAAATTAACATACTAATACACAAAATACTTGATGCTTAAAGCTACTCCTCAGAGAGCTAAGCTTTCTGGGTTGGTTCTTTTTTTCCAAGTGGATTTTTTAATGATAGTATTTGCTGTCTCTTCTGCTGTTCTTTCCATTGCAATATGAATGAAACTGTCAAACTGTCCTTCCATCACCACCTGCATGCTACTGCTGGACTTTCCTAGAGGCTCCACAGTATCTCACAAAATCATCACTGGCTTCTTGTTTATCCCACTGAGATGCATCACTTCAGTGCCCATTCCTGAATCAGAGCCAAAGGTTGCAGAACACAGAGTAGAGAGCAGAAATTAAACCGAATGGAGGATAGCCTGAGGAAGACCTTCCAATTAGGAAGGTCTCCTAATTTCTGGGATATTTTAAGAAGAGTGGTTGGTTTTAGATGTGGGCAGGATGAGAATGTACATGGGAAAGACATGTCTACAGGAGTTGTACTAAATAATTTCTTCTTCCTTCTGCAAATTCCTCTTTCTGGAGCTCTTCCAGAGTCAACTCAATGGGAAAAGATGGTCTATCATCTTCTCTTGAATGTCACAACCACCTTTGTACTGGAAAAAGGTCTACATCCCATGTTCTTCTGCCAAACAGCCTCATCTGTCAGGCACTCAGTGAAGCTTAGTTCCATTTCAGGACCTCCCTTGTGAGATGTAGCTGGTCTGTGAGACTCGAGAAGCCATAGTGCTGTGTTGCAGTAAAGAATAGCAAGGCTTTGTCCTCGGAGACAAAGCTGGCAACCCACATGCATTGCTTCAAATCTTGGCCCCAACCATAGCACTCTCATACCTAACATTTTCATCACATGAAGTGGCAAACAAGAAAAGCCTCTTTTAGAGTGACATGAAAGCCCCATTGTGTGATCTAGTAGGTTAAAGATTGACAGAAGAGTGGAGAAAGCTGCTAAGCCCTTTGCAGAGGACAGATGTCTGGAAGGATCATGAGCAGCCCCTTGGAGAAACACACTGTGTTGACCTTACAGCAACCACTGCCAAAGCTGGAAAAACCCAAACTGTGTCGATTCTTGAGACTGCTGCATGGAGCAGACAGGCAGAAGCCAGCCTCTGGAGAGCGCAGCACTAAAGGACTTAGGAAATAAAGATAGTTCCACGCTGGGAGAAGAATTCAGTCTGGCTGGACTCCCACTGGTGTGACAACTTTCAGTGCAAAGCACCCTAAACCAGCAAGACAAGTTTTGCATTTGGAGAGGCATCTGTACTCTCTGTCCAAAGTCATCAAGCATTTAAGGTGGAGCTGTCTCTGAGAAGGTCCTTTTCTTGGACCTTGCCATCCCCACAATAAATGGCACATATCCCCTACACGTATCTCAGTGATGTGAATCTGAACTTTAAAAGCCTGACTGGATGCAAATAAACATTGATGTTCCTAGGCCCTTACTTTTCAAAATGCTACTGTATATAAAAAATTAGGCAACTTTATAAAGTCCTTCATTTTTTGTGGTTTTAGTTTGTTTTGTTTCTTTGTTTTTTTGGTTGGTTATTTTTTTAATTCTTTTCTCAGTCCCTTGTGTCCATATGAGGTCCTGGGCATTGGCATGTGGAAATTCAGTCCCTTACTTTGGCTCCTGGATGTGTATTCAGGAGTTTAACGTAGGATAAATAAGTTCGCCATAGTCTCCTAAACTGATTACTGTATTAAGCACTAAAGAAGTGAGCTGAAAAAGAGAAGCAGGTACTCTCCTACTTAAAAGCATCCCCTAGAAGTGCTTGAGATATGTGGAAGCTGCTTTTTTTGTTTCATATTGGCAAACAAAAACATGCAGTGAAGTAGGAAAATCTGAACACTCCATTCATTACCATGTTGCCCAAAGGACCTCTTGTCAGGAAGCCTTTGTTTCTGCTCTTTGTTTCCCTCAGCCCTCATTGCTGGATGCTTCAAGTGTTAAATTTTATTATTTTGGTATTTAAACAAATGGCCTCACCTGGTGTAGGCTCAGTGTAATCGCTGCCCTGTGTCTCACAATTTTTCTTCTCTCAGCCACAAACACAACTGTGGCAGTTCTGCAGAGGACCTGCACCCCAGCCCCACGCCCAGTGGAAAACTCAGTCCAGTGATGGCCTTTGCAAATGGATCTGGCTCTAGTTCCTTCAAGAAAGTAGGACAGTCAGTGCTTATCTTTTGAGTTTTGGGTTATTGGAAAACTATAATGATGGAAACCTCAGAATAAAATATTGTTGAAGAGATCCTGACCTTAGCTAGCACTTATGTTCCTTGGGCAGTGCAATGTTTTGTGCTTGGAAATAAAGCATTTTGTCAGGACCAAGTATAAATGGCTAATTTGTCCCTTACATGATGCCATACTCATCTACAATTAAAAAATAAGTATATCCAAATGTGCTGAAGGCACTCACACATAATACAGCAATTATGTGCTTCAACTCAGAGCTACCTCAGCTACTCCCAAAAACAAGCTTATGGGAAGAAGGATACCAATCTTAGAACATTTTGGGTTGGAAGGGACCTTTCAAGGTCATCAAGTCTAACCACCCTGCAGTGAACAGGGACATCTTCAGCTACATCAAGTTGCTGAGAGGCCCCTTCCCAACCTGATCTTGAATGTTTCCAGGCACAGAGCATAATAACCCATCTACATTTAGACTGTATCTGGTGCTAAACCCCTCCCTAGCTGAGAAGGGGAATCAGGAAAAGTTGAGGAGACTGACAGGTTGAAATGAAAATGGACTTAGTAAGGCAGCCAAACTAATACAAATATAAAGTAAAAAAAAAAAAAAAAAGTTATACTCAGCTCAGCAAATGTACGGTGGTCCCAGCAGACAGGAAGGAAGTCATTGGAAGCAGAGTCAGGATGAGCCCAAGCAGGAAACCTCTTTGTTCTCAGCATACTTCCCTCTTTAAACTGAGCATGACATTTATGGGATGGGACACACCTGTAGCCAGCTCAGGTCAGCTGCCCTGGCTGGCTCCAAACTGCTAATGGCCTGCAGAGCATGGCTGGCCTAGGATTCTGTCCCAGCAACACCAGGACATACACAATTGCAGTCAGGATACAGCCAGCAAAAAGCATTTTTAACCTAGGACATTCTGAGAAAAAGCAAGAAACTGAGGCAAATTCCCTGGTATACAGAGAGTGTATTTGATGTGCATCTTCCATCTGCTACAGGCAAATTGCTGTCACACTCTGCCCCATAGGATTCAAACATGCAGTCTCCAGAAATGAAAATCACAGTAACCACCTAAATACCTAAAAACACTACCCAGAAAGATGTATCTGAAATTTCTGAGCACTGTTGTTGGAGCAAGATGGTATGCAGAGCATCCTTAGAAATCAGGACATGAAAGTTTTACAACACTCCCTCCTGTCCCCAGCCCTCAAGCTGGGAGAGATGGAACGCTGCAAAGGTACAAGTATGAGCATTGCTGTAAACTCACATCAAAAGCTGCCCTGACCTCAGCCATGTAGAAATGGATGGGCTGGGGCTGCAGCCACAGCTGGTGTCAGCTATATCACTAGATCTTTGTGGCTGTATACAAAAATAGTTGTGCTGTGATCATGCTAGTCCAGGTGGTCTAGTTTGATCAATTCTGGTCAACATGGGACAGATGAGACACGGGAATTGTTTTCTAGGCATTTGCAAAACCTATGGCTACCAAATTGTTTTGAGTTGAACAAAACAAAGTACTGTGTATATTTTGGACAAAAGTCCTGTAATAGTAAGGGGATGAATTAAATGACCTAATAAGTCTTCTCTAATCTCTGTGATTACATGAGATATATGAGAAAGGATTTTTATAACCAATAATATTCAGAGACTAAATATCTTTCATGCAGGAGAGAAAGATAAAAAATGAAATGTGAGCTAAAAAACAATAACTGTGCTCCTAAACCAATTCATTCTGAAGATTTTTTTTCTTTTCCCAGGCATTTGGATAAAAGTAGCTCATGAGAAAAGCCTTTAAGAAATGCCTTGGGCAATGGAGAAATATAAAAAGCACTTTGCTGCTTCACTGACATGTTTAACATAAAAGAAATTTAAACGTCATCATTTTTCAGCTCAACAGCTTTTGACTTCATAATGAATAAAAATTTGAGTGAAGAAGAAGAAAGAGACGCTACATTAAAAAGTACTCCAATCAGAAGCTTTGTGTTCTGATGGAGTAGCCAAGGACATTCATAAGGTATATTTTTTGCACCCTATGGCTAGATTTACCATTAATGTCAAGGTTTTTTGCAAAACTGAAATGATTGTCAACAGATAGAGATGAACACAAGCTATGTCAAAAAGCATTTCCCCCTGCTGGTAATGCTCCGTACATTAAACACCCAGTCATGTTGGCTCACAACTACTTATTACATTTGCTGGTGCACCTTGAATGCTGAACCATCCATGTGAGGCACTGTATATTGCATTTTGCCATAATAAATAGATTAAAAAATAACGTTGTTATTTAATTTAACCCTCCCATAGTTATTAATTTCACACTGGGCCTTGGTCTGGAGAGGATGGTTCCCTCAATTCCAATGGTGACAGTGGTGAGGACAAACTGGTGGTCTCAGGCTCTACCCCTCTCTTCATACCAGTGCTCCCTTTCTTCTGGCAGAAGCATCTCAGTGAGGATGTAGCCCAGCCCATACCAGCGTGAAGAGTGGCACAGAAAGTGTTACTTTGACCATGACTGTCGTTGCTCTGAAGTTGAAAAGGCATTAGTAACTACCTACTACTTACGGACTGGCCTTACCATCAAATGGCTTGGAAAAGTCTAAAACTAGGCACTGTAACAAATGCCAGCTTAGTCATGTTTCATTTCTTCTGTTTAACAAGTCCTGAGCATTATTTTTCTTACAGTGAGGTAATTAAGTGCATCTGTCATGTATTTGACTTTTAAGGTTATAATCATTTGGTGAAACATTAAATGAAAACTGCAGTGATTCAGAGTTGTTGAATTTCTAATGTAATACTAATCCCCACTCAGCCTTTTATGCAACACGGATACACACTCACATACACTCTCACTCCCCCTGCTTGAGTTTTCAAAATCTTTCCTTTATGCCAGTCATTTTTTTAATGGGACAACTGCAGAATGCTTCTGTCTCTGCAAAACAGATGCAGTTATTCCTCTTCTCCAGCAAGTAATGGAGAGAATTCAGAGTTTCCCAGAAGAACTGTGTAATTTTCAGTCAAGGTAGTCTCTCTTTATGATACCTGTACAATGCATAAAGAAAGACCTGATGAAGAGGACCTGTGATGTCTCTTCTCCATCATTAGAGGCTGTACCCAGAGGCAAAATAGTTCCCAAATATAAAGTCAGGCTAGGTCTAAGGGCAGTAAAACTGTTCACAGGGATTTGGACCCCTGCAACACCTCTGGTGCCAGAGGCACTCATCTTGAGAAAAGGAGAAAAGGAGTACACATTCAGGCTGCCTTAACTCTGCTGGCATGAAGGTCAAAACCTGGCTTAGTGGAAAGGAGAATTAGGCCAGCAGGAATTGCTTTGATAAACCCCACCACGAGCACTGCCAGGTAAGCATTTCCCACATTTCTATCCATGTAGGAAGAGTAGAATTTTGTTCCTTATATCTCCGTCCTCAATAATTTGCTATTACCTTCTCTGGAGGTGCCTCACTGGTTCATAAACCACAAGCCTCTAGCAGTGACACTAAGGTTATTTTCATAGCTTCACTCACAATACACTTTCTAAAGCTCAGTAGTTTATACGCTGTCATCCGTAGAGCCTGGCAAGTGAGAGGACTATTTCTACAGAGTCAGGGAAAGGTAAGTAAGAAAAACAAGCTTATTTTCAGTAGGCTTAAATTTGCTACACATGCATCCTCCCCTCCAGGGAATGGCTGCTGATAAAAAGTCTGAACATACACATTTACAGCAAAGATAGCTTCTAGTAGATAGAAAAAAACCCCAACCTTCTACCCACCAAGGATGTATTTGTTTGACTAAATGTAGCTACCTGCACTTAAATATCTCAACCCACTCTAGTCCCTCGAGGCTTCCTTCGGAGTCAGTGGAAAGCCAGGCAAGAGAGCGAGCAGTGTCTTGTGGGGTCACCTCTGAAAACAGGTATCTATAACACTGCTGTAGGTGCCCATTCCTCTTACTGATTGCAAAGGAAGCTATAGATATCTGAAGCTATGTGAGAGTAAACCCACCCCAAGCAGCTGAGCAGCGCAGGGCTCAAGAGGCAGCTCATCCCTCCCAGCCTGAGCAGGATGTGATCCCCTGTGGGTCACACTGAATTAAGGCTGAGGAGGGGTACTGTGTGCTCCTTGCCTGTCCAGCGTGTTCATTATTTATTCTTAGTGCCTTTATCTGAACAATGCAATCTGCCCCTGGCGTAAGTAAACAGGCTTGTCCTGTTGGAGAGCAAAAGGAAAGACAAAGACAAGCAAAGCTGAACTATCCTTCTGTCAACAGGACTTCTGTATCAGTATTGATATTTTAAACCACTGCCTTGGCTCTGTTACAAAATATGTGCCACTTTCTTTGTTTTCTCAAAATAAATGCAGCATTTATCTTTTTAATTTTCCCAAAATATCCTGCAGATTCAAATATAGTTACTGCCCGTGCACAAACTGAGCAGTACTAGAAAAAGAAGTTTGATATCCACAGAAATGGTTCTGCACATCTCCAGAGGCCACTGACAGGCTGTGCTCCAAAGATGGCTGGCACAAAAAGTGGAGTTTCCAGAGTGTGGAATTTCTGCTGAAATTATTCTTAAACCCACATTGCTGTGGAGACTGCTGGGCACAGAAGGGCTCACCTGATGCTGCTGCTCTCCTCTCACTTTGCATGTCACTGCCAAATCGGTGCCTTTGGGTAGATGTTAGCTAGTAATGGTTACTAATGAAGAGCACAGATGCAGGATTTAAGAGATGATGCAAAGTAAGTGTGTCTTGCATCTCTGTCCTCCAGCAGACAAGACAGACAGCCAATGCACTGAGGGCAGGAACGCCTGAGTTGACACACTGAAGGATGCGTTCTGCCCACTGCCTATTTTTCTCTTTGCATTTTCTCCCTGTTTAGGCAAAGGATCCTAAGTGCAACATGATTGACTGGGTGTCTCTTCGTTAGAGACGTGCCCAAACAACTTCTTGGACTTTCTGATCAGCCCAGGAAGCATGAATGACCTTTGAAAGGCTGCAATGCCCTTCCTTCCATTTTCTCAGCAAACTCCTGTGTCCTCTGGGTTCTGATCTAGACCAGCCGGATGTCAATGCACAAATCTTTAGACAATGTTCTCCTCTGCTTAGAGGTAACCAGAATGAAGACACAAATCAGCTTTTGCAAAAGAAGCAGGCAAGCAGGCAGGGAATCCCCCCTTTCTCATCCGCTTGTGCACAGCCATCAACTGGCCACTGCTGATGTGTTACAGTAAATAAATCCTGGGTGCTTGCCTGGAGGATTGCAATGCATCTAATCAACTCACAGCCTGTTCTTTGTTCTATCTAAAATGCAAATTAAGCACCTTACTGCTCCAAGCACATTAAAGTATTTTAAAAAGTGGAGAGCACTAACAATTTAATAAGCAGCATTGCAGGCATTTCTGGTAGCCTTGGTCCTTACTGTAATCTGCACACACACTGGAAGCACTGACGCCCACCCTTTTCTGATGCCCATCCCCTAAGAAGTGCAGATCCCGTACTCTCTCCCCATCTAGTAGGTGACTAGGAAAAAACCAAACATGACAATGTTCCCAATGAGAGCAAAGCAGGTGACCAGGCCTGAGCTGGTGCTACCAATGAGAGACTGAGCAGAGAGCGACTCTGCTGCCCTGGGATGGGCAGATAAACTAATGTTCTGCTGCAGACAGATCTGAGCACTTTTCCTACGAGGGCCACCCTGGTACAAGAGCATATTTCGGACAGAAAGAGCAGCAGGGAGAAGCTACACCCAGCAGTTTGCAGGCAAGTGAAGCCAGGAAAGATGCACACAGTGGGTGGCAAGCGGTGTGTACTGTGGGACCAACTTGCTCTGCTCAAAGAGGGACTTCAGCTTTGAAAAGCTGTGCTAGGGGAAACTGAGCAATTACCGAGGTTGGAAAATAAGATACAGCCTGTTTCTTTTCACCCATGTGCAGCTTCCACAGCCTATGGTTCTTTTATAACTGTAATAACAATGCAACTTTGTAGGAAAATGCAGTTTCTGGCACATCTCATGAGTTGGAAGAATTAACAGTCATGAGCCACGGCAAGGTATGGGGCAGGTAGATCTGCAGCAGCGTGAACTGGTCCTTATTGCAGATAAAAGAATGGGATGACTTTTTGGGAGCAGGCAAGTCTATCTGTGACCCACATAGCAGTGAGACAAAAGATATAAACAACATTGCAGGGACCTATGGGAACTAACAAAAAACAAAACCCGAAAAAATTCCATCTCTGCTACTCTTGTCTCTTATTTCATCCATTTAGTTTTGCTTATTTGCTTATATAAGCGGTAGTGAGACCAGAATTTCTACTAAGGGTCAGCGTCCTGTCTCTTGGCTTCCTCTCCCATACCTAACATCACAGAATAAGGACCTCATCAGAGTAAATGCTGGCTATCTCAGGCCCCAGTGTAAACCTGTCCAAATACCTCTCCTGTCACTGGTCAATGGGAGCCTGTGGTAAAACATAGCTCTGCTAGCTGATTCCAATATGCAGCTGTATGTAGGTATAAAATACAGCAGAATTCATCAGACAAAGGACATGGGATAAAAAGGCTGCTGTCTGGCTTTGGCTGTGATTGCTTATCAAACCAGAGATAATAACTTAATTAATAAAATTAGCTATGCTCAAATATTTTTTGCGATTAAACTGTATTACAGCGGTACTAGAGGTTGCAATCATTGTATGCTATTCCAGTACAAATCTCTCTCTTTTTATAGCAGAACAAACCTGTCCATCTCTTCTCCCTGGTGTAGGCAAGACTGTCTCTCAGCAGCTCTTGTCCCATTTAGGCAGAATGCCTTAGCTTGCATTATTCAGTTTATCCCTGGCATAACCAGAACTCCTGGATGGGCTTGGTGAACACCAGCCTGGCTTCTGGAAACATCACTACCCTGTTTTGGTTGGTGAAGGACAGTACACAACACCACTGCCAGCACCAGCAAGGAAACATGACTGGGAGCTCAAAATAAGATGCCGCAGATGTGAACTGTAACATCACTACACCTAACACTGGGTGATTTCAGTACAGCCCAGTGTTCCTCCTCTGCCTCTAGCCTTGCCAGCAAACCTCCCACTGACAGAAAATGCATTTGTTATAATTCCTATCACAAGATTAATTCTCTGAACTGTCAGGTGTAACTGATGAAGATTGCCTTACTCATTTGCTCAGTCTTGAGGCTTTCCCTGGAAGATCTCCAGGAAAATTCTTTAATGATAATTTTTCCTCCACCTCAGCTGCTCTTTATGAAAAAGGACAATGAGTGGACCCTCCCTTTTTAAGTCTTCCTGGGAGAGTACATATTTGACACTGCAGAGAACAGGGCATAATAAAATAGCCATTAGAAAAGATTTCATTTGTGTCCAAGTTCTGAAGTTGTGGAGTGATAAAGAGCACTGCAAGAGCCTTCATCACTTTTAACTAAACTTCACAATCTTGTATGGAACCAAAGCCAGAAACAGATTCATTGAATATAAAAGCTTTCCGTTGGAAGTAGAAGAAATGCAAGAGAGACCTTCTATAACCTCACCCTTAAACTTTGAGAATTTAATTACAAAATTGTACAAAGATTTTGAAAGAGGGTCTAATACAGTCAGGAAACATTAAACCTTTGAGTTTTTTGGTCCCTTTAAATTTTCTTTAACAGCAGCCCAAAACCAAACAAAACCCCCCAAATGCCTAGGTATCAAGTGAAGTACCAGATCCAAGGAAAGGGAGAAAACTCTTAGAACAGTTTTGTTGGTGCTAAAAGGAACTGAGAAACTTCTGCTTGAAAAGATCTCTCTGCAGGAACTGACTGTTCAAGTCAGGGTATTGCAAATATTTAACGAAATGTAAGGTCTTTGCACACATTTGGATTACTGAACAAAAAGTAACTAAAGTTAATCCTAACTACTCATATCAAGAAGTTATCTGCAACTCACTCCCTTAAAGACATTTGTTTGAAGAGTTACAAAGGTTTTATTTTCTGCCTCCTTTTCTGTCTTTCTGTAGGTAGACAGTTAGATGTGAGCGTAGTACCTTCTTCACGGTTCTTCATCTTATCTACTGCATAGAGTTTGGTACAAGAGAGAGACAAAAAAGTTTCCAGAAAACAGCCCTATGGTCATATATGAGACACACAAAATTCAATAGGAATTACAATAATCATGGAGAAAGATGGAAAGATGGTGACATAGGGGAATGATGGAAAACATTATCAGCAAGTTTATGGTTTCTCCTGACTTGAGCAATGCTATGAGGAAAAAAAAAAACACATTAAAAAAAAATCTTAGCAATAGTTCTGGCTTGATTGCATTACTAATGCTGTTTTCTGGGGTTATTACGTCTACAGTTTCATGTCACAGGAGCATCATGGTTTTCACTGCTTTTGTGTTCATTAACCAAAAAAAAAGGGTGGAACAAAACCTCACCACTACATTCTTCCCAAATCTAGAGAAGTGGCAAACCCAAGGAACCCTCATTTCCCTTTGCTTGACTGTAGACTGTTGAAAAAACTTGGAGTAAAAAATTCAGATTGCAAAGCCAAATACTTCAAAATATTGAGATATTTCAATAGAAGCTGGTAGAGATAATTCCTCATCTCTGTTTTCTGAAAGAGCAGAACTACTTGAACAAAAAACACTACATAAATGCATCTTGAAGCAAAACTGAACATGGATAATTTGGATCCAAAAGGTTATAAAGAACAGATGAAGGAAAGGGGCTTTAAAACAGCTGCACTCCCAGCTCTGCATAAACAAAAGCCCACATACTTCTTTTGTGAGGTGCATCGTCAGCAGTGGTTGTGGAAGCAGATACCTCAAGCAGAGAAAGTAGCTCCTGGACCTTTGCCAGGTCAAGAGTGACCATGCCATGGTTTGGGTGTCATCATTGCTACACAAGTAGCATCTTGGCACTGGCTCTGCCTGTGCTGTTGTAGGATGTTACACCAAGGCTGGGGATGACTTATTCCTGGTCTCTCACTGTCTGGTAGATAACCTTAAAGTAATAATTTGATAGGGTTTTGGGCAGTAGTCTGTTTGATCCCCCAGACTTTGAAAGCTGCTTCACTGTTCTGTTACCCTCACCGTGAAGAAAATTTTTCTCATATTTATATGGAAACTGCTATGTTCCAGCTTGAACCCCTTGTCCCTTGTCCTATCACTGTTTGAGACTGAGAAGGGCCTGGCTCCATCCTCCTGACACTCTCCCTTTACATATTTATAAACATTAAAGAGGTCACCCCTCAGTCTCCTCCAAGCTAAAGAGCCCCAGCTCCCTCAGCCTTTACTCATAAGGGAGATGCTCCACTCCCTTCATCATCTTTGTGGCTCCACGCTGGACTCTCTCAGGCAGTTCCCTGTCCTTTTTGAACTGAGGGGCCCAGATGCTAAGAGTCTGAACATTGCACTTAAGACAATTATATTATCTATGTGTAGTAATGCCTGTGTTTGAGATCCTGCACTGATGGGGCTGAAGAATATGTTCCCTTTTGCTCTCAGTGGACCATAAATTGCCTTTCCAAGTCATTCAGAACTGTCAGTCTGAAATCTGGTTTTTGCTTACGTTTTTTCATGTTTTTTCAACTTACATTTATTTACATATCACTCTGATAACTTTAAGTCAAATGCATTAGATTATTACTATTTACATTTTAAGCTGTGAATAATAACACTTCCAAGCCTTTCTCATTAATCATAAACCCATCAATGTCTTTACTTTTAATCAGAGAAAGAAGAGCTGTGGATGATCATACAGACCTAAACACTAGCATATGAAGGAAAATACTGAGTATTTGGAGCTTTGTGAAAAAATTGTCAATGACAGCTGGTACTTTATAGATCTAAACCCTTTCACACTGTTACAGGTAGGATAACAACTTGCCACCAGCTGGTAAAGTCTATGTGTGAAAATAAGCTCTGTAGATTGGCTTATGGTGTTGTCTAGTTGCCAAACATCAAGCAGTAAATTTATTTTCACCTGTGCCACCAAGGTTTATATAGAACCTTCTTACAGAAATGAAACAAAATGCAATTTATACAACAGACAAAGAACCTGAGAGTCAGTGTAAGTCAGATTGTAGCATTCTTGCCTTAATGTGTTTGAAACTGGCCATAGAGTATAAACTATACTCTGCAGGTGGAAAGTTCAAATGCATGCCTATGAGCTTATTTGAAAGTGTCATTTCTCAATGTGGAAGACCTAATAGTTTAATTCAGTGAAAATCCCAACTCAAATAACTTGGGGTCAGTTCTTGGCAATGTCATTAGTGGTTTTTTTTCTTTGCTTTTCAGTGTAAGAATCCAGTTCTGCTTTCTTGAGTTGATGCAGGTAGTGCTCAAAGCATGGTGGATGAGAATTAACTATCTCATTGCGGTTGGATAACTCAATACATATTGATTTGTGGGTCCTGTGACCTAAAAAAAGACAAACTATATTAAACTTGGAAATAATGTTAAATAAGGATGGGCTTCACCAAATTAGATAATAGAAAACACATCCCAGTAGCACCCTTGTGGTAGAATAGGTAAAAGACATTGGCTTCTGGAAACCATAACTTATTGACAGTGATATATATTCCTTTGTCTAGTTTGATCTCAAGCCAAGCTGGCTGGCTTGTAGGTGTAGAAGTCATCACAGCCGTATCAATCGTGCCCAGTTCAGACAGAATGCAACTGAGTGGTAAATGCTGGAGACATCTCGAGACCCTATGACTGAGACTATTGACTAGTATTTAAGAGATTTATCTCCAGATCTGCAGCAGAGTTCACATAAGGCATTTTACAAATCCATGCATTTCTTTTCTGTGTCTCTACCTTAGGGGCAAAGGCCTTTGACCACCCCAGGGTTCTGTGACCCTGATGTCCAGATGGGGATCTATGACTATGTTTTGCTCCCTTCTGGCATACAGATCTAGGTTTCTTTCCCAAGGAAATCGGGATGAGGCAGAAGCAGCCAGTGGGTATCTACATCTTGATGTGATAAAGGCACATATCTGAACCTGGAAGATGGTAAGTTCCCTAGTTCTGCTAGTCTGAAAATACCAAATCAATCATCAAAACCCATTTCTGCTGGGCTGGCTGAGCCCATCAACTTTCACTCATGCAGTAAAATTGCATAAACCATGAAGAGAAGGAGGGGAACTATGCAGACGAGGGCAGCGGAGATGAGGGGGGACTCTCCCTTTCAGCGACAGCCTTTGTTTAAGCCAGTCGAGAAACCACACTATACCTTCACCATCCACATTCTCATTGATCCAGTTAGCACCTTGGTCCATACACTGGGCTCCCGTACTCAAGCACACAGTTCTTCCCAGGTGCCACATTCTCTGTCCTGCTTTATAAACAGAATATAATGGAAACGCTCATTGCCAGTGTTTGTGTTGCAAGTTACTGGTGACACCAAGGACAGGACGTGGCCCTTGATTATGACATTACCTGTGAGGACATGGGCAAGCACCTGACTCTGTTTATTTGTTTTGATTTTTGCAGGTGACATTGTGCTTTTTCATATCTTTGGGGGTTTTTTGTGAGACCTTGATGTTAAATGATAGACTTTAATGTGACACATTCAGGTGGAAAATACCAACTAATAATACATTAAAATAATAATTCTGACTTCAATAAGAATAGAAGTTGTGCTATTAGATGCAGTATTTACTGGCAAGTCATAACTGACCTAGTCTACGTGGGAACAAACCTTATCTTTTGAAGTCAGGTATATTGGGAGTTTTTGATGGAAACAGAGCACTGATAATTACGTAAGAGTTTATTGTCAGATATTTTATTACAACATTGAAATAAAGTCCTGCTTCACTGAGAACTGTACCACAAGTAAATGCAGACTCATCCAAGAAATCAGATGCAGACGAGCTGGTTTTCCCCTGTATGAAGAACAATAAGATGCTCCTATGATGGCATTTGTATCCATCCTTCAAGCCTATGAAAATCTATACTTTGAAGGGCTGTATGGAGAATCCCAAGTAAAATCTCATTTGGTAACAGATGCTCCTTACCAATGTGTAAATTGATGTGGTTTATCTAAACCATCTCTGCCTTGGCCAGTGCAGGACTGACAAATCTTTGAGAGAAGGAAGAAGACCCATCCTCCATGTCCTTTCTGCCCCCAAACTCAGCCCTTTCCCAAAGCTCTCTACAGTCTCTTGGACAGATTTCCTTCTGCTTCAAGCAAATGATGCAGGGATGGTGGAAAGGGTCAGGTGCCTAATAACTAGAGTTAGGACTGGCTTGTGGAGCACATATCTAGACCTGCTGTATCAGCCTTATTTTCCTATATGCTTATCTCATCCATCTCAAAAAAAAATTTAGAATACTTCTGAAAGTGCTATGAATTCTTTGGAATTGTACTTCTGTTAGAGTCCATCAGTTTCTAAGCCTACATGACCATGGTCCCTCAGACTAGCAGGTCTTGGCCATGAGCATGTGCTTGCTGCTTCTGATAGAATCCTGAAACAGTTTTCACTTGTGACACCTCCTAACCTACATCCACAGGGCAGTGCAGCAGTAGCATTAGTCTCCTGGGGGATCATATAGGTGACTGGTCCCAAAAGGCAATATGGAAAACATTCTCTTGAGGGAAATGGTTGTATGGACATAAGCAGCACTGAACCAGCTGACTTCAGAGCCAGAGTGTGTGCCCTGGCATGGTTACTTTACTTGTGGATAAGCCTCTGAGAGTAGGGGCTAGTAGCTCCAGTGCTTAATCCATGCTGTTTATGATAGCTCAGGCAGCGGAGCATCTACTACTCTGTGAGACTACTTCCCCCAGTGACAGCACTATCAGGGTCCATGCCCTGTCCACAATCAGTTGTCCAACCCCAACTGTGGTGAAGATGAGAAGAGCTTTTAGGGTCTCTCCACTTACCCACTCTTGGCTTCATATTCTCCATGTGTGAGTGTCTCACTATCTTACCATTCCTTTCACATTCTGTTCTTGTGTTGTCACCAGAGAGAATTAGTCTTGCACAGATGGGGAGCCTTGAGCCATTTTTGGGAGGAGCACTCCTCAAGTCTGACATAAGTAGGACCTTCTAGTCCCCTATGCTCTGGAGTTCTTGATTCCATTTGGAGACCTCAGTGGTAGCCTCCTTTCAGAAATGCACAGACAGAAGTTTACTGAATTCAACATCTCGAGCCATTGCTAAGATGCACTTTTCCACTAAGCCTCCTAATTCTCTAGCTGACTTTGCTTGCTTCGCTGTTCCCATGCTGATGCTGTACAAGTCTCATTAAGTATTCATAACTTTTGCTTTAATAACCAGAACATCCATGGGCAGAAAGTCAGAAGATCTTTGAAAGATTTGCCAGGAGTTAGGAATAAACTTTTTCGTTGTTTTTTTTTTTTCTTTTTCGTTTTTTCAAACCATCTAGAATGGTTGGAACATTTTTATATTGATCTACATTTTTTAGTGCATGTTCAGTGAAAGTTTAGCAGCATTCTTTAAAGAGTTTTAACCACAAGTAAAGAGGATCTGTAAAAAGTTGAGCTGAAGGGCACAACTGTCAAACATCAACTCATGAGCTGGCAGTGCAGAAGAATAGAAAGAGCTTGTAGAAGCAAAACATCTCCCCTTTTCTGCTGTGGCATTTATCTTCCTACATTATGGCTTCTGATGACAACAGATGACAGGAATTTAAAAGAAAGTGAAGCATTCACTCTCTTCCAGTCTGCTGTCACCAGTTTTACAAGCTAGATCATCAAACAAGAGAAAATCCCACCGCAATATCAAGGAAACACTCCCTGCCACATCTAAGGACATGTAAATGTAAATAGTGCCTGGCACCAATCTCCTGACACACCAGTTGGTGGTAGTTGCTAAGTGCTATAATAGAAAGAAAGAAAAGAGAAGAGAGAGTTTGAGAGAGTGTTCTGGGTTTTCTTTTTTGAGTGAAATTAACTGCGGCCTCTTCACTGAAGATTCCCAATTCTCACAAATGTTTCCTAAATGGAACTTCCCTCACATCCCTCCACAGGATATTTCCTGTTTTTTGATACACCACAGGATATATCCTATCACTGTTCCCAAAAACATCTAATAGCAAAGGAAAGATTTCCCCAGATTTAAAGAATTCAAGGACGATTTTTTAATCTTGGGTTCCCAAATTCCCCAACTCTGAATAGTTCCAGAAATATCAAACTCCCCCCCCAGGAGAGTCTGAAAAGGTGTGACAGAATAGACATGGAAGAAGCACATACAGTCTTTCCTACCCTTCTGCAGCAGGATGCAAGCACGTCATGGTGAGAACCTCTAGAGAACCTGAACATCTTCAAATGATACATTAGAAACTGTTTGACACAAAATTAGAAACTGTTTGACACAAATCTATATGCAAATAAATATATGGGCTAGATTTTCAAGGTGTGTCTGAGGCAAGAATAGGGCATGCTGAGAAACACAGCTACTTCCACAGTGTTTTCTCTTCCAGAAAATCTCATACTGACCTTGCGTACTTGCAGTCTTGTTTTAAGTGACTCAGATGATGTCAAGATCTTTCTCCTGTGGGAACATTTCCCAAAGTTACCTCTACAATGTTAGGAGGATATTCCTGTCTGTCAGATGAGGCTGTCCTTCCCCTCTGAGCAGTTCCACTTCCCTTCTCATGCGTATAGCTTTGGTTAACTTGAGAAAGTCCTGTCCTTCTCAGGGCAGCTGTTGAGAGGAGACACTCTGGTGTGGAGAGGAGCCAGACAATCAGCATGGATCACTTACAAAGCACGCAGATTGCAGCTGTTTTGTCTTCTTTTATACGGGTCAGGCAGGTCAGATGTTTTAAGATATTTCTAGAAAGGTAAGAGAGGTACTTACCAGCATTTTCTAAATCACCTGACACTCGTTGAAATGAAAGCAAAGCAGTCATCAAGGTGCTTTGCAAATCGCATTCAACACCAGCAGGTGAAAATGCTTTTTAATACCCAGCTGTATTTTATCTTAGGCATAGAGAAAATGCATGTAATTCTTGTAAATGAGAAAGGTACAGCTTAGTGGAAAATTATTTCCTGTGCTTCTAAAAAGAGTCAGAGCTTCTTGCTTCTGAACAGGTCTGTAGGTCACGAGAAGATGAATGGTCAGAAGTGCAATACTTCCCTTTCAAATAGGGGCTCAATGTTTTGAGCTTCCTCACCTCAGCTTTTGCTGTGAATTCAGGTCAAATATGGCAAAGCAAAAAAGGTGGGAAAAAAAGACAAATCACAAACCTTTTACTGCCACAATGTCTAAATGACACTTTATGATTTTTCCCTTACCTGGCTGAGAGAACATTCATCCTCACACTCCAATACTCTACACTGACCAAAGACAACGAGTGTGAAACCAAAACCCACACGAGTAATGTGCCACATCAGTAATGTGCAGTGAGTGGACTGTGGATCCTGTTTCCCTGCTTTAGATGTCTCTTCTAGTAGAGGACTTATTAAGTACCCCTTCTCCTTTGCTATGCACTTGTCCCTGGGTACCCTAGGAAAGCAACTGCAGCCCATACTACAGAGGAAATAAATCCACTTTCCTACTCTCCCACAAACAAAACCAGGTGAAAATTCCTTTCCAGAACCTCAAGGCAGACAAAACACAGCAATACAAGATATAAAGACTGATGGCACTAGGAGCATCCAGCCCATTCTCCCTGTCACATATTTCTAACCATAAGCATTCTTCATTATTTTTCCCTCCCAGCAGCCAAACTATGGCTTAAAATTGGAGACAACAGATCCTTCCTGGCCCCTGAGATGAGTAGGAGGAATTCCAAAGCAAGGGGTTAATATGGCATAAACATAATGCACATGGGCAGAAAACAAATTGGGGTTTTGGTTTTTCAAATGGAGTTCTTAGATCAAAGCTCACTCTGTTCCTCTAAAATGTAATGAGTAAAAGTTCATCTGAAAAATGAAAAAGGATCACTTCCTTTGGAGAAGGAAGATTTTTGCGTTACTAAAATCATCAAGAATAAAAAGTAATTGATCGTCACCGGCCTGATGAAATCAACCCTTCTCATGCTTCTCCTAACCACCACCAGTGGTTACCAGTGGACAGTGTGACTGTGAAGAACAGGGTACCTATCTATCGATAGAAATCAATGTAACATGGTCTGAGCTATCTCCTGGTCCTTGGCTGATGTGACCAAGGAGAATATTGTAGCTCTGGAGCATGACTACGACCTCTGAGATCTGTGCTTTGTATGTACCCTAACGACACCTCACTGGGAAGAAGCCCTACTTTTACCCCTCCTTCTGCCTTGTATTAAGTTCTTCTTCAGAAAAAAATGGAGATTATTTTAAGCAGGAAACTTGTACAATAAAATGTATTTTTCTACCACCAGAAAAATTTTCTAGGACAATACATTTACTAAAGTGTGCTATCAATGGGCTGAAAGAACGTATTTTACATTATGCACGTGTTTAAATGGTACTTTAAACGGTGAAGGATTTAAGGACTTGCATAAAAGTGCTTAAATCAGGTCTTCATCTTGTGAAATTCTTTTTCATGGAATTTGATGAACCTTCAGCTTTTCTCTTTTGCAAAGTGAACACTACACATATTTAATGTAATGGCATGATTTAAAAAAAGCAAAAGCAACCAACAAGCAAACAAAACAATAAATCCCAAAAGATTCAACCAAACTTCCAGTGCTGTTCCAAATAAATAAGCTCAGACATACCATTAGGTAGCTCAGTCCTGCTGAGATCAGCTATCAGGTGTTACAGTGATGAGCAACAGTATAAAACCCTGTAAGCCTATATAGGGCAGGGAAGGATGTTAAGTTATGCAGAATTTGTGTTAGATTCCTACTCAAGGCTTCATTTCACCCCTTTCACTTTGCCAGATCTCCCTCTGACACCACCAAAAGCTCTGGATATGCAAAGAGCAAAGCATGTAATCAAATGCATTATGTATTATTTGTTGGCACTCTTTAAAGATTATTTAGTTTCTCTTGCCAGACATTCTCTAATTATTTTTCTGCTGCTTTAAGGGGTGACTGTGTTCTGCTTGTCTACACCTTGTTTCCAGGCTGCACACATTTTCACTGTTTAGACTGGTATTTATCGCTCTGTATTTATCTTTTAAAAAAGAATCCATTTCCAGTATTTGTAGTTGTTAATTCTTTCATCTCCTTCCCCATTTGTTTCACCTGCAGTGCAATGCTGCATGGTTTACATTCATTACTGTGCTGTTATTTGCCTCAAATATGTTTTGCACTGTTGCGTGAATTATTTTTGACAGCTGAACAAAGGCAAGATGTTAATCCAAGGAATCAATCTGCAGAAGGTGCTATGAAACAAAAGTAAGAATCTCTGTGCAACTTACCCTACCTAAAGAGGTATAGCAAAAACTGGGAATCATCAGTCTGTGGATATTATGAGACTGTTGAAGCCAATAGCCCTGGGAAGTCATGGGATAGGTTGCTTTTTCTGCTTATCAACTGTTTGGAAAAACCTTGTATTGAGCTCTGAACAATAAAGATGAAGGCAGTCAAAATGCTGCAGCTGCTTTTGCAAAACTGAAGAGAGGATATTTCTGCTTATTAGCCAGCAGTCTTGCACCAATGGACTCTTTTGTCTGCAGAATGAGAAGTCAGTAGATCAGGCAATATTTGGGCATGCCATCACATTGACACAACCTATGTGCTCCTGCTTCTAGGCAAGTTAACCAGGGCTTGTTTGGAAAATTTCTGCATGTTGCTGGATTTCACAGAGAACTCATGCTGTTGGTCAAGGATGAGTGTATGTATGTGTATCCTTTCACCTCACATTAGCAATCTGAAGTGATCTTTCTAGTCTAAAGGAACACACTTCATTGTCCTCTCTTGCCACTGTACAGAAACAGGCACCCATGCAGTCACAGGATGACTGAGACTGGAAGGCATCCCTGGAGATCATCTAGTCCAACTCTGATGATCAAAGCAAGGGCCAAGTGAGTGGATCAATGAGACCTGAGTTCTCTCAGGCTTTGAATATTTCCAGGGATGGAGACTCCACAGCCACTCAGGGCAACCACTCCACTGCTGTGTTTAAATGAAATTTTCTGTATTTCAGTTTGTGCCCGTTGCCTCTTGTCCTCTCACTGAGGACCACTGAGAAGAGACAGGCTTCATCTTTATTGCCACCCTTTGGATATTTATAAATGTTGATAAAATCCTCCTGGGTCTCCTCCGCACTGAGCAATCCCAGATCTCACAACATTTCCTTATGTCACCTACTCCAGTCTCTCAATCATCTTTGTGATCCTGCACAGGACTCACTCCAGGATGTCCATTACTCTTTTGTCCCAGGGAGCCCAGACCTGAATCCATAACTTTTGATGTTTCCCACTAGTTCTGAGCAGAGCACTCAGCTGGCTGGCAACATTGCTCCTAGTGCAGCTCAGGTGACTGTTAGCTGCCTTTGTTGCAAAGGCACATGGCTGGATCATGTTAAACTCATCCAACACAAAGCTCCCTTTTTTTGAAAACTGCTTTCCAGTGGGTCAACCCCCAGCTTTCACTGGTATGTGGTCTTATTCTTCTCAGGTCCAGAATTTGTCACCTGAGGAAGAATAATCTTTCTGTGATGGAGTCTCCTGGAGCACAACCTTTGCATAACTTAATGAAGTTCCTGTTTGCATATTTTTCCATCCTGTTGAATTCCATCTGAATGGCAGCACAACCGTCTGCTCTATCAACCACTCCTCCTAGTTTCTGTCATCTGCAAACTTGCTGCGAGTGTACCTTGTCCAGGTCATCCACAAAGATGTTAAAAAATATTTGTCCCCATAACAACCCTTAGGGTGACTGTCCTCCAGCTAGACTTCATGACACTGGTCACAAGCCTTTGAGCCTCGTGGTTCAGTCTGCTTTCAATCTATCTCACCATCCACGTACCCTGTCCATATTTCATCAGTTTGTCTATGAGGATGTTATGGGAGACAGTGTCAAAACTCTTGGTAAAGTCAAGATAAACAACAACCACTCCTTCCCCAAGATGCAATACACTGCTTCCCATCCACTGCCACCCCAATCAGGTGGCTTTTTTCCATACTGAAACTGGCACAAAGTACTTTGGAGGTACTTCATCATTTGGAGGTACTCCATCATTTTTCAAAAATCATGGTAAACGGGAGAGGTGCCGGAGGACTGGAGGAAAGCCAATGTCACTCCAGTCTTCAAAAAGGGCAGGAAAGAGATTCCAGAAAACTATAAACCAGTCAGTCTTACCTCCATCCCTGGAAAGATAATGGAGAGGCTCATTCTGGAGGTTATCTCTAGGCACATGGAAGATAAGAAGGTTATCAGGAGTAGTCAACATGGATTTACCAAGGGGAAGTCATGCTTGACTGATCTAATAGCCTTCTATGATATTGTAACTGGATGGCTAGATGCAGGGAGACCAGTGGACATAGTCTATCTTGACCTTAGCAAGGCTTTCGACACAGTCTCCCATAACATCCTTGTGGAGAAGCTCGGGAAGTATGGGATAGAAGAGCAGGTAGTAAGATGGATTAGTAACTGGTTGGACAATAGAGTCCAGAGAGTGGTGGTCAACGGTGCCAAGTCCAGCTGGAGAGCTGTAACCAGTGGAGTCCCCCAGGGATCAGTGCTGGGTCCAGTCCTGTTCAACACCTTTATCAATGACATTGATGACAGGACAGAGTGTCTGCTCAGCAAGTTTGCTGATGACACAAAACTGGGAGGATTGGCAGATACACCTGAAAGCTGTGCGGCCATCCAGCGAGACTTGGACAGGTTGGAGAACTGGGCAGGGCAGAACCAAATGAGGTTTAACAAGGATAAATGTAGAGTCCTGCATCTAGGTAAGAATAATAAATTACACCAGTACAGACTGGGAGGTGATCTGCTGGAGAGCAGTCTTGTGGAGAAAGACTTGGGAGTCCTGGTGGACAACAAGTTCTTCATGGAGCAGCAATGTGCCCTTGTGGCCAGGAAGGCCAATGGTATCCTGGGGTGTATCAAGAGGAGCGTGTCCAGCAGATCGAAGGAGGTTCTCCTCCCCCTCTACTCTGCACTGGTGAGACCTCGCCTGGAGTATTGTGTCCAGTTCTGGTCTCCCCAGTTCAAGAGAGACAGGGATCTGCTTGAGAGAGTCCAATGGAGGGCTACAAGGATGATGAAGGGACTGGAGCACATGCCTTATGAGGAGAGGCTGAGACACCTGGGGCTCTTTAGTCTGGAAAAGAGAAGACTGAGAGGGGATTTGATAAATGTTGATAAATATATGAGGGCTAAGTGTCAAGAGGAAAGGGACAGCCTCTTCTCACTCATGTCTTGTGATAGGACTAGGGGGAAGGGATATAAGCTGGAGCACAGGATGTTCCACCTTAACATGAGGAGGAACTTCTTTACAGTAAGGGTCACAGAGCACTGGAACAGGCTGCCCGGAGAGGTTGTTGAGTCTCCTTCTCTGGAGATTTTCAAAACTCGCCTGGATGCGTTCCTGAGTGACCTGTGTTAGGGGAGATTAGGTTGTAGGGTAGATTAGGTTGTAGGGTAGATTATATGATCCTGTCCTGGCAGGGGGGTTGAACTCGAAGATCTCCAAGGTCCCTTTCAACCCCTAACACTCTGTGATTCTGTGATACTTTGTATGATTTGCTTAATTTTAACATGGTTTGATTAAGTGAAGTGAGTCCCACCCTTAGGGTTCATATTCCAATTGCTATTTCCTGTAATTTGCACAGGCATGTAGCAACAAACCTCTTCCAAATACCTCATTCCATGGCCTTTTTGATACATAGCTCCTCATGCAAGGCAAGCAGATCGTTAGTGCGGCCTCTAATTTCTAAGACATGCAATAACTGAGTGAAATTCATTGTGCTGAAGGTCACAGCTTTCCACAGCCTGCAGAAGCAAGATTTCAGTCTCCTCTTTCTACCTGTATGCCCATGCCAGGAGACCATGGAAGGATGGTGGCCACATGAAGTACAGATTCACTTCATTTTCATATGCTCTCAGTACTTCATGAAGGGAAATTCTTCAAAAGAACTAAAAAATCTCCACCACTTCTGCTAAAACTTGCAGCAGGCTTCCTTTCTAAGAGTCACACTCACACGTTTTGGATACTGATTACATACCATACAGGCCTCATCCTTGGTAACAGACCTACCTATGGCTTATGTTTCATCCTCAAGTCCCTGATGTATCACACAATAGATTCCAGTTCTGGGACTATAATATTAAAACTCTGCTTGCTCACAGGGCATGTAATAACATTCAAAAACCTCCATCATGCCAGAAAAGTTATCCTTTCTATTTCAGTGAACACAAAACTGTACTCTCTTTTTAAGGGTGCTTAACTTTCAGCTGTTAAAACTGAAGTAGTTGCTCACCAAAAGCACTTACATACATCGCAGAAGTAATAAAAAGCTAATATCTCTTCATTTATTTATCTTCTGAAAGATGGCCTGAGTGCTGGCTCACTCAGCACTGGGAGGTATGACTAACTCTCAAGTATGGATAGCAATAAATACATACATTATTGCTTCTTACTGATAAATGTACATGACTGCAATAGGAGCTACAGGGCTCACTGTGCAAATCAATGTCGACAGATAATAAATTATAACTCCTCGATGTTGACTCCTAATCAGAGTTCATTCAGCTGTTTATGGGTGATCTTATTTTCCTGTTCATAATGTTAACAAATAATCACAGTGTTCAGACAGCCATGTGATGTCAAGAAACTATGTGAAGTTTTCAAAGCAGAGACTACAAAATAACCAAGATGCTCCCTTCATGCCAGTGGGCTGTTTCTTCTGTCCAGTTTGGGAAGCAGGAAAGCAGGAGCTGCTGTGGATTCACTGTGATCTGAGAAGGGGAAATGCTACAGTGCAACGAGAAACACTGTGCTCTTCTCTGTGAAGTAAATGTTAGCAATAGATTTCAGTAGTCATTTTTTAAATAGTGCTATTTATTTATTTATTTGAGATGTTGTAGAGATCAGTGCAAGATTTCAACCTTCCCTCACCTGTAGTTACAAGAAATCTTGAAAACAAAGCCTGTGGACCTTGCATTATTTTTCTTCACTGATACAATCCAGCTCACTGACCACTTTTTCCAGTGGGAAACCACTTTGCCCTTGAGAATGTAGACTGAAGAAAGAACTTTTTTTTTTTAATTACGTCATGCTTTTCAAGAAGCCAAATTGGCTTCTGAAGTTCCCTAGCCACTGTGTGCCAATCTGGAGAGCTGGTAAGCAGGTGCAGACTCATTAAATAATCAGTGAGACAAATCCTTTTCTGATTTACTCCCCATGGAAGGTGGCTGAAATGTTCAAGTTGTCAAAGATGTAAATTGGGGCAGGGCTTGTCAAAATCCTTTCCATGTAATTTTTAGAAGCCTTAAATAAACAGCTTGCCTGCCCTTGCCCAGACCTGCAGAACACACCCGTCAGTGCTTGCAGCACTGCTGAGGGAGGGGGTAGTTCCTGTGTTTTCACATTTAGCTGTTCCTTAGCTCCAGCAGAAATGCTTCTTCACATCCTTCCTCTTAAGAAAATATTTGGAAGCCCTAAAATATTAATAATGATCTCCTGGGCTGCTGCTGAAGTCTGGCACCAAAAGGCTGTCTGTCTTCATGTTTCCCATGAATTTCAGCTTTCAATTTCCACCCCAGTGCCACTGTCCACCCCTGTTTAACCTCCTTGGGCTTCACAGAGGGATTGGAAGGTCTGAGTTTAGTCACAGTTACCTAGTGAGTTTTCTTGAATCTTTAGCAGTGACTCGTGAGAGTCTGGACAAGACAAATCCTGGTCTTGTCAATGCTAGCAGGGAAACGGTGTTTCCTTCACCACTGTTCTAAGGGTACTTGATCATTCTCCATCCTTTCTTCAATGGGCTGCACCATGCAAGCTTACCTATCACATCCCCATCTTGATGAGCTGCCTCTGAGCACTCTATCTCACTGCTGTGTCTCCTGTATCAGGTTTAATTAGAAGGTCTATAAACAGTCACTTTGACATCACCTCTATAGAGAACCAACATCAGTGTTATTTCATGGCAAGGAGAGTTGTGCTATTTTTTTCTTCCATATGAAAGGATCAGCTCTTTGAGAACAAGAACCAATGTGGATCTTCTAACTATACTCTCATCTGTGACTAGGAAATAAGATTGGACCATTCTATCACCAGAACACTTCATAACACCTGTGGTCATATTAGGTGGTTTCATGAAAAGTGGGAAAATGAAACAAAAAGACTTTTCATAGACAGGAATCTATTGATTGATTTTTAGACTATGACAGTATTTAATTTTGGCAGTGCCAAAATATTTTGTAGGGATAAGGTAAAAATAACTAACTTAGGTGATGCCTTTGCAACAACGTAAACAATACCTCTTGGCATGTGATAGAGCAGTCTAGGCAAAATGAGTAGTCAGACAATATAGTCAGAACAAAGGATTTTTGACTTATCAGAGCAAAATAAGGATAAAAAAAAAACCAAACCCACTTTGATTCTTCTCTGACACATTTTGTGAAAACAACATATTCTTACAAGCATTTCTATTTAAATAATTGTGATTTTTTTTATGGAAACCTCATGCATCCAAACTTCTCCATAAGACCTAGTAATGATTCTCCCTTACCTTGTGGATCAGACATAATAAAGTAATCCTTTGATTACCTGTGTTCCACCTGTAAATAATAAGGACAGGGAAAAGTGAGGAACCCAAGAGCAGTATGTACTCCGGGACTCTTGGGCTGAGAAGACAGATTACTGGGTGCTGGAAAAGCCACAGTTTCTATCTGGCTATAGATGAAGCATTTCAAGAACTGGATAATTACCTAAAGTGGTCAGCTATTGAATTTTTCTATTTCCCACCGGTATGAAAAGTAAGCACAGAATCTTTGCCAGGCAGAACAGTAATCAATAGGTAATGGAGAAGTAATTTGGCTGATGACATCAACTGGATGCCAGTCTTTCAGCACCTCTATTAATAAATGTCATGTATCCATGCCAGGAGACTTCAGATGACATTGAGCTTTGAAGTCATGGTATTGACTATGAAATATTTCTAAAATAATGTCTCAATCAGTCTATATTGCCAGTTTCCACATGAGATCTAGATCAGATTTGCCTCTCATTAGCCATAGTTCAGAGCAACTCCACTGGCTAAGTCCAGTCTGAAATTAATGCTGCTGAAGGCTGGAGATCTACTTGCCTAGGTCAATGTTCTCCAGAATAGACTGATATAGTGATAACTTTCACTTACTTCAAGTAGTTCATTCACTTCTAAAATATAATTTAGGGGTCTAGTTTTCAGCCTGGATTCTGTTTTACCCATACATATCTTCAGAAAGCAAAGACCTCTCAGGTCACTGGAAAGGGGAGCAGTAACACCAAACAATTAACAGCCTTAAAGGCTGAGAAGAACTTTCCTTACCTAGGGGACTAAAGAGTCCTGTGATCCTTTCCTGTCATCTTCCTCCTCATTCCATCACTCCTCACCTGAGATTCTGGAGGCAACTTTGCCAAAGTGACACCCGCTTGCAGGAACAGTTGCAGTAGCTGCAATAGTTGTGCTCTAAAAGCTGCTTTGTCTTTTTTCTGTGGAACAGACTGAACTTACTTCACGTCACTTATATCTTCACTCCAGCCCCATGCGCCCAACTTCTCCTGTTTCTTCCTGTCTCAGTTTTATTCCACACTCACTGTTCTAGCCCTTTTCTTCACTGAGATTTCTTCTAAAGCCCTTTGCCCCTCATGAATTCTTTTGGTTGTTCCTACACACTGTGATCATATACATGTTATGCTCTTTATTAGTGATGTCCTCTTTGAATTCAGTGATGCAAATTGTCTCTTTCACTAGCGCTCAGGGATCTGCAGTTGTAAAATGAATGGATTCATAGACTGTTGACTTTGATGGCTTTGAGACAGGCCTGTGATGCTGAAAAAAATATTTTTGTCCGATGGCAGCTATGCAATAGTGCAGCCTTAGAAAGCTCTTCCAAAATTCACAGGCATAGATTTAAAAGAAACCCCTTATAAAGGACTGAAAGTATTCTCAATGCTCCAGTGGGGGCAAGATTAGGGCTGTAAATTCAGAATGTAGAGATAGGATTGTGTCAAACTGTGTGAGACAGCACCCATTAACAGTCTGTTACACTACAAAACCTGATGCAATTCAAAGTGAAGTGGGCAGATGTAACACAACATGCTCCCAGCACACTCCCGGTCTCAGAGGAAATCAGCCTCTGTTCATTTTGATTTGAAAAGCAATTAGCTAATACAAATTAAGAAAAACAGGAGATAACTGTTAAATCTGGCTTTTAAAAGAATGTTCTAACATGACTGTCTTTGTGTTTAATTTCCACAAGTATTTGCTTTGGTAGTCCTGAAGCCAACAGAAGCTGCACACATGCAGTAAAGTAGTATTTTTTAACTCGTGTGAAAATGTTGTTTTCTTTTCTGAGAGACTACATACTTTTAAAGATGCTTTCATGACTTTTTATAAATAAGATTTAGCTGGCCATGCACCTAAAATGTCTCTTCTTTCAGTTCTCACAGGATGAAGCATTTAATTTTAACACCTTTCAAAATGAAGCTCTTGAGTTACCATTTTGGAGACACATTTTCCCTTCAAAAACAGATCTAAATTTGAAGAGCGGAGGAAAACCAGGAGGCTTTTACAGCTTACACACATGAAACTAAATATTTCAAAACAAGTATTATGGTTACAGTGTAAATAGATGCCCACAGAAACAAGCTCCATCACAACTGAAGTAGGGAGAGGCTTGCCAAGCCTTCTGTGTCTGAGGTGATTCCTGAGGCAGTGAAGCTGTGAGGGTGGAGCTAAAGCTGGTCCATCTTATACTTCTCCTTGCCCATCTCCACTTTCTGCTCCATTAAATCTCTGCCTGTGATGTTGCTGCACAGCACTCAACCCAGCCGGCTGTGCTGTAGCATTGTGAGCTGCTGTCCTCTCCTGGACAGAAATACAGATGGTCTCTTGTAACACTCAAGAGCCTCTATAGCTTTTTCCTGCTCCTGCTGTAGCTTTGCAGTTTTGAACACCCTAGCGTGTTGCAGCTCAATCTTTCACTGTGAACATGTTTCGCTCTTTCAGCCCTAAATACATACAGAAAATATTGCTCCTTTTCTAGCTAGAATTTAACTGCAAGGCATGGTTTCCCATTTGGACCTCAAAGTATGGCTGGAGCTGAGGGTCACTGGCTGACACCTGTTTGTTGGGGTATGTAGTCTGATGTGTAGCCCTTACTTCCTGCTTTGCCAAACCAGGTGACTTAAAAAGGAAGCTAATATCGGAGGTTAGTTGGTTATAACAAACCAAAATTAGTCTTTCTTCAGCTGCAAATCTTAGTACAAGCTGTACTTGGCTAGAGAAGGTTTTCAGTGTGAAAGCATAGGATGTACACTGCCCAAGCCTAAAGCCAACCAGTTCATATATATTCAGTTGGTTATAGTTTTGAAACCTGTTTCAAATTAGTAGAGGTCTCCCCATTCCCAATGAAGCAAAAAGCATTTCTGAAAATGCTCCTTTGCTTTGTTACTTGCCTTAAAGCTCTGACAAGCAATTTAATGCCTTGTGGAAGTTCAGAAAAAGTGTGAGTTTGTGTATTTATAAGGAAGTATGCCAAGACAACCCCAGCCAAGTAATTTCTAACCTGGTTCTTCAGGTGACAAAAAGATGTCGAGTGTTAGTTCTGTAATTTCCTGTGTACCATTGCTGTAGGAACTGGCATGAGTCACTACAAAATAACCCAGTGGAAATTATTTCTTGCTATTAATAAAACAAAATCAAAAATCACTCCAAGAAAGTAAATTCCTCATTTTCTGTTTTAACCATAAACTTGCAAGCAAGTAACTACATTTTGTTTTCATAATGCCTTTCTCCTGGAATATGAAGAAATACTTGCATTTCTTCGTTAGATATGTTCATATATAAATCTTAAGGCTGGAAAGACACTGTGGTTTTGACAGGTGCTAATCCCACTTGGCCACAGAATATCCTGGCACACCAGGAATTTTCCAAACAGTTGTCTTTGTGTTCACCAGAGCTAAAACAGAGACATGGAATTGATTTTCCAAGGTAATGGCAAAATGGATTGAACAATTTGTGAACTAGTCGGAGCAATGAGCATGACTGTTGTTTTTATTGTGTCAGAAGGATTCAGATTATAATGTTCTGGCAGTGAAATACGATAGCTGTAGAAACAAAGCATCCACAAGGATGAGAACACACCTACTTATGGCAAATCTCCATACAGCCTTTTGCCTTCAATATTACTGAAGCTGATGTTTACTACATCGATTTATTATCCCACCCCCGGAAGCATGTTTGGCAAGTTCCTCTTATGTTATCATCACATCATACCTAAAAGGGGAAAAGTATCACTGAAAATTAAAGTGCTTTAAAAGGACACTTTACGGCAATCTTTGACGACATCTAAGTAATTAATGCATTTAATTGCAACTAACATGAGAAGAACCAGAAGTTTAGCTATTGAGAGGGATTCTTCCTTTAGCTCACTTTGCAAACAAATTCTGCAGTGACAGACCCTGCAAGAGCAGAAATGATAAATGAGGAGTTGAAGACTTTAGCTTTGCAGTTTGTAATGTTTGAAAAGTAAGACACAAAGCAATATCCTCAGCATATTAGATGACAACTTTTCCAGTAGCCGAATATAACTGAGTGTGCAATGTTGCAGTGACCACAGGAGAGGGAATAAACAAAAAGTCCTGTGGCTAATAAGGTCTCAAGATATTTGGTCCCAGCTCTTACGCAGGCTCTTTATATGGGATTTTGCACAAAGTACCTGGGATAAATTTTCTAACGCTCAGATCCTCAAAGTCCTTAATTCACTGGAGTGAGATACCTAAAAAAAGCATCCGAACAATAAAGAATATAAATTCCTAGATTTGGACAATTTGCAGAACTGCCACATTTAGTCTCCTTGTTCCTACTACCACCTATAGCTCTATCTCCTATATTTGCCCTACCTACTTGAACTATGATCTATTTTCATCATAATAAGTGACTGAATAGGGACAAGCAAAATGATGTGGTGGTCCTGCTCTGTGCATTACTCTGTGCAGTTCTGTGAGCGCTGGAGCCTCACTTCCCATCTTGTCTTGTGCATGCCTGACTCGATCTTAAAGAAAATACTGTCCTTGACTCAGAGCTTCCTACGGTTGGAGTACAGAAAAGGTCTCTCCTCTCTCCTTGCTTTCCTCTCAGTTTGGCAGCTCTTCAGTCTGGGATTTCTGATACTCAGTATTGTGGAACTTGAGGCTGCAGACTTTAAATCATATGGGGCAATTACAGACTTCAGCTTGGTGCCTATTTCCACAAATCCTTTTGGAATTTGATTATTCTTGCTACCTTGTCACTTCTCACTGGCAATGGTTCAAAAATTATTACACACACACACACATGTTTCTATGCCTTATTATGCCTCAGAAAAGCAACCTAAATAATAGTAATATCAATAATAATCAGAAGTATCCAGAGGAGAAATAGTTTAAAGCAAGGAAAACTAGAAGAAGAAAACAATCACACTAACATAACTGTTCTGTCATAAACTGATGAAATTGCAAAACAGCAAAGCAATGTTGTTGACTTAGTGGGGGTCTGATGAATGTGTCTAGGAGAAAGGCTATGAAGAAAATCAGATGTCTAATTCTTATTCCATTTGGACGGATCTAATGATAAATAAAAGTGATGTATGTTTTGTCAACTTGCATCAAGATACTTGGGGATTTTCTTGGGAGGTCACGATGGCATAGTATAAGAATAAAAGATGAGAAGCATAAAATCCTTTCGAACTGCATTCAGATTATAAAATCCAATTTCTCTAACCATTTCAGAATGTTAAAAAAAAAAAAAAGCAGAATACATGCCACACTCTCAAAGTGCCAAAAAAAATAAAACCAAAAAAAGAAAGAAAGAAAAAAAATAACAACATAAAAGTCTTCCAGGCTGTATGGCTGAGCTATAATAATATCCATCAGTATAACATACACAAACTAACTGCACATGTCAATACAAATTCTTGATCAAGGAAACAGTTCATACACAGCACTGCCTTGAGTAGCAACACTTATGCAGGATAAGTATCTGATCTTGATATTGAAGTAGACAGCGATAAAACTTCAAAGGAAGCAGGACTTCAGAGAAGGCAGCACTGGAGCCAACACTACACAAAGCATTAAATTAATTTTTTAACAAACCATTTGCGGATCAATCGCTCTCTCAGATTTAAGTTATCACTGGTGATATAACCACTGCAACAGTGATTCAGATGTTCTACAACAGCTATGACTCCTGGACACATTCAGTGTGCTTTATAATGACCAATACAGAGTCCTTTTTGCCACAGAGGAGTAGAATCACAGAATGTCTTGTGTTGGAAGGGTCCTCTAAAGAGCATCTAGTCCAACCCCCTACAGTGAGTAGTACCATCCTCAACTAGAGCAGGTTGCTCAGAGCCTTGTCAAGGCTCTCCAGGGATGGGGCCTCCACCACCACCCTGGGCAACCTGTTCCAGTGTTCCACCACCCTCATAGTAAAGAACTTCTTCCTAACGTCCAATCTAAATCTACCCTTCTCTGGTTTAAAACCATTTCCCCTTGTCCTATCACTACCTGCCCTTGTAAACAGTCCCTCTCCATCTTTCCTGTAGGGCTCTTTCAGGTACTGGAAGGCCACTATAAGGTCTCCCCAGAGCATTCTCTTCTCCAGGCTGAACAAGCCCTCAGCCTGTCCTCACAGGAGAGGAGGAGAGCCCTCTGATCCTGATTATCTTGTGGCCCTCCTCTGGACCCACTCCATCAGGTCCATGTCCTTCCTGCGTTGGGGGCTCCAGAGCTGGACACAGTACTCCAGGTGAGGTCTCACCAGAACAGAGCAGAGTAAAGGGGCAGAATCACCTCTTTCAATCTGCTGGCTACTCTTCTTTTGATGCAGCCCAAGATGTGATTGGTCTTTTAGGCTGCAAGTGTGCCACTGCTGGCTCATCTCCAGCTTCTTGTCCACCAGAACCCCCAAGTCCTTTTTCATGGGCCTGTTCTCTATCACCTGTAACGGCACATTCTTCTTAGAAGTACATAAATATCAAATATACTGTCTATAAGCACAGAAGCTGTTTCTTACTTGTAGGATCACACAACAGTTACCCTAAGTGGGGATACTGTCCTTTTATAGCTTTGAAAATGAAGGAAATAATGTGCCACTGTTTTAAAATTCTGGTGCAGGAAAAGTGCCTGGTTAGCAATGATGTGATCAAACTAAGAGCTGGAGTTAAAACCTGGATAATGGATGGCCACATTTTAACCCTCACTTGTTGCAATACATGTTTCCTAATATGAGCAATAACGAAGAACAATCTCCAGCCTGACAGGAAAATTCAACACATTAGCAAGAAGAATTCAGAGATTATTTTGCTACCAGGACCTGGAGTTACTGCATCCATTACAAGACCCACTGGAAGAAAAATTTGAGTTTAAAATGCCCATCATCCATGAAGCCATTATAGGAACTGTTTCTGTCGTCTGTGCACTCCAGAGACGGCAGCTCTGATGACCTCAGAAGAATATTAGAGGGACACATCCCCCAGCACCTCTGCACATTGGTTCTGTTGCAGTGATTTGCTGTGTGTGATCTGTAATAAGTGGAGCTGGGTATTAATTTTCAATTAATTTCATTTCTTCAACAACACAGTGAGGAAATGAAGGAAGAAGGAAGCTGGCAGAGGAATCATTTAAGTGGGAGAGTTCTACTTCTTAGGGAATACAAGAATATATTTTCTGATAGGAACTTTCAGAATTAATTACTTCCTTGTGAATCACTATTTTGCTATACCAATACCTCCAAACAGCATTTTTTTTTTCACAGAAACTGTGGAAAAAGATTTCTTTACATAATTCATGTATCAACTTTTTGCAGAACTCCAACTTTTTAAACACGGGCTTGTTTCATTTAGAGGTGCAAACAAATATTAAGGCATTGACATCTCCCTCAGTACAGCAACTCCCTTCTCCACATAGTTCTGTTTAGAACTTTTCTGCCCCCTCTTCCACTGCGCTTGAAAATACAAATGGAACTCAGCTAAGGAAAGCTTCTGTTCATCGTGTTCATTCTGTTCATTATCATTCATGATAAAACCCAGCAGAAGAAACTAATAAAATATTTTTCTCCAAAAAAAGTTCACTTGACATTTCCTCTTACACACTTGTGTCAAATCCTTTACACCCCTAACTGAGAACCATTTCCGTAGCACCTCAAAGGGAGGCAAATTTGATGTGAATAATCTCAAATGTTATTGTCAGAGCCAAACTCTTTTTAAGTTTCTTTTTAAGAAGATACAAGATAACAAGAAGGAAAAAAAAAAAAAAAATCAGGACACTACAATTCCCCCATGGCAAACCTCTGTAAATACTTCCACAGTATTAAAAAAAAAAAAAATTAAATATCTCTGAGTGACCTTGATTTTTAAGCTTAAGAAATCCCTGCCACAAAGGTAAGCTTATGCAAGGGCTCAGTTGTGGCTACTGCTGAGCAATGTCACTCTCATCTGACACAGCACAGCAGCATATGCATAATTTCAAGCATGTCAATAATCACATTAAAGCTCAGGCTGAAGTGATTCTGAGCACCTAGTAAAACAAAGTCCCAAGCAAGAATGGACCTCAATTTCTTCACAAATTACTGCTCTGAGATGTATGAGCTAAGGGATTCATTTTTTCAGACATCTATTTCCCCTTGGTAATCTCCTCTTGGATACATAAGGAATTTGCATCCCAAAGGGATTCAGGTGGTTTAGCCTATACTGTGTAGATCCAAATCCTCTGTGACCCTTTCTATGTCTCTTGACAGTTTATAATCCAAGGTGCCCTTAATTTGTCTGTTAGAAGAGAAGCCTACAGAAAATTCATATTTGAAAGGGATCTCTGCAAGTTCATCTGATCCAATCCTGTGAACAAAGGGAGCCTCCTTCAAAGTTATATGGGGTTGCTCAAGCCAGGTAGGTTTTTAATATCTCCAAGGATGTAGAGTCTCCAGCCTCTTCTAAGCCCCTGTTCCAGTGTTTGGTTTCTTAGAGACTTAGTCTTTGTGTTTCTGGCACTGACCACCTTAGGGTTCCATTTCAGGACTCTCTTCAGTCTTTTAATATCTTTCTTTCCCTGTCAGCTCTTACCCTGGAGACTCTGGATCAAACCTCACCAGAAACTTATAACCCTCAGAAAAATCATCCTTTGTCTTATTTCCCTCCTGTACACCCACACAGGGATGGTGCCCACACCAACACCAAGCCCAGCATCCTTGCATGCTGGGCACACCCACAGATGGTGTCTTCTCTC
Organism: Todiramphus chloris collaris; assembly: GCA_025345505.1. Taxonomy (NCBI): domain Eukaryota; kingdom Metazoa; phylum Chordata; class Aves; order Coraciiformes; family Alcedinidae; genus Todiramphus; species Todiramphus chloris. The sequence goes on along the minus strand of JANVCC010000019.1, from coordinate 25,084,103 downwards.
CATCTCCCTGTCTGCAGTGTGCTCACATATCTGAGGGGTAGAGCACCTCAAGTTACTCAACATTTACTGCGTGGTGAGAACAGTCATGGAGGGGAGGGTGAGATGCTGTTATGTGGTCATACCTGCTATCGTGCAGTCAGGTGCTCGTGGTAAAGGGATGGTCACGACCTTAGACTCCACTGAACAGGGTTTAGCATCATCGTGTTTTCCAAGGGTAGGAGCAAACGTTAATGGTTCCCAGGGAGTAGCTGTTACACCTGTGCATACTGCTCTTCCAGTATCTTCGGGTCTAGAGGTTGCCGAGTTACTAAAAAAGACAGGGAGAAGAAAGCAAAGAATGTATGAAATATCCTTCAAACACAGTTTCAGAGAATGATTTCACATGCTTTGAACATAAATAGGCTCCTTCCAAATTAATTCATCATACCAATTTCTTCAAATGGAACTCCTGGGTTTATCCTGCCTTCTTTGAAACTGTGGCTTGCCTGCCATTTCAGTATTCCTGAAATATATGGATTCAAAATAGCTTTGAAACAAATGGATAATGATCTGAGCCTGATCAGTACACCCAGCTGAGCACAGACTGTAAGATGCAAAACTCTTTCCTTACTAATACCAAATTCACCATATGACTTTGATTCAGCTTGATATCTGGCTACAAATTACTGTCTTGCATGGAGGACAGGTCCTGAGGTGGACCCTGGAAGGTCTTACCTGTGTGCCTACAAAAGGCTGCCAGTATCACCTGAACAGACTTATTTATGTTTCCCTTTCAGTGTCCGCACGTACTCAGGTGGAGTCTTGATGCCTGCACCTCATCTGCTTCCCCAGCAGCTTGCCTACATGAGGGTCTATTCCCCTATGCAGCACTCCTCTCAGCTTTGTCACTTTGTTCCTTCCTTGTCATCTATTTCCTCTGTCCTGAGAGTGCTTCATATTCAAGGATTTTGAAACCTCATCCATCAAGACTTAAGCCATTCTTCTGTGATTAGAGGCCAGTATGGGGAAGTAAATTAGCCTATGTGTCTCCTGCCAAGCTCTTTGTCTTCTTTCTGAAGCACTTTCTATGGGTCAGTGTCAGAGGCAGGATACTAGACAAGGTGCATTCCAGGTCTGGTTTTGGGTGGCAAGGTTCCTATATTCCCTGAACTACACGATTTGCATTTTTCCCTAAGATCAGGGGACTTTGGGACATAGAAAATATCTGCTGAGGCTTATAGAACACTGTAAATTTTAGTTAGAAATTCATCCCACTAAGCAATAATGATAAATCACTGTGTGTGAAATCTAAGCTTTTAGAGAGAAGAGGGTTTATTTTTGAATCTGTACTCTCCTTACAAATCCAAAAGCTCATATATTGTTGAGAAATAGAAACTGTTCCTTGATGGTGAGCCAAAACCTACAGTTTTAATAGTCCTTTTTCAGAGAAAATTTACATTTCCTATGTTTGGTGACATTGGGATGGTTATTATTATTTTTACAGCATCAAATGGTGTAGTGAGTGCTTGCAAAGGAGCAAAAGCAGGACAAATCCTTTAACTAAAAAGAGCACTCGATCCATGGGTAGGAGTTAATGTCCATCTTAAATTATGACAGGCCATTTTTCAACCTTTGTTAAGTTTGAAATATGATTATGCCAATCATAATTTCAACTGGGCATTTTAAATTATTTTTTTTCTGGTGCTTTAGAGTAGGAAAGCCACCTTACAGTAGGATTGATGATGTATGGGAGGGAAGAGAAACAACTTAGAAATGAGACCTATGAGGAAATAAACACAAGCCCAACTCCCAACAAGGATAATAGAGCTGTGCTCACAAGGAAACACTAGCATTTTGAGAGAGCTCAAGGACATGAGACGTGCTTAGGATCATCTCACCTTTATTCAAACATTTATTTTGGCTCTGAATTAAAATATAAACACATGGCTCCAAACTAGCCAAGCACAGCTGTGGTACAGCTGGAATTATACTAGTTAGATAGTTTGGGGGTTAGTGTCCTGTCTTTTCTAGCATGCTTGCTGTCCTTCTCAACAGGTCCAGGGGGGCACTGGTAGGACCCCACACAACCCAAGGCTCTGTGCATCCCCCACACCCCCATTTTGGGTGCAGTGTCAGCCCAGCCCAGCTGCTTTGAGTTCTGTGGCTCTGATCCTTCTTACTCATCTCCCATCAGACTGCTCCCAGGAGAGGGAGGGGAAGGAACAGCCCACAGCAGTGCACTTTGCATCTTGGGATGCCAAGGACCATTCTCCATCACGGGATTACAGTCATTAACATTATTCCCACAGTTTACAGCTGTGTCCAGAACGAGCTGATAAAGGCCAGCAGGCAGAGCTACATTACAAGCACTAAAGGGCACTCCAGCATCTCTTACACGGGTGCTGCAGGAGGGATAGTTCCTCACTGGGATGCCTGCTTCCATTTCAGCCACTGGACAAGAGCAGATCATTATGCACTGGGAATCTGTGGGAATGCAGCTTCCCACACACATAGGAGCCTGAGGTACAAGAGCTATGAGCAATACTTGGTGCTCCTGTCCCTTGTGGCTCCTGGGCTGCAGAAATCTGTTCCTTGGGTTTTATTCAGACAGTTTTACACTCTTTTTATGGAGTCACAACACTATTACAGAAACATTCCTAACGAAAGCTGATTCGAATAGCTCCCTTTCTGGTAGGAATTTTATTTTTTCTTACCAGTTTTATAGCTCTTTAAATAAACACTGCTTCATACTTTCCCATCCCATGTATCTCTTAACAGTTAATTACACTGAACTTCTCTTGACCTCTTGCTCAGGAAGAGTGGAAACAAGCAGGTTGCTTAACTAAGTGTGACCTGCTTGTCACAGCAGTATGAACAACTCTACACTCACGGTGCAACCCTTCCCGCTGCCTTCCCATGATTTAGTGCTTCCTGTCTGGACTGAGGACCGTATCATAAGTATCATCGCAAATGCAGCTTCTGTGTCCTGCCACTGCAGAGGGAACATGCTGAAGCTGTTTCAGCTTCAAATCTCAGGGCCAAACTAAAACATAAGAAGAGTTTCTTGGGAAGTTCCTACCCCAAGCAGGAGGTGCAAAAATGGGCACCAGGTGGTATCACTGTGAGCTTTTAAGGAGCTCACGTATGAAACACAGTATGGCAACATTGCGTTGAGAAGAGATTGTCTTCCTAGCACACCACAGTGAGCTATCCCTCATTTAAATATGAATGTAAGTCAGCTCTTAAAACCTGGAATGTTTTCTGTCTTCTAGAAATCAGCATCTTCCCACTGAAATCTGCAGCAGAGATATTCTTCTTGACTACTATCATCCCACTTTAAGGTGACAAACTTCATCTATTTTCACGTAAAGCTGTTCTTGGAAATGAGCAAACATTCAGAGAGTTTCAGCCAAACCCCAGGACACTAATTTGTGATTGTCCTTGACACCAGAATGCGATGTTAACAGTAGTAAATACTTGCCAAAGCTTAATTTCCCTGGGTGCAGTTTTTCGGAACATTTACAAAATGAGAGAAGAATGAGAAGCTGATCCATTGCCATCAGGTGGAACACAGACTCAGAGCTGCACATTCCTCCAGGTGCTCCAGCATCCATGGACAAATAAAGGTTATTTACCTGTCTGACCCTGGGATCTCTGATCTCCCTTCCTCTAGACAAGCAGGCTAAGAATGAATGAGGTACCGTAGAGAGAGTAAAATAATGGCACAAGCAATCAGCAATCAACCAGGCTTTACCAGAAAGAGAATTAGAGCAAGAAACTGAATGATCACAGAGTGTTTTCCTTAAAGTTCTGTTAGTGATTCAGGGCATGAATTTTGTCCTGACCTCCTCCTACCCCATGTTCCAGCTCACCTATGATAAATACATGTATGCAACAGAGGAGACACAGAGCTCAGTCCTTTAAGCATTTGTCAAGCCCTCGGAGTTAAGCAGCTGGAACATGTGAGCATTAATACTGTAGTCTTTTTATGAGAATTCCCCCAAAATTGTCCAGAGAAGGATGGGGAATTTCTGTGGGTGTTCAAAGTTAGGCTATTTACATTCAGGTGTTTAAAGGCAGAGTTAGCAGCCCAGATTCTGCCACCTGGCTTCAAACCCTTTAGCCAACAGGAACTTAAAGTAACCCAGCCCTTGACTTTTCCAACTCTATTCTTCACGCATGGTAGAGAAATCAGAGAAAATCTACCCACACCAGCAACTAAAGGCTGTGTAATATCAGGACACAGCCAAACTGATGTGACTGGAAACGCAAAGCACGATGCCGTCCTCAAAGATGGAATAAACACGTAAAACATGTAACATGTAAGATGATGTAAGCAAGAGATGTCTTCACTGCCACTGGGCTCTCTGAGTGACAGGGATCCAGTGGCAAAATAGCCTAAGTGTTTTGATGTGTCATGTCCAGAGGCTTCTCTCCCTCTTGATTACACACCCAGCGGCTGTTTGCCACTTCTGTTATATAAGGGCAGTTCTCACTGGCCAGCACTATGCTTTTTTCCCCTGAATAAAATGCACTCAGGCTCCATTCATTCAGCTGTGCAATGCGCAGCTTGCTAATTTGAAGGGCATCCCTCCTCCTCCTCCCCTGATGATCCAGGAATACAGCAGTGAAGTGCCTTAATGGTAGCATCAAATAGCCTCATGCCATACATTTTTTATTTCTAAAATGGTCCTCGTTAGAGTTTCAGGGTTCAGAGAACAAGTGTGAAACGTTGCTAAAACGAATAAAAATAGCTTACCTAAAATAAACTATCATCCAGTTCATGCTGCATCACCCCAATCAATTAGTGACACTTTTTCTGGCAACTAATATGGCTTTATTACCACAGTGTCCAAAGAGCTGGTAATCATTAAGGATTTTTTGGCCTTGTAGCATCTTAGAGACATAGTAGTGTAAAATATAAAGACCTGAGCCATTGATGGTTGAAGAAAATGTGCATTGACAATGCAAGCTCTTAACATAGGTGCTGAGATCATGTACAGTCCTAAGAGTATTATGAACTTCCATCACATTAGAGGTCATAACTCAACCCTCATTATCAGAAATATTTATCAAACCTCAATATCCAGATCTGGGGCATGAGGAAGTTGTTAGAGTTGCCAGAGGAGTTGATCCCAAGAAGCCTCCTCCCAACCACTTGGAGATAAACTTGGCTTTTTTGGCCTCCATACTCTGTCTGCAGCACGGCTGAGCTTGATCTCATCACTGTCAAATGGGAAGCATAATTAAAGGCTCCTTTTGAGTACCGACCACTCCAGAAGTCCTCCTGTGGGGACCTGGACTGGTTGCAAAGCTCCCCTTTTGCTCTTTCCTTTTCTGCTAACAGGTAACAAGCACTATTTCTAATCTTGAGCCTCCACCCAGCAGCAGACCAAAACGAGTTATTTTTCTGAGCTTCATAAGAACCTTTTGAAGGGGCCAGTGTTTTATTTTACAAAGGAAGAACCTGAACAGACAATGGAAACTGTTCCAGGGCTGAACTTTAACACAGATGTTTTGATCATCATGTGCCCTTATTTCCATCGACCCATCCCCCAGGGCTGTAGTGGTATCATGGTCCTTTTTCACTTGCTGATCTCTCCTTGTTGTAGCATGCTACAAGTGTGATGTGCTGATTCAGAAGAAAGACACAGGTTGACACCGGTAGCTTTCAAAAAAATTAGGATGCTACTCCAGGTCATGATAAGGCTCTTATCTCTAATAATGTCAGAATTATCAGGAGGACTCTTACTTCATATATTTTTTGAAGCTTCTGTATGAGCTACATAAAGCTGAAGTTAATCTCATTTGCTTGAAGTGCATTCATTAGCAATGCGGAGACAGATCAGAGCTGTATCACATGCTCTTGTGGTTCCATTAGGATTTGTAGTGAAGGGCTGATCAATAACTACCAAGCTCTTAGGGCTGCCATATGGAGAGGAAAAACCTATATATAATCCCTTAAAGATCTTAATTAGGCAAAAACAAAATTATTATGCTAATAAGCCAAAAGTATTTAATATTAATCTAGTTGCAACAACTTCTGCCTGAGGATTGGGGATGGCATATATTAATCTCTGAGTGTATAAAAGCAGGTGATAGCTGATAACATTAGTGAAGTAGGCAGCATCTGGCAATGGGATATGTTTGGTAGTTTGTCTCCTTGCAAGCACTAAGCTGTGGGATGTTTCATCTTTATTTCCACCGAGTTAAATGTTCAGAAACTCTTTGTGCTCAGAAACTCTAAATGGGGCAGTATTTTCAGAAGACACCTATCGCAAGCAGCCAAGGAAATGCTTTTGAGTGTCTGGAGACTTTGTGTAGGTCAGAGGGTCTCAACCCTTTCCATGCTTTGAATTTGTATCTCTGAAGGGAAAAAAGATTCTACACATACTCAGTCTCACCACTCTTTAGTGTATCTGCATTGCATTTGCCTTGTTCCTTTTGCTGTAGAGATAGAAAGAAAAAATGGGATTTTTCTCTGTGATCTTTGTGTCAAGACTTCATGATCTAAGTCCTTAACCTCATTTAAAGATGTTACTAATTAACTTGATGCCTATATTTGAAGAGAGCAGATATTACGCCTCTAATGAGAACACTTCAGGCTAGAGATGTGGAGAAAAGAACAACATACAAAAGCACAGGCAGAGCACTTAGATCCAGCATCCAGCTTGTGACTTCAGAGTACTCTGAACACTTTTTACATTTAAGGTTCACATTATACTAGGAAGTAAAACAAAGGTTTATTGGGCTGGTCATGGTGGAAGGCAGCAAAAGACACGGTGGTAGAAAAGAGTTTTTGAGAAATTAAGAGCGCAGACGTAACATGGAAGAAAGAATTAAAAACTGCTAAAATTCATGGGTGCCTCCCTTACGGCAGAAATGAGCACTTTGCACTGAGTGGTTCTAAAAGCCTTTTCCTCTCCTTTGGAAACCACAGTGAACGCATGCAGTAAGCAGAGATCCGATTGACTGCCTGTCATTCCCAGGACAAATATGATGTACTGCAACTATTTCCCCTAAGATACCTCCTTCTAACAGGGTTGGGACAGCATGAGCTGTCTCAATGCCACTGCCTTCTCCTTTCCCCCACCGATGGTCCATTCCCCTACCAGGAATGAGAGACATGAGGTAGATGCACAATCCTCCACCCTGAGTGCAAAGCATCTGCTCTGATACTCCCTTGATGCTGGCAAGAAATAGACATCTAAGTACCTGGCAGATCTATGTGTCTAATTCAGTCACAATATTCCCTGGCATTTCCACGCTTTTATCAACTTTCTGTAATTATATCTACTCCATACAAAGACCACCATTTTCTAACAGCTTTGGCGACCAGCCATGAATGTTTCACACAACTTTTTTTCCATAAACCATGCAAATGAGATGCCTGTGAGGATTTTGCAGTTGGACATCCAGACTTCAATCACCCAACACCTTTGACACAGTAGCCATAGAGTCAGCCACATTAACAGACCCATAGACACTTAAGGCAAAGAGTAACAATTCTCTAGTTTCAATTTCAGCCAGCAAGCAAGCACAAAATGAGACTTTGGTCATGAAGGAAAAATACCCTATAGATTCATAAAATAGAGATGTGCATTATTATATACTGCAGAGTACTGTTGCTTTCAGAGAGAAGGGACACTCATTTTCAGAAACCAGTTCTAAAGACACTGATAAAAAGATATGAATCCCTTCCACAGACAAACAAGTTGGTGTATCCCAGTTACTTTACAGCAGCTGACCTGTGTTCATGCTTTTAGTCCCCAGTGAATATAAGTTAACGTGTCCCTTTCTCATTAAGTGCATTAACCCAAAATCACTCACAGTCACTGTCAGACCCCTTAAGAGGAGTGCACGTACCTAGGTAATGATTATGAAGCAGCTGACACAGAGTAATGCACTACTCACATGTCAAAATCTTTCCATGGCTAAACATTTGGAAGGACAGACACATCACAGCTATCACACTGTAATTAATGTAGTGGTGGGCCAGAACTAAACTCCTTTTCCCTGCAGTGACTTGAAGCATTTTTCCAGCGTGGTGGTCTGAACACATTCAATTTCATCATCATCATTTTCACAAAGACTAAACTTCTATTGAGAGGTATTTTACACCCCTGTTTGACACCAGGTCTCAAAAGGCTGCAGAACTGTGACTGTTTGCATGAACATCTAGTTCCAGTTTTCTACAGTTTTCTACAGCTGACATAGCAACAACTGAAAGATAAGTTAGGGCACTAAACTTCTATTGGCTTCACTGGACACCAAGACAAGACTTCTTCACAAAAAATGTTAGCATAGTTCCGTTTCCCCACTTCACTGCTAAAACTGGGTTTATTCAGGAACATGGTATGTAGGACAGATCTGTCAGTTAAAGCAGGTATATGTTCACATCTGCAACTCTAGCTTGTACTGTCAGCTACCATGATGGTACACACACAACTGCGCTATCAGAGGTCTACTTATGTAGCCATCTGTGCATGCAATGAGGGTACATATGCAAGAAGCAGAGTAGGTTTGACTCACCTTGCATCCCTGCTTGTTTGGCCTTCCAAATTAGGACACAAGAAATAATAACTCATTTCATCTCTAAGTTACTGCATTTTCTTTGATAGTTCGAGGAGTGTAAATAAGCCACATAAGAAGCATAAGCTACATAAGAAGCATATACATGAGGAGTATATTTGATCAGGAGCTGTATGCTTTATTATAATTTACAGTACTGCTTGCTCAGAAAGCTTTATTGTGAACAGTAAACAACACTTCAATTTTTATAACTGTCATAAACCAATAGTCCTGAGCCTTGATCAGCACACTGCTTCTTCTTCTTTCACTGCATGTTTGCTAAATAATCTGCCAACCTTTCCTATAGATACATAATGAGCGATTTTTCTACCACTCAGAGAAGAAATTCATATGGGTTCATAACTAATACCTTTATTTGCATAGTGCTTGAGTTTATAGCCTTACTGCCCAAGAAGGTCTGTGTCCACTTGTAGCAGCCCAATTTGAGTCAGGCTCTGTCACCTTAGGAATCCAATGTGCTACCAAAAGCAACAGCCTTGCTTCCTTTATTTGTATTAGATTTGCCTCCTTGAACAAAAATTTTGATCTTATGTACATTGTAAGCATGTTTCTCATGAGACCCAAGAATCTATTGGTTTAGAGAATGGAGATGATGGAGAAAGACATTTTCTGCAAAGGTACAGATAGGCATCTTCTGCAGGGAGGATTAAAGAGACACCTCTATATGTAATAATTGGAAAGATAAACGGACTGGCAAAGTTATAGACTGGCAAGTTATCTGAAGCTGATAAGGTACAAGCAGCTAATTAATAAAATCATCCACATTTTGTCATGTCCACAGAAAACTATGTCCAGCTTTGGGGGTTTTTAGGGGCAGTGCACATGTTAGAAAACTACAATCATCCTGAGTTCACTTTGTGAGCCTCTACTGCAGGAATGGCTGATAAACAACAGAACAACATAACAAAAAACCCCAAACTCTAAAGGAGAATTTGGAGCACTGGAATGTGTTGAAACCCACTAGAAACATTGACGAAATGTGATTTATTGTATCTGAAGGATGTGCATGTCAGCAAAAGAAGTAAAAGGGAGGTGAAGACTAGGAAAACATCTCAAAGGAGTAGAAAATACAGGTGAAAGATCCCAGCTGCCCCACAATTCCTACCCTACCGAACTTCACTTCGCCCTAAGGTGACAGGTAAAAGAAGAGCTATAAAGGCTTATTGCACTTAGAGACTGAGAAGTTGACTATTTCTCACAGTAAGTATGCCACAAGAACAAGCAGTCTGCACAAACACCATGCCACACTTAAATTGTGGAACTCATTGCTGTGATACATCACACAGGCCAGAAGAATAAATGGATTAAAAACCAAAGTAGTCATAAGCCATATTAATGGGCAGCAGGTCTGCTGGCAGGTATTAAACACAAAGGTTAAAATGTGTTCAAGGCTAGAAGATTAAACCTTTTGCAATACCAGAATCTCTTGTTATTTCCTGTAACTTGCTGGGTGGGTGAGACTTCACTTGCTCTCAGGCAACAGCATGTCCAGGAGCCACAGCTCACAGCATCCTCCTAGAGATGGATTGTGGTCGTGCATCTGGTCCCATTCCTTTACACCTGCCTGTTGTCTTTGATGGCCTCTACCCAGAGATATTTTTTTCCACTGCCAGTTTTGGTTCCCAGTGGGTCTGAAGAGGTTTGTTCCCTCCTCAATTTTTGGGAAGCTCTGGGAGTTACATGAAGAGTGTCTACCTGTCCAGGTGTAAATGCAGGAAGGGCAGGAATGCTTTTAAAGAAGCCAGTCGTGAGCCCAGCTCTACTTCCCTGGCCACTTCATTCCTCATTTGATGTTTTTATTTTCAGCCCACCTCATTTCAGCAGTTACATTTTAGAACAGAAGCATTATGCAGCTCCTGACAGACTCTTCTGCCTGCAGTTACTTCTTCTGCCCTAGTCCTGACTCCAAGGTGCTGACAGAGTTTCAGTGTATAAAACTCTTCTTACTTTTGGAAACCCTTTTTCAGGACAAAATAATGAGGTGCTGGAAAACATAGGAAGCGTTGTAGAAGATAACTGAGACTCTGCAGATGAGCAAAGTGTTTCATTTTAAACATGAGGCACACACACTAATCCCCCTGCCCTGTATCTGGCTTTTGCTGTTCCAAACTTGTTGACTTTGCTGCTAAGAGCTTGGAGTAACACTTCACTTTGAACCTCCTCAGCATAATAAAGAATAATCAAGGCTCTGATTCACATTTCACAGTTAGTTTAAGGGTGGCTGAAGTTTAGACTCTCTGCCTCCCTCCTCACAGTGGTACCCAAACTGAGCGCTCATAGCTAACCCTGAACTGCTTCAATTCATAGTCCCTGGATTAATATAAATCATCACCAGCTACAGTTTATATTAATGCCCTGGGCTTCAGCAGTCCTGGCTTAATTGCCTGTAAACTAAAACATGGTTACTTAGTTTGATATTGTTGTCGAAAATGCTGGTCCCATCGCTCCCCCTGCCCTGGGCTGTGTGGTCCTGGGGAGCCACTCTGGATGGAGCCTCATTTATTTCCCTGCATCACCACGGTGATGGATCAACCTCCTCCAGCACTCCCTGCCTTGCTAGGAGGGATGATTTTGGGGCATGGCAGGCTGCTGGGGCAGAAAGCAGTGCAAACTTAGACTGTCTTAAACCAGCTATTAAGCTACATTGTTTACCTGTCTGTTTTACAGGCCAACACAAAAAGATACCAAAGCAAAAAGTGACCAAAGAGACCAGACTTTTCATCTGAAGAGGTTGTTTTCCTGGGGTATTTCAGACAAGCTCCAAGGCTGGTGTGTCTAAAGCTTACGCATGTTATTGCCAAAAACCCAGACAAGCATTTATTTTTGTGGGTCTTTTTTTTTTTTTTTTTAATTGTCTGTGAGGAAACAATAGTCTTCCAGATGAAAACCAAAACCAAATCACTCAGAAAATCCTGTAGAGACTTCAATCTGCTCAGCTTCAAAAGTGCAATAAAAAAAAATTCACTGTTGCCAGAAAAAACAAACACATATTACGCCTTTTTATCACCATGTCTAATGTTTTACTAACTGTGAAATCACATTTTGCAGGATGAACTGTCTCAATACACTTCTGAAATATCTTAGGAGTGCTCAGTGGCCATCTGAAAGACAAACTCTGTCCCAGCCGCAGATGGCAGACAGAAGTCAACTGCCTGGAGGACAGCACAAGACACGCAAGTCCATCCAAGAGCACACAGGGACCGGATGCCAAATGCTGCACATCCTCCAGTTCACAAGAATTCAACTCCTAAAGACAGGATTTGGGTTTCCTCGGGGGTGTACTTTTTTTTCCTCCTCCCTAAAATACATATGAAATCTTTAATATTAACATTGATAATAATGACTAGCTGCTGTGCACACCTTGCATCAGTAAGCAACAAAATGCAAAAAGAAAGGTAAGCCTTAGCATCTCTGCTTACTCCTGGGGAAAATGAACTGTGGTGATGACATCAAAGAGACCATAGTGAAGAAAGAAAACTGGATGTTCCCAATAAATGTTTCACCTGCTAAGGTACATTTCATTCACCCATGAGAAGCTGTTGACTACTTTAAAGACTGGAAGGAAGGAAGGAAGGAAGGCAATGACTTGCCCAAGTAACCATGGGAAGATGGAGGAAGAGCAGAAACCAGACACAAACTCTCAGGTTTTGATAACAGTGTGTATGACGGGGTAGAAGGAAGAGGAGAAAGCCCCAATTGTACCAGCACATGCATACATGTCTTGGTCTGTTACCTGGGGTCCCTGTACCATTTCTTGACATAAAATTCACCCAAAATGCAATCCTGGAGTTCTTGCTATCTCAGGATTTCCACTGACCTCAGTTTTTCAAGGCAAGTATATGGGGACCAGCTGTTCTCCACAACTGTGGAGAAAAGTTGTGTTTGAAACATGCTAAATTCTTCATGCTTCGGAAGGACCTTTCAATGGTTAGAAACAGTAACTGTCAATTAAACATGTATTTAGTGCTGGTACTTTGGCTTTGGTGTGCCTGCCCTGGATCATAGCAGAGGGATACAAAGACAATTTTATTATTCCTACTAGATATCGCTAATATGATAGACAGGAGGAAACATCTCAATCAGTGCTACACTTCATGATGTGCTTCAGAGACAAGCATTTAATCAGAGTTCTTGACACAAGGAGCTGACAACTTAGACAGAAATTTAAACCTAATATTTATCCCATTTTACTTCCCCTTTTTCCTGAATCAGACAAGTAATTTCTCCCTGTATCTGCACAAATTCAAAGTGGTTAACTCTCGAATTTCTTTCTATGCTGGGAATGCTATTTTGGAGCATCTGAATCTATTCAATCTATTGAATTCAAAGGATTATTTCTGTATCAGTAGCAAAATGATAAAAGATTTGAGAAATGTTACAGTATTGTTGATACAATAAAAAAGAAGCATGAGGACTGAATCCACTCTAATCTTGCAAGGATACACAACAAAAGTTTGAAATAACTTTTCTAACTCTTTATATGACTCAAGCTGCAGAGTTATCTTCCAGATTATCACTTCTGTGACCTTTTAAGGAATGTGCTCTTTTTAAGGAGACCAAGTAAAACCACATTTGATTCCCTATTTTCTGGATTAAAAAAGCAGTGTCAGGGCCTCCAGCTTTGTCTTCCCAGGGGAAAAAAATAAATTAAAAATCAGAATCTCAAGTCTTTGTATTGGGAGTATGGGGAAGATGTTACTGAGATCCCAAACTGCAGCATAACATGTGCCTCAGCATGATGCCAGATGCAGGTGTTGGACTCCACGATAACTCTGTGCCATGGGTACCTATGCTAAACCCTGGCCACTAAACCAGTAGAGCCTCTGTATCAATGTAATGCAACAGGAGTTAGAGGTCTGCCTTGCAGTCCTGCCAAGAAGTCCATCTCACCGAGTCTACAAAGTGACTTTCAAAACAGGAGGTCAATGTGTTTTACTAATAACCAACAGTCTGTAAAACAGGGAAAACGATCTCTAGACATTTTATAAGAAAGTCAGGGTGCAAGAGAATGGGTTGTCTGGAGAGTGTATGAATCTTCAGTACCAGACATCTTCAAGAACAAGTTCGACAAGAATAACACAGATAAAGTTGGTCCTGCCTTGGGCAGTGGATGTACTGGGTGACCTTTGGAGGTCCTTTCCAATACTACGGTGCTATGAATTTGAGAAATAAAATGACTTCTTTCAGTGATTCCTCCCAGGAGTGCGGGACAGACCTTACCACTCAATTTCCTTGCAGGAAATTGGAAGTCATATGTCTTCCTTTCACTCTGCAGACACACTAAATCTGCAGCATGCAATTCACACAGTACCTTCAACATCACTGCTGATGAGAAACCTTATTCACAACCCTAATGCCATTCCTAATAGCAATTCAGCTCTTCTTTGTTCTCCTCAGTAACATCACATTTCATAAGTATGTCACAACTGTTCTCTTCTAATCTATCATCAGAGAAGGAGGATTTTAACTTCGGGAAACATTTAGTTGCAACATTACCAAAAAAAAATCAGCAGAACCAAGGAACTGATCAGGGAGAAGAGACATATATTTTTCTTTCCTCATACACTCCTTCTAACAACCTTTGCTTTGGCCTTGGGAAATGTAATTCTCCCAATAACAGTCACACAATCTTAACTATATTTTTTCTCAACACTTTGTTTCTTTCAAATCTGTGCATTTTTCAATCTCTTTCTCTTCTGTACCCCATCAGATATCACAGAATCACAAAATGGTAGGGGTGGGAAGGGACCTCTAGAGATCATCTAGTCCAACCCTACTGATGAAGCAGGCTTGCCTAGTGCAAGTTGTACAGGAACACATCCAGGTGGGTTTTGAAAGTCTCTGCAGAAGAAGACTCCACAACCTTTCTAGGCAGCCTTGTTCAGTGCTCCATCACCCTCAAAGCTCTTCACTTGTTTTTCACCTTTACAGCCTTCTCACTTGCTTTTTCATGTTCTTCAGAGTCTATCCTTGGCTTAGCCATTGCCTACTTTTCATTGCAGAGATGTCATTTCTCCCTCCAGCTGGCCTATTACCTTCCACTGCCCACAAACTGTATTTCCAGACACTTCTGTCTTCATTCAGATGGCAGAAGCCAGAAGCCACTGAGGTTCTGTCTCCATCTCCACATGTAAACAAAGATAGCTTTTCTTCCAGAAACTGCAGGGAACATGAGGCCATTTGGATGCTGTGAGACGTTTGTCAACTCAGAGTATTTGGACATGGTCTGGGTGATGAGTAGCAGCACAAACCCAGTCTGTGAAGCATCTTCTTGAAGCTGTGACTTCTATGAAGGCAGTGATGACCAAAATAAACTTTTCCATGCAAGAAGCTTGGAAGTGCTTGAATCAGAGTGGCTTGAAATAGAAAATGCCACTTCAAATAAAGCAGTGAATCAGAAACCTCAGTAGATAGTAAAACTATCTCAAAGACTACAACAATTTATAGAGAAGAATCGATTAGTGGATGTGGGTTGGAAGGATGTGAATCTCCTGGAGCAGAGCTAACTTTCTTTAGCATCTAACCCAGAGAAAGGTAATGAACAACATACGAAGGATCAAATTCTGCTCCCTTTAAAGCGTGACAATCCATTGCAACTCACAGGATCTCTGTATTTACAGGAGTGAAAGAGAAACAGATTCAGCTGATATACCCCATTTTAGTACACAAGCATGTATGTGTCGTTCTGCAATAAGAGACTGACATACAAGTGGACAGCAGCAAGAACTATATAAGTTTATGTACCACAATCTTCTATCAACAAGTTGGTCAAATGGAAAAGAATAGAGTACAGACTGTAACAGGAGATATTTTAGTAGTGGGAAAACTGGATTAGTATGTGTGCTATCCAGCAGATTATGTCTAAAACTACTTAATTCCCTAATGCACTTGCATATACTGGAAGGTTTAAGCAGTTCACTCCAGATTTAAACAAGTAGACTGGCAATGTGGACTGAATTTATCCTTGCTGTAACTGTAATAAAGTCTCTTTTAAAACGCTGTGAGATGACAGTAGGGCTGAATACGATGCTATGGTAGAGCAGATAACTTTATCATTCCTTCTTACATACAACTCCTGTTTCCCATGAACATGTAACAAGCAATAAAAATTACATCTAGGAGTTATAAAAACTTCACATTTTGATTTTTTTTTAAAATAAGCAAAAATTAATTTAAAAAAAAATGCCTTGAGGGTAGTCAATAGTAAGAAGGAATATAATTATGCCAAAATATAAAATCTTTATGCTTACAATACAAATTTGTTTGTGTGAAACAGATGACTATAACACAGCAGACTGACTTTCATGTTTCTGTGATTGATATTAAAAAATTGTTGATTATCCCACTGAAGTCACTACTTCTCTAGCTGTGTATCAATTCTTTTAATGAAGAAAGTCTTCTTGTAAAAAATCTCAATTCTACTCAAAGGCAGTTCAAACATATCTCTCCTCTCCCAACTCACCTTGAGATAGATCACTCTTTAATTAGTTTTTGTGCTTCACTGTTAAAATCTACTTCTAATGGTAGCATCATGGGCAGAAATTCAATTTGTTTTTTTCTCTGAATTCCCACAGTGCGGTGGGAACTTCAGCAGAACACTTGTCTCATTTGCATGCTCACAGCAGCTCTCCTATTTTCCCTGTTATTTTTGTTATTAAGTTACTGCACATACAGAATCATAGAATCATAGGATGGTTTGAGTCAGAAGGGACCTTTACAGATCATCTAACTCTAACTCCCTTGCCATGGGCAGGAACATCTTTCAGTAAATGAGATAGCTCAAAACCCCATCCAACCTGACCTTGAGCAATCAGAACCTTTTTGGCAATGTCTTCTAGCATCTCACCACCCTCTTAGTAAACAGCTTCTTCCTTTCATTTAATCTAAATCTAGCCCCATTTAGCTTAAAACCATTACCCCTTGTCCTAACACTACAGGTCCTTGTAAAAAGACTCCATGCTGAACAACCCCAACTCTTTCAGCATTTCTTCATGGGAGTGTTCCAGCCTTCTGATTAACTTCGTGGTCCTCCACTGAACTTGCTTTAACAGGTCCATGTGTTGCACTGGGGGACCCAGAGATGGATCCAGTGTTTCAGGTGACACCCCACCACTTATATATTGTCTAGGGTGTCTCCTTTATAACTTATTTTAGAATAGCTTGTTCTGCAAACCAGATCTCCCCTGCTCAGACAGCTCTCTGCTATTTTTTCAAACAAACAGACATACTGTAAAACCATTTTCATCAACAGTGGCTGCCAAACCATCTCCATCCCAAGGCAGGCTTGGGATGCAATCAAAGAGGGGCTGGCTGAAAGGTGCCGGCTGAAAGGTGCCAGAGACAGTGCATTTTTGCTGCTTTAATGCCTTCTGATGAGCTAATCCAGCAGGGAATAATCCCCATGTCCATGGCAGTGGGAGTACTGAGCCAACTGCATCCATCCCCAGCAACTGTTTGAGCTAGTGACTAAACCACCAGATATATCCTGGCTTTTTAAACACTGCCAAAAAGCTACAACTTTCACAAAGCAAACAGATGTCACATCTGGAGGGCTCAAGCCTCCAGCTCCTTCCAAAAGCATGATCCTCTTGCCTTGAGCAAGACTCTGCTGCAGATAGGCTTCGGAAAGCTGCAGGGCTTGGAACTGCCTCTGCAAAGATATAAGCAGACTGTATTTTCTCTTCTTCCCTCTGCAGTCCCTTGCTATTATTAACATTTTTTTTTTTTTTTTTTTTAACATGCCCCTCCCACAAAGGACCCTAGTTAAACAAACCACCCTGCAATTCAAAAAAAATACAAAATGAAGGATTAAACAATCCCAAGGCAAATCCTAATCTTTATTTTTAGTCCAATTTCCAAAGTGATCTTGGATGTGTTATTTTTACCCCAGCAGTCTAACTTTCCTTTAGTCTTGTATTGATTGGGCCAGATTTGATGAAAGGCACTTGTGGGCTGTGGGTTTATTTTACATCTTTGTCATTGGTTCATCTTTCACTTAAAAGTGTGGACCATTCTCATCCTTTATTCCCAGAAAGCCATAAAAAGCTGCACATTAACCACTTCTCTCCCTTCCCAGGAAAAAAAGTTATCACTTCGATGCAGACAAACTATTTGCAATATGGTTTTTGACAGCGTAAACGAAGGCAAAAATACATTTACCAGTATAGGCAGAAGTAGTCCTATATATTTAAGTAATTGCAAACTGTGGCTCAGGAGTTGATTTCCTGTTGTTTAGGTTTGTTTTCGAATACTCTTGATTGGACCTTGACTCAGTGCTGTATAGTATTAATTTTCTATACATTTGCAGTCAGCCATTCTATAAAATACAGGTTGCCCATAAGAAAGATTGATGTACCCAAAATGAAGAAAACTCTTTCTCAACGTAAGGGATTTTTCACTAGGAGCAATGCATCGTAGAGCCTGACTTCTAAATGTGTACTTAGGTACTAAGTATCTCAGTTTCTAGATGCCTTTTTCTTTGTTGCTGGGTATGTATTCTAGAGCCAGATGGAGAGTTTGACAAAACAGAAGACCCTCCCTCAAAAGGGTAATTTCTGAGCCTACCTGTAAAACCTGGAGCATGGAAAACACAGATACATAAGGAAAATCACCAGCAACTTGAGACTACACTTTTCAGAAATGTCTATAGGGCAGAAGACAGTATTAAGTAGACGGGGGACACACACACACAGATTTTTGTCTTTCCTGGGAGGCATTTACTATCCCACCCACACAGAGATGCTGGGCTTGGGCCAGACTCTTTCTGCCATGGGAAGGGGACAGAGAAACATCACAGCTGGAAATGGGAGGAGAGTGGAGGTGGACAACACCGTTTCCTCCCAGCAGTAGTTGTCACCCACCCCTTCTTCAGCATCCACCACAAACCTGGCCGCTCAAAGCACTGCTGTGTGTGAAAGGACGTGGACCCTGACCACCTCCCTGCACCGATGTGAACTGCAGTATCCCTTGTCAAGAAAATCCATAAACAACTCCCAGCTAACCCAATGTGATGAGGGAAGTGCCTTTAGCTCATCAAACTGAAGAGATGACTGTGGAAGAAGTTAAAAGGATTCAGAGGCAGAAGATGGAAAACTGCCTCACCGTGAACACTGCTGGCACTGACGTGTGCCACTGATGAGTTCATGGCAGCCACTTGTTTTCACCTACAGATGAAAGATGGAAGATGAATGCTCTCAAGCTTCCAGAAGGCTGCTTATTCCAAATGGCAAAACAAATTATGATTTTTTTTTTTTTCTCAGAAGGGGAGAAGAAATTAAAATACACAGAGTTATGAAGTTGAAAATATTCATTGTGTCAAATAATTAAAAAGCCTGAAACCATGTCAAGAATAAAGAAGGAATTCAAGCAGGAAAAATTTATACTCAGAATAGTAAACAAAGGCCGTGATTCTAATTTCAGATATGCAGTCACCTACCACCAGGCAAAATGGGGGAAAAAAGTAATCAGCTTTTATACATTTGGCCAGTGAATGGTATGAGCTTCAGAGTGATGCGATGCGAGTTGTAGCTGAACCAAGACAGTGAGACTAGAAAACACTTAAGGCAGTGGGTTAAGGCATTGTCCTTTGAACACAAATGAGTTCAGTTCAAATCTTATAGAGAACAAGTGAAAATTAATTCACTTACGCTTTGTTGGACAAACTAACCATTTAATTTAATGTACAGGGCTATAATTACCAGCCTCTGCTCTGAAGATCGGTGGAAGAGCTGACAGGCTTGTGTGAGAATTTTTCAATTTATTTCACTGTTGCTATCTGGGCACATTGCAATCTGTCTGTAATGGACTTCTCTGCCCTCGCAGCATTCCTGTGCAGCAGGAAAATGCTCTTGCCTCTGTTTTCCTGCTGGGATTGAGGTCTAGTCCACTGAGGGATTGGGGCATTGCAGGGTTGAAAGTCACCATAAACCTGTCTGCATGGGTGAAGCTCAGAGTCCTGCCAGCTGGAGCACTCATTGGAGAAGAAAGCCTATGTCTGATCCCTCCCTGATGGTGTGGGGGTTCAAAGCCATAGCCACTGCCCTGGACAGTGTGAGAGGGCAGCCCTGTGCCTATATCCCTGCTCCCAGGGTTCCCAAACCCAAAGGCAGATTGTTCCCAGCAGCACACAGTACAGGTCTACTCACCCTGGCTTGGTCAAGAGATGTCAGAAGAAAGTTTTTTCCTTCCAGGCCCTCATATCAGAGGAGAATGTGCATATTTAACTGTGAAATTAAAAGGCAATCATAGTGGCTGTGCTTAAATTAGCAGTGTTGCCTCAATCCTGGCGTTCCCTAGACTCTGTGTGCCTGATTTTGTAATCCTAGTGATGGCTTCAAATAATTTTTATGGGTTTAACATAACTATACATTGCTATCTTCATGCCATTTATGGCTTATACAGCCACAAAGGACCACTGCTATTATCTAGTCTGACTCCACCGTAACACTGGCCAGAGAATCCCATCCAAAGGTTTCTATGTATGCATGCCTTAACTTCTAGCTAGGATTCTTCTTTCAGAAAGTCCTCTCACTGACACTTTTTTTGCACCTCTCCTGGGAACTAACTGCATTTGAAGCCCGAGTTTCCCAGGCTCTGCTACGAGCACACTATTAGGCTCATGACATACTTTTCCTGCGTGGGAGATTTGGCAGTAACCAGTTTAAATGCAACGTTGCAGGATGCACATAGCTCATTTGTGAGCTTGAAAATGCGGTGTTCATCTTACCATTTTGCAGAGGAAAACAATATGATCAAGCCTGCTAAAAAAAGCGAGCTGCAAAATGAACAGCATGATGAAAGCTTCTTGAAAAGATACTCCTAATATGACTCAGGAAGTAAACACTCAGATGCTCAGTCACAGCTCTGGCATCTTGTGCTTCTCTGTTTAAAATACGATCTCTCTTTACAGCTTTACCTGTGTTGTTTCTCTCTAGTTAATTTACATGCTGTTAGCTCCTTCTTCAGAACATGCTGCGTGAACCATAAAGCCAAGCACTTAAAAATGGGGCTGTGTCTGAATATGTTGTCCACACTGTTCTGTCCCTTCCTGCATTGCTTGTAAACCGGGACCAAAAAGTAACTCTGAGATTTAGGAGCGTAAGCACCATTTCAAATTGTGACATCTGAGAACACAGAGAGGAAACAGAGACACTGAGTTGCCTGAGGGGCTTTAGGTGTTGTTTGCTTTTCATCTGTGGAACCCGGATGGTGGCAAACACGCTCCCAGGTTCCTTCCTCTCTACTTACAGCACGCAGACTTGGTTATGCTCTTTTTCCACCCCCATCTATCCCTCCAGAGAACGATTTGGGGGGGGGGAGCTGATCATGATTTGCTTTGCATACAGCAAAACAAGTGCTAATATTGTTAGCTCCATCTCGGAAAAACTAGTCAGGGATGGGGGATTTAATTTTTAATTGCATGAAGTGCATTTATAATTAAAACCAATGCAGCTGATGTGTATCTTTTCAAGTGCTGATTCCAGAGTGTTAGCACATACTGTGTACAAAAAGTGCCAGAAGTGGAAGGCACAGCAAGGCAAACCAATGCAAGTATCTAGGAATCATACAGGGTGTTAAGAGGGCATTTCCAGGAGAAAAAAATCAGGGATTTAGTACCATAAATCCTATTACAACTGAGCTACATGCTCCTAAACCCCTTAAGTCAGTTTGTGAATTTCCTACTCATCTCTTTATGGCCAAAGCAGAGTTTGTTTTCTGCACCTTTTCTTAATCTTTTCTGCTCAGAGCAGTACCACAAATAAATATTTAGTGTGCCAGTATGTTGCTAAATTATTCATGCTTTAAACTCATAAATGGGAAAGACAATCTTCCTGACTTTACATGCTCTCCTGAAGAAATGTGTTATTCATTGGCGATTTTATTTTCATATGAATCATATTTGTCTGTCAGTGCAAAGCAGAGTTGGAACATAGGGGGAAAACTGACAAAGCATTTTAGAGGTGTTTAATTCCACCCTACTTATTTTCATTACTTGCAAAAAAGACCTGTCAGATAGACTCACATGAAAATAATTTGGATGGTTTTAATGCTCACAAAATTGAGAGACGTGGTTAAACTGGAGCAAAGCACTTCCATTTTTTCTTACTAAGGTGACATCTAAGAGCCCTGTGGTGAGGTGCAGTCCTCCTGGGCTGGATGCTCTCCACACACCAAAGAGATGACTGGGGGCTTCCCAGCAGAGCTTTCATGTCATGTAAGGTGGGAGACAGGGAAATGGGAAATCGAGGGACAGTCCCATGCATGGGATGTTAAATTAAATGCACGTGTCAAATGCAGAGACCTTTCCATGGTGGACTCCAGAATTCTGATGGCAACTGCAGTCTGAGTGTCATGGAAATGAAAAGGGATCCATGAGCATGAAGGCGAGAGTGCATCCCATGCCAGCAGGGCACTGTGATGTTATCTCTAAATTATTCCATTGTCAATTAAGTTCTGTTTATATGTAAGGGGTTCTTTATCTACTTTTAGGAAATGGTTCCTATAATCCAACCAGAACAAGAAAGGCATATTGGGACCATCCTCTCAGAAGCATTAGCAAAATATTCCATCTGTTAATGCTGTCAACAGTATGAGAAATGCC
Organism: Todiramphus chloris collaris; assembly: GCA_025345505.1. Taxonomy (NCBI): domain Eukaryota; kingdom Metazoa; phylum Chordata; class Aves; order Coraciiformes; family Alcedinidae; genus Todiramphus; species Todiramphus chloris. The sequence goes on along the minus strand of JANVCC010000019.1, from coordinate 25,061,932 downwards.
AAGAATCAAACTGAGTTATTTCTGGTGAAAGAAATAAATAGGAGGTAGTGAAAGGTGTCTAGCTATTAAAAAGAAGAAGAAGAGAGGCCGGGCCAGTATGGATTGGAGGGGACTAAAGCTCTAGGTAAAACATTAAATGAGCATTTTGTTTCTTGTCTTAATAAGGAGGAAGATGTAGGATTGCTTATAAAACCCAGGCTATCAGAGGGATGGAGCACATGTAGTCAGTCATAATCCAGGTAAAAGCCAAGTCCAGAGATATCAGTACACTCAGGGGACTGAAAAATCTCCAACCCAGAGTACTGGAAAAAACAACACATAAGATCCAACCCCAGCAGCAAGAACTATAAAAAATTTGATGGTTTTGGAATAGTCCCACATGACTGGAAAGCAGTATGGCTGAAGGGGGAGGGAATTCAGCATGAGAATAATCACTGTGAGCCAGTGATGAGTTATTTCAGATGAGATATTTCCAGTAATGGTACAGCAGGACAGGTATTTTTCCACAGGATTCAGCAAATCCCTGTCTTTGATACTTCAGTGCACAACTCCAGTCCCCTGTGATCTAGAACAACAAGCGCAGTTTGGAAAAGATGCTTGAGATTTGTTGTGCAATTCTGTGAGAGAAGTCTTTTCTAATCTAAAGCCATTTATCTTACATTTAACTTGACTGGTTTAAGAAACGGAAAAGAGGTGATCATTCTGTACGATGTGAGATGAAGGACTGGCTATAAACCGTAGAGGGAGGACTACTAAAAGTGCTGGAACAGGCACTTAGCTGTCTGTTAGTTTGGACTCAAAATTGTATGGCAGTTTCTATTACAAGAGTGAGGATTTTACGTGTCCCACTAGTAAAAGGAATGGAGGAATGGAAATATAGATGATTTCAAGATTCAGCTTGGCCAGATTATGAACAGGATTCACAGTGTTGTCATTAATGGTGAAAGGTGTCTGGACTTGATGACCCAGGGCATAATCAGACACTCCTTATTCATGTCCAAAACTACCTTGCCTTGGACACCCTTCAGCAAGAACACAGTTGTCCAGATACCTCTGAAAAGTATGTGGTCCCTGGGAAGGTTCCCATCCAACCCCTTCTTTAGCTCTAGGCTGCACTGCCTCTGTGACTTTGCAGGCATGGGAAGCAGTGGTGAGAGTATACTGGATGGATCAGCTGAAGTCTGTATTACAGATATCTGCACCCCGTTGTGTTGAGAGAAGCGGGCAGACAGACTCCTGTTATTGTCATACGATGAGGGTGGCAAAACACTCAACAGGTTGCCTAGAGAAGCTGCAGGTGCCCCATGACTGGAAGTGTTCAAAGTCAGATTGGACAGTGCTTTAAGAAACCTGATCTAGTGAATGACTCTCTTGCCTATGGCAAGGGGAGTGGACTGGATGATCTTTAAAGGCCTCTTTCAACTCAACCTAAATCATTCCGTGATTCTATGATTGTCATAGCTCTGGTAACAAGAGGTTCTCATATACCATAAAAACCGCATGATTTCTTGGAGACGGGTGGAAAAGAATCGTTGATGGTTTTGTTATGCAGGTATTAGAGATGGCTTTGCAGTACAACAGAATCCAGAGCAGAATCCCTTAGAAAATACAAAAGCCTGATGCTTCTGCCTTGTTTATGATCTTCAAGTGTATATATAATGTAAGAAAATTTCTTTTTATATTGCAGCTTCTTAGGACAAATCTCCTCTTTCCCTGTGACATCTTTATCACCCACAAACTGAAATGTTTTGATGCGGGCAACCAGTTGTTCCAGAGCTCAGTGCAGAAATGGAACACACAGTTGCACTGCTTTTGTTTGAATTAAGAAGTTTCTAGAAATCCTTTGTGTTATCCTTGTAAAATAACACTCCATACCTACCAGACAGGATATGAGTTTCAAGGACATCATCCTGAAACTGCCCACCAAATGCTCCCACAAGCCCCAAGCCACTGATGACCAAGATAGTACCCCAATTAGAAATGTAGATGTGTTAGCATCTAAGTTAATGTATCTCAAGCTATCGCAAGATATGTCAGCTGGATCATAGCCTGAACAGCTTTATGGCTGCCAGACCACAATGGGCATCTTCCCACAGTGCTGCACTGTGATATGTGTGGTGCCAGTGTCACTGCTGGCCCTTGTCTTCTCTGGGCTATATTCTATCCCAGATTTTGACATGACATAATTTAGGACATTGAGGCACAGAACTGGCAGTGAAATCACTCTTCCAGTTTTGAAAATGCCTCTGGAGTGAAGTACCTGTGTTTCAGGTGGCAAATTCCTGGGGACCAAGACTGTCATTCACTGTTCAGCACATGCCCATGAGAGTCAGTCCAAGTGGTCCCCCAGTTATGGTTTGTGGGATTCCAGAAGTGAAAGCAGGAGATGGGATGTCTGGTGGAGTTTTACTAAGCTTTAAACAAGCAACAACAATGAATGGGTAATTGTATAGTATGGGCATACTGTGAAATATATAACCCTGTAGACAGTGGTTATCTCTGGGAACAAGAAAACCATCTCAAGCATGCAGAACAGGCAAGAAGAGGTTCTGTGGAAAAAATAAGAATTATAGGCTTTAGGTCACCAAAAGAACATGGTGATGAAGAAGAGAAGATGAAGTAAATGACCACCAGAGGTCACGAAAGACCTGGAGGGAGAAAAGACCCTAACCCTAATTTTATTACGCATGCTCAGACTATGTAAATGAGTTCCAGGAACCTATCAACATAAGACTGCCCTTTCTAGGAAATATAATGAATGTTCAGCCTATATATAAACCTAGCTTACATCAGTACGCACATTTGGAGGAGTGATCCCGTGTGCCCAGCGCTGCAATAAAGAAAATCTGCTTAGTAACTCTGCGTTGTTATTGAGTTTATCTCAGAATCCTTGCCCAGCCACACCTAGCCTCCCACTTCGCTGAGGAGTGTTAGAAAGCAAGGGGGCTTGGAAACTCTGACCTTTAAATTGGAAGTCCCAGAAAGTTCGAGAAACTTTTCTTCAAAACCTGGCAAATAAAGGAGATCTTATTTTGAGATGCTCAGACTGGGGGATTTAATTCAGATTAATCTTACAATGCTAGCTGCAGAAAGAAGCCCCCTGTTCCCAAGATTAGGAGCCAGAAACCACGTCCATAGTTAGAGACAACGTTTTGCAATATCTCTAACAGGTCAGGAGGCATCTGAGATTCCATGTCTGTCAGTGTCTTTGGCATGATCATTTCAGGATAGACTTAACAATCTGTCACCAGTAACGCAAAAACAGTTACATAAAGAGATCGTAACCAGAGCGCAAGGCCTCTGAAAACTCATAATCCTGATGGAAGATTTGAAAAGATCCTGACACTGAAAACTAACCTTTAGAAGCTGAATGGAGGGATTACCTCACTGGGAAGGTAATTGCTACCACAGATGTTGCCCTGGGGCACTACAGGTAGTTTATTTTCAATATTAGCCATCTTTCCCAGGTGTGGAGAAAATGGGTGCAATTTAGGATTAAGGAGGGCATACCTTTGATGAAGATAGATTAGAAATATCCACTCTAGCCAGCAGTCAGTGCTTTCCTTATCAGTTCACTCTGGATTCAAGTTTTAAATTCAAGTCTCCGGAAGCAAAGGAGATATGCAAAAACAAACTGGAGCTAATAGATCATGCTCTTAAATTTTATCTAGAGATTGGCTCTAGTAGAAGAAGTAGAAAAAAGGTTTGTTAGTATATGTGGATTTTGCTTAAAAGCTTGTATTGATAATAGTGAAAATACAGGGAAAACAACAGTATTACGTAAACTTTATGATACTTCATACTCTGAAACAAGGGTTAGCCCAGTGGGACTGAACAAAAGCTAGTTTGTATTTTTTTCTGGTGGGAGGAAATAATGGCAAGCTCTTACCATGCAAGGACTGTTGTTGACAGCTCTGAATGATTCAAAGGAGAACATATGTTACCACTCACAGTAACAGAGATGGTAAGGGTTGACCATCTTCCAGCCTCCACCTGCTTTTACCATCGCTCCACCCCTCCTTTCTACACCCCCTTCCTTAGGGATTTTGAAGGAGTGCTTTTCATGTAACCCATAGTTAGAACCAGACTGACAGTGGAATATTTGCAGCTTTCAAAGAGAACAAAAAAGTTCTACCTGACTCTAGAAGTGCAAAAGAGAGCAGATAAAAATAAAACCAAAGTTAAATATGGAAATGGCAGGAGATTTTGCCGACTTAAAAGGGAATATTTAACAGTATTTTTGGCACAGTAAATGGATGCAAAATTTAAGAAAGGTGATTTGGGGAAAATTGTCTAGAATATGAAGTTTGATGGCTACCCCAGTTTCTAAAAACTGCACACCAACTTTATTAATCAGTAAAAACCTGCAAACATGACATGATTTGTGCATGGGCATGGATTCAGCAGAGCTGCCTGCCCGGAGCCTGCTGCTTTGGCTCAAGAACTGCAAAGAGTTCCTTGAACCCAACTCAACACTGGTTGTGGCTGGGACAGCAAGTACTGTACGTGGCATTACCAACAATAAAATATATTCTCTGTTACCATTTGAAGACTACTAGAAATAAGTTAGGTTTTGGCTTTTAACAGACCTCCAAGGCAACTTACTGTAAGCAGAGTGTGCCTGGGGAACTCAGTTTCCAGCAGAGATGTGGCTCTGCCTCATGTTTTTAATGGTCTAAGATACACATGGATGACTCCAGGCAGGCACTCTGCCATGGTGGTTCCCAGGTGGTCAATTTGAGCCTGTATTTGTGAAAACTTTGCGAAAATGATGTTTTCCTACTGTCCCGAGAACTTCCTGCATTTACAAAACCTGCACAATCCCAAGCTCTTCGGCTTTTCAGTTGTGCATCTGTACAGAAACAGAACCAGTGAAATACTTCCCCACTCCAGTGAAAAACTGGTTGCTCCCAGTGGAAAACAGGCATAATAAAAAATCAGTAACAATGTCAATCTTGCTGGCATAGAAACATAGCATCACAGAATCATTTAGGTTGGAAAAGACCTATAAAATCATCAAGTCCAACTATTAACCCAGCACTGCTAAGTCCATCACTAAAGTATGTCCCTCAACACACATCTTTTAAATACCTCTGGAGATGGTGACTCCACCACTTCCTAGGCAGCCTGTTCTAATGCTTAGCAACCCTTTAGGTGACAAGTTTTTTCCTCATGTCCAATCTAAACCTCCCCCAGCATACCTTGAGGCCATTTCCCTCTTGTCCTATTACTTGTTACTTGGGAGAAAAGATCAACATCCACCTCACTACAACCTCCTTTCAGGTAGTTGAACAGAGCAGTAAGCTCTGCCCTGAGCTTCCTTTTCTTCAGCCTCAGTTCCCTCAGCCCCTCCTCACAGGACTTGTTCTTGAGACCCCTCACCAGCTTAGCTGCCCTTCTTTCATGAGTCATTAGCATCTCCTTTGAGAATTGCCACACAAATCTTAATTATACACAATACTTTTAAGACTTAAAAAGCATTGGATGCTTTTGGTTGTTTCAGATGGATTATCTAAGTCAAAAAAGTCCTCAATTTGTTTCCTGTATCACACAGTGGCATGCCGATGGTTTCATGAATAAAACGTAATAGTCCCAACTCCCAGATTTTTGCCACAGACAAAGGATTATTTCTGTGTTTTTCTAGAAGGTTGTACACAGGAGCAGACCAATGAGTATGTATATCACCAGCACATGCTAACTGAAGGAAAACAGTATCAGAACCAAGGAAATTACATATTTTTCAGTCATCCCATTGATTTCTGTTCATTCACACTGTCCAACAGGGTTTTCCTTAAGGATCAGATTAGAAATAGTACTGCCTTTGTCTTTTGTCATCAAGATCACAGAGCTATGTTCAGCACAAGTCAGCTACAACTGTAAAATAGTGTTTCTCTGTTAACCTGCCTTTTGTTGAGCATTTATGCCAAAGTCAACTGTCAACCTAGTGTTAATACTTCATGATATATCAGTAAGCAGCCCGGTCACATCTCCAGTAGAGTATTTCCCTATTAAACAAAAAAGCAGTATGAAAAGTTGAGTGTAGAGGAGGGGAAAGTATTTTTTTCTGTCTGCAGGAAGCCAAAGTATTTGTGTTCCTGAAGAATAGAATTCAAAAAGCTGCAAAGTCATCAGGAAAACGATGCACATGTTCTTCGGATAAATATAAGTGTTAGAACGTTTTAGGGGAGGAGCAGAATTGCCCAAGGCTCCCTGGCTTTGCAATCTGTCAAGGGAAAACTTTATCAATAATTTATTAAGAGGGGAATAGTTAGCAAGACAGTACCTCATGCGCACACCGTACTCTTAGTGGGAATAAATGCACTGCCGTGAGAGGACCAGCCTGTATGCATGGCTGCTCAGGGGCAGGAATTTGATTAAAGGCTGTGGCATTGCCCTGGCGGAAGTGAAAGGAGAGGTTTAGATGAGTGGAAATGGAAACCGAAACAGAAATGGAAGGCAAGATTTTATCCAGGTCAAAAATAAAGTCACCAAAACCAAAGAGGTAAAACCACCATCCGGCCCTGCACAGATCAGCCCTGATGGGGACACAGAAACCGCTGCATCAGGGCAGGAAGCTGCTGGTGCCTTCCAAATGAGGCTGCTTCTGCTTGGTGCCACACACAGGGCTTTGTGCTGAACACAGTGAATTGGTACCACGATAAAAATTTATCAGTAAATCATCCTAAATGCTGTCATCTTTGCTATAACCTGCTGTCTGAGTAATACCACCAGCTGTCATGACTGTCCCCTATAGGAAGTGGTTTCAGTGTTTTGACATGGGATGGACCATGAAGATGTTAATGCTGTAGACAGGGAGGCATGAGAATTTGGAGAGGCTGGAGCTGGCTGGCATGGGCTGGCATGTGGGCTCCTAAATGAACCCCCATGGGAGAGAAGGAAGAACTTTACAAAGCACAGAAATGGAGTCAGTGCTGGGGGACAGGGAAGGGCAGAGGCTCAGATTCCAGGAAAGGAATACAGAAACAGCAAGATGACAGCAAGGACTGCAGACACTCAAGGGCAGCAGCAGACAGTTTGGATCAGATCACATCTATCAGGTCAGGAAGACTCTGAAATTGGATCAGGTCAACAAAGCCACCCCCTTCTTCCAAGCATGAAATGGAAATTCTGCATGTGCATTACCATGAAATTTGCATTTAGCTTTGTCTGCTTAGGAGGATAGATGCTCATTACTGAGCTTTAAATATCCACCCCTTTTGGAAATAAACACTGAAAAACTCTGTGGGAACTTGCAGCTCACGGGCTTCCTCTTTTGTAGCAGAATCAAAGAACTACCTGACCTGAGTAGGTGTTAAGACTCTCACTGTATGTGTCCTTTTCAACAGGAATTTAAAACGTTTGGTGTTTCCTGGGATCTGGCCTGAAACCCAGCTTTGAGCAGAGAGCCAAAAGACTGCAAAAATGTTTGATAGTGACCCAGAGGAGTTTACATCCCAGGAAAGGAATTGCCACAGGCAGGAAGCAGCACTATGTTTCCAATCCTCACTCTCCTGAATGCAGAGAGCTGTGTCCCAATCACGTAACTCAGACAAGTGGTAAGAAATAAGCATGTTATTAATTTAGGAATTTATTATTAAAACACATTGGTTGTCTGTGAGAACAAGCATCTCCTAGTTGAGATGAAGATCTCTGTGATCTTCTATTCAGACCTAGCAGTGGGTTGGGTTATTTTAAAGATGCTTAAGTTAAAGATACAAGATAAGTCTTTGTTTTCTTTGCTTTGCTTACAGTTCTCTGCAGCTGGGCCAAAAAGGATGGGAAAGACTAGCACAAATCTAATACCTCCGCTCAGCACACTGAAGCAGGTGACTGAAGCAAATAATCTTTAGAGATATGGAAAGGCACAGGTATGATGGGAAAGGCCACAATGCTAAGACCTGATAACTGATGAGCAGATGATGTTGGGTGAGCTCTATATGCTGCTGCAAAGGTTTTTTTTCTTGAACATAGGAAGTGGACAAATTGATATTGTCATCAGTAAGATGTTGAGGAAATGTTGAGTAGCATCCTTTAAGAAACTGTATCTCAGTCCCTGTGCTCCAACAGTTCAGTCATCTTGACATAAATTGTATCACCAGAATGGCAACATAACTGCAAGAGGACTAGAACATTTTGCGTGGACACCAAGTTCAAGATGAAATCCACCTCATCACATTGATCAGCCAAGTAACTATGCTTGCAGAAGTTGTGCAGAAACCTAGATGTCAATGAACAAAACTCTTTACCTCAGAAGATATCTTCTTAGATAATGACTATCAATGGCAAAGGATCTCTTTCTCTTCTCATTTAACTTTACATTTTCACATTTGAATTGCAATAAATTCAGATTCAAAAGGCCCCAAGTTATACCTGTAGGTCTCTAAGTGAAATTGTATTTCTCTTTCATATTGCATTATTCAGATAAATTATGACTACTCTGCTAGGTGCAGAGACAAACACTGTATCTAAATTAATGCCTAGTTTAAACCAGAGGCCACCAGGATGACTGCATGACCAGACCCAATTATGGTGTAAAGAGGTGGAGAATTCTAATCACCAGGGATGAATTTCTGACCCACAGAGTCATTTAGATTTAGTGAGTTACAGTAAGAAGTTGTTTGTAAACCTCAGGTATTGGATTAAAGTCCAGAGGTCTTAGAATTGATGGACCGTGAAGTCTCTTAGTAATCATAAAAGAAGCGCTTGACCCAGAGTTTATTTTCTGTCCTCTGCACGCTACCTCTTCCCCACAGCAGATGCATAATACAAAGCCTCTCTTGCAATGGCAAATCTGTCTTTTTGACTCAATGATTCATTGCCTTCTCCCAGTGACATCCAGCTCTTTCGGACATATCCCTGGAGGGCAGGATGCTCAGGCGTGTACTCCCTGCTGGATGACATGCTTTCAGGGCTGGGGAGAAAGGTGTGTGGATTACTCCAAAAGGTGTCACATCCAAGAGTCGGACAGACAGTGATCAAACGTTGCCAACAGAGCCAAAAAAATCCTCAGCAGAAGGTGGTGCAAAACAATTTATGAGAAGATTAGTTCCCTATGTGCACCCTTGACACCACTCATTCCAGGGCAAGAAGGGATTCCCCAGGTGATTGCATCTAGACTCTGGTGTTGGAGACAGACAAATTATGTGCCATTTTCAAAATAATTTAGTCTTATATCCTGGCACCATCCAGAAACTGTTCCAGAGCTGCCTCCTCTGATGGGTAGCAATTTCTAACTCAGTCTCTGTGTGTCAGTTCTTTCACCTGTATTGATCTTCTCTCCTCTGGTGCTGAGTACTCCTCCTAAGCATTTGCTCATCCTCATATATTTGCTGTTAGTGGTCATATACTCATTCATCCTTCTTTTGCTAGGCTGTAAGCATTATACTCTTTTGCTCTCTTTTCATAAAAAAAGATTGCTTTGATTTTACCCACTCTACTTTGCTGCTCCTGTCAGTTTGTGATTAATCTCACTTGCAAGTAGGTGGACAGAATTTTCCACTTACATCTTATATAGGAAAATGTTACATTTCCTGATTCCAGTGCCTTATGCAGTGGTGTCACTACTTACCTACCTCTACTAGACGTGGTTCTCCCAAAGTAACCTACCAAGGTATTTGCTTTTTCATAGCCATACCACATCTGCGGCTCATATGCATCTTGTGAAAGAAGGTATTTCTCTTTCTTTATCATTTCTTCTTTATTGTCAATTGCATCATTTGGCAAGGATTCTTCAAAAAGATTGTCAGTAACTTTCCTGACACTGATACAGCTCCTTTCTGTGCAACTACTAAAGCCTCCTTTTCAGTCCTTTCCTTACTTACCATAGCATTCTTGCACCGGTCCTCATGTTTTCTGATTTTACTGATAAATTCCCATGTGGCACCGTCTCAAATGTTTTTTGACTTTTTTATCCCATGGATATACTCTCTTTACCAAAGCAAGGTAACAGGCAGCACAACATGCTCTGCCTTTGATAAACCTGTGAGGTTCTTTACTCTGTTTTCTGCTCACATCCATGTGTTTGTTTGCTCCTTGCCTTCACACTCATTCACAAACAGTTGTGACAGTTACAATCAGATTATTACCATTTAGTTGTCCCTACCACTTTCCCTGCTTTTCTCCTCAGTCACAACACTGTTCTCCAACAGTTACATACATTTCTAGAGTTGCTACTGCGAATGCAATTTCACCTTTCTGGCTCTTGGTATTGCAGGACTGCTGTTCTCCAGTCTCCCCAAGAGGAGCACATCAACTTCTTTGTGTTCGCTGTTCTCTCGCATTTACCAACATATTTTCCCATACCTGCACTCTCACTGCCCAGGACACCTTTACTTCCAGGTCCAGCCCCATCCACTTTTTTGAGAATTGATGCTAGATGAACAGTTAGGTTTTGACCTATATTTTGCTTATCCTTAAAGGTCAAAACCTTCATTCCTTGTTCATTCACTAAGCCTGAGATGAAAGGGGAAGTCTAGTGGTCATCACAGCACAGACAAGAGAGAAGATGGCCAAAAAATGTTAGTAAGGCACAGCTACATTTAAATGTAAGCCTCCCTTGCTGTGAACTGCCCTGTTTCATGGATGTTTCATCTGACCATGAAGGATTTCATTACCACCTCTTTGAAATATCAGCACATTCAATGTCACAGCCCTCCCACCTTTAGTTTACTGACTGCCATTACTTTACAGCACTAAGTGCACTCTACACTGAGCTCCTCACAGCAGATATTTGCCATTTTAGAGGTCCACAAAGAGCTGTGCCTAAGAGGGTCTCTTAGTATAAAACTATAAGAAAGCAATAAAGATGACTGGAGTGCAATTATAGTTGCTAAGTCAGTTTTAAAAATGGCATCTTAAGTCAAGATCATCCAACAAATAGGCAAAGGATAGGCTGCAACTGGGAAAGCGTCGACTCTTCTGCTAACCCTGCCCTGGCTCTGTGACCTTGTGCCATTGTTTCATCTCTCCAGGCATCCCTTTCCTCTCCTACCTTTTTGTTCACTTGTCTAGTTAGACTGCTGGATCTCTGGGGACAGAAGTGGATTTTTCTTTCATTTCTTTTTGGTGCCTGATGCTTCTCACAACATAAAAAATATACCAACCCCCTCAGGTTATGTTTTTGCTTTAACCCTCCACCCCCACTTGAAAGCTGAGCTATTCTCTTCCTGCCCTGAGTGTGGTCCTGAGCAGATGCACCACTTGGGAGTGTGAACTTTCCTCTCAGCACACAGCGTGTGTACGTGGCAGCAGGGCTGCAAAGCAGCCAGGTGGCTGCCTTCTTCACAAGCCAAAACTGGAACTTTATTTGAAGTAAACCTCAGGGGAGCAAGAGTACCTTTTTCACTCTTTAAAGGGCTATCCCAGAAGGTACAGCACTCATTTCTTTTTGTATCATGCCAGAGGATTTACAGTAGAGTAGGTTTTTCTCATTTTCACAGGGTATTCCTATCTTGTCTCTAAATTACTTAAGCCCCTTTTGTCTGCTACCAACTTTCTAGGGCTGCTGGTGTCCATAATGTCTGTCCTAGCCAATGAACATCACAACATTCTGCACATGCCCCAGGTGCTGAGAAGGTGCATCTATGCTGCTGCTTCTTAGCCCATCCTCTAGCACACGTTGGTGCCCTGTAAGATATTAGGAAGTGCTTCACAAAACCTTTACTAGAAATAAAGCTCAAATTCACTTTTTTTTTCCATATGTGGAAGTGAAACTCAGCGTGAGAGAAATAAATAATCACTGCACACTGGCCTTATTTTTGTTTAGTTACATATAAAAAGCATTGCAGCATCAGCTTAGAAGGTGATACCTGAGGTTTTTTCTTTTCCCAGAAGCTTTCATCGTTCTCTGATTGAAAGGGAAGTCAAGAGGCTATCCTACCCACGCCTGTGGCCTTGGCTCCCTAACAGCACATCTTGTATATGAGACATGTATTAGTTCTCCTGCCTTCACCCTGAAGAGCAAAGCCACCTCACTGTACTCTCTACTTTCCTTAGGAGAAAGTCATGAATAAATGTGAAGAGACAGGTAAGTAAGGAAAATAGGAGCAGCCCTCTCCAATGGATTGGCTCAAGTCTAGCTCAGAAGAAGTCTGAGAATCTCTACCCATTGTCAAATTACGTCAAAGGATCCCTAACTGCTTTGAGCAGGTCTGTCCAATGCAAGAAGCTCAGCACGGGTGATAACATGACATTTTCACCACTGCTAAAGCACATTTTCAGATACAGCAGGGTGTGGAGATTGCGTTTTCAAAGGCAGAAAGCTTCCCTTTTTCTTCGTATTGCTTTTCAATAGATTACTGAGAACTCACTGGTGTTAAACTTCTGGGGCTGATTTCTGCCATAGATGTGTGAGATATGCTTCTTCAAGACTCGTTAGCAAGGTTTGAACCCCTGACCTGTGGAGCTGAACACAGATCCACACCTCTCAAACTCAAAGCTGAACTTCACCGGCGGCATTAGACTCTTATCTTCTTAGACAACAGGGATGCGTGACGTACACTTTGAAGGCACCTGCAAGTTCTCCTGAAGCCAACTATCTGAGGGCAAGGATTCGGCTTCTCAGTATTTTGCGGATTTTCTTGCTCAGACCAGTCAATTAAAACACACTGACATTTGCCACAATACTCCCTTTCCAGCTGTCTTTTAGGGTTTTTCAACAGGCTTTGGTGCCCAGCAGGAGCTCTAACTGGAGCGACTCTCTGACATTTTAAATTCAAGCAGCCGTGACACTTGTGTGGAGCAACCCTTCTGAAGTCAGTCACGTAACGCTCCCCTCATCCACCTGTCCGAGCAGGTCTGACTTGAGTGAAAGTTTGTGCTGACAGAATGAGTTTTCTCTGGTAAATTTTTACTTGTATTTATTGATGAAGGTAGAACCCATCATAAAATATTTCCCATTTTCATAGGCCAAAAGAGAGAGATAACGTTGTTTAAAAGAAAAAAGAGAGAGAGAGACATGAACTTCCTGTCTTAGACCAAGTCCAGTAGGAATATGACAGGGGACAGAGATGTTCTGAGCTCTGAACGTATCATAGTGGGCTGTAGAATGCCACAGGAACACTGCTGGTTTCTACAGGGTCAGCAGCACCCACTGGTGATTTCTTCTGTTCGGGTTCTGAGAACATTGAAGCATGAAACTTGGAGAGTAGGGTGGAAGGAGGAAGAGAAGTGGAAATAGAAAGGCACCACCATGTTTCTATGCCTGCCTGACTGGGGTGATGGTCCCAGACGAGGTGGAACCCCACTGAATGCTCTCACAAGAGTAAAAATCTGCCTGCTTAATGGTACACTTCCCAAACAATCACTGTGGTCCTCTTCAGTACATTTCAGCGCTCAGTCCTGTATCAACTTGCTTTTACCTTTTCTCGTAGCTATGTGACTGAAAAGGATGCTATCCCAACAAAAGGGTTTGCCCTCTGGATAGAGACTCAAACCTACAAGCTGTGAAGCCAAGTGATGGGGTGGGGAGAGGGGGCTTTACCTTATCTCCCTTTCCCCCTGATGCTGACAGGGTGGTTTTCCTTTTGCCCTGTAATCTTGTTTGTATAGCTGAGTATTTCACCTAAGGAGGAATGGTGCTGATACAGGCTAAGCTCACTAGGTCCAGCTCTGGAAGAACTGAAGGGTCTGTCCTTTGTCTCCTTGTGTTTCTACTCTCTGGAGACACTGAGTGCTCAAGGCTCATGCCAATTTTGCAGAGCCCTGCCACTTGTGCCTCAGTGTCTCCTCACTGTCTTGCAAGAAGCAAAGCAGTACTTTGATCCTCTGTATCACAGCAGTGCCGTCACTCCTGGCACAGAGTAGAAAAGTTAGATGCTGACCTGAACACACACACAAAAAAAGCAGAGCTGATTGATTGGAAAATGTTCAGCAAGATACTCCCTGTTAAGAAATTATGAATTGACAAGAGCCTTTGCTCTATTTTTAAAGGTTTTTTTTCTCCCAAGACCAGATCATTTTTGTTGGAGAAGATGAGAAAACAAAATCCCCAATCACTAGTTGAGGAGAGAAGGGAGACACAAATCACTCTTTCCCAAAACATGCTTACACACAGTTGTTTACTCAGAGTGGTATCAGACATGGAAGGAAGGTTGAAAGAATCCCTCCCTCCTAAAAAGCAGAGAATCCACAGTGCATGCAGGATAGGGACTCAACTACCAAGCTGTTTGTTCTCTGATATCTACTCTATTCCTCAACCTCCTTTCCTCATTTTTGAGGAAAAATAAGTAAACACAAACAATTTGATAGGTCTCCAATGCACATGGGTTTGGCACAAAGAATTCCTTGAAGCTCCAACATTTTTCATGAGACGGGAAAATGGATTCACGCTCAGTTCTGGTGACAACAAACCATTTTCTGCTCTGAGCAGTTTGCATTCAAAGCTACCTCTTAATATCCATCCCTCAGCCAGCTCCTGAAATATGTGCTGCTTCAAATGTGCTTCTGTTGGGTTTTTGATTAGCCCTCAAAGGCTAATCTACCTCATGAGAATTTAGTTGCATAGGATGTTGGTAAGTAAGGACCACAGTGCATTAATGCCCAAGTAAAAGGCATTTTTATTCAACATGAAATACCATTCTTATTATTCCTCTTAATTATTTAAATGGGCTTGATATTAAGAGGTAGATACATTCACAAACACCCAGGAACTATTATTCTTGTTTGTTTATGCAGGGAAAATTGATAAATTCATATAATATAAAACAAGCGCAAGAAAAATAGTAATTTTACACAAATGTCTTACTAGTTAAATGCTTCCTTCTATTTCACGTGATTGAGGCGGTCAAGATTGACAGAATGAGAAGAGCTCTTCAAAACTAAACATTTCTTCCAACATTCTCCTGTCTGTTTTCTTTCACACACAGGAATTGCCCACAACAATGAGCTCTGCAGCAATTTTAATGACTTTTGTTAAGCCTCCAAATAAGGGGAGGAAAAACTCACCTACAGGGAAAGTTGGCAAGTATAAAAGTAACAGAGGGCCAGAGAGATTTCACCCAGTTGAAATACTTCTTTTTATAAGGCCACTGAACTTTTCCAAAGAGTAATCTACAGAAACAGAACCCCAGCCCTGCTGCACAGCCCGGGATGCTGATGCGGGAGCAGCTGCATTGTCACAGGCTGCAGACTCTGGCACAGGGATGAAACTCCCTTTTGGGGCCAGCACTCCTGAAAAAAATATTATTACATGCCTTATTAGAGCCTGTTCATACTCAGAGGCTGTCATCTGGAACAATGAGGTCTTTCTTATGCCTTACAAAATATCTACCAGCCTCATGCGGATGGCTTAAATGAGCAAAGATGCCTCAAATGACAAGAGGCAACCCCTCAAGATTAGCCATAAATGAGAGTATCTCTGATGCTGCTGCATGTTGTGTCTTGTGGGTCCACGTGAATGTGGCAGGAATGGGATATTGCCAATTAGCACCTTTCCCTTAGACATGTTTGTAGCTACCATGAGGAAAGGGCAGTCAAAATGAACCATGTTTTCTTGATGAATTTTCTCTCAAGGAAGTCTCTTCAGTGCTCTAAGAAAAGGGCAACACAAAGAAAGGAAAGAAGAAAAGCTTCAACCATGCATCAGCTCAAACCAGCTGAGAACATCAGCAGCCACAGAGTATTTGATCCACTTTTGCTGACTGCCACTAGTAATAACTCCTTTTACTCTGAGGTTACATTGTTCTCCTTCAGTAAAATGAATTCCTACAGTGGGAGTTACAGCAGGGGGGACAGAGAGACTCAAGTTTTGCAGAACATGTCTATTCATCTCACACCTAAGTGATAAGGCTTGTCTTGCACCAGACTGGCACAAGCCGGTGAACCAAGGATGTTTAGCCAAGACAGTGACACTCCTGCCCTATCTGTAGTCTGAAGATACTAAAGGACCCCAAGCTGGGATTCTCCAGTACCTCCTACTATGATTTTCACCAGTTTGAATGGGTGTGAAATACTCCCCTACTGACTGGTGAGTGTGCAAATGACTGTGAAGGGCAAAAATGAGCCAAGGCACTGTTGCTTCCCTTCAGTCAAAAGGTTCTGGCTCATCCACACAGGCACCCTTCAGCCTTGGCCCTAGGAGGTGTTTGCAACTGGGCCAAGCAAATAAAAACTGTAAACCCTCCCAGCCCTCATCTGTGTGCTGCCTTCCCTTTACAGAGGAATTAGGGTCTGCACACAGCTTGAGACTGGGGAGGACAAGAGCAAGACCACACAGGACAGTTGCACCAATTCTTGTTGGCATTGGAAGTGACAGCTGTGCATATCATCAGCCCCAAAGTGGCACGAGCATGGTGAGGCCTCAAGTGTAAAGATTTAATAAGGATTAAGCCTTGTAGAATGAGGCGTGCAAGTCAGAGTAGCCAGTGGGAGAACCATTTTCGTGGAAAAGGACAACCCTTAGCTCTCCATCTGTCTATCCGCAGCGCCTGATGACTCCTCATTTTCCAACCTCGCAATAAAATTATTACGCAGTTTAAACATTCATTTAAACAAAATCATTTCTAGATGATTTCAGACTGTTACATTCTGCTTGATTACCATTTTCCTTATTAATTCCATCATTATAGCTGCAGCATGAATTTTATTTGTTTTAGGTAGATGAAAGGCAAAGAGAGACGTATAAATCTTCTAGTGATCCCCTGTAGCTAGCAACCTTTCTGTTTGGAAAGGCCAACAGATGCAGGTATATTTACCCTTCTCCAAATATGACCAAGTAGAAGTTGAAAATTATACGTCAGCTGTTTCTGTTTGTTCTAAATATTTAATTAAGCTGTCAAATATTCGGCATTAAAAATAGACTGTATTTCTGCTTAATGTCATTAATATAAATTAGTGTGTTTAAATTATCTTCAACTTTTTAAATGGAGTTTGTAATAAAATTTGAGGTGGATATGGAACTTAAATATCGATCCTTGTTTGCTACTTTAATTTCACTGAGCACTAAGATAAGAATTTCTGGCATAACCTATCATAGGAAATTCAGTCATGATTTATGAAAGCCTCATTTAACATTAATAGAGCTACAGGGACCATTCGCCCCTGGTCAGTGCTGTATACTTAAGGCAGAGTACAAAAAATGTGCCTTAAAACGTGCTTTGCAGTGGATGCTTTGCACAGGAGTAAAGAGAGAGAAGGAGTGGGATTTCAGCTTTACTGCTCACCCTTCACTGCAAAATAGTTGTTGGAGTAACAGAACCAAATTGCACTGAGCAGTTTCAGGTAGGGTGGTCCTGTACCTCAGGAAATGCAAACGAAATTCTGCCATCCTTGTTCCCAGGGGCCTCCAGTTGACAGCACATGCCCTGGAAGAGTATAAAAAGGGCTGTAATAGTAGTAAACGGATGGCAGAAGAGACCCTTCAGCCCCAGGAGGAAAGGTGCAGGAAAGTCTCCAGAGCAGGGGTCCTCCATTCCCTTCCTCCCTAAATGAGCTACATCAAAATTCTTCTCAGATATAGAGAGAAGGAAATAACATAGCTGTGCTGAGCTAGTATAGAATTCTGTCCTAGAGAATTACTGATAAGCCAAACACTTAACCTAATAAAGTAAAATTGCATCAATACACTGAATGCACTGTATATAATAACACTAATAAATGTTGGAATCTTCCTCCACGTCTGTTGTGAATGTGTCTTGAGAAGTTTGATAATTTTTGGAGTACAGTGTCTAAAAACCCCAAAACTTCTCCTCCTTTATCTTCTCATTTTAACCAACTCCAGCATTACCACCTTGCTTCTTGCCTAGGCTGCTGTAGGGAAGGGAACCTGCCCTCTCCTGAAACGACAGTGCCCTCCCTGCTATTCATTCTGTGCACATCTGTGGAATCGGATATTATTGAGTTCTTCATATTTTCTGTAGTTAAGGTTAGGAGTGATATGTCCCACTGCAGTTCCTACAGCTGGGTATTCCTCATACTTCTGTCCAATGTGCTTTCTTAGCAAATGGAGGGTAACATTACAAAGCGTTCTGCTCCATCCCAATCCTCCGAGCCATACACTGACTGGCATCTCATTGCTTTCCCCAGTGTCCCACTCAGAGGTTTGATAGCCCAAAGGCTGAGCTTCAGACAGCAGTTCCTTTTAAAAGCAAGTTACCTTTTTAATGAATCCTTATCACGGGTAATTATTCTGCTCACAACTAGATGACAAGCTATTGGATCTAGGGCTGGGTAACAATATTCTGCCTCATTAAAACCTCACTCAAATGTTCTGACTCTGCGTTGCAGACACAATCATCATCTGTTTCTGCCACGAGCAGTAATTTCACTGTAATCAACAGGCTAAGTTACAAACTACAAAGTAGTACCTCCTAGCATTCATTTGACAAAAGAAAATCTTCCAAACCAGTAAATTCTTTCCAGTAGCATTCCTAGCTTTCACACATTCCTGACACAAACAATCCCAAGGTAATTTTTTTCTGCAAGAACAGAACTGGGAGGTCAAGGAGCGGACTCGTGCCAGTGAATACAGAAGCTGACCATTGCAACAGTGATTTGCAGCCAAACAAACTGAGCAAGCAAATTCAGAATTAGCTTAACTATTTGCAACCAAGACTTCCAAAATTCTTTTGCTAAGGATATAGAATTTAAGCCACTATTTTCTGTGTGTGTGAGACAGAGAGACTGTGTGACAGTCCTGCTATAATAAAACCAAATTCAACACAAGAGCAGATGTCTCAGGGATGTTTCTTGAAAATTGTCTGCCAACGAAAGCTTGTAAAGTACTAAAAGTCGTAACATGAACACACACTTCATTAGACACTAGACAGCCAACCACAAGATATAACCAGAGGCAAGCAGACTGCATTAACTCCAGTATGTGCAGACCAATGTGCTTTTAAAAGGGAGGACCCAACACCCAGCGTCTCTGCTGCTTTTAGCATTAAGCACTTTGTTTCACAACAGGTCAGGTGTGATAACTCTACTCAGTGATGTAACAAATCCTCCCAGAAGCTGAAGTAATGAGCAACTTTTTTTTTAAGTGTGAATTTCTGAGAAGAAGGACTTCAAGTGAAATGCCTGGAATAAGTGAAAATTGGTGTTTGTTGATAGGCAGTCTTTGTGGAATTTTTCAAATCAATTCCTTGCACAGTTCCCATGTTGTCTTTGACATTTGGAAGCCCTTGAGATTTAAACATTAATCCTGGCTCATCTGTATCTGTGGGTTTTAACAACAATATATTTAAAGTTTCATCCTACAGAGGATCTGTAATCTTCTCAGGAATTTTAAAACACTACAGAAAATAAGAGCATTTAGTGGAAAAAATAATGAGGCTGACACAGAAAATATTAAACAGTTAATGACCTCACTTCCACTAAACTGAGAAGGATAATTAAAACCCCTTATCTTTGTTCAATTTAAAGGGCAAGTACCAGTAAAATGAACCACCTAGCAAGCAGAGCCAGAAAGGGTTGTACCACTGCCCTTCACAAGGTGTCAAGACTGGATCCCTGGTTTGACACTACTGAAGCCACAAATGGTGGCACTGCAGTGCTGGTTTCTAATACCCTGCTATAAACCAACAGTTTCTCAATGGTGGTGTCACAAATAGTGAAGAAGCCACCAGAGTCAGGCTAAAAATTACAGAAGAAAAAAAAAAGGGAAGATTTTTTTTTTACCTAGATCTGTTGTTTCATCCATTGTATAGCTTGGCAGTCATAGCTGAAGGAGATGTGCTCCAGAGCAGGAGTAGGAGCAAGCTGCCTGTCATCAGGGGGCTGGCTGGGTTGAGTTACTATGGTGTCCCTCTTTCCTGGGAAGTTTCTTCTGGGTTGATTGAAACATGAAACAAATCTCAACCCTCCTTCTAGGCTAAGACTGACTCTTTACAGCTTGTTTTCACTGAGGACCTATCATCTTCTGACCAATGGCTTTACTGTTTCAAGGGCAAATATTTGACTCTCCTACCCTGTGCACCTATGAGACAGGGAAGGAACATGCCTTGTCCATATATTTGAGAATCAGCAAAAGGGATCTGCACATCTATGAACATTTTTGCATGCCAGCATCCTTGTCTAGCGAAAGCATTCAATGTATCCTTGTAGAAAACTTAGAGGCTTCCATTAGGGTTAAATGTTGTCATGATTAAAGCAAAGTAATTTTTACACTGAAACATGTTCTCCAAATTTCCTCTCATTTTGAAAGGAACTGTAAAACAAAATCACAGCATGCTTTGCAATTTATACTGCTGTATAAGCACACTTTCAATCCTATTGAGGATTTGATTTCCCACTTTCCTGACAGGAAAAGACTATATCATTGTCATAAATACAAACAATGGCTTTAAGTAACCATAGTTACTCTATCTAGAAAAAAAAAAAAATTCAAAATAAAAGCTCAAAAGATTAATCACTGGACTAATCCCAAAGACAAAATGATTTTCTCTTTTCCAAGAAGGAACCCAAATGGTCTGTGATGCAGGGCAGTATCAGCTGGAGATGTGCAGAAAACACTACACATGAGCAAGCTGTTTGGCAAAACATTTTGTTTTGACACTGGAGAAAAAAGACTTTTACATGCTAAGCACGATTTCTTCACCTTGTTGCCTGCTAGATCAGAAAACATTGACATGTCTGGACCAGTCAGAGAAGGTTATACAATGTTTTCAGAAATCATTAGGTTTATTATAGAACATCAGCAGGAGGATGATACTGGTAATTATTTAAACAGGTGATTATGCAAAATACTATTACCAAACAATTTCTATCTCTCTTCAGAGAAACCCAAAAAACGTTTTCCATTAGTGAGAATCTGATTCTGCTGTCATCCTTCGAGTTAGGATAAGTAATAAGTAGAGATAAGATAAATGCTTCGAGTCACTGTATAAAATCAATATGCAATCAATGAATTTTGTATTTATGTTCCTACATAACATCCCAAGCGTTACCTGCAAGAGTGTTTGTGATCTTAAAGGACAATCAGAGAGCAGTTTAATGACATCGTATCAATTTATCATATACAGTCACTCCAAAAGAGGTCGATTATGAGTCTTGTAGTCTTATAATTGCTTATATCAGTTAACTCTGTCTTCAAACATATTGGGGGAAACGTGAAAGAGTACTATCTACAGAGCTGTTCTGCTCTGGGTTGCAAACAAGCTCTGATGGCCTACAGAGAAAAAGAAAAAAAAAAGGCATAGTGTTTCAACACTGTAAATATTACAAATGTCAATAAAAGATGGAATAAGGCACCTGCACAGTTAGCAAATAGGTTTTTTTCACTCTGAGTTCTAAGCTGGACAATGTCACCTGAGCCATAGCTGTTTAAATGGTCAGCTATTTTGGTGTGCAGACTTGGGCACTTGGCCTGAGCTGAGCTAGGCACTATGTCATTGAGCTGCCTACCACTGTGGGGTGGTGGAGTTCACCGTATCACTTGGACAAAACTTTGGTTCATACACTGTACCTGTCCTTCTTCCAATCAAAAACTCTTGGAAATAGGGGAGCTTTATCAGGGATCACACATGGCCAGTACAACAAGAAAAAAATTGAGCTCACTTAACTTTTGACATCTGAAAAATGGAGAGTTACATCAGACCATCTCGAGTTGGGGTCTTGTTTATAGTCAAAGCAGAGAAATTGGCACTTCTAGGGTGGGAGTCACGAGACCAACTTTACATGTCTGCTTCAGGATGGGATGAATTGCACCATAGATCCCAGTGACTTATACTGACTAAATCTCAATTGATTTACTCGTGGAGTAGTCAATGGACATACTGACTAGTTCATACAGGTGTCTGCATTGCAGATATCTAGATTTACTCAGACAAACCTCTGTGTGGGGCCATAAATAGTTTCCTAACCATAGGTGTACTTGTCATGCAAAATGCTCTTGGGTATCCGGAACAAGAGTCTTGCAGGCATGACACAAGGTCTACAGAAGACCTGCCTCCAGCAGTGACACTGGTTGGGTGGGAGATCCCTGGACATCCCAACTGGTCCCAGATTGCATTTGAAACTGAACTGACTATACACAGAAAATGAATTCCATTTTCAGACAAGCCAGGCCCCCGCGCTGCCTTTTATGATTACGCAGTGGCAGCAGCAACAGATCGGGGTTGTGCGTGTGCCCAGGGAAAGGAGTTTGGCCACCTGTGCCCAGCAGCCACATCATGCTGTAGGCTGTCCTCTGCCAGGCAGAAGGTCCTTCCCGCTGCCAACTTCAGGCCCTGCTGTAGAGCTCCCATTGCAGTTACCACATTATGCAGTTTATCTTGCAAGCTTACTGAGCTCTGCTTCAAGAGCTGACAAGTTGCTTTGCCCTTAATAAACTAACTGAAAGGTAGCTTTGTTGTTAGCAATCCAGTCTAAATTTATTCATGGAAAATTTATCGTAATTTTGTGTTGTTCCAATTCCAACCTCTGGCTGAAACATTTCTTTCTCCTCACTTGTGCCTTCTCCTCTGTTTTACTCACAGGCAACAACACTTTCCTACAACATTCACATGCTGCTTTTTTCCAAAGGACAAGAAAGGAGAACAAAGAATCCAGGTTTTCATCCTGGGGAAATGAACACATAGTCTCCTCATTTGTAAAGTAAAAATTCTGCTTAACTAACCCCATACATCTCTGTCCAGTTCACAGCTGGAAAGGAACCATTTTAAAGTGCAAAATATTTTTCTTCTCTAACACTTTAGAAAGGATTAAGACTGGTCCTTCCTTTATCTGGTTTGGTATTACAGGGATTACATCTGGTAGAAGCATTGTTGTCTTTCAAATCCAAAGTGTGTAACTAACTCACTTTCAAAAATAAAACCAGGACTCTCTCAGATTAAAGGCTGCTGAGGTGAGCCAGACACTTCTGTCTTCTTCTCTCTATGCTTTTCTCTACCTTTCCGTACAGCTTTCTCTGCCTTTCCATACTAAAACATCAGTCTTGTTGCAAGTCATGCACATGAGGTAGAAGTCATTAGAGATTAGAATGAAATACATAAACTTGAATATCAAATGCACTAATGAAGGCTGGAAGAAAAAACAGTAAAAAGTATGATGGAATAAAACCATAATCCTTTCAGAATCTATGAAACACAACGTATTTCCATCAGTCTCAAGCTGTGCTCCAGGAAGGATATGAGTCTAGTACTGAAGTCCAATCAAAACTTGCCCTTACTCCGAGACATAGTTGAACTGTGAGAAGAAGAAAACTGATGCTTGATCGGACAGAGATCGATGCTGTAAGTGTCAGTAGATACTCTGCTATTTGATTTTATTGATTTCTTGGAGTTTCTAAGTTCTGCAAGTTTGTGTTAGTTTCGAAGATGCCCCAACAGATTGTAGGTTAACTGCCAATCAAGCTCTGACTCTCTATAGTGCTGGACACATGGTATCCCATCACCTTATCCAGCTCCTTGGACACCTGCCTGGTGGTTTGTCAAGAAACTTCAGTGATTTTCCTGACCAGCAGCCCAGGCTCTCATGGCTTCTCAGGAGTTACTACTGGCCTCATCCACTTACTATCAATATGGGCTTTTTTCCCTTAAACAACCCTAACAACGGGATGAGTCTGCAAAGAAAGAAGACACCAATTTTTCCTATGACCAGTTTTGGGATTTTAAGGGCTCTGAAGAAGATGCTGTAGCTAGTATGAAGATCTGAATTGATCTACAGACTTTACACCATAAAAAAAGGAAGAGTAGTGGTGGTATCTTTGTTCCCACTGTCTAGCTGTGCTAAATTCAGTTCAGCACTGTCCTTGGAGGGAATTTGGCCTTGTGTAAATATTGATTGACTATAGAAATATTCATTGATGGTGCTATAGAAAAGCAAATTTATGTTGAACATGCAACTTATCTAAAGACCGTGTTATTGAGTGGCAGCAAATAAAAATCCATATGCATTCACTTCCTGACATAGCAACGAGCATGAGGCACAGGCACTATGGCAAAGCATTTGTGTTCTCAGGAGGATGCAGAGTGCCATGGGCTGAATGGAATATCAGTAGCTTCACAGGACTTTTAAATATCCAGTACTGGTGTTAGAAACTGGTCAACAATTGGCCTGTTTTACTTATTCCATCAAATGCATACATTCAGAGTAATGTTTCATTTCTTTATGATAGCAAGTAAGCTATGACCTTGAACAGTAAATCCATCAGTGGGTCATAAGCAGCATGGGCTGAATACGGATCCCTGGGTTGTGAAGTTATGTGTGAACTACAAGAACACAATCTGCCTCTAGAAGGGACTCTTCATGAGTCTAGAAACTGTAAAATAGTTCTGCTGAGCAAACCATATAGAAGTTTATGAATCTCCATGTGACCACCATAATGACTTGTGATGATTTGTATTGTCAAACCTTCAGCACAGCATATCTGTCTAAAAGGATAGATTTCAAAAGGACGTACAAAAATACCTGCCCTCCAAAAATCCATAATGTCTGTGAGTTCACCCTAAATCCCAGCAAATTTAACACAACCTTGTCACAGATTCCAGTGATGTTTGGACCAAGCTGTTTATCCTGTTGTATAGAAAACACCATGAAACTGTCCAGTTCAGGTTTTGATGAATGGACAAGTTATAGGTCACTGTTGTGTGCTGCATCAGTTCCTCTCGCGGTGTTGTGCAAAGCAAAAACATTCATTCCATTAGCTGTCAGAACACAAGCTTGTCTCAAGGAAGTGCATGTCTTCTGCACAGAGATATGAACCCCGGGAGTTTTTGATGAGGTAGTCTTAATCTATCTACGATGCAAAAGAGTTCTGTGTATTCATGAAATATACCCAAGTTCCCAGCACCTTCAGTGTGACACAAAAAAAATCACCAGAATGAGCAACTGTTGTTATATCAGTGCAACCCAAACACGCAGGGAAAGTAGACTGTACAAGCATGAGAAGCAAACTGTTCACAGCAAGCTCAAGAACATTACTGGTAACAGCCTTTAAAATACCACACAGCTACATCCTGTGTTAGGAACCATCTCCAGAAGACCTAACAGCAGATCTAGCTGTTCGCTGTCTGTGAAGTTTTATGGCCCAGACTGGCACACCTGCTAATGTGCCCAAAGGGGGGAATCTAACTGGGTTGTAAAGATTAAAAATTCGAGCTTGAACCAAAAGACTTGGCCAACTTGAGTTGTTAGTGCAGAAACACACTGAAGACACACAGCCATCTGTGTATTTGGTTTTGGAATGAAATCAAGGAACAGACAGAGGTGTAGCACAAAACTTATCTTAGCTTTTTTTATTGCATCAAACTAAAAGTAGGCTTTTCAATATATAAATAATACGTAGCCTGGTTTTCTGAGGTTCTTAAGTGCTTTCTACTTCTACTGATTTCAATGGCCACAGCTTTCATACAATAATTAGGTCACTTTTAGCATCCCATGAAAGCAAAAAGGCAGTACTTCTGGTACCTCACAGACCCTGGCTAAGGCCAGGACTTCTCTAAAGATTTGCTTATTAAGGGTGATGTTTTACGATATGGAAAACCAAAATGTTCTCTTCCTGCAACTACCTAGGGTTCAGAGACAGTTTCATACCTGCCCAGATTAACTCAAAGATTAGTATAAATTTACTCAAGAGCTTTCAGTGAACATATCCAAAATTTCAAGTTTGCAACAAAACCAAGAACATGTTTCTGCAGTTTTCAGTTTCAGGCTGCAAGTTTCCCAGTACTCTTGTTTGATAAATGCCTTTTCAAGTGGCAGGACTCCCTTTGAAAGCATGAAAAGGTGTTCCCCTTTGAAAAATATCTTCTGTGTGAGATAGGTATCCCTATGATCAATTTTTCATGCTGTCCTTTTTCTGTCTTCGTGAGATTCTGATTCTCAAATGATAACCTCTTAAAGTCATTGCACATTTCATTTTAGCTGAGCTATCATTAAAAGTAACAGCCTCATCATATTTCTCCCAGATAAATCATGTTATTTTATGCAGGACTTTTTTTTTTTTTTTTTCCGTGAAAATAGTACCAAGACTTCTTTCAGAGAACAAGAGAACAAATTGCAACATTTTTCCTCAAAGAGATCGATATACTGACTAGAGCTGGCTCACCAGCAGTCAGGAATTGTGGGCAAATTGCTTCAAATTTTTAAGGGCAAAGTTGAGTGACTGTCAAGAAAAGCTACATTTGAGACACTCAAGCTCAAATGCAGATCTCTGTCATTTCTGTTAATAAATCCATCAGCTAGGTGCAGTCTTTGACAGGTAATGGTCAATAGCTTAAATTAGAGCCCAGAAGCAACTCACCTATTTCCAACTGGTGGAATAAAAACAGAAACAAGAATACTGTGAATTTTTATGCTTTTTAAAAATTATAGCTCTTTGTCTACCATTAGAATAAAAGGTACTGTCAGAGAGGTCACTGTCTCAATGTACCCTGCTTAGTCAGATCCAAGATTTATCAAAAATCTCAGAAAATATTTGCTTTTCTGAAATTTTTGGTGTGGTTTCTTGAGCACTGATCCTGTAGAAGTCTCTCCTACAAAAAGTTAGTGATAAGTGGAAAATCACACATCTGTTGTTTTGGTTTGTGTGTGTTTTGGGGTTTTTTTTTCCAAAAAGAAGCCTTAGAAAAGTAACTGGCATTAGCTAGGAGACTGCATCTTCTTCACCATTACACTCATGTACACAGTGGAGGACATCCCAATCCAGTGAAGAACTCTCCCAGAACAAAGACCTCTCGGAATGTCCTTAACCTACTGATAGTATCTAGAACTTAAAGCTATGTTGTCTATATGACTTGATAATATACAGTCCTTACACATATGCCATTCTTCAAAGTACCCATCTTTCTGTCTTTTTTTTTTTTTCTTTTTTTAATATGGCCTCTTTATGTGGAGAGTGTACCTTAAATTAGGCACATTATTATAAATTAATAATTCATTATGCACTCTGGTTACTCCTTTAGTCCTTCAAGAGGATTTTACAGAATGAATGAACTAAGCCTAGCAACTAGGGCTGCTCTAAATAGAACCCTGAATTGGTACAAGGCGGATCTACTCTCACAGAGCCCAGTACAACATCCTCAAAAGCCTTTCCAGACCTAGAGCAAGGCTGTTTGCATAGCTCTATGGGGAAAATCCCACCTGGCTTCTTCAACATTGAAGTTCATTGAACTTTCAAAGAGCCTGCAGCATTGGTCTGCCCCACCAGACTCTGTGGAGTTTGCCCAGCTATGCTCCGAAGACCCCTCTGCAACAGGTAAGGATTAGGGCTCTCAGTTTACAAACAAGCCCAGAGGCACAGCTGAAAACTGTGATCAATATACAGGCAGAATAAAAGAAGAAGAAGAAGAAGAAAAGTCAAATGACTTATTACACATTATTCACTCTGCATCCCATGGAAGTGAGCAAATTCACAGCAAACTCTGGAAACATTGTGCTCTTCCAGTGTAGGTGTATTTTAGTGGGTCTTCTGTTTTTTTTCTAATTTGCAGACATTCAGACATATCCCACAGAGGCAGGAACCCCTGGATAGTGATGTTAGCCTTAGTATTTTGTTTTCCTAATCAGGGTCCATTCAGGGTCCCTAAGAAGTAAGCACAAACCCTCCTAGCCTCCTGCCTTCATCCTTCCTCCAGGGGACCACAGACCATAGACTGAAAATCAAACTGCATAGATTTTCTCTTCCAGACCAATCTGTTTGTAGCTTTATATATATATGATGCCCTCCCATTTTCAGAGCCTGTTCTAAATGCACTGAAAACCAGTCAAGGGCAAAACATGCTCTTAAGGTAACCTGTTGCAGCTCACAGACTTTGAAAACCGTGCATCAAAATCAGAATTTTTTCGTTTCTTAAGATGTGCTTTCAACATGTAATAGCTCAAAACTTCTCTTTTTGCCTTTTTTGAAGTACATAGTGCCTGAAATGTTTGTTTTTCTGAGGGATGGCAAATATTTGGGTATCATTAGGAATAGTCCAGCCTCTACTCACAGGTCTCTGAACAACGACCATTCTATCATCTTCACAGAATCACAGAATGGTAGGGATTGGAAGGGACCTCAATAGATCATCTAGTCCAACCCTCCTGCCAGAGCAGGATCACCCAGATAACAATCTTGCTTATGTCCTGGTCACAGCAGTATGTCTCTCAAGCCATGGAATTCAAATAACAGCCCAGAGAGACTGTCTTGATCTGACAACTCATTTTGAGAAGAGGAAGGAAACTAAGTCTCAAAATACTATAAAGCAGATTTGTATAGTCAGCACATATCATTAACTGGTCAAGGACAATACTTTTGCTACTAGCCACACTCTTACTCACATTTCCCACCATCCCCATTGAAAATGAGGGACAATCCAACAGGCTATATGCAGTGTCACCTCCAGTGGCAAGAATTATTTTCAGCTACTCTTCTGTACTTTCTGAAGTTAATGGTGATTCTGGAGGCCTCTTTTATCAACTGCATAATCTGAAACGTAGTAAGTCTCTCCAGAGAATTCTTTCAAATTCTTTCTCTTTGAAAGACAGCCCAGCCCAGGTTCTGAAGTAAGGAGCAGCCAGAAGTCACCAGCTCCATTTCAAAGACCTGGCTTAGATGGTACTAGTTCTGTAAACATTGATTCACCTACTGCTACCACTTGAATTACTGTTGTGGTTTAACCCCAGCTGGCATCTAAACCCAACTCAGCCACTCACTCACTCCCTCCAGTGGGATGAGGGAGAGAATCAGAAGAGTCAAAGTCAGAAAACTCATGGGTTGAAATAAATACAGCTTAATAAGTAAAGTAAAAGCTATGCATGAAAGCAGAGGAAAATAAGGAATTAATTCACCACTTTCCACCAGCAGGCAGGTGTTTAGTCTTCTCCAGGACAGATGGGCTCCATCATAACTCCAAACATCCTCCCACTTCCTTCCTCCTCTTCCAGCTTTACACACTGAGTGTGCCGTCACATGGTGTTGAATATCCCTTTGGCCAGTTGGGGCTGTACAAACAGCCTCTTGCCCACCCCCAGCCTACTCACTGGTGGAGTGGGGTGAGGAGCAGAAAAGGCTTTGAGATGCTGTGTGAGCCACTGCTTAGCAGTAGTGAAAACATCTTGGTATTATTGACAGTGTTTCAGCATGGATCCAAAACACAGCCCCTGTGCAGCACCTAGGAAGAAAATTAACTCTACCCAGACAAAACCAGCACAACTGTCTTAGTGCAATAGGGGGAAATCTGAAGGCTAATAAAATTTAAAAGCTAATAAAAAATTTAGCATTGTCAGGAAAAAAGAAAAAAGAATCATCCCAAATAAACTGGAGATACTGCTTTTCTGCCAAGTCCTACAGCCTGCTTTAGAAGCCCTGCTGGTATTTCTCTTTACCAGAAAGCTTACATGAGAGAGGCACAATGGTTGGGTCACCTGCAAAGTCAACAGCTCAAAGCCCAGCCATATGTTTCCCTAGGAGCTTGCCTCTGCCACCCAGAGCAATCTCTCTGTGGTTACAAGGGAAGAAAACCTCTGTATAAAGAGAAATATTTTCAGAATTCCATCACTTTATCAGCCAAAGTGTAGAACTCACATGAAAATAGAGAAGGTATTGGAAAAATGGGATTTTTTCCTAAAAACCAGAACTCTGTTCACATATGGACTGGTTTAAACACTAGTTCTAAAGCTTTACTTTCTTTTTTTGTTTGGTTTTTTTGAAAGAGTCTGACCATCCCAAATCATTTCTTATAAAAGTATCTGCTGGTGAGGGAGGACAGTAACAACCGATCTTGGCAACAGTTTATACAAAATTAAAATGATAAAGAGGTAGGTAATGTGCTCAAATAGGAGATAAGGAATGGCTTGAAAGCTACAGAGCATGAAGTACTTGATTAAAGGTGGCTTTTATCTTAATTCAAGTCAAAATTGCACCCTAGACAAATTTGCCTTAATCTGTTCAAGTAAAGAAGCAGCAGCAAGAGAAATAAGTCAATATTTGAGAAGAAAAAGTGATGTTTTTATGCTAAATAATCTAATAAAAACAAGCACCCCTTTTTCTTGCTCCCTACACACAGTTAACTTGCTGAATTGTCTCTACAAATAGCACTTGTCAGTGGCTCATAAAAGCCATCAGCTGGTGCCTGGTAATGTCAACCTCTACTCTAATAAGTGGTTTTGCATTAATGCCAATGTTGGATTCTGTGTTTATTGCTTCTCAGTGGTTTCCAAATGAAATGGCCTCAGGAACTGAGTCATTTTTACATGGGGCTACTCCAGTCTCAAACACACTCTCCTGAAGGAGACAACAAAACAAACCCAAAACCAAACCAAACCAAAAGAAGACCAAACAAAACCAAAACCCAGAAACCAGTGTATAAAAAAAACATTCTGCAGACTTAAATGAAGGCTTCCCACCTCAGTAGAGCCTCCTGCGGGAGTCTCAAACTCAAGAGAGACAGAACAGTCCTCCCCTAAGAGCCAGTACTATGTTCTGGAGGCCAGATAAATTTAAGTATCAGTCCAGCTGGAGAGTCAGCTCAAAAAATCCCAGAGAAATTGAGACATCAAAATACTGGAGGTTATGGTGGCCCCAAGACTGACATCCCAACACATCTGCTAGACTTTCTATGCTACAGATGCATCCTTACTCATCCTGGACACAGATAAGCTAGTTGTGTGTTGAGGTGCCATCCAAGGAGGTACTCATCTGCTCTCTTAGGATGTACTTTGGGACTGAAGAAGCCTTGAGGATTACAGCCTGGGTGACTTTCACAGATGAAGATGCATCTGTCTGGCACTCACTAGGGTCTTCATCACAACCTGTACTCTTACTGAGAGTTCATTTCTTGTATCAAAACATCCTCATTGAAAAACGCTTGTCACCTTCATGATCCAGGATGGGCTCAGTTGATCCCTTGGAGCCTAGGGAAGACTGAGGAGTGAGCCAGGAGGCCTGGCTGTGAAGTATCACATTGATCTCGTATGTATGCTTCCAGTCTCTTCCTTCCAGCCACACAGTTATGTATGTTTAAACTTCTGTGGCTTGTATTCATCCTACTACCCTTCCCTTTTCCCTTTCCTGCCTTTCTTCGCCTTTTCCTCCTATGATACATCATAGATCACATCCCACATCAAAGCTTTGTTCCAAAAGGTTTTGCCAGTGCCAAAATTTCAAGTGTGTCTATGCTGCCTCCACAAAGACATGATCTTGACTGGCTTTGGTACTCACAGTCTGCTGTTTCTGAAATTATTTGTCAGTAAACTATCATCAAGAAGGGGTCTGTGATGGAAAGTGCACAGAGGAGATGGGCAGACATCGCAGGGTGCAAAGCCTGTTGAGGTGCTGAGGAGGGTGACCAGATTTAATATAGATCCAAACTGGTCAATGCTTTTGCATCAATACAACATACCAGAGCTCGAGTACTGCTCAGGCCCCATCATGCTGCCAGGCTGGTCAGTCAGGATGTGCTGATGTCCAGCCTAAACAAGCACTCCAGTGTGGATTATCAGGGAGCCAGGGACTGACACTGTAGTCATCTGATAATACAGAAAGAGCCTTTGGTCTCAGACCCACAATGCCGAACTCTTGGTGCTGCTGTAAACTGCGACTTCTATACCTCCTTTCTCGGGAAAACTTTTCTGTCTCTCTGGTCAGGTGGAACAGAAAGGGGATATGATTTCAGCAAGACATTTATAGACTTGTAGGATTTGTATGGATCCATGATCCATGGATCCAGAATGATTGCCTCGTGAGATCTGATGAGATGCATGAACCTAGACTCTGCCTTACACAACCTACAGGGACCAGTCTACTCTGTGCACTTAAAAGCACCATCTCGCTCCATCTTACAGATTATTTTAGTGCATGTAAGGTTTGAGCTAAGAACTAGAAATCTTTAAATAATTTTGCAGAAAAGGTAGAAGTTTTTCAGCCTTAACTGCTCTCAGAAGCTTGTTGGTTTTTTTTTTTTTCCAATGCCATTGTTTTCAAAGGCTTTGCACAGGCACAACTTCTTAGAGGCAAGAAAGACACTGTGATGGTAACACACAAAGAATCTAATGCACAGTTTACTGCCTCTTTGCTGTGCCATTGTCTTAGCTATAACAGTAAGAAAGTGCATTTGTCACCAGAACCAGGCAATGTTCTTGAAGTAAACATAGGAAGCCACAAATTTATGGATAAGAAGGTGTCAATTTGCTAAACAATTTTCTTTCAGAAATGCACTCTAAGCCACTTTCTAGAGTGGTATACATTGCAGTTTAAATGATTCATATACTGGCTTAATTCACAGTTTGTACATGATTTATTTTCATTTTTAATTTAAATACAAAAAACTCCTGACAGCGTACTGACGGTGGGTAGGAAGAGAATTCAATCAGGATTTGGGGAGCTGTTGCCAAATTACAGCTTCTATAAAATCTGTTAGCAGTGGAACATTAAAGGTATTCCCTGATGACACCGTAACAGCAGGATTACATGCATGCCATGATTTCAGAAAGGGCTTGATTAAAGTATTAAGCCCAATACCGAAAGGTATTCTTTAATTAATCTCCTCAGTACATTTCAGTTACAGTTTGTCCTTTATAAGTACAGAGTTTTTGTGGTAACCTGAGCCAAATATCACTTAATTTTGGTTTTGGTTTCTGTATGATAGATGACAAAAAGAAATAAATCTCTTCCAACAAGGCCCTTATTGATATTTTGCTAAATATTAATGGGCTAGTAAGATACAATTTCCCAGACCTGTCATGATACAGATATAAAATGCAAATATTTCTAGCAAGCTGTCAGTAAGAGAACTACAATTGTTCACATAACTTGTATTTAAGTCAATATGTCAGTAAGTTAATATGAACAAATGTGATTGCAACGTATTAACTAAAGTTAAACATAAGCACGCATTTTTACAGAGGATGTTTCGCGAATAGTATTCTGTGATTCTATTTTCACTTAGTATGTAGCATTCCCTCACCTCTACTTAAATATAAGAAACACATTCCACATTCATTAGATGTTCTAAGCCCAAGGGTCTGGTATTTATGAATGTTGTATTTCATGTTTATCTCAGTAGCATACAAGTATGTGTACTGCTCCAGGCTGATGAGATTCTCCGAAGCCCGTAAGCCCCTGCCAAAGTTACTTTCCATCACATCTGCAGAGAAGCTCTGTGACAGAAATAATAATCTGCTGTGGGTCGATTACATTCACACTACCAACATAACTCTCCTGAATGGATCAATTAGAGTAAATGCTGCCAGCAAGGCATCCTACAAATGTAGAATGGTTACCTCTTAATGACTTCTTTCCCTAAAAATCTGAAGGCTGTAGTAATTTGCAATGCAGACATTAAAGAGAACAAAAACAAACCAACAAAAGCATTCCTTGCAATTGTTCTGAGATCAGGTACTTCTCCAGAAGCTATTATAAAAGGCAGTCCACTCTCTTTGAAAGCTTTCCAACCTACCTCAACTGAGACCACACTTCTGGCTGCGTGTTGGTTCCAATTTCCCAGGCCCATGACACTGAACATAAACAGTAACTACTGAGTATCTGTCAGACATTTATAAATGTCAGGGATCATTTAACCTATAAAGGTGCAATAGAGAAACCACACCCTGGGCTTGGACTTCACATTCAAAAAAAAAAGTTCATGCCAAATCTACTCCTTAGATCCTTCTGCTTGTACGTTAAACACACAGCCTAATCTCTGAATCCTAGAGACCCCTGCCCCCAGTGTTCAGAGCAGAGTGAGATCTATGCAGGAGATGCATTTGGGAGTCCTGCAACCCTTTCCTAGGGAGATGATCAACAGCTACGAGAATGAAGGGGTTGTGGGAGATGTTAAAACCTATTGTATTGACTAATCTCTTGATCAGTTCATGGAGCCACGTAAGTTTGGTTTAGAGCATCCATTTTCTTTAGGTTGATGAGACTGATGAGTATTGTACAGGGTAAAAAGCTGTACCCATTCAATGGCAGTGTTAAGGCATTTTTCTAAGAACGCTTTACAGTCTGGTACCCTGAAGAGTAGAAATCATTTAAAGACAAATCATTTAAAAGTAAACACTTTCCTCATGGCCTCCTTCTGTCCCCACTATTGACAATGAAGCATCATCATTAACTGTAAGAATGGAAGCAGGTCATCAGGTCTTATCCAAATCCCACTGAAGACAGTAACTCAAGATTTCCATGGATTTCAGTGTGAACCAAGCTCTTACTATTGCAGCCACAAAAATACTGTTGGGGGTTAAATTGAACCCCTTTAAAATGACTTGCTAGGTAAACTAGTATTGTTTACTACAGTCCCAAAAAGTGCTGAACAAGAACTGTCTGTTTATACCTGGGGCCCATCTGACATATTCAAGGTAAGCAACTGAAACAAAGATATCAAAACTCATCATGTGATGCTAACTTTGCCCTGCTTCAGTTATCAGCACACTAATAACACTGGTACCTGTGTGCTCCTACTTCAGGCCTCACAGAAGACACTGAGGCCACTGCACAAGCATGATGGAGCAGAGTTGGACTGTTCTTTGCCGAAGCCATGGTGAAATTTAGGTCTAGTAGAGCAAGGGCAGTTTCTGCTCTCCACAAACACTCCACATTGGCAACAGGCTGATGACAGCACATTGCCTGAGTGTATCTTCATGCCTGCTTGTTAGAGATCCATAGACTTTAAGGTCAGTGGGGACTACCTGATACTCCAGCAAAACAGAAGCCATCCCATTGCATCTAGTTACTCTTGTGCTAAGTAAAATAATTACTGTCTGGCTAAAGCCTGCCTTCCAGAAATTCATCCTATCTTAATTTGAAGGCTTCAGGAGACAGCAAAGCCACCACTTGCTCTGTTGTCTTGTTAAATTCCTCATTTACTTCACTACACAGACCCAAATCTGGCTGTCAGTTGACTATGAAAGTAGCCTTTGTTAAAAGATGGAGGTGTCAATGCTGTTTGCAGGAAGAAGCCCAGCAATGTCTACAAACACAGGGAATTCTACATTACCTCAGGAAAAATCTCCCCTGAAACCTTCACTTCACATGGACCTTGTCAGATGAGATAGTGGCATTACCCACAACAGTCATCAACCTATATGGAATAAACACCACATGCAGTTAAGGTACACGCTTCACTACTAGATTTGACAACTGTTTGCTATCAACCAGAGATTACAGAATCTCTGCAAGCTGCGTTACAACCACTGCAATGGTTATGGTGCTGCCTTCTGCTGTATCATCTCAGGTGTCCCATCACTAGACCCATCTTTGGCCTCCCACCCCCTCGCACTTCATTGCCCCTTCTCCCTGTCCCACCCTACTCTCTCTGTTGCTCATGTCTGTATCTGATGAGAAACATGCACAAACTGCAGTTTTTCAAAGATTATTACATTAGATGGGCGTTGGCAGATTTTTTAGAGAAAGGGCAAAAGCACAGAATTGAAATGCAGATTTCTAGCTGCAGACTTTTAGTCTTTGGCTCAAAACATAGCAGACTACAGCTTCTCAACATCCTGAGTGCAAAGAAGTCTAACAGATAACATGATATTTTTATCCCTAGATTCATTCTCTGAATATTTTTAGCTGAAATAAGAACAGAAAAACAAACAGAAAAGACAGCAACCTGAGGTGGCATCTTGCTTGGAGAACTCACTTGAAACGGTTGAAGTCTGACAAACTTACCAGCAAATGTAACTAGGAAATACAACGGGAAATGACAGAAAACTAAGCTGTATGAGGCACTATCTGCCTCTGCTTTTCATGCCCCTGTGCCACGTGCTTGGCTTTGTCACATGGGGCAGAGTGCAGGCTGAGTGTCCTGCCTGAACCGTGCTAGTCTCCAAGGGCTGAAGGAGTTTGACTCTCTTACAACCGTTCCCTTTCCACCAACTATCTGTATTGCCAGAGTGAATTTCAAGGTAAGACAGAAGCAGAAAAATGTTCTTGGTACCTACTCCTTACTGTGAACATCAAGGATCTGCACAGCAAAATCAAAACAAACGTGGAGTTTCCGATGATGTTGGCAAGAGGAAGTAGGAGCCAATCTTCACATGCAAAAGGGCAGAAGTATAAAGGCACTTATTCAATTGCAACTTGTCGGATTTGCAAGAATTTGGGCAAAATGTTTTATAATACTTTTACTGCCACTATTGTCCTTTACATCCCTTTCTGAGGCTCTCCTTTACAAAGAAGTAATTTTGGAAACATCACATTTTCCATAAGGTAGCTTTGTAAGTGCTTTTGCCTTCTTGAGTGGAATAGGCAGAAACCTGGGCAAAGTTGAATGGTCAAGCTGGAGCATGGGAAAAACCAGGAAGCTGTGCAGAGTCCAAAAACTCAGTTCTACAATATAGAAAGTCACCAAGATTGGAGCAGGAAGGAGATAGGGCCAGAAGAAAGTTATAAGGATTGACCAATTTATCACTATTAAGACTACTAGTCCTATGGATGGCTTCAGCACCTCAGCAAAGCAACGTGGCTGTGACAAGAAAAGTCCTAATTTTCTCTGTTTTCATCATCAGAACACAGGGGTGTCATTAAAAAAAAACCACAAAAAAAGTTTGCTCTCCAAGCAGTTCAATAGGTGATAGATCTGTTTTGTTCTCATTTCTGAAGTTAATTATTCAAGGCCTTTGGTATCCAGCTGTGAGATAAGTGTTACATCAACATACCAGGCTTTGTATAAGAGAGGTACATTCTGGTAGTAGAGGCTTTCAAAGAAAATTGAGTTGATTTTCCAGGACGTACAAAAAGAATAAGACCATTTTCTTGTGTCCACAGAGGAGCAATGACCAGAATACACCAAACAAGTTTTCTGGCATTAAAATGCTGTCAAGAAACAATCTTTTGAGTCTGGCTAGTCACAGCCTGCCTTTATCCCATACAAATTGTTGGGCTTGAGTAGCATAAACAGTGCAAAAAATTTCTTGAGCTTAAAACCCGAAACGCTCCTGGCCCTGTTCAAAAATCAGACTATATCTTGATAGCAAAATGAAAAATCCATGAATGAGAAACAAGTCTAGATATGTATCTACATCTATGGGCAAAAGGAGCAGGGAGGGATGACAGAAGCAACGTATAGGAGCAGTAAAGAAGAGAAGGCAAAACAAAGGAAATAAATACTCATGCAGAGCCAAATTCTCAGCTGGGATAAATGATCATTGCTCCATGAAGTTCAATACACACAGACAAAAACAAAGCCCCAAGGTCTCATCTGTGGTAGACCAATTGCATTTAAACCTACTCAAATTATTTTCAAAACTGACTGTAGGCAGAAGATATGAAAGTCACTTCACAAAACTTCCCTAGTACACTCATTTTTAAGACAACGTAATCTCACCCAGGCTGACACGGCCATATGTTTTTGACAAAGGGGGTGACCACCATTCCCAGTCAAGATTTGAAAGAGCAGTCAGGACTGTCCCTGACACAAGGCAGTGGGAAAAAGGTACCCATGCAGGCAGCTTCCTGCTTTTCTGTGTCTCTCTTAAACTGGGTCCTGTGGCTGTGAGGAACGTGTGAAGTTGTCCCAAGCAACATGCTGCCAACAAGCCAGGGGTGGGGGCTGCCTTGGAGTTTCAAGGCAGGGACTACTTTTTACTCTGCATTTGTGCAGAATTTTATGTTCTGGAATGCAGACTTAACCGTGAGAGAGTGTAGCTGCTTCCAGAAGCATATAATAAACATCTGAGTACACTTCCTTGACAGGTGTCATCAAACTAAAACATCCCTAGAATAACTGAAATGTGCTGGGATAGCTCTCATGACTGAAGTGCTGTGGTGGGGGGATAAAGACTCTTCAGGAGGCACACATATGGAAAATGAAGAGGGGATTACTCTCTATGTAAAGTAGCAGTTCAGATACATGGAGTTCTTGTATGGGACTTGATGGAGGTGAGAGCTTGGGGATCAGGATCAGAGGAGAAGTCCATGAGAGTGATATCAAGGTGGGAGCATGTTACCAACCCTCCCCTCCTCTCCTCTCCATTAACAGAAACACTTTTTCAACTCTTTAAGACTCACCTGGTCCACATTCAGACTTTTTTTTTTTACATTTTATGTACAGACTTTGCAGCACAGAAGGGTTTTAAAGTCACCTGAAGTTTGCTTGCTGAGCTGAAACTGGGAGCAACAGAAACAGTCCTACTAAAAAGCACTTGCTCGCACACAAGCACATTCATTTTTTAATGACACTTTTACCCAGACGTCTATAACTAAACTCGTGCTTTAATGGAATAAAATCAGGAGACACTCCCAGCCTCTCTTAAGCTGAATGAATACTCTGGTGAGCTGTTCTTGGAAATAAAGCTTGTTTTGTGAGAAACCATTCGCAGGACTAAGCCCAATATTTGTTTTGTTGTATTTATGTCATGAGAGCTCTCTAATAGGAAAAGATGTATGTTACAAGTATCTACATAATGGCTTCCCTCCAAAAGGGCCATTAGAGGCTGTAAAATAAATAGTACTCATTTGATTCCTTTTGTAAATATACACAATTTGGAGACAATAATAACACAGGGAAAGTAGATTAAACCACAGAAAACCACTGCATCCAAATTAGTTTATGAAATCAAGGGGAAAAAAACAAACCACCAGAAGATAATGAAGGAATATCTTGTGGTGAAGGTCCCCAGCTCAAAAATCTCTTTAAGCATATGCTTAATGGAAGAAAGGACTTAGCATGGCCCTATGTATCTTTGCAAAATGAAGTCTTTAGTTGCAGACATGTAAGAAAACAAATCCAGGTCGCTACAACACGTGCAGATTTGGGATGTTCAGATCTCACAAAGCCAGTTGTATAATTACCTACACTAACCTATGGAACCTCTCAGCTCATCTGTGGAGACCCCGGAACAGAAGTCCACAATGACTTGGTTTTTATCCACCATGGCCAGCCTTTCCAGGCAAATCCTTCTTGAGCAGCAGCCTCTATCCAGCATCAATGCCTGTGTTCTTGGTTTGATTTACGGCTTATATTTGCTGTTGTAAAAGTCACATTGCTTGGCCAAGCTCAATTTACCAATCGATTCAGACTACTCCATGTCCACCACCCCTCCTCTCATTATTTATCACTCCCCCTATATTGCTGTCATCACCATTCTTTATCACAAAACATTTTATGTTTACCTTCAAAGCATTGACAGGAGTGTTAAACAGCAGTCTTAACTAGCAGTTCACCTGCCCAGTAATGATCCCAAATTTACAGGAATGTTTTGAGTTCTTCCCATTAGCAGCTTTTAATAAATTTAATACAGACATGTTGATTTTCTGTTTTTCTGCGTGTGACTAACGCAAATGTTTCAGCAAAGCCTCAGTCCATCAAGCTGATATTATTCCCTTTACCAGCACGTTTGTAAAGCCATCAAGTAAAGTTACCCACTTTAAGTTGACAAGATCTATTGCCAATAATCTTAGGTAGATTAGCATTAATTGCATTAATGTTTTTTAATCCTTTATCAGTCAAATCCTAGATTGACTGTTCCATTATCTTCTCTGGGATCAATGTACTGAAGGAACTGTAATTACCCAAGTCATTCTATTTATCCTTTAAAAACATTGGTGTATTCACTTTTCTGTAATTTCATGGCCTTGCCAAGCATTAATTTTAATAAATCTAACACTACTGTGGCCAGATGAACAGCAGTACTATACCATCTACAAGACTCCTCCAAAGAGACTGGGCTTAGTTCCTCTCTTAGCAGAGAAGGAAGAGACGCCCTTCAGAACAGGAATTGCTAAAGGATCAGACTGATGAAGCCTTTATACCCTTTAGGAGTGGAGAGGGAGGAAGAACATTGTGATCCCCACTGTGAACAGCTAAGGGAACTACAATTTTGTATCACACGACTCCGGCACAATTTTTTTACTGTAGAGTAAACAGGGTGGGGCCAGGCACCAGAGTTTCAGCAGTAATTATGCAGATAATAATTTCTTTTGTGTGTGTTTTTTGTGTTACCACTATAATGTGACTCAAACTACTTCTTTGATTTTTTTTTTTTTTAACAGTCTTGTAATAACAAGAACAGTAAAGAAAGATTAATTCCTCATCTCCACTAAATCATGTCCTAATGCTTCAGAAACAACCTTTCAAAAAGGACTGAAAGCCAAACACTGCTAAACACTGGGCCAGTATGATTTATGGGGTTTTAATTACATTACTACTGAAATCAGTCACTACTTAGTTTGCCTCACTGAATTAACAGTAGGGTATCGGGAAAATCACAGGATACATAATAAATAATAAACATGACACTATGAATTAGCAAAACATAAATGGCTTAATTTACACTTTATAATATAAACTTTTTACTCAACTTTTGAAACAAATCTTTATGCCAGTCTCTTAATTTCTGCTTTGCTGTTCACTAAATACAGACCTGACATTAATTCTCTTGGCCTTGCTCAAATTGCATTTGTTTTTGTTCAACTGATTCTCTTCTAAATTTGGAAAGAGGTTTTCATTTGGCACCTAATTTAATATAAATTAAGAAGTACATACAGATAAACCAGCCACGTTGTCAGGGGATGTAGCCTATTCATTTCCAAAGCTGATAGATTTTGCCCTCACAATGGCTGTAGGACACTACACCTGCCTGTTGCTTCACACAATATGCTGTACAATATACTATGATATAGCTTCCCAATATTCAACCAGCTCCCACTCTTGACACTCGTTGGCTATAAGGTGCAGATAAATACCAATCTGCTACATATATACCCACGATGACATGTCTGAAGATCTAAATAATTAAAGGCACCCCTACCTGAGGCTGAAGAGTGAAGGATTTTATGGAGTATCTCCAACAGAACCCTTTCTTCCCGTCAAGTCCAAAACTTCTCACATTCCTCAGCATCCAGAGAACAAATCAAGTCAAAGGACTCACTGTCTGTAAGACAAGATGGGAAAAATAACATTACTGAAAGTTTTCAGTGAAGCATATGTTGTTTTTGCTGCTGTTGTCCTTTGCTTTTGCTTGTGTTTTTTTTTTTTTTTTATATGTTTGAAAGGTTTAAAAATTCTCAAGTATGAGGTGACTTCGCAGTGAAAAATGAGGCATTCAGAAAATGTCAAAAGTAGAATGTTTTGCTGCCTTCAAACCCTTTACTTAAGCTTGCAGGCAGTGACCATGTGTGATAGAGAGGAACAGCATGGCTTAGAGCATTCTATTTGCTTTGAGGAAAATGTTGTTGAAGCTGATAAATCCCTGTTGATCCTTTTTTTATATATATATTTGGGTAAAAGCACAATTTTCTCACAGAAATCATAATAATAGGAAATTGGAATCAACTCTGGAAGCAGCCCCATCACTCATCTGCTCTGGCACTGGTATTAAAGAACCTCAGGGCCAAATCTGGGAGTTTTACTGCTTCATCAAGGGATTTGCTTCTGCTCGTGGCTACTGTGAGCCTAACCTCCCCGCAGACAAGGTGCTGAAGAAGGATATGCAATGTACACTCAACCCTTTGCATTAAAAAAGCGTTCACACCTTTAGCAATGCAGCATTTTCTAATAAATTACTGAAATCGCCTCAGAAGGAAGCAGTGCAATTCTGAGCACAAATTCCAGCCCTGTATGCAAACTCATTTGGTTCATGGAAATAGTTGCACCGTTTATGGACACACACACCAAGTTTCTAAGGCATCAGAGTAACACGAAATATCTTGCCATGGTTTGCTCTTGGCCTTGGATAAGAATTACTAAATGGGTGCTTGGCTTAACTGTCAGGGAAAGCGAATATAAAAATAATAGGTAACAGCTATTTAAAGCAAATGATTCAAAGCATCTCCATTAAAGAATCACCATAAGCATCAGATGAACAATTATGAAACGAGCGCAGCACTTTCCGTCTTAGCTGTTCCTTTGTGAGAAAGGAAATGGATCAGGTAAAAGACAGAAAATCTATATCCACTTTTTTCTAAATGGCTTATTACATCAGAGTAACACCTCCATATCATATTAGCAATTTTATAGCTTAGCCTACTGGATTCACATGAATTTGGTATCTGGTTTTACTCACTGAACAGAACTCACTGCGGGCACAAAGGGCTACACTGAACCTGCTGAGTACAGC
This sequence comes from Todiramphus chloris collaris, assembly GCA_025345505.1. Classification (NCBI taxonomy): domain Eukaryota; kingdom Metazoa; phylum Chordata; class Aves; order Coraciiformes; family Alcedinidae; genus Todiramphus; species Todiramphus chloris. Next base: position 25,020,016 of record JANVCC010000019.1, on the reverse strand, counting down.
CCTGCTACCTTGTTTTCCTTCATGCTCATGCCCTTCAGTGGAGCTTTCCAGCACAGAGTCACCTTTGATACTCACCTCACATGTAAGTAGTTTTGGGTGTTTCTTCACAAGGCATCAGTTTTCCCAGATCAGATGTGACTCCCTAGACCCCTGCTATGATGGAGACTGGAAAAGAACCAGGTGTCTAATGTGCAGTCAACTGCTAGAGAGGGGTGAGGACCTTAATTCATCAGCTCCGCTCGAATAGGACATGATGTCCATGCAGGGATGTGACAGAAGGAATTGTGGTCTGTGCATGGGAAGGAAAGCTGTGTCCCATGGGGATCCCTGGGCAGTGCTTCACCCCTGTGGCTCTCCAACAGCCACCACATGCAACAGGGACGAACCCTGGGGAGCTCTCAAATGATTGAGTTCAGGTTTCAGAAAACAAGGGCCCAAACACTTCATAGCCCAGATTGATTAAGACTGAAGAGCAAATCCTGTAGGAAACTGCAATCTGTTCTCAGATATGCTCCCAGTGGCAAGACAGGGTCACTTTTTGGAGTAAATTAATTGCTGCAAGCACCTCAAATGGTAGTAATAACCACCAGTTTGGATTCATTGATAGCAAAAGGATAGTTCTGGATGATGAATGGGAGGCCCCCTGTCCACCTCACGTGTATGGACATCATAGGGAAGCATTAGTCACTTTTTCTGCTGCAATGGGTTTAAAATAAATCCCTTTTATAGGTCCCTGCACGTCATTTCACTGTGAAATAGTTCAATTCAGAAAAGGAGAAACAAGACACAGACTCCTTCAAAACTGTTCCTCACGCAGAGGTTGCTATCAGATTTGTATCTGGAACATGATGATAGCTGAGCTCCCCATCCCTTTCCCCCAGAGAGACTCTCTAAACCTCCACAGTGGGATCCCCACTCTGACTGAAGTACAAGTTAATGCAAATTCCCCCCTTATCCTGAGAAAAAGAAGCAGTTGTGTTCAAGTGATTCTAGCAGATACAACACGCCAGTACCGACCTTGGGGGGACATTGTACAGAATGTTATAAAACATAACTCTAAATTATACAGACACATCCCTTTTGCTTGAAAAACACCCTCATGGAAGCAAGCTGTGTTGTACTGTAAATTGTTAACAATGTATTTCCTCAAATTAACCCTGACACAGCCACCCACCAAAACCTCCATGGAGTAAGGATGCGTAACTGCCCCTGTTCTCCAGTGAAGAAACAGAGCCACTGAAGTATTAAGAGCAGCTAGTCAAAAACGTTGACATAAAGAGCCTTTGGTCTCCTTTCTGACTGTAAGTTAGCTTCTGATGCACTTAGGAATTTCTTATAAAGATGACCCAAAAGAACTTAAATACTCAGGAAGTCTGTGAGAGAAACACATAGAGCCAAACCCTGAGCGCGCTGACAGGCTCTAACTCCTCGAAGCAACCTGTAACCATCTTTCTATGCAACCTGTATCTACAGCCTCTCCCCCCATTCCTCTTCTAGGTGCCTGGCTGCCTGCATTCGAGGTCTGCTCCCACATGACAACACCTGTAATCTTGGATCAAATTTCTTTGAAATCAGGAGAGTTTGAGAAAGAGGTACAGGAATTTTCCAGACTCCACCCGCATCCTGTGCCAGCCTCTCTGGCACAATCGTCGCTCCTTTGCTCACAGCACGGCCCTGCTCTTGCTGTTCCCTGGCATACCGATGTCAAAGCTAATTGGTGCCAGTTACAAGCTTTACTTCCAGCACCATTCCTCTGCTGGATGTGACTGGAAGCACAAAAGTGAGAACAAAAGCAGATGTGACTGAGTAAGAATTTGGGATGGTCTTTACAACATGTCTGAGACTGTCACAGAGACACAAATTCCAAAGAGAGGACTGGTGATGTGCTTGCAAAAACCAAAAGTAGCACTTAACAGAGAAAGCAAGCGGAAGAAAATACAATTCCTTGCAGGATCTGATGAAGAGCAGCAGCAATGCGAGAGGGAAGATGGAGATAGCCAGCCAGGGACAAAGAAATGGTAAAGTGGCACCCCTCATTTTAGCAGGCTGGCTGTGGCACAAATCACACCCCGGGAAAGTGCATGTCTGTGCCAGGGCACAAAGGTCACAAGAAGGTTCAGAAAAGTACACGGTGATCACTGTTTTATTGGAGCTTCAGAAAAATCCTTGATCTCTGTGGAAACATCGGAACTTTGCTAAATCAAAACATTTGGAAGAGAAAAATGCTTTGCTGGTATTTTCAGACTGTATCACCACAACAGTTAATCTCACTAACAACTCCCATGTATTCCCTTCTCTTACATCTAGTCTGAGTACTATGCATGTGTTGGTAAATAAAATATCCTCTGACTAACAGGCTTAAGCTTACTTAAACTCTGTCATTCATCTCAAAAGCACAGCGTCTTATCCTTAAATCCCAGTGGCCTCTGGTACTCTCCACACACTAGCTGGCCTGGGTCAAGTAATACTTTCATCAATATGGGAAACCAAGTTCTAGGTCTTTGGTTTATACTCTGGCTTTTCCAGACTTTTCCCTGCTGGAACAAGCCTTTAGCTAGCCACTTGAAGAGCTAAGACTGAAGACAGAGAAATGCCCCAGTGAACCAAGTGAAGACTATCACTCCCCGTGGGGCACACCACTCAGACAGCTGGGTCAGCCTGAGACTCAGTCACCTCCCAGTTGTGCTCTCTTCTGATGCAAGCACAAAAGTGGTTCTCCCTGGGGTGGGCATGGGTGCCACCTACTATCCGAATCTCCATGGGCCCTTTGGAGCCTCTCCATCTCAGGAGCTACCTCATTAAACCCATACAATTCCCTAGATTTCCTTGCATCTGGAGGTCATTCACTTCCACCTTCTGCACCACAACAACCTCTAGAGATGCAACCTTTTGGCCTAGGATCTTATTTCTGATTTACGCGCCATCATTCGGGAACAGGTCTCACCAGCACACTTCTGCCTGGCGTACGTATGCTGATGATATTACAAGTATGCACTGAAACTGCCTGTTCCTCAGGTGCCCTCAAGGGTGTCTGGCTCTCTGTCAGATATTCACAGTTTTATGAGCAACAATTTTCCAGAGGTGAACATAGCAAACTGAAGCCACTGGTTCCAGGCAGATACATATGTTGACTTTTCAACCCAAAGCTAAAATCTGAAGTACATTAATTTTATTTTTTCCAAGGAAGCTATGCTCCAGTGCTGCCTCCAAAATGCAGTAGCTTTCACGCAGTCCTGTTCCTCAGACTTGCCTGACAATTTTTTATTAGAAGGTGATGCCTTAGTACTGCTGGGTTTGCTGTTTGTGTCGGTAGACACTGCACTAACTACTGCCCTTGAAATGGCAAGAAGCAATGCATTCAGAGCAGCAAGGGAAAAAAGAAAAGGAGAGCTGGGGCAGGAAAGATTCGATAAGGTCTGGCTCACATTCACTTAGCCACAATTCAACCTTTGTCTTCATGCCCAGTCAAGGGAATCTGCATTAGGATTTATCTCACCCTAAACCAGATGTCTAAGCAATCACATACATCATCTCTAAAGTGCTCCTTGCTCTTAATTGACTGAAAAATGAGATAAAGTAAGATAAAATGGTTCCTATCTCTGAGAGGAAGAACACAAGAACTCAGACTGATCTCAGTCTACCTGTCTAATTTAAACAAGTTTCAAGGCCTCCTTCTTATCCAGACGTGATAGATCTGTGGGCAGAATCAATTCTCCTTAGAAAGCAGTCACTGGGAGCCTAGCTAGCCACTACACATGGACACCCAGTTGATAACCTGACAAAGACGATGCACAACTCTCCATTCACTGGCCTGTACTTCTCCCCTGTCTCTGTGTAAGAAGCGTGGGAGTACAACATGCTGGAGGAGATGTATGTATGGGGATCTGTTAATGTTATCTACAACAGATTGCCAGCAGCAGCTGCTGTGATCTGCAAGAGAGGCAATCATGATGCACCAGTTTCCCCTGTTCAGAGCACAGCCTTTCCAGCGCACATTTATATTCAAGTCTGGTCCTCGTTATGTGTCCCAAGGGTGTATCAGCACTAACATTCAGCAGGAATAAGTTTTCTAACGTATTAAAAGTGTTTGATCAAGTGTGAGGTCAATCTTTCACAGGCCTGTCACTATGTCCCTTCAAGTCTTTTAATCAGAATGGGTTGTTTTGTTCCAGTTATCTACCAAGAATAAGGGAGTTTGCTTTTATCTTTTTAACTCAGGGTTTGTTTGGTAGAACTCAAAATAGCCTGAAACACAGGCTGTATGTGAGACCCACCATCTATTTCTAGAGTGTCTTCACCATCTCTGCTCAGGTGAGGGCCCGGGTTCACCATGTCTTGTGCTGTCAGCCAGCTCCATCCACCTGATACCTGGAATTGATTTTCTTATGCTTAAATATAGTTGGAATGTACTGTCATATCCCAGATCCTAAGCTGATTTTTTTTTTCTTTGGGTACAAGCAGCTTCTTACTCTTGGATGAAAAGCTGAAGGATTTTTTCAGAAGAAGCTCTGATGTTTTTCTGCCTTAAAATAACTAGATTCATAAATAAAGCAGAACTGTGCCTGTGGAATCAGATACTGCTGCTCAGTATGTGATCACAGGAAACAGAGGAAGGCCTCTGTGGCCTTTGTGACTCTCTCTGATGCGTAGCTGAAGTGTTTATGTGCAACTAAAGCTAAGGAGGTACCAAGTTCTCCTGTCAGTGATTTGTCTTCCACGAGTTTAAGCGATTCATCTCACCTATTCTGGGCATCTTCCATATGACAAGGTGAAGTGTGTCTGGATCAATAGTGTGATTCTTCTCAAGCTAAAGATGACATCTAAGATAGGTCAGATGATCCACCCCCTAAACACACCTATTTATTTCCCTTGATTTAAAAGGGTGATACCTAAAGTTAGATGAAATCAATCTTGGCAGAGAGGTAACACAACACAGAGAAAGTAAAATAGAGTTTGGGAGTCACACAGCAGTTCAGGGGCTGAATCAGGAAGAAAAAGCAGGTTCTTCATTCAGTTGCAATATTTCTGTCCCATTGAAACTATTCTCCTCAGAGCCTGTGAGCAAAACCAAGTATCCAGAGCTTGATACTTGGGTTGAAAGGCCAGTGGCAGAATAGACACTGAAACAGCCTTTATGCATCATAAAGAAGCAATAAAGGGCACAAACTTGTTTTTCCCATTTCAGCTTTGCAATTCACTGTAAAAGAGAAAAGCTCCTAATAGTGTATATAGCATCCAGAGTTCATAAGAGCACTTGCAAGACCTAATGGAACAATGTCATTTTCTCTAACATATCTATGGCAACAAAAAAAGAAAGCCTCATAAAATTGTCTAGGAGAAACAATCAAATCCTAACGAAATTACAAGAGGCTGAAAATAAGACTGACAACAACCACCATGTTATTCCAGTCCTACGCACACTCAACAAGAGTTGCACTGCAGTGGTCTTACTTCTCAAGGCTTTGTTTCTAAATAAAGACCTTGGTAGGTGGGATATGCATTTTACTGATCTATGACTGATTAAATATTCGTCATCCATCAGCCCATGGAAGTACAGTGGGAACTCCATTGTGTGTTTCACAGATCCCTGCACTCTTTTATGCCCCATTAAGTGACCAAGCCTACAGCAGGGGCTGTCAGTGCTGAAAACTGGTCAGCAAGTTAGATAATGAAGAATGCACAAGTCACTGGACAAAAACATTCAGAAATTATAATGTGTCATTAGGCATCTTCACAGGTTTCTGTTCACACAAGTTCTTGCCAATAGGGTGACAACCTTGCAAAACTGCATCCAAAAACAGCCTTAGTGCAACTCAGGGAAGGGACTTCTCTTTGACTATTCAGAGTAAGAGGTAAATACTTGTGGTGCATGACTTTTATTGCTACTGGATTTTTTTTTTCTTTGTTTTCAAACAAAAAGTGGTATTTTCTCAGGAGAAGAATAATGTTTTCTCTCAGTTAGCATCTCTTACCTGCATACTTTCCTCTTGCTATGGGTTTGGTCAGGATGGCATACCTATGTCTTTAGTGCCTGATAAATTTTCATCTCATCTAACAATATTAACAGCGTGAGAATAAAAATTCCAGAAGTTCACCAGACATCAGCTTACTTTCTCCTTGCCTGTATCTGGAGCCGGTTTTGTCGCAGTATTTGACAGCACAAGGTAAGAGCCACTGCCTGTGAGGATTCACTCCCTGCATTCCTGATTTAGAAACATGGTTTTTTCTCCTGTGAAACTACTCCAGCCCTGTTCCATAATCTTGCTCCTCCTAAAAACACTTGAAAACTTATCACAGACATCAATATATACAGAATAGAATATAGGTATTTGTAAGTGAAATCAGAGTATCACCTTATCTCAGTGCAGAAAAAGGTAAATTTGATGTTAGTTGCTCGCTCTTGAGCTTCTTCCTAGCTGTAAGTGTGAAATAACAGCAAGAAACAACATGTTAGGTTGGCTGTGCAAAGCCTGCTCTGTCAGCTTTGTTTTTCAGAGCTGTGTGATGCCATATGGTACAAATACAGCCCCACATGCCGTGGTTGTCTTGCAGTTGGAGGGGATTTTCCTTCTGTGTCACTGTTAAGATCTCCTCCTCTCCTGTCTTGCAACCGCTCTGCAGGTACATGATATCTGTACAAGACTGGCAAAGAACCTATTTGGGGTGAATTAGGAAGCATTATCATCCCAGCAAAATCCCAGCACCGACTGCTGATGAACTGAGGAAGGGGAAATTACAGTCTAAAGTTCAAAACCAGGTCCCATTCCTCAAGTTACTCTCCACCCCACAGATGAAGGTTGGCTGTAAATGGATAATCTCAGGAGCATGGGTTTGAATTTCATACTGGATCCTTTAAAACAGTGATTGCAATGAGCTCAGGGAAACTGAAATTTTATTTTTAATGTATCGGGGATTTCAGTTATCTGCAATAGTTCATTGGAGCAGATGGTGAGATGAAAAGCAAACCCTGCCTTAACACTGAGCAATGCACTGTATCTGATTCAAACCTGCAGAGTGGAAGCCCTATGGTTTAACAGTGACTAAAATGCACTTAGATTCAATACCTTTACAAGAGCAATAAAAATCCAGTACAATAGAGCTGAACTCCAATAGACAGCTTCAGTAAAATGAGGAATCTTGTTAAGAAGTTAAAACAGGCAGCTATGGGAATTAAAACCTTTTAGGCAGTATGGAGACTACTGAAGGATGTGAAACTGGAAGCACAGCACCAGTGAGTACCACCCATTAAGAAACCCTTGGAAAAGGATAAAATGAAACCAGTGTGACACAGAAAAGAAAAAAAAACAAAGGTTATTAGAATTAAGGCAGCATCATTCAACAGACTGAAATGGTACCTAAACTAATTAATGATAATAAAAATAATAGTGAAGTATCATAAAATCATTTTAGTAAACACAAAATAAATTAGGCAGATAAAAAAAACTTTGAGAAGCAATCAACTAAAAGATTAAAGCACATAGTAATTTCTTATTCCAACATACCAGGAGCAAAAGGCCTGCCCAGAGAGTCTGAAGGGCCAGCTGATGATCCCAGTAGACACGGAGCACTCAGGGAAGACAAAGTCATTGCCAGGCAGCTAATAAATTATTTGTACTGGTGTTTGCTGTAGAAGAAATTGGTAAGAGTCTTGTATACTCTTAGGTACACTATAGGCATGTTTGAGAATGAAAGAATTACAGAAGGTAATAGGCAATTACAGAAGGTACAAATAGGCAAAGTGAACCCTAGCAACTGGCCAGGGCAGCTACTCCTCCTAAGTGAACCCACTGATGATATAGCTGAATTATCAATGGCTAGATTTAACCTTTCACTTCAAGCTTCCTCAGGAGCTGCAGAGGGTGGAAAAGAAAAGGATCACAGAGGGACCTGGATTACTAACAGCTTGAAAGCTTGATAGATGCACTAGGCAAGTTAGTCGAAGCTACAATAAGGAAAGCAAACAGCAATCTTTGATGCAGTTTGATTTGTTTCACATTTGGCTCCCCTCATACTCAATCTTCGCTCGGGTAGTCAGTCCAGGCACTGCTGCTGTTGTAGCCATTGCCCCAGCACTGGTTGGTGCTGTCCCTATGGCAGCAAAGGACTGGAAAACACAACGCAACTGGTTGAACTCCTCAAGTCCAGTGGTCTCGATACAGTCATGACACAGGTTTTTCAGAGACAGCCCCTCCATGGTTTTGCAGGAGCTGAGCCCAAGGGCTTGGTGAGCAGCAGCAGGATGCAGTGCGGCATTATTGGACTTTTTCTCTCAACTGGTATTGTAGCTCTTATGTTCCTAAAGTCCCGTGGCATCTTGCACTGTCTGCAAAGGTCCAAGCCTGCATTTCCGTGCTTCTTTAATTCATTGCAGCAAAACTACGGTTTCTTCAAACTAATAGCGGATATAAGCATTTCTGCAGGTAGAACATCACAGAAAGGATCTGAATTGTCAAAAAGGCTCAAGAGAAGCTAGTTTCAGGAAGCACTTAGTGCTAAGCTAATTCTGTTTCTTTTAAAGCCAGGCAAACTTCACTGCAGCTTTTGACTTTTTAGTTGAGTAGTAGAGAGTTTATTTGCGCTAAGAGCTTCAGCAGTGCTACAGGGCAGCTCTGCTTGAACATACAGATGTAGATAAATGACCTCTCCACTCACTCCTGGTATGCAGCACAGCTCTGAAGTAGTTTACTGTTTGGCCATGTTTGATATCCAAGCCTGGCTAGATTGTTCCTGGAGATATTGATTTATCAAATCACAAGACATGGGGTCACGATCTGAAAGTACAAACACAAAGGGCTTTTGCTTGGCTGTTGAAAAACATCTTCTCATGGTCGTCCTCATCAGAGCTGTATCCTCCAGCCTGCTTGTTGTTTCTCACCCGTCAGCACAGATCTTTTAAAGCACAAAAAGTCACACTACACAGCAAGGAAAGCAGCGATACCAGCCATAGAGTAGCCAAGTACGTAATAAAGACTGCTGGTGTGCAGGTTACGAACCTGTCCACAAAGCAGCAAACACTGCTGTCTGGGAGAAAAATGAATCCTTATGGTCCTATTTGTTCTCCCCTCTTAGAAGCCAATGTGTTGGCTTGTGGAAATGTATTACCGAATGCTGAGAAGCAGAAATCTCTAGAGCATTGGTCTCTGCAATTTTCCTTTTTCCCTTAAAATTCATATCAGTTTCAACAAAAATAAGTAACAAAAAGAGCCAAAGCCAGAACCCCCTCCTTGTTTTGACTTTCTGTATAGCAGCATAGAAATGGTTGGAGCTTCCGACAGTGACCCCACATCCCTTGATCTGGTTAACTGTGATGTGACCAAGAACAGTATGTCCAGGCTTGCATATCAGATACATCAAAACAGGTAATTACATCAGAGATTTACCAGTTATTTCACACAGGAAGAGCTCCTTTAATTCTCTCTCTAAATCTCTTAGCCATGTGGGTTTTGCAGCCTGATAGTGAAATGAATGATAAAGTAACTGAGTCAGAAACTGCTGCCAGTGAATTCTGCATGGCAAGTGCTCTAACATATCATCATGATGGGCAGTAGCACCAATTGCTGAGACTGATGGACAGACTGATCACCCTGATCTGAATGTAGCAGGAGGATATATCTTGTTCATTTGTAATTCAGGACTAATACAGCCCATCCTCCTCTGGAGCACAGGGACTGCGCAGAACACCAGCCCTCTCTCATCATTGGGATGCGAGGTGCATCTGCCTTGGAGAAAAATTCTTGGAAGAAGCACTTTTCATGTCATTTCTGCAGTTTCCTTCAGAATGAAAATCACTTCCTTTGTTTTGTTATGAAAGTAAAAATGTGTTTTTCTGTATGGGTCAGCAAGCAGAAGAGCTGCTTCCCCCCCCCCCCACCCCTTCTTAGCGATAGAATTGCTTTTATCTGCTTATTAAACCTAGGTCTTCATGGTCAATATCCATTTAGGCAGAGACCTAGAAAACACATGAATGAAGATATATTAAAGTATAAAAAAAGGAAACCAAATTCTGATCCTGCTTTTGCCATAGTAAATCTAAACCAACTCCACTGATTTCAGTACTAACTGCCCTTGCCATGCAGCTGTCATCTCCTTTTGCAAGAAATGGTAATGCAGGAGAGAGCGGGAGAGATGTGCAATTGATAGATTCTTATGCTTCCTAAAATTGATGATCCATTGGGCTGCAACACCCTACAGGATATTTGTGTCTTTCATTAATTGCTTTTGATAAGCAAATTTATTCCAGTTCAATTCTAAACCACTGTGACTGGCCTAATTTCAATAGCACACAGACTGTTCAAGTACGGATTTGTCTTTAGGACCACATAGCTGTGACATAAATTCAGACTCCAAGCTTTCATAGATGTATATTATATTTTATAGATGTGTATTAGGAATCATTCACAGTCTGACCAATTGGGGGAACTGGAGTTTTACTGGTGAGGAATGTACAGTTTGGCAAATGGATCTGGATTTCAAACAACAACTAGCCTTCAAGTACAATCAGGCAACATGATGATGTGACAAGAATATCTGGATGTGGTGACTGGATTCTCTTACCCTCTCTGCAGGTGGACAGGGGCATGTCACATAATTCTTTGCAGCAGAGTAACTGGGAAAATAATATTTGTTTTTTACAGCTGCATCAAATCTGTTGCTAAAAAGCTTACAGCATTATTTTTTAAAGCTGTGTAGCAATTTAACAAAATTAGGCAATAAATGTTATCTTTTCTTTCCTGGCATTTCCCTCTTCACACATGCCAGCCCTTTGTACAGCCAACCCACTCTGCATCAAGACTCCTTAACAATTAATCGATATTTAACCCCGAATCAATTATTCATTTAAACAACAACCACACATTAGCAGCAATAAAAGGCCCCAGAAAATATGAAGAAAGAAAGAAAGCAGTTTGAAATCCTCACAAATGATGAAGAAGAAAAAAAAAATGTAAGGGAAAAAAGGTGGCTTGCCAATGAAGATGATCAAAAGCAGAAGTCACAGACATGTATGCACCCTACATTTTCAACTGTATAACTCCACTGTCTGCAAATTATGCGCTGGGCCCAACTACAGAAATCCTACACTCCAGCTGGAGTCTAATGGATCCACACAGGGGCAGGGTGACCAAAGGAACTCCCATTACTAGGGATGATGAATAGGAAGGGTTCTCCAGCTTGGCTTCCAGATACGAGTATCAATTTGGACTTGATACTTGGCAGAAATGGATAAATTAATCCATTAATTGCAAGACAAATAAATTCACTGTGAGGTCTGTGAAGCACAAACCCATATAAGTGTATTTAGCAATCCACTTTCTCCAGCCCTCCAGCGTGCTAATAATGTGAATACTGCCCACAACATAGCAAGCAGAGCTTGTGGGAGCCTCTTGAAGTTACAGCCCTGCCCAGTAAAGCATAGTCACACCACAGAAAAATCACACACACACACTTATGCATACACATCTTACCAGCTAATCATCTTTAAAATGCTCTGAGCAGTGGCACTGAGAGTGCAAACCTCCCTGGGACAGCTGCTCCACCATTAGCACCACAGCTTATAGACATTGCAGGGCCTTTTACCTGCAGAGAGCTGCTGCTTTCCCCAGACTTGGGGCTAAGTAATGAATCCCTGAAGCTTGGCTCCTCTTTGGACTGGGAAGGGCTGCCTGTTTCCCTGAAGGGTGTTTTTATCTCCACCTTCCAGATGATGACAAAGTTTATGCCTAGCAGTGCCAGTGCAGTTTGTGTCCATGAGAGAGAGCAGCTAGATTCTCACAACTGGCTCCAAATTGTCCCTTCCAACATTTGCAGCTCTTAAGTGGATCTGACATCAGGGTAGAGCAGAAACACACCTCTTCTTTTAGCTCTCTGTATATCAGAACATCAAGAGGTGAGAGCTGATGGTTCCTGCACACTGCTCTGTATACAGCACCAGTGGATCAGGGTTCAACTCCAGATCTCTTTTTGACGTCAACATTATCACTTGATATAAGCCCCTGAGTTTTTGTATGATGGAAATTAGTGATACAACATTCAAATCTACACTAAACAGTAGGCTGGATGAATTTACGCCCACCAACCTCTTCCCATTCTTAAGCATTACTGTGTCAGGTATGTAATGAAAAGGAATTTGATAAGCGTGAACACTTGTTTAGCTTCAGGGTCCCCTGTTAAGGCTATCTCAAGGAAATGAGAAAATAGTCTAGAGTTATAATCTATTTTGTCCTCCCAACAAAAATATATTTACACTGTTTAACTAAAGGAGACATTATTTTCATGGAACACCAAGATAGATTCTTTCAATTATTTTGACTGTTTTCCCACAGACAGAAAGACTGAATGATCATTTGAAGTCAGTAGAAAATATCTTTGTTTTCTTCATGGATTTGCTTTGTTTTGTGGTTTGCTTGTTGTGGGTTTTATTCATTTTAAAGGTTTTTCTTGTACCTTGTAAACAGGTTTTTTTTTCCCCTGAAAACATTTCTACACTGTCTCTCCTGAAGCCTAGGAGCAGAAAACAGATTTACCACTGAGAGCTCCCTCTTAAAACAAACCAGGAATATACTGTTCCAGTCACCATTCACTGGAAGAATTAATTATTTTTTCTGGGATCACACCTCCAGCAATAGTTCTGGAAACCAAAATCCAAGCATTACCTGACTGAGCAAGACTTGCTGTTACTCTAAGATGCAACCTCTCTAGTTCTGATCTTTGCCACTGTGTATTTTTGTCAGATGCTCTAGAGGATGTGTGCACACACAAAATATAGATGCCATTCAGAGGGTGTTCATGAATACACCTGCTCAGTCGTGAATTACAGTCAATGTCTTCTAACACTTAAAAAAAACCAAGATATGGTCTTTGTCCCCTTGTGTAAAACCATTACCCTTCTGGCAGCACTGACACTGCTCTGCTCTCTGCTGCTGCTGACCAAAGCACTAGTCTCCCACATTTATCTGTCACAGTCAGTTGTGTCAGAGCCACTCTCCCAGTACCTTAGTCACTGCTGGGTAAGACCAGCATTTACACAGCATCACATATGCCAGCTGGTGCTGGAGAGAGTCTCCTGAAAGCCCAGGTCCCCACTAGAATTTAGTCTCAGACCCACAAAGGTAGTTCGGTTAATAATTACATCAAAACCAGTGAGTGTTAGATGACTAATTACTATCTGGACAATTGCATGCCTTTGAGGACCTGGGTCTTGGCCCACACACCAGTGTCATTTGGAGTAAAGAAAACATCCCTTGATAAATTTTTTTAATGAGACCAAAATTATGGTTGTTTTATGACAGGAGTTAAACATGATTTGTCCCCTTACAAATCACAAGTCCAAATAAATCTGGTAAGAAGCTGATCTCTTCTAAAGGCTGTAAGTTCCCAAGGGCAGAATAATTAAATTTTCCAAAATACTTATCATAATTATGTTTTGTTCAGAGATTAGTTGAGCTATCCTCTTGGGATCAATTATAACTCATCCTAAAGCCAGAAGCAAAAAAGTTTTTCGGTAAATCCTATTCAAATGAGTACCAGCTGCTCCACACAATACAACAACTCTTTTCCTACATTTTAACATGCTAGTGAAAGTTATTAAAACGTTGCTCTTGGTCATTCTTCAGCATTTTGCACAAAGTGCTTGAAGGTCAGTGTGGCTGGCAATTAGAGAATGAGATACGCAAAAGAGCTCTTGAGGAGAGACAGTCCAGGTGCAGGAATCTGTTTAATAAGAACACGTGGTTTGTGTAAGACAAATTAATATTGCTCTGCATTTCCTGACAAAAAGAAGCGGCAGGTTAGAAGGTTAGAACCTTCAGCAGACAGTAATTAAAGGACCCAATTGTGATTATTTCATCATTTCCTAGCTTCAGTAACTCCTGTGAAAGCAGCTTTCTCACGTCCTGCTCCTGCCCATGTGAAAAAGAAGGCAGAAATTACTATTAACATCAATATAACCAGGTTGGTTTGGGGTCCTGATTCTCAAGCTGTGTTTTTATGGACAGCACAATCCCCTCTTGGTTTCCAAAAACTCCCTTACAATCACATGTAAACGGTACCTAATACTTTAGCATCTGAACTCCAGCTCCCTGTGCTGCTCCACGGATGGGAAAAGAACCAACAGTTTGGGTACTGAACACAAACAACTTTTGTTCTTACTTAGAGGCAATAGAAATTACATCTTATCCAAACCTGCTACTCAGGAGCAGTGAGTTAAAATGCTCACAAGCCAATGGTCTCCAGTCCCAGCCCTGAGCACAAGGCCAGCACAAAGCACATTTCACAGATGAATGCATGTCGCACAATGAGAATTTAGGCTTTGCTTTTTTTTTTTTTTTTGAGACTTCATACATATCTACACATGTTTGATATCTTCTTCATTTAAAATATGATCCTGATGATTATTAGAGAGGAAAAGGAAAGAGCAAGTGATTCTCCAGCTTCTGGAAGTACCTCTGCCTTCCTTCTCCAGCTTGGTAGATCCCTTGACATCTTTCAGTGGGGGTAAGGATCCATTTAGAGGTTTCATATAGACAGATGGACACACAGCATAGGTAAACTCACTCTTTGCCACAATTAACAGATCAACAATTAACAGACAAGCACAACTGTACCTAAACACCACCAGACTAAACTTCAAACCCTCTTATTTATGATGCACTACAAAGGAGTCCAGCGCTATAGTAGGTAGCAGACTGATAGCATTACACTGGCATATGCTATATTTAGGTTAAACAAGAGTTGCCTTCACACACCCTGGGTGATAGGCTCAGTCCTCACTCCATTTACTTCACACAGATGGCTTAGAAAAGACTAAATGCTACAGAACAGTCAAAGGGGTTCACCTTCCAGTTGTGTCTTTATACAATAATGTAATTTGCAACAAGCTATGAATCTGGATATCCTCAAGAAGTGGCATTACACAAGGTAAATTCATAGAGAAGTGAAAAGCTTCACATCCTGGATAATCCTGCATTCATTGTCCATCATTCATTCCCCATAACTGATTTAGTGAACATGATGATTAGTTAAAGAGAAGAGTATTTTAAGTAGAAAGGTATTTTCCATGGGGAATAGGCTATCCACGACCAGAGAAAGCAGAATAAATTCTCAGAAATTATGCCTCTCCATTGCAAAAACTACTTTTGCTTTCTATTCATTGTGAGAGATCTCCTTTCTGTATCAGTTAAACACCTACTGCAAAGGAAAAAAAACCTGGTGGACAATTTCTTTAGTGATACTTTGCACAGGAAAATGATTTATCTATCAGTTTGTATTGTGAATACTATCTGTCAATCAGTAATAAAAGGTAAATCAATAGTATGAACCAAGCAGATCAATAAAAGATGGTGCAATTAATTTGCTCAAGACACTTTACAGGGTATCATTTGCCTAACAAGGAGAAAACACAATTACATCAATAACTTCTTAGGGTTAGAAAGGCCTGCTATAAGAAATAACTGGAAGTAATTATAAACAGATTTCCAAGTCTACAAAGATTAAAGCATTGCAAAGTGTGATCTCTCCTGTGAAAAGCTATTTCTTCAACAACGGAAGAGTATTGTAAGCAGGAAGGAGGAAAAATCATTTCCATTACCCCAATTTCAAGTCAGACAGCCCGAGACAGTGTTTAGAATACTTACAATGTATTAATCCTACCAACAGGAGAGAAGCATCATTTAGTCTTAACTGAAACTATGTCTGTTATCTGTTATGTACCCCTATGGAACACAGACAACCATGTTATAGCATTAGTTGTCTGCAGATGGCCCTGCCCAGCCTGGGAAATCTTTATGTCAGTGAATTTCCTCATGGGTAAAGACTTCTGTTCTCAGTATCAGCAGCAGAATCAAGGTCTGTGTGGAGATGGATGCTGTTATCATACCACATGTCTGCTGTAGTCTTGTCTCTGAGGGACACCAATAACTCCCAAGTCCCTCAAAGTTAAACAGCTGCAGCAGCTGATTGACAGAGCATCTGTATGAATTTATTCAGTCTAATTTTGCAAGCAAAGCTACACACCAAACTGACACCCGGAGCAGTAGTACCTGGTTATTTTGCTTCCTATGGATTGCACAAGCCCATAAGCATTTGGTCAATTCACAAAACTTTCTAGAGCCGGTCTGCACGTGACTGCGTACAGGCAGATCCCACTGGATATAAAAATACAACATCAGCTACTAAAGAAGGGTGAAACAAGCTAAAAGGACATTGCCATGAGCTCCAGAAGTCCCTCACCTATTTGGGACAAATGTGGAATACAGCATCCCTCCCCTCTTCACTCTTTTCTTTACTAGCACTATGCCCTTAGAAATCTTTTGAGGTTGCCTCTATCCAAGCAGGGCCTAAAGGAATGTTGGAAAGGCCTGAAAAAAAAAAAAGGTGAAGTTCAATAAAGGTAGCTATGCAACTAAAAGATGGAAAGCTTGTGAGCGTGTCTGATAGCCAATTAAATATAGGACTAATGAGCAGGCAGCCTGGTGTTCATCAGAGGGCTAATAAAGGTCTGCAGAAGACACGTGGTATTTGTATGAAGGAGGATGAGTAGACTGGGAAAATGTTCAGATACAGCATTTAAAGATACATGACATGAATACCTGGTGTTGTTAAAAGACTAGAGCTAGACTGTGCTAGGAGTATGGATAAAGAAATTAAGCAATAAAAATAAGCACAAAAGATTTGATGAGAACCATGGAAATGATTTTCCCATTGTTACATAACGTACAAACAATTGGTCAAATATACACAGAGGAACTGTATCTTTAATACCTTGAGCTTAGAGTTTTGGGGACTTGGACCCATCCATGTACCCTCTCAGCAATAGTAAAACTGCGTGCCAAGAGGTTCTGAGTAATCAAATGTGCTACATCTAGCACTGCTCTGAGCTGTACGAGCAGACAAAGCTGTATGGGTTGTTCTGAAGGAGGAGTAGCATAGTCACCAGCTGCTGCTGCCAGCACATGGCTAGCATTCTTTGGAACAAGCAGCCAAGATTCTGGGGATTTTCAGGCTCCTAAGCAAGGATGCATATCATAGCTATATCTCAAACTAAGTGTAGGATCTTAGGACAAGGTGCGAGCCTGACCTGTCCCTTTGAGGGAGAAAAAGCTTCCATGAGGAGCTGCAGGCAAGAGTCAGCACTGGAGCTAGGGCACCAATGGAGGAAATGGGGAGGCAGGACCTCAGGGCACACAGCGGGATGCACCCAGTGCTCAGCTCAGATGCTGCCAATAGCTGCCTAGTGCTAAATGCTGCTTAGTACAGGGCTCCTCCAGAAACTAAGCACTAAAAAACAGAAGTCCATTCTGAAACTAGTCAAAAACACTTAAGAAATGCAAGCTGAAAGGTTTCCCCAGAACCAATTCTGTCTTAAGAGTACTTATGTACCACCTCAGCACGGGTAGAGGATCTCTTCACTGAGGCTTTGCTCCTGATTTTGCTTACACTGGTGTTACACTCTCTCAGTTTGGTGGAATTGCTTCTGATTTGGGCAGGGTAAATGAAGAAAGAAGCAGTTTGGGCACAGAACAACAGGCATTTCTAGGTCTGGCATTGTGGCTGCGCAGGTAGCCATAGTGCAAGAGAAAGGAGAAACAAGCAGGATAATGCAGAGTAGCAGGGGTCTCTCATGTGCACTGGAGCGTTCCCACCAAGCTAAAAAAGGACTGATGTGTCTCCTGGTGTATGTCAGTAACTTAGTTAAGAAACGGCTGCAGAAACAAACAGGCAAACAGAAAACCTGTCACGAGACTGTCAGGGCAAGAGTGCTCACAGCTGACAGTGACAAATCCAAAGAAAACACAAAACAAAGAAAAAAAAAAAAAACACATTAAAACAGCATAATAAGATGAGAAGGGAAATTAGCCAGGCACCAAAGAGCATCCCATTAGAGTGATATTTGGTGTTAACAACCTCTACTTATAGTAATCATATGGCCTTAATGAACAATTTGTCTTTGACAAAGCCTGCTGTCCCCACTGCAGGCCACCATGTTTGATGTCCTTTTAATGGTCCATGTGTTCATTTGTAACATCCTAATTAACAACTGGGCTCCAATAGCTCTAATCATCATCTACTGTTAATATTGTTTCTGTACTGTCAGGAGTTTCACAGTTTGTTAAACTGCATTTTGCACAACTGAGATTTTCAACCTCAAAGACCTGCTCAGGCTGTTAAGCTTCTGGGGGAGAATGAACTGGTAAGGACAAGAAAAATACAGCCACAGAAGCAGCAATGTCACTGAGCTGGTGTTTCTCTTTTTAGATCCATTTCTCAGCTGCAAGAGAATATTATGTACACAAACCATATGACAGAGAGGCTGTGAAAGACTATGGACTGCTGATCAGCATTTGGAGATACTCTGAAAGGGAGAGACAGCTTGCGTTGTTTCATTTGCCGGTATGCTGACAGAGGAGCACGCACTGCTGGGTCTCTGCAGCTGAACATCACTTCCTCCATCCTACAAGTCAACATGCTGCAAACAACCAAAACCAGGGGAAAACTGCTGCCCCAGACACACAGTTTCTGTCAAGTGTGCACAGCTCAATGGACCAGATAAAGAAGACTGGGGCCAAAACTCTACGAAGAGAATTTCAATACTGGACACAGAGCAACACAGAAGTGGTCTGGGAAAATACTTACTCATTTGAGGGGCAAGGTAGAAAGTCTGACTATTTATATCCTGTCTGCTGAAATTACATCATATGAGACAAACAAACAAACCAACCAAAACCCAAACGAGAAAACCCCACTAACTCCAGCATCTCACAAACACTTTACGTAGTTGCAATCACTTACAAGGTTCACTGATGCAAAGAACAACATTATAACCTGGTGATGATGTGGACTGACTGCCTATCCACTAACAATGCCCTTTGGGGGTCCTTAGAGGTCTTCAATAAATACGAAATGAACAATTTTAGAGCACCCTTTGTATCACCTCATTATCTCCTTTGAATCTAATCCAGTTCAGGATAGCAGACTCTCAACTGTACCTTTCAATCCTTTTGTACATGCTGAAGATTGCTGTTTTCTTAGAAATTGCATATGCACATAGTATATTATAGAGCTATACAATGGCTAAATTAACTCTATTTTTAATAGCTTTCTAATATCTGTGGTGGTGAAAAAATACATAAGGATATTTGTAATATCCCATTACAGATTCTGAAAGAACAGATCAGCCCAATATCATTTTTCTTTTCATCCTCCTTGTTAATTCATGATTTTCTCCATAAATTGGAAATATATTTCTATACCGTGTGTCAGTGGATAGCTAGCAACCTGCAAAACAACAAACCTAACATGCTATTTAGAGAGAATAATTACCTGCCTTTTTTTTTGTTTTTTCTTTTCCAGCAGGTTACTTTTATTTTTGCATAAACAAAGACAGAAAAAAACATTTAGAATGATCTTCAATATCCAGAAACCTTGAGACTAGGTTAAACTCAGAAAAAAATCCACATATGAACAGAAACACAAAATGGAAGTTCTCACAACCATTCCTGTTGATGGCTCTCATCTATATTTAAGTGTAATGAATAAAAAAAACCCCATGATATTTTACATAGGTATTTAAAGCAGCAAGGTCTAAACTCTCAGTAATCCTATGAAAATTCTGTGTGGGGCTAATGCCCAGTGAACCTAAAACAATGCACAGAGGCAAGGGTAACAAGGATGCCCAAAACTATAAAGATCTTCCTCCAGCTACCAGATAAATGTGAGTCCTATAGAAAGCATCTGCATTTCTGGAAAGTATGTAAAGTTTTCCTATGAGAGCAATGGGCAAGATGATTTTTACTAAGATTAGCAGAGTTTAGTCTTAATGACATAAATAACTTTGCAGAAAAGACAGAGGAAGAAAGAAAGATGTAGAAAGGGATTGATTAACAGCTGCACTTATACAAGATCAAACAATCTAATAAAATGAAGTATCTCTGCAAGGCCAAAATAAGATCCAGAATACCAGACCCTATTTGATTCGAGCAATAAAAGATGTTGCAGCCAATAAAAGTTCATGTGGAAGCATAATTCTCTAAACTGGTAAGAACTAATTTCACCCAGAACAGTTAAAAGGTTAACAAATTACCCTTCTTCATTTTAACTTTCTTTCAATATCAGTTTTATTTCATAGCTACGGTGACAGATCCCAATGGAGAGGTTGAGTTTCCATACCGTAAAATGCTGAGCATCCACATCTCACCAGAAACCAGGTATCAGCCCAAAGAGAATAAGATACAGAAATTACTATTATTTCTCTTCTGATATTACTGAGAACCTTTACTACTAGTCCAAGACTTGTACCTGTACCAGCATGTCAGGAAGACATATCTTGCCCAAAAGATTTTATCATGTAATCATTTGGCTTCGTTTATACTTGGTGGATGCACAGGTAGAAAGTGGTTTTTCTGCACTGAGTGTAGTGTCTTTACAGAAGACTTCACACCTTCCATCTTTATATATCTGTAATGCGAGCACTTATATCTGACCTCTATGATCAATGGAAAGAAACAGGCACTTCTAGGGGCTTCATCTTACTCAGATGTCTGCTTTCAGGAGACGAGTCATGTCTTAGCAGTGTCTACTTGTCTCCACTGATATTAAGGCAGACTGAGGTCATTAGGTGAAATGTAAATTTTCTCAGACAGCCTGCCCACCTCTGCTAAGAGCACTAAAATGGTAATCTGAAGAAAAAAAAAAAAAAAAGAAAGAAAAAAGAAATTACTGTTACCCTAAATTATATTTCCTTCCTTTTTCTGCTCATTTCCTATCTAAACCAGCTCCCTAGGGATGCTAGATTGTTACTGGAGAAAGTTTAATTAATAAGTTGATTCTCCACAGCAGAAACTTAATACTATTCTCAAAAGAGCAATGTTCATCCACAGACTTGATGCTAACCATGTCACAATCCAAGCTATTCCAGCTGCATATGGGGCAAGCAAAACACCCTGCAGAGAAGAAGAGACGCATCCTATAGATCAGGGTGCCACAATGGCACACAGTTTGTGCCAGGCAAATATGGCAGGTAGACAAGGCATCTTTCATCCTCTTCTCACTACCTTCTTGTGCTGGGCTTGTGTCTGGTGGGGTTTCGATAGTGGGGGAGAGGGCTACTGGCATAGATCCTGCAAGATCTTCGAGAAGCATCCCCAGCTCCAAATCAGATCCTCCTCTGGCCAAGGCCAAACCAGTGGGTGCCTCTGCAATAACATATTTAAGAGAGGAAAACCTGTTGGGCGAGTTATTTTGTTTTGGAGAAGGAAGAATGAGACAACCATGAGGAACACCTGGGTCAGTGAGGAAGGATGAGGGGAAGCATTGCTGGAGTGCTGGAGCAGCCATGCCCCTGAGACCTATGGTGAGATGTCAGGCTGAGCACCTGCACACCATGGAGAGCAACAGTGGAGCAGAATCCTCTCCATGGCCTTGGAAGACCCCACATTGTAGCAGGGGACTGCACCTGAAGAAGGCTATCACCCTGAGGGAAGCCTGTGCTGGAGCAGTCCAACACTGGGAGGACTCTGGCTTGCAGAACAGAACCATGCTAGTTGAAGTTGTTCAGGGAGGACTGTCTCCTGTGGGAGGGTCACCACATTGCATCAGGGGAGGACTGTGAGCAGCTTTGCCCCTGAGGAGGAAGGAGCAGCAGAAACAACATGGGACAGACTGGCCACAACCCCCCTTCCCTGCCCCTCTGTGGGAGGGAAGGTAGAGAATCAGGAGCAGAGGTGAGCCCAAGAAGAGGACTGGGGTGGGGGGAAGGTGATTTTAAAATCTGTTTGTATTTATCACTGCCCTACTCTCATTCACTTGGTAAATTGGTGGTGGTTTTGTTTAAATTAAATTGATTTTGTTTCTCCAAGTCAAGTCTGCCTTTTCCCCATGAGCCTAACTGTTGAGCGTGCCCTCCCTGTCATTTGTCTCAACTCTCAAGCCTTTTGTTCTATTTTCTCCTCCCCATCCCACCAGCGGTAGGCAGAAGTAAGCGAGCAGCTGCGTGATGCTTTGGTGGTGGCTGGGTGGGCTTAAACCACAACACTACTCTGCCTCTTCAGACTAAGTGATGAAGAGGGACCCACGTCCATCACGTGACAGGAGAAGAGTAGGAAAGACGTGAGTTGCAGGATGGAGCCACATCCTCAGACATGTGTCTTGTGGCAGGACCCTCAGAGAGATGGTTTCTGGGTTACTGTCTCGGCCACTCCCTTACTTTGGTAGGAGAAAGTCGAGGAGACACAAAGCACGATTTCACATTCTGCACCTGCATTCTTGTTACATAACACACAAACTGGCCTCTGTTTTGAGTTTCCAGGTTTAGTTGATCAAAATATGATTTATAGGCTAATAATACAGTATGAAAAGCATTCTCATTTCCTGCAGTATGTACAGTAATTGATGTTGATGCCAGATGACTGGAAGATGCAGGGGAGGATAGGGAAATTCAGAAAGCCTGGTCCCAAATCCCTGAAAGTTATTTCTATTTTCTGTAGAGGACTTTGAATTAAGTCTCTGTGAACCCTTCAGAGAGCTCAAAGTTGTCAGCACTGTGTTATTACTAAGACACATTTTTTTATTTAAGAAGTGAGTGGCTGATTTATGAGTTTTCCTTTATTTACAGAGAGCATAATACTGGCCAGATGATTTCTCTATTGACAATGACAAACTACAGAGGATTTCAGTTGTGTCAGTATTTCTATGAGTTTGATGCAAAAGAGAATTTGATCCCAGAAGTATGCAACACACATCCATATGCCATGTAATGGTCTTAGTTGGCATATTCTGTTGCCTTTTGTAAACACCCATCAAATGTATGTTAATCTCCACTACAATAAATAACTGTGGCTGGAGTCACTAGTCTACTGAGAATATTTACTGATGTATAGTCTGTACTTGTCTATACTATAGATTTAAATAGATCCATCCACTTCTGTAGTTGCATAACTGCAGTTCCAGCTGGATGGACTCTTTATGGCAACCAACCACATTTTGCAGGATAATATCTATGACTGCTTTCCAAGAGGGGCAATTTCCACGGGTGGAAATGCAAGTTTTGGCTGCCACAATAAGAATTTGTAATTGTGCAGTTACACCAGCGAGTGAAAGTGGAGAGATCTGAGGTTTAGGAAGAACTGTAGCATGTGCAATTCTTTTTAGAGTCTAACTTAGTTGCTCATCAATGAATTGCCACAAGAATATATGTAAGTAAGCTGGAGTCATCAGGAATGAAATACATTATCTGCTAGTCTCCTGGGAAATTTGACTAGAACACCAGAGAGAAGGACTGAGGCTGGCTGTTAAGTGTAACAGTACTTACGAAACCTACAGCATTGACTCATGGAAACTAAGGGGTACATAAGCAAGAGAGCTCTATATACAATTCGTGTAAATCTCTTAAGTGTTTTCTGATTATTAGTGCCTGTCGAATGTCAGTCACAGGATGAAGTGCTAGATAAACCTTTGGTTTGACCAGTGTGATTATTCTTAGACACAGTAATATATCTAACAAATTCAGGTTAAGTACTTGAAGATGACCAAGATCCCTTTTCCTGGCATATAAAACTGCTCTAAAACCCCAGTCTTGTCCTTATAAGAGCATTGCCCTCAGGTAACAACATCAAATAATTAACTATTCAGACTATGGGACCTGTTTGACATGGTCTGGGATCAGAAAGATGGGAAAAAATTCCATGTTATTTGCACAGCCTCAGAGCGCTAATTCATTGCCGATAGGTTTGGGATTAGACCCACTCTACCTTCAAAGAACCAGCCTTTAATGACAGCTGTCACCCTTGCTGTTGCGTGGATTTAAGGCATTCATGGTGAAACTCAGTGCCCAGTAAAGCAGCAAATGCAAACCAGTCCACTGATGGAGATGTTCAAGTAGGTTCATAAGTAGGAGCTATTCAATTAGATAAGAATTTGATATCTAAAGGCTAGAAGAGCAAAGACCTGGGACCTCACAGGTATAGAGGCAGAAAACATATATTCGTTGCAGTAGCAGAGAAAAAAAAAGTAGAAAACAAACCTCAAAAAAAAAATGCTGATTATAAAAAACTACTGTAAGAGAACGCATTTATCAGACCTAGAATAGCCATGTTATTCAGAGCAACAGAAGGAAAAGCACCCACCATGAAACTGCATCTCAGTTTCTCCTCCTTGGGAAGGTTACTCTTGAGAATTCTCATTTCCTCTTTTCCTTTCACCCACAAATCTCCTTTATCTTTCTATCAGTTTTAACCAAATTGCCCTTTACAACCCATTGATTAAATTTAGGCTGGATTCCCTTACACACTGTGTTATCACCTTCAGATAGCTATTCTGTTATGTTCAAAATGGTGTTTACATGGAAAATAGATGTATGTATAGAGGTAGATATAGATATTTAAGGATCATCTCTTCATACTTCTTCTATCTTGTTTAATTCTAGCTGGTATGAACAGGTTCAGACATTTAGATCATGATTCAGAGCCGATTAAACTCAATGAAAAGCTCACACTGACTTCAATAGACATTAGATCATGCTCACAGAGAGGATAATAGACCTTTCAGGAGAGGAAATGAAAGTGCAATAATACGCTGGCTTAGTGTATAATCATGTCTTCATCTAATAATGAGCCTCAGTGTCTGTAATAGCCCACTGGTTTCTTACAGATAAAGGGCTTACTTTCTTGGCTCAGATCTTACTCTTTTGGTATTGAAGTTCATGGATTCAATTTCCACCAATTTTCAGGTCTTACTCTTGGTATTGAAGGTCATGGACACAATTCCCACCAACAACCACAATGCCTGAAGGGAAGCAGCTGTATCTGTGTATGGAGGCAGCTGAGGAATGACTCTGACTTTTAGAGGCATTTGTCCAAAAGGGGTAATATCTAACAGAACTATTTCCTTCCTGAATTCTTGAATCATGTATTCTTCCTCTAACGCTCAGCCTCAGAGACTATAACACCTAGGGGGTTTATTTGCAGCATATGTAGCCGGTACAGAACTCTTTAAGCTGTGCTGATAGATACAGCTTTTTGAGTACTGACATTTGTGATATCAAAACATATGTATCTCTTGTTATTGCAAAATCTGTATCTCTAATATTACACTGAAAAACACCAAGCAGTGTTCCCAGATCTTGAAATGTTGTTCATCCTGATACACTGTCAGAGTGCTACCAAATGCAGATTTGACTAATGTTTGTCAGAACCTCACAAGATTCCTGGGCACAGTTGTCCACTCCCAGTAAATTAATTTGGAGGGTAAGAGAACCTAGCAATATGGACATGGGCTGTTTGGTGCCACTTGGACATTGTGCTAGACCCAGGCAAGTTTAATTCCCTTGAATAGTTGCAGGCAAATGGTCTAAATCTTTCTCCCAGCACCATCATCCAGCAACACTGCCAGAAGAAGAGCCCTGTTGTAGAAGTAATTTGTAAGTGGTATCACTGCGTATGAAGAGTGGACAGCTACAATGGAGTGAAGAATACTGTAACTGCTGTAATATATTTCCTGTATTATAAAAACTAGAATGAAGAGGCCCTGACCAAAGGGTTGGCTGCAATGATAATACAGAAAAAGCAGATAAAGATTTATATAAGAATATCTCCACCAAATGGACACATCTTCAACTGACACATATCTTTGGTCTGTAGTGTAGGTAGGATGTGAAAAGAAAAAAACAGTATGCTACTGATTCAGCTGTTGATAAAATCTTATCAGTGCTGTACAACAATGACTCAGAGTCATGGTGTAGAGCTTTTCCAGCTCATACTTGGATGAAAATTATTGACTGCAATAAGGAACTATACAGAGAGAAGGCGGCAAATGAAAGTTAGACCTACTTACATCTCTTACTTTGTCAATGGAAGAAAGAAATAATAATGCCAGAGACATAACATTAATTTCAGGACTCCGATTAAAACCATATGGAGAAGGCTAACTTGGGCTAATCAACTTTGGCAGTCTTTCATCTGCTACAATATACCATGAATGTTCTCTTGCAGATTCCTTACAGGAATGATAAATGAGAAATTGAGACAAGAAATGCTCTCCAATGATGGATTCTGACATGTACAGGTTGTCAGGATTAGAGGGAACATATTCCAAATCCATCATCTGCTTCACCTTGCCTTCTTCAAAGCTGTAACAGTATAATATGCAATAGACTTCCTGCTTTCATTTATGTGTATGCAGCT
This sequence comes from Todiramphus chloris collaris, assembly GCA_025345505.1. Taxonomy (NCBI): domain Eukaryota; kingdom Metazoa; phylum Chordata; class Aves; order Coraciiformes; family Alcedinidae; genus Todiramphus; species Todiramphus chloris. Next base: position 24,993,848 of record JANVCC010000019.1, on the reverse strand, counting down.
GTAGGAATGCAGATGTTACCTAGATCTAACAATACTTAATTTTCAATAAGTCTTCCACCAAAAGTGCATAAAACAAAGATTATCTTCCCCATCTTCTGGTATTTTCTCCACTCTATTCCACTGCCCACCAGTGAGGCAGGTCTTCATGTGCACTGCAGGCCTATAACAGCAGAAATAAACTTCCCTTCAAAGCACCACATACATTTACTCTAGGGCACAGCTAACATACGGTAGGTTACAAAATGGAGATCATGTTCAGGCACAGCTATTACCAAGTCAGAGCTTCTCTATTTCAGTTCTCAAGTGGGGTATCACATTAGCATTTTGAAACAACTATATGAAATAGCTGAGATCCCCTAGGTAGGACTCTGAGCAAAAATTCATAAATGCCCATTTAAAATTATAAATACTACGTTTAAACCTGATCCATAAAGAAAGTACATGGGTTTATAAGTCAGTAATTACTTCAGTCTTCCAGAGATAGCTTCTCCTCCTTTTTCCCGGCCTAGGAAATATGTCACAGTGTAATAACACATAATCATAATATTACTATTGCAACCATGGCATAATATTATAGCTAATCACAGTATTGGAACTATAAATATGTAAAAAAGTATGATACTGTAATCACGATGTTGATTTAGCTATTCCAGAAACTTTAACAATGGCATCACTGACTCATACAATGAATCTAGATTTACACCATTTAAGTTCTCCTGATTCCATATTATATAAAGTCTTCCTGTCTTGTTCCACAAAGTCTATGTGGGTGGGATTTCATCTCACTTTAAAAATCTACAGAAAAGATGTCAGCTGCTAAAGTAATACCTCAGTGGCTCTTTACAGTCAGCAGGAAGAATTAGCTACTTCAAGGATGTGATTCATTTAAATTATTTTAGGATGAGAAGAACAACTCCCTACGAGTCCCATGGTTTGACTCTGGTGCCTATAAAAGAAGGCAAGGATGACAAGTTCAGATGTAGACAGCTATGCAAATATCTGTTGTACACAGGGCCTTGCTGTTTGAGTTTTTACAAAAGAACAGTGACTTCATTCAGGATGTCAGACAAAATTTGAAACATGATTCAAGAGACTGAGAATGTCCAGAAGGTTTAACAAACTCTGCACTCCTTGTAACTTCACAGAATCACCCAGGTTGGAAAAGCCCCTTGGGATCATCGTGTCCAACCATTAGCCCTACTCTACAAATTCAGCCCTAGACCACATCCCCCAACACCACATCCAAGCGATGTTTAAACACACCCAGGGATAGGGACTCAACCCCCTCCCTGGGCAGCCCATTCCAATATTTCACAACCCTTTCTGTGAAGAATTTTTTCCCAGTGTCCAGTCTAAACCTACCTTGTTTCAGTTTGAGGCCATTCCCTCTGGTTCTGTCCCTAATTATCTGAGAGAAGAGACCAGCACCAGCCTATCTACTATGTCCTTTCAGGGAGTTGTAGACAGGAGGTCTCCCCTCAGCCTCCTCTTCCTTAAATTAAACAGACCCAGCTCCTTCAAACGATCCTCATATGATCTATTTTCCAGTCCCTTGACTAGCTTTGTTGCCCTTCTCTGCACCCGCTCCAACACCTCAATATCTCTCCTGTACTGAGGTGCCCAAAACTGGACACAGTACTTGAGGTGAGGCCATATCTCCTTAACAGCCATATCCCTGCTGCTTAAACTTTTAAATACTAAAATGATGTGATCAATAAATCTAAAAATATATGTCTTTCTCACATAAGAAAATAATTCACTGAATAGCAAATCCTAGTGGGTTCATTTTTGAAGAGTCATACCAAAAATTGTGGTCTGTAGTGTAGGTAGGATGTGAAAAGAAAAACCCATGCACTACTGATGAAGCTGTCGATAGTGTCTTATCAGTGTTGTACATAAATGATCCATAGAGTCATTGTGTAAAACTTTTCCAGTTCATACTTGGATGGACCATTATTGACTACAAAAAAGGAATTATCCAGAGAGAAGAAAGCAAAGGGAAAATATACACACCCTATGTCCAGGAAAATCTTGGTCCTTTGCCTGGTGGAAAAAGACTTGCAGGTGTTGGTCAAGAGCTGGCTGAATATGAACCAGCATTGTGCCAAGGTAGACAACAGCATCCTGACTGTATCAGAAACAGTGTGGCCAGCAGGACTAGGGCAGGAATCATCCCCCTGGGAGATGGTGAGGCCGCACCTTGAATGCTGTGTTCAGTTTTGGTCCCCTCACTGCAAAAAAAGACATTATGGTGCTGGAACGTGTCCAAAGAAAAGCAAAAAAGCTGGTGAAGAATCTAGAGCCCAAGTCGTATGAGGAGCAGCTAAGGGAACTGGGGTTGTTTAGCCTGGAGAAGAGGCTCTGGGGAGACCCTCTCACTCTACAACTACCCGAAAGAAGGTTGTAGTGAGGTGAGGGTCGGTCTATTCTCCCAATTAACAAACAATAGGACAAGGGGAAATGGCCTCAAGTTGTGCCAACAGAGGTTTAGGTTAGACATTAAGAAAAATTTCTTCACCTAAAGGGTTACCAAGTCCTGGCCCAGGCTGCCAAGGGAAGTGGTGGAGTTCACATCCCCAGAGATATTTAAAAGATGTGCAGATGTGGTGACATTGTTTAGTGTTGGAGCTGGCAGTGCTGGGTTAACAGGTGGACTTGATGATCTCAAAGGTCTTTTTCAGCCTTGCTGATTCTATGTTTCTATTCTATGAGGAGAGCTGATTAAAAAAGAGCACTTCATTTTTATAAGGTTTGTGGTAACTGTGAAAACCACATTCTTTGCAGTGATGAGGCTTTGTGAGAACTGCTGTTTAAGGACAGAAATAACTAACCGTGAAAAATCATGAAATGCAAGGGAGAAGAGTGAACAAAAACTACCTGATTCAAACTATCGTATCTCATGAGTTTAAGTAGTGCTGCTTAGAGAAAATCAGCCCTTCCAGTCTCTGCTGTGCCGGATCTAGAAAGAAGCCATTAGACTCCTCTATTAATGCTTCCAGAACTTATGCCCACACCTGAGAAACACTCAATGTCCTTGACTCCCCCACAACCAAAGTTACGGATGTTTACATCACCACAAGACTAATAACTTACCATTCCTGTTGTTCAGCTTAGATACCCCAGAAATCTATATCTCGTAACATCTTTTTTCCTTCCTCCTCTGACTATAACAAGCTGGATTTTTTGATAGGTGTAAGTTACCAATTCATACTTATCCTTTGAAACAGAGAATGTGTAAAAGCATTGTTGGTTGTGCTGAATTCTGATTAATTTCTTGATTTATTATGATTAACCACCATAACCAACCATACAGCAAGAAGCACTGGGAACACTTCTCTTTTACACTCTGAAAATTGAGTGTTTTTGTTCTTAGGACAATGAGGTAAGAAAAGTAACAAAGAGGAAGAACCTTTAAAAAAAAACATTGACAGGAATCTTTTTTCAGCCACTTACTCTGACTGTCTACTCTGACTAGATCCCTCTGGAATATACTTGGAAAGTTATTTTAATGACAGTAACTTATGAGAGACTATTTTAATAAAAGGAAAACTAATAAACAGAAGATATGGAACCCAGTGATTACTAAACAGGAATTTTTAATTAATACTGACTGAATTATTTATGACAAAAGATTCTCTCGTAATTGAAAAACCTTTTGTAAGACCACAGGCAGCAATTTCATTTACCTATTACCTTCTAAGAATACTTCAGTATATCTCTTTCTTACAGCAAACATAAGACCAAACACAGGGAAATCAGCAACAGCATAACAAAGCCAAGGTGAAGAGTAAGAGGACTGCTTTCAAAACAAAAAGAATAAATTGCTGTTTAATTATTCAGCAAAACTATTTAAAATTCCAAAAGCAATGGAACCATTATTAATGTTTCCATTAACAAGCAGCATGTCTTTGTTCCGCTTAGGTTTACTACTGCTAGTGAGAGACTGTCACAGTCTGAAAGCTACTCTGTGCTTCAAATGGCTCTTCCAAGAACCTGGAGAAAAAGGAGAACTTAGTCTTCTTTAAATCAATCGAGTAAAACAGGACTTGTAAAGGAAAGAAGGGAGATGGTCTAGGGTCTCAAGGGGCCAGGATATCTGCAGTCTTGCCTGCCTCACAGACTTGCAGGTCCATCAGCCTGCCGTGTCTGTCAGAGGCTGGTTGGATCTGATGTGGCCGCAGGCAAGATGCTGGCTGTTCGCCCCTGCGGCAGTTCAGGATGCTGAGTCCCCGGGGGTGGGTAACACCCCCTCTTTTGAACTCACAGCATCTGAGCATCCTCGGGACAGTACACACACCACGGCATGCAGGAGCCTCCTGCTCTCATCCCCACTATGGCCAGGGACAGAGGACACTAACGAGACATGTGCTGACAGAGACTCTCTGAAGGCCATGGGGTTTTATAGCACTTGAATCGAAGCAGTAGTTTAAAACAGCAAGAAATATCCTGGAGGCTTATGAATTTTCCTTAAATGTGTTCAAGACGCGGGATGGGGCTTAGCTTGCGCAGACTAAGAAACAATGAAATGAATTAGGGCTTGCTCAAGATGTTTCCCGCCTGCTTCATGTTTGTTGAGGTGGCGAGTGGTTCAGATAGTGTGCCTGCAATTTAGACCATCCTGAAAGGAAAAGATGGCAGTTCAGAAGGAATTTTTTGAGCTTTGTTGTAAGTCATGCAGAACAGACTTTCTGTAGTTCTGGAAAAACATACTGTTGAGCCATCAGAAAGAGAATTAATTTACCAGACACAACAAACTGCTCAAATCAGAACTGGGATCACCTGCTCACCGCTTCTGATCACTGTTCTGAACTGCAGAAAATAGGTGCTGCCAATTACTAATTACCCCTCTTTACTCTGCTACAAATATCAGATATAGAAAGGCATTTAAACCCATGCTCCATCACTAACACACAATGTACACGCTACATTCCATTCTCAAGGAAACTCTTGGAGGTTTTTTCACTACAGTTCCAAAGCATCAAATTCCTGCTTGAACCAATTCAATCTGAACTGATGAAATGCCAGAGTAAATTTTCTGCAATAATGCCCAAAATAAGGAGCCTACCCAAAATCTGGGCATGGTTTATCTACCACTACATATAGAACCCAAACCTGTTGCAGTAGGGATGGGGGTATTTAATTTACTCTGTTATGTGACAGGAAGCACTGCTGGTTTTTAGGAAAGCACACAAAAGCACAGTAATGCCTCTATCCTTAATAGTCCTTTTTGTGTTGGTGGTTTTTTTTTTAAACTTGTCATTTACGATCTATTTCTTTATTTTACAGCTATTAATCTATAATCTTTGCAGCTCATCTGCCACCTTGTGGCCTCGTTGCGGACTTTTCCTGGAGCTGAAAAGGAAGAATGGGTTCTTCAGCAAAACCTCTGCATCTGTTCCGCTCGTCAACCTGGCAGATTCATTATTATCAGCCTGATTAGCCTTTCATTCCACAGTGTCAAAAATTAGAAATCCAAATATGAAACTACTCATCCAGCAGGCGACATCTGTAAACTATTAATATAAATTGATTCTGTTCCCACATACATCTACCCATATACAAGGCTCGCAGACCAGTTTACATCTATTCAATCATACACATGATGTTCAGAATATATGCATTGTACAGCATGAGTATACACTGACAGAATTATAGAAAATGAGGCTGAAAAAGGCCTCATGAAATCACCCAGTCAGTCTTCTGCAAAGCTAGACCAGGTCTAACAGATTATTCTGGGCAAGTATCTAAAGCTTTTCACAAAAACCTCAAATAACAGAGTTTGCCCAGCCTACCAATAAGCTGTTCAAGTGCTAATCATCTTCACTACTAGAAAGCTGCTCTTCATATTTAAGGTAAGCCATTGGGTTTACTGTCATCACTTTCTCTCCATCGTGAACATGATGAATAGTTTATTCCTTCCTTTCACATGTACATAAAACATTAATGAATAGATATTAAACTGTTTCACTGATATTCAGTGATTTCGATACGGATAAATGGTGGATATTTACATCAGAATTATGGGGACCTGAATTATTCACAAATAACTAGGGATTTTGCGTGTCCAATTTAAATCTTATTGAAGAGGCTTGACTTCTGAAGTGTATCTTTGCAAAAATAGGTCTTTATCATGGAAAAAAACCCCAGGAAATTAGAAACTGGGGCACCAGAAATAACTGGTAGTTTTTTAAAATCTAAGCACTGATATTGAGAAGAATGGATCAACATTTTTATCTCATGGTGATAAAAGTCTTAGCTAAAGAGGATCCAGGTGTTTGATCTTGCTGTGTTGAGAACTTCCAAAATTATGAACAGTAGAACCACCACACCCCCATCAAAAAATAAAAATAATTTTTAAAAGACTATTTTTTTATTTTAGCTCAATTTCAAAGACAACTGCTACTCCATCTGCTGCAGCAGAACGCATTTACAGAGTCAAACTGCATGGTCTACATGCTAATACCATTGTGTGAGCCGCATGATTACTTCTCAAAGACAGATTATAACCACACATCAAAGGGATCCTGCAGATTTCATCAATTTGAGGTGTTCAGAAAGAGCAGTTGTTCTTACAGCTAGTGTCATGCCTAATAAAGGTACTTACGTGCACTGCTGTTATTAAAGACATCCCTCAGCCTTAACTGGTTATTTACTTAGATCTGTTCTTACACAAAACGTTGCCTGACTCACGGCTTCTTCGGCTGAAAGGGTGGAAGAAAAATGTACCTCAAAACGCATCAGGGAGATGAAATAATTTAATACCCTTTTCAGTCTTTGCTTTGAAATGTCCCTCCCATCCCAGTTCTCTCAAGGGCAGAAATCAAATATACTCTCTGCCTTCTGTAATGGTGCCTACTGATTTTTTTTCTCCAGTACTTTGGTCTACATCATCTTTTTCTCACACACCAAAAGAAAGGCTGTCACAAGATTCTCAATCATCTACAAATATGGCAATATTGTCTTTGGAGACAGAGACTTCTCCTTGCCTGTAAGGTTTGCAGTCCCTTCTAACAGCTTTTAGGCACATTTGACAATATTAATGTCACTCCAGTCCTCATCCAATGTCAGTACATGGCAATAGGTGTGAAACATTCCTAGAGTATGCTCCATACCTTTTCTGGTTGAAGAATTTTAGGCCTCAAAACTGATTGTATTAGTAAGTGGATTCATTTAGCCCCGAGCAGATGAAGAAGATGAAAAAGTTAAGAACTCAGGCCACCACAGAGGGCAACATCTGATACTTCCCTTGGAAGGTCACTGTAGTTTATGCCTGAGGGGCAATGATGGCACTTGCTGAAGGCTATCCTCCTGCTGATTTACTCACGAATGGATCAATATATTGCCCAGGGGCAGAGAAAGGCTGTAGGGTTGGCGCCTCCCAAAATCTGCCCTGCTGGCTCAGGGGTCACTCACAACCTCCAGGTCTTCTCTAGCAGGAGCCACCAGCACACATAAGCTAGTTTTGGTCCTGATACTTGTAATAGAGAAGAGGACTCCCAGCTCCTTTCTCAATACTATATACACATTCAAGTGGAAATGCAGATGTGCTTGGTGATGGGTGTTAGGTTAGGGGGCTCAGCCATAGGAAGCAGCAAGCTGCAGTCACCATCAGCTGCAGTCACCATCAGCTTCAGCCTCTCTGCCAGCCCTGAGGCTGCCACTGTCCCCGGCAGCAAGCAACAGCAGAGAGGCTCACGGCACAGCACCTTCCAGGGTGAGGACAGCACTGCAGGCTCCTGCAGACTAACCTGTCTCTCTGGTTTCTGACCATACAGTGTCTATCACAGTGCAGTCCTCCTCAAAAACTAACGCACATTTTCCGTGAGCTACAAGCTAAAGTTTTACTGTAAGTGGGTGCTGCATACAAACTGCACTTTGTTGCTTTTCACTTGCTGCGAAATAAAACGGTGGTGATCCCTGCTTTAAAAATAACAGGGTAAAACAGGTCCAGCTCCTTCTAGGGTAGAAATATCATGTGTCATTGCTGCTGAGTTTCCACTTACAGGGGTGTTACGGTGATCAGAGCGATCCCCACAACTGTGTAAGTCACCACTGCTTTCTGAAAATGAAGAGCATCCTCCTACTCCACCTGTTTGATGGACAAGACTGTTTACTGGGAACAAAAACAAGATGTCCAGATGCAAACTTCTTCATGATGGGACTTCATGGAGAGACTGCAAGAAGAGCTATTGTGTAAGCAACCATGGCCACCATATTACAAGGGACACCTGTACGCTGGCTCCTTCCAGATCAGGCAATAGCATGAGTGTGCTGCAGAGGCCTCAGAGCATCCTCTGTCCCATCTACCTTCCACGCAGTCCAAAAACCACTAACAAGACACAAAGGTGGGCAGAGTAGGAAACAGAGAAGCTATCCTCCTAGCTGCCACTGAAGACAGACTGATGATGAAGAGTTCAAAAGCAGTGCTGCTAAACAGGAGAAACAAAAGTAAAAGCAAGCTCACCAGTGATCATATTAGTATCAAGAATGTCTAAGCTGAGCTGTGTGAGCTGCACGATTACTGCTCAAGGAAGGCAAGAGGCAAGGAAGATTAAATAAGGTGGGTAGATAACAGTAGATAAGGGTAGATAAGAGGATAAAAGATGGAAAATATTTACCAGGGCCTTGGAATTAGGAGAGGAAGAAGGAAAAACAAACTCCACAAGCTAGACAGTATCCCCATAGAGCATCTGATGAGATCACAGTTGGGTCCCATGTGCTACTGCTTCTTCAAATTTCTCACGTACATATGTACGTAAGACCATCTGCATGCATTATTTTCTGCTTCGGAACTAGTCCAAAGAGCTCCCTTGAATAATACATTTTTTATCTATACCAGTATTTTAAAACAAAACAGTTCTGCATTATTTGTTCCAATCTGTCTGCAGTTTAAATTATGCTGCAGCAGAATGTTTCAGCATGAGTTGCATTTGAAATCTAAAATTGTTTATGCTGCTTTCTTTCCCCCTTTCCAATTGAAAACAGCCCAATGTACCACTTGTAATGGATTTTTAAACACATTTATCATCAAAGAATCTTTCTAAGAAGGAAAAGCCAGTAAGCAGAGCACTAACGGACCTTCCTTACAACATTTCCCCATGGTACAACTGAGCAGTGTACAAAATATGATGCCAGAAGCTTACACCCTCTAATTCCATTCTCTTTATATTTGTAATGAATCAAATTTTCAGCTTAAAAAAAAAAGAACAAATTCTTTAAGTACTATAATTAAGCAGAAAATGATTCTCTTCATGCCTTTCTCAAGACAGCCTTCCCCCCCCCCCGATGTTCATTATGTAGGGAAACCCAAAGAATACTCTTGAGACCATGGAGCCTTCCCACCAAAGGACTTGTCTTTTCCCATTAAAGAGCATAAAGATAGTTATTTATCCAATGTATAGATCCAGAAGTAGCTAAGAACACCCCAAAACCCAAGGTCAATTTGGTCTCATTTTCATAAGGTGTCAAATAATGGTTAATTATTTGCCTGCCTACTTAGTACAGTGTATTGGGTCTGACTGAGCTGGAGTTAAGCAGCCCTCCCAGTGCTGAGCTGGAAAGGTGCTGATAACACCCCCGGGTTGGGGCTACTGCTGGGCAGGGCTCACACAGCACCAAGGCTGTTTTTCAACATCCCCCCTGTAGTAGGATGGGGTGGACAAGATCTTGGGAGGGGACACAACTGGGACAGCTCACCCAACCTGACCAGGGGGATATTCCATACCATATGACATCAGCTGAACTAGAAAAGCTGGGAAAAGTGGGGGGGGGGGGGGGGGGGGGGGTCATCAGCTTGTCCTCTGGAACAACCTCTACATGCTTGGAGCCCTGCTTCTCGAAAAGAGGCCAGACATCACCTGCCGATGGGAAGTAGAGAATAAATCTTTGTTTCCTTTTGCTTTCCTGCACAGCGTAGCTTTGTTTCTTCATTAAAACTGCTTTTGTCTTAGCCCATGATCTGTCATAGATATGCTGGCAGTGAGGACTGTTTGTCAGATGTTTGGCTGGCAGGTGTGAAGATGTTATCACTCCAATCTGCTCCACCAGGGATCAAGGAGAAAACCTAAATCCTTGCATATTTCTGATAAGCTTTGGTGTCTTTTTGGATCTGGTATTTGCACTCAGACATTACAATTTGATACAACAAGAGGACAAGCAGTTTGGACTCAGTTCACATGGAAGACACTGTGGAGTGTGATCAGTAGCTTGTCCTTACCCAGATGTTTTTCTGAACAGAGAGACTTTGTTGAACCAGGCTGTCAAGATTCAGACCTGTAAGATTTTTTTTAACACTAAGAATTTCATAGTTTACATATGGTGAGTACACCTCTGGGATATCACTCCTCATTTCCTCTCACTCCCAGAATACTAGTCCAGGGATTTCTTTGATGAAATGATGTTTTACCATGGAATCAGGGAAGAAGACTGGGAGGGACCCTTAGATGCAGAATCAGAGGTGTCTTTGCTACTCCTGACAAAAGCTTGTCCACCTTCTATTTTGAAAAAAAAAAAAAAAAAAAAGGACCAGCAGCGATGCTTCCTTAATCTCCCCAGAAAGGCACCCAGTCTTGATGTGAAAGCATCAGATTGTTGAGAGAGAAAACAAATTATTAAAAGAGACCTAAAAGCTGAGTAAGGAACCTTGTTAAAAAAGAACTTTCTTATGTCATACCTGTTTTGATTAAAAAAATAAACAATTAATTGAAGTAAAATAAATCCCACAGAATGTCTGTGCAGTTGTAACAAAAAGAAATGGAAATGAATGTCTGTATAACAAAGATGCAATCAGAGGCCAGTTTTCTAAAACCTCTTTTTCTATAATCACAGCTGCATGAAATATCTAGGCAAAAGCCCAGTGTTTTTCTCAGAAAACAATTTGTATCTTACTAGGACAGTAAATCATGCTCACTGCAACTTTTGAAAAAAAAGCTTTAAGGGAAAGGGAAGAAATCATGTAATTCTAGAGAGCCCAGCCTGTCACTGCCGACTGCTGTGTTCATTGATGTCTTTCCATCTTTAGTGAACATTTGATAGGCATTTTGTGGCAGACAAAACTTAATTTCTCCCTGAATTTTCCCTAAAATATCTATCAGAGTAATGGTGTAAAAAAATTTCTCTCTCCTTCCATGTATGGGGGGTGGATGTGCGTGTTCACATGCCAGTGTGGGCATGAGCTTGGGTGTCACTCCTGCATGCATGCAAATGGTATATTTTTATGCTGAAACACCTTGTTGACATAAATATCTCAGTGATTTGTTTAGGTACTCAACTGGCAATAAACCCCGCATCTTTATAATCTGCTGTCTTTTGCTTTCAAGAGTGCCCGAGTAACTAAATTTGGACCTGATGTAAGCAGAAGCTAAATGCTTTAAGAACCTGCTTTTCCTAAGGATTTATTCCCGAGACATTGGTGAAAAAAGTCTCAGTAGCGATGGTGGGCAGCTGTTTACACATCACATGGCCAACCTGCTTTAAAGGACCCAGTGAGATTTCCCTGCACTCTGGACAGTATGGGGCATGTCCATTGCTGCTCAAAATGCACCTTGGATAAAGTGTTTTAAAATCTTTAGAGCTTAAATTTACTGTGTGGCAAGTAGATAAATACATTTTTGCTTCCACCTTTTTTTATTAATAACAAACCTACTTATTCTTTGTAACATACTGCACAGTTCTGACCTCAGAAAATTGTGATAAAAATAAGTATATGCTGAATTGATGGTGGAACTTCTGGTGGTAAGATTGGAGTAAGGTAAAAAGGCAAAAATCTGTAACAGGTCCCTGCTACTTCTTTTCTCACACCATACCCAAAAAAGAACAGAACTGCCATCAACATTATTAAGTCACTGCTGTAGCCACATAATTACAAACTCCTGCAGTTTGCAGGATTTACACCTCTAACTTGCCTTCAGTTATTCTTTTGCCATGCAAATATAAACAGTATAAGTGATTATTATTGCAAACGTATCCATACCATTTAAACTGCCCTGTGTTTTGTCAGTGCAGGAATGACAAGACCCCTGCAGAGTTAAGCTTCACTCTTAAGACAACAAAATAATAGGAGACAAAATGCAGAATAACGGATCAATAGATGGAAAGCCTGAGGGTTGCTGACAGAGAAGAAAGGGGCTGGAGGGGAGGATTTAAAGTGATTTTAGAAAGTCGGAAGAGGAAATAAATAGGAAGAGGTAGAATAACAGATGTGTAGCACAAGGAAAAGAAATACAGAAAAAGGAAATGTCAGGAGAGGAAAAAGTTCAGCATGTAAAAGCAAATGGGAACAAGCAAGAATGTAGGCAAGAAGAAATTTGGCCTAGTAAATAGTTTAAAAAGAAAATGGACCTACCCCTAGTCCTCACAACCCTACCAGGAAATGACCAATGTCTCCATCTTAATCTGTAAAACTGATTTGTCTCATTTTTCACACTTCCACAATGAAACCCATCCCAGACACCTTCAATCTGAAGAGAAAACTGCCCTCTGGTGAGAAATCACACAAAAAAATTGTGACTTACTACTGGAGGTCACTAGTGATGTTTTGCAAATGTGTTTTTTTTTCTCCAGCTCCATCATGATGTCTTAAATTTGGACTACTTCCCCCATTCTCAATGGAGAATGTAACAATAGTATGGATAATACACTAATTTAGCAACATAAGCAAAGATAAAAACCATAACAATTCATTTCAATATGGTGCTAGGGAAGCCTTATGACACTGTCAGAAAAGTGGAATAGTTGTCAGGAGACAGTTTGCTTTGTTATGCTTTGCTCTCACATTATGGCACACAGTAAGTAGTCTCAAACCCATGAAATAAGGCAGTCTAATTCTAGGTTAAACACTTCCTTCCTACCAATAATATACCTTTGTCTGGAGCCAGGCTGATGTTTTCTGAAAGCACCATTTAATATGATTCAGGTCACAATCAGACACATTGTCTACCGTTCGGTTCAGATGCACTTCCTCACCTCAGACCATGCTCTGATCATCAGAATCAAATATTCAGAAATCATTAAAAAGACAAATCAGGACAAACCCATACCTCTATGGGAAGAAATCACAGGAGAGCAGTAAGATACAGCAGACTTACTTGCCAAGAAAATGTGAAAGGACAGAAAACACTAAGAAAATACGCTATGAGAGAAAAACATGAGAATTGGAAGATGCTGGCTTTTAATTTTTAATCAGTTTTTCAATGCTTTTTCCCCCACATTCAGGGTAGCCTTACCTATCTTTTGGCACAGCAAGCCAAATCCAGCTGAGGGTTACAATTCTTTCTCCTAAGAGACCACTTTCCATCAGCTTCATACCTGTCTCCCATCTGTGCATAGTCAGTAGTCCTCATAGACCTCAGTGGCCCTTTGCACTATAGAATGAGGGAATGGATCTGTGATGGTTCAGGTCTTTCTTATTAGACCCAAGTTGATCAAAGAAAAATGTCCCCTTAGGCTACACTCCCTGTTCTCTTTCTGTCACCTCACTGTCCCGACCAGCGTTTCTCTGAAGGCACTGGAATAGCATATACACTAAAGTGTTAAATAATTCATAATGAACAACTCTGCAACTCCTTTAGACCACAAATAAGCAAAAGAAAGCTTTTTGATGATATTTCAAGATTAGTAGCTGTGTCTCGGTCAAGGCAAAGAAAGACTGGTGTGATGCCTGTCTGAAGATGGAAATTCCCAAGTCACCCATCCCAGCCATGCCTGGCATCTATCCTCAGAGTTCACTGCCATGCTTCAGGACTCAAAAGCTCTCTCTAGACATTCCTGCAATGATAAAGTCAACCCACTTCTACAGCACACTGTAGAAATCCTAGCAAATGTGAACATGGACAAAATAAATTGTAATTTTTGTGTCCCAAGAATGGGCTACGTCAGTTCAGGAGTGTCTTTCCTAGGGACAGAGACCAGTCCCTGCAGAAGGCCAGAGGCAGAAATTCTTTGGGACAGACTAAATGAAAACTCTAGAATTCTCTTCCCATTTGCAAGCTGGAGAATGAACATCCACATAAAAACTCTGGCTCTCCCTTTCCCATCAGCAGCTGCACTGCAGCTTCTGGAACTACAGAACTGTTGCTGCATCCAACTTACATTCTTGAGAAACAGAGCCCTAACAAGAGCCGAGGTGATACTGGCCATAACTTAGTAAGGTCTTACCACATGGGACCTGCTAGTATACAGGAGGTGAGGGGTGTTATTGTAGCCATCTTCAGACATCTGTAGTATAGACACTGTAAACGTGAATCACTCTCTCTTAGTTCCCTTCCTAGTAGATGGAGAGAAAAAGACATGATGTATCTGATTTAAATATCTACTTTAGGAGGACACTTATCTCGCCATGTACTAATATTGACACCATTACCCTGGGCAGCTTCAGTCAACTGGCTCATCTGCATTGCAGGGTCTACACAAGAGTCGAACATATCCTACCGCTCCTGGATAAATTACACATAGACATGGTAATTTCTAGGCACCTTTGAGGCACAGACTTCTCCCCACTTAACAGCTTGGGAATGGCAGGGGAAACAAATATGATAAAAAATGTATATCACTGTAGGTAGTATGTTTCTTGAAGGAGAATTAAAAATATGTATGAATTGTAGAACATGGGAATGAGCTACTATAGATTCATCTGAGGTACCTCTTTTTTTTTTTTTTAGAATCCACTGAAACCAGGTCTATTTTTTTTGGCTCCCACAAGGCACTTAGAACCCTGTGGGTCAAAGCCTTTGATGGATATATTTCACCTAGAGGAGATCCGAGATGGAAAACTGTACCATCCAACTAGCATCACCAGACCAGTAGCAATGAGAAGAAAAGACTTATTCCAAGTGCCCTGTATATTGGACTACACATGCTCAGGGATGAAAAGCATAATCTCCATATTAAGAAATAAAAGCTGGTACTTGGAAGACAGAGGATCAGACACCATAGTAAACCAGCCAAGAATCTGTCCCTGTTGTCCAAATTAAGCTCACTGTTTCCCCAACAGTAATCAGAAGTAACTGTAGATTTGAAAGACACCTATTTTTAGCATAAAATGGTAGCATGAGCTGGAATGTCCTGGAATATTATTCCCATGGTTATATTATATTATTGTGTTCCATTAACATATTTAAGCTTTTTGAATATATTCACCAAAACTTGAGAAATAAACTATACATAAAGACTGTAAGGAGTAAATGGCAAAATATGGCCCACCAAGCCAGACTGAGGTTGCTCTCACTACTTTGGCTATCTGAAAATCCACTCTTGGGCTCGTTGAATAGCTGGTGGAGAGAGGGGCATCTCAACAGAGCTGTTCAGCCCATCATAAGGTACGTGTCAGAAGAATTTCCTTTGTAGAATAAATGGATTTTTCAAACAGGGTATTTTCCAATGCTTGAATCACACTGTGATTATATAGGGAACATGATAGGAATTAATTTCAGCTAATACTAACTATTTAGTTTGCTTAGTTGTCTAGCTTTCCACTATAATTACAGGAAAGAGAGGCATCCCTTGACAGTAATACATGCCCGTTGCTCAGACATTGCTGTTAAGACATGATGAATTACCTTCTGGGGATGCTGCTCACTCCCTGTCAGCTTCTGTAGGACCATGATTTCAGTGAGAGCCTCAGGAAATAAATACAGAACTAACAATATTCTTGTGCTTTAATGTGGAATACAACCATAGCTGCACCTTTCCTGTTAATAGTGGGTCTGGATCCTCCAGTATTTTGCTGGGAATAGACAGTCCCTTGTCAGACAGGCAGTGAGCCACTCCACAGCTGAACTGGACCCTGACTGAGAAACTCAAACATCAAATGGTTGAGCTATTTGACAGGTCAGGACAGAGGCAACCCAAACACTGTCTCCTTAAATCTAGTTACACTCGAACAAGTACGCAGATGCATGCTGTTAACAAGTACTCCTTTCTCACAGATCGATGAGTATTATCCCACATTATTTTCTCCTCTCAGAAGATCTGATTGACAGACATCCCAGCCAGAACACCAGAGCAATATAGAAATATGAGAAGATATCATTTAGCAGAGTATTTTAAAGTCATGCCTAAAAATGTAGGCATAGAAGTGCATTTGAAAGACAGTGAGGTGAGTCAGACATCCAGCAATTACATTGTACTTAAAATGAGTGAGAAGGTTGCTGCTGGGAGGTCGTGAGAGATCACTTTGTCAAGCAGTGTTAAATGAAGCAGTTGCCTTGTGTCTTTCCTCAGAACTGCTCTGTGAAACACAGCATCTAGTAATTTAAAGGTGACATGAAGAATAAGGCAAAGAGCTTTCAGAAGAAAAGCGTGGCCACCTCCATTTGCAAAAACATCGACAAGATGAAAGATGACATTGTGTGTCAGTCAGCACAGCTCTGGATGTTCCAGCTCTCTGCTGAAGGGTAAAGAGGGATTCTGAGGGTCTTGTGAAGGATCTTTGCAAGGCAGTGAAGCTTGATTTCATGCAGGGAGGCTTAATTCTGGCATCCACTGACAGGCAAAGTAGCCTGGATGTTGAAGAAATCCCAGTTCCACCACTGGAGCTGTGGTACACTTGTCAAACTCATGATGCAGCTGATGTTACAGGTACCATTGTATGTGGAGTGAGATATTCAGGACATACAAGGAGTGTCCTAGTGTTTCCATCCTCAAAATGATTTTCTTCAACATTTTCATCTGACCTCAATTTTTTTCCTGTCTTCTTTCAGTTTGACCATTCCCAGCATGAGACAGGACAGCAAGAGAGAGGAGCTCTCCCTTGTACACCAAATGAGATGAAAACTTGAAAAAACAGCTTGACCATTGCAATCTCCTGCACGTGTAACGTGAAGTACCAGTTCCTGTGTGGTATGCTGTGTTTTCGCTGATTCTCTGATCCAGGTATGGATTTGCTGACCCCATGTCTAATAATTTGGGCCTTCCAAAATTCTTACTCTTCCCCATGTCTTCATCTGCATAAAGTACAGTTATATTTAATCTTCCTTCATCAAACAGCAGCACACAAGGTCTTGGGACTGCTTTCCTTGGACCAGCACATATACAGAGCACAGCAATAGCCACTGTCCCAATCTACTGATTGCTGTGAGAAAAAGGATGTCCAGCATGAAAGTTACACTCCAGCACAGCTTAGCATATTTAAACATCACTAACTTCATGCTGAACACTCACAGAGCTAAAGAGCCCAAGTGCTGAGCTGACCCCCTAGTTTGTCCTTTGTGACTGCAATGGAAGTACATGATTGCATTTGCCCTTTAATGGGATTTCAAAAGCATTTAGAATCCTTTAATAAAATAAAAAAAAAGTACAATCAACAGAAAATAAAGCTGCACTTTCAATTAACGAGGACAATTACTTCTAATTGTAAAGCTCATACATTTTTCAAAAGAAGAGATATCATTTTGCCTTAATTGCTAGGTGCATTGAATATGCAATTAAAAACACATTAAATTTGGACCCACAGATAATAAGGAACAAATTTCTGTCCTGAGCAGATTACAGTTGTGAATGTGCCTCTGTTTTCACTTTAAAGCCAATAAATGGGCTCCCTGGGCATATTTCATGGTTCCTCCATTATTGTCATTGCTGATAAGATGTCAACATTTCCATCACAAAAAGCTGATTTTCAGCGGGAGTCAAATAAATGTTCCTGCAGACAGAAGTGTGTCATCCCTCAGCCCAGGAGAGCTGGGTCTGTGTTGTTTTAAAAACACTGGGTTGCTTGGGCTCCCCATAGCCATGTAGCCCCTGCCCTCTGAACGAGCCCCAGCGATTAACGAGCTATGGGGACCGTGTTCATTCTGAAGTGCAGATGTTCTAAAGGAAACCAGCTCCCTAACAGAAACATAACCCCACACAAACACTGACGTGTGCTGTTAGCCTGCTGGAGGACCTAGCTCACTACTACACAAAACGGGTAGGAAATAAAAGAATTAATGTGATTTCTCACTCTTTCGCCTGGTCTCTCTCCTGCAAACACGGAGCGCATCAGCCAGCATTACAGAGGAACTTGCTGCCCCTTGAACTGAAGCAGACAAGCCCTGGAGAACCATGTTCTTTTCTGCTACCTCGCATCATCATGGAGAAAATTTACATGTGAACCTCTTTCTTTAAACTGTCTTTATCTGTAAACTAAGAATGGCATGTGCAAAACAACAGTCACACTGAATGTACTTTGCAAACTAAGATAGCTTCTGTATCACAGGGCCATCCTCATTCATTTAAATCCTGCCTCTCTCCAACACCCTTCCTCAGTTAAGGACGCTGAGACTCTCTGAAGGCACTAATAAGAAATATAATTAGTAATTCCCAGAGATTACTAAAGGTTGAAAGGAAGTGTAAGATAGCCTCTGAGATCAGAAGTTATGGCTGTCCATCACCTCAGCTGGAGGGGTAGAAAGGTGTAATCCAGGCCTTGTTCATAACACACGTTCAAACCAACATTCAGAACAGATGCCTGAAGATCCAGACCACTGCCTCTGAACTTTAGCCAACGTTAAAGATGATACGCATTAGAAAAATTCTTGTAATTACTTTTCTGTTCCTGCAGCCCAGTGAATTTCAGTCACACCTAAAGTTACATTACTATGAAAAGGACTTTCAAAGAAAAAAAAAAAAAAACCTCACAATTTATTGCCATTTTCTTGCTTAGGTCTATGCTCCGGAAAGCACAAAGCATGTATTTTATTTATCATGATTTATCACACACATAAGCTTATCCCACTGAGACATCTTTACTTGAGCTGTTTACATGCCTGGAGCCAAGACAGTGGAGAGCTGACTAGAAGTAAGACTGATCAGATGCTTAAAGGTAAGTTGTCATGGTTTAAACCCAGTCGGCAGTTAAGTATCACTGAGCTGCTCACTCACTCCTCCCACCCCTCAGGCAGGATAGGGGAGAAAGTAGTAAAAGTTTTGATTTGAGATACAGATGGTTGAATAGAACAGAAAAGGAAAAGAGTAATAGAATATACCAAACAAGTGATGCTCAATGCAATTGCTCACCACCCAGTCAAGACAAAGTGCTCCCTGGTCAACTCCCCTTCTTTATCTACTCAGCATGATGTCATATGGTTCAAGAGAAGATGAAAAGTTCTTGACTTAGTGTAAACACTGCTCAGCAACAACTAAACCAACCATGTGTTTATCAACATTATTCTCATCCTAAATCCAAAACACAACACTGTACCAGCAGCCAGGAAGACATTTAACTCTTATCCCAGCTGAAACCAGGACACAAGCTTATCTAAGCACCTGGCTGATTTGGGGCCTCTAATGAAATTAGTGTTGGTAACCTAATTCATTAGGATTTAGTCTTTATTGATTTCTCTCCACAACAATTTATAGAGTTGTAGAACTCACAGCTTCCTAGAAAGATTCTTGCAGAACTAGCAGAACAGTAAAAGAGAGTTAGAAAGTGTCCTTGTACTCACAGATGAGCAACTCTGGCTCTGGCCTGTCTCCCAGAAAGCTCATTTAGTTCTGCAGTGATGTGGACACAGGAACCCTTCACAGATCAGTCTTACCTAGGTCATGGTGGAGAACTCACCTAGTTACTTAGATGTTATCAGCTAGAGCTGTGAGAGCTGCACCAACAGATGAAAATGGAGGGAGTAAAGACAGCAGTGGGCTTGTTTTGGGGATTTGCTGACTGGTTCCATAAAAGTATTTACAACTATTGCTATGATATGGATACAAAATACACAATACAAAATACAAACAAAGTTGTTTTTCAAGCCTGTAGAAAATGCTGAGAAATGTTGCTCTTGCAAACTGTAGAATAAGTGTAATCATTTTTATATCAACTTGATGAATAAAAGACTTAAGCTGCCCCATCAAGAATCGTTTACCAAAGACTAGAAGCCTTAAGTGGTCTTACTGGAAACTGAGGCCTGAAGCTAAGTATTACGGTAAACAGAAGATAAAGGACTAAAGCGCACAATTGCCAATCAAGATGTGTTAATAGATAAAGGAGCAACAGTTAAGGGCTATTTAAGATGAACAATAGTAACTCAAAAAGATACCGCCTTTTGCTGGGTAAACTCAGGAATATTAGTTTCTCCAAGGGGAAGCAGGAACCTGTCAGACAGGCAATTACAAACTATTACTGACTGTTAGGAAGAAGGTGCCTCGGTTAAGCCTGTAAACCTTGGAAGTGCCTAATTCAGAGGGAAACAAGGGAGGGACTTGTGGGGACGGGAACAGAGTATAAAACTCTGAAAACTCTGCCCAGAGGTGCGTCTACTTTGTCAGGACACCCGCTCTTGCAAGAGCATACAATAAATTGCTGCTTCCCTAGCACGTCTACTGCGAGTCCTTTCTTAGGACCTTTGCATTTCTAAGAAGCCCATCTGCAGAAATCCAAGTTTTAAGTTTTTTTCTTTCTCTAACATCCGAAGCTTCATACTAACGGTCAGAACAGTTTCTGTACAAATGAAAGCTTCATTTAAAAAAGTGATGTATGTAGCTATTTAACAGACAGACCTAAACTTTGGCTCGTTTTGCTTGGTAGCATTCACGACACCATGCCCTCTCTGTGCTGGTGACCACCTTAGCCCGCCCTCTTAACCCTTTATTAAAGGGCACTGTTTATTTTTCACTTGGCATCACCCACCCCTAAGTTCCCTAATGCCAGAAGGAACCGAGCGGGCAGGTCCCTCTGGGTGCCTCAACACAAGATTCCCAGCAAGGCATCTAACCTGGAGGAGCAGGGTGCTGCCACCTCAGCCACTTTCAGTCCCGGCTGCTGTTGGCGACTCCAAAAGTTGTCCGGGAAGCAGCTGTAGGGAGCCCCGGGAGGGCAAGCAGCGCCTGCGCGCCGCCCTCTCCCCTCTTCCCCCCGACGGCTTCTTCAGGATGCTGAAAAAAAAATTTACCAGCTTGGGCTCAGCGGGCTCCGCCCGGCAGAAAAAGACCGTGCTGCTGTCACCGAGCAAAAGTGGATGCGGGAACCCAGGCCGAGGTCCCGCGGCAGGATGTGAGCGTGCGGGTGAGATGATCCGAGCAGGGAGATGAGATGATGATCCGAGCAGGGAGATGAGATGATGATCCGAGCAGGGAGATGATCCGCTCAGCCCAGCGGAGCAGCTGCGAGACCAGGTTGAAAAGGCTGCGAGCCGAAGGAGAAAGGCTGAGGAGCATTAGGGAGGCTGAAGTAGGCAGGCTGGTGCAGCCAGGGACTGGGAGCGCCCAGCAGATAGCACCAGGATCAAGGGGTCTCTCTATCCTGCTACTCTCAGGTGGAAGACAGAAGCTGAAATGAAAGGAGCGAGGGGAGGCGAGTTCATGGCTGTGGCAGAAGGTGAGCACTCTCCTGGCCCCCCTCTCCTCCCCTGGTGTCTCTGGGAAATAGATAGGAGGCCCTGCTGGAAGATGGCCAGGCTAACGGGGATGTGGATGATGGGCAACCTATGGCAGAGGGCTGCTGGCAAGGCAATAAAAATGAATTTACTCTTTGCATTTCATCCGTGGTTTTGTGGTTGTTCCTGCCCTGTGTCAGCTGCACTGGGTATCACCCTGCTATGCTAGCTGCTGGCTCTGACTGATGTCAGTATCCATGATGCTGGTTCTGAAAGGAAGATCTTATGATTTCAGAAGACCTCTTCCAACCACCATCTCTCAAGAGGCACCTACCAGAGAGACTTAGAAACCCAATGGCAAGTGGAAATCAAGACTCTGAAGTCAGGTCTGATTCAGCTGAGAAGCAGAAAGAAGGAAAAAAAAAACAAAACCAAAAAACCTTCACCTAATATTGGGAAGAGAAAAGTCCCTGCCTGATGGATGGTCAGGGGAAGCCTGGATATGTAGAAGGGCTTTACACCCTTGGCTGATACAGCTTTCCTAGCCACCAGCCCCAAGGCTGATGAGCATTGTCAAGCTGTACTAAAGGTGGAAGGAAAAAAATAAGTATGTGTAACAGCTGATATGAATGAGGTGTATAAATGAGGAAAGGTGACATTACTGAGAAGGCTCCCTAGGGCGCCAATGCATTTGGGTTCTGCATCCATGATATTTCTCATCATTTTGTGTATAAATAGATACAACACAGGTGGAGAAAGAGAATTGCAGAGCTTCAGACACAAAGCATGTCAGTAGAACTCGTTGGGAATTTTCTGTTTAAAGGCTTGTGTCCTTTCAGGAGATAGAAGTTCATCAGAACAGAAGGCATTTGAGGGAGTCAGCTCACTGGACTTTAAACTGGTGTTGAAATAGAGTATTTCTCTGTGCTATCACAGAAAGGGCAAATGGTGAGCCTCTTGTTTTGCGTTGTATTTGCATCTCATGTTCAAAGCGTTACTATAAATGAGGAATTTAAAAAGTCTGACTGAATTTATTTATTCATCTGAAAAAAAGTCCTCCAATATTAAGGTGATGGAAAAATATTTGCCTGAAAAAGTTGATAAAATAAATAAAATATTCCATGTACAACAAGCCAAGCAGACCAAGTGAATATTTCATACTTGAAGTGTGAGATGCATACATAGGATGCATTACATTAGGGAGTGCTAAGATGTATTTATAATTTGAAGGACTTTAGAGACTGAAGCAGCTTCAGCGTGGAAGATGAGATCTCAATAAAAAGGGAAGTAATCTTGGAGAGCTTTGCTGTATTCCTAGGAAAGCGAGGCAGCAAAAGATAAACTGTGACCACAGCTGCATACTTAGCTGTCTGCCTTTATAAATAAGTAGCAGCTAAAAACAAGTACATCTAGTACATCTGTCTCAATACGTGTGTAAAAACCTAATTAATATGAAAGATAACAGAGTGTGAGTTTGGTCTGCTGAGTGCGTAGATGTTGTGATATATAGATATGTTAATAGAAGTCTGGGATGGTAATGAGTGTATGGATATGTCTATAAACACTCACACGTGGGCTGTTTGCACTAAACTTTGCTCTCATGGGCAATGCTGAAGCAGCAGTTTGCCACTGTTCTTCCTGACTGGGTCACTGCTAATCAATAGCCTTATAAATCATTGCTTTTAGGCCACTGCCAGTCTGTTTCTGCACGTAAACACTTGTCACGTTCAATTTACAGCCAGCCAGGCCTGCTGCTTTTGCATCTGTTGTAGTAGCTGTTGTTATTCTTCTCTTCTGATGTAGCGAAGAGAAAGGCATCACAGCCTGCTTGATCAGGGGCATTTCTGGGTTTGCTGAGCTGCTCCTAACTCCACTAGCCTTGCTTCCAGATCACTCGCATGTAATGAGCAGAGAAGCTCTCCCTTTTGTGAAAAAAAAAACTCAGCCAAAGAAGGAACATGTGAATATGGGTGGGAAGCAATGTAGTAAGACCACAAGCATGGACAGACCAACCAACCAGACTATCTCCTTACAAATTAATACAAATTCAGAGGACAAGAGACAAAAAGAATAACAGAGAACTTCTTCATAGTGAAGGAAAGTTGCCAAGGAAGTCCCTCAAGTACCTGTCCTAGAGTTTGTTCAGCTCAGCATATTCATAGATGGCCTGGAAAAGAGAATAAATAACAAAAAAAAATTCAGAATAGTCAATTCTGTACTGATTTCAAAGCCTCACAAAAGGATCTCACAATGCTGAGTGACGAGGTGATAAGACTGCAGTTGAATTTCAATACTGATGAATACAAAGTAATGCCTTTTGGTGACAAAAAACCCAGAAAAACCAAACATAACCACACATAAAAAACTATAGGTTGTAAGAATTATAGAGAGGGAAGAAAATGATAGGAGAGGTCTGTATAACTAGGAACTGTGCAGACAAGAAAAATTTCAAGTAATTATTCATGATGCCCAAGAAATAGTCAGTTTGAAACAAAATTATTAGAATGAAATTTAACAAAAAAAAAAAAAGAAAAAAAAAGGAAATTACTTTTTCATACACTTTATAATTACATTGTGGGACTCACTGCCACAGGAAATGGTAGAGATAAAAGCAAAATCTGGTTCATAAAAGAGCTTAAACTCACTGAGAGAATACGACATTGCATTGCATATCAGCGCTGTCTCAGAAATTCTTTAAACTGCTATTTGCCAGGAGCTGGTCGGATATACCAGATAAAGATAACTTCATACCGATGTGTTAATCCTCATCCATGTGAATGACTGATTGCTAACAGAGATGCAATTGCAAACTGTGTGCTTTTTGCCTAGCCCAGGAAGCTGGTTCTTATATTCTTACCCACTTTCAGAAAAATAAAACCCAAACCAAACAAAGCCACTAAACCAATCTGGCGTATTTGTATGAAGATTAGAAGAGGTGTGAAAAAACATTGCCAGCCTATTGGAAAATCGATTATTTCCCTTGGTTTCCTGCTTATTGGGGTAATATTCATATCTTAATCAGCACCCCTGCTTCTTTGTCGCTCTGACTTTGCCACAGACAGGGTTCATTAAAGCTGTTATCTTGCACAGCAATATAGGGACCGTCACTCATGAACAGAAAGTGTCCTGCTTGGCAGCAGAGATTCACAGCATGGCTTTAACCATATCGGAAATGCAAAACAGCCCCAAAATAATCAAGTTTCATGAGTGGTAAAGTTAAAAAAGACTGTTTTCTTTCAGATTTGTGTCCTACATCCTACAAGTTATGTTTTCTGCCTTCTTTCCCATCCATTTCAACCAGTAAATCCAGCTCCTTCCAGTAGACATATTTGGTGACATGGCTGGTGGAGGCTACCTCAAGATATAACACCTTATAAATGTTTCTTTCAGGGGGTCTCACTGAGTTCCTTCTTTGGCATTCTTGTCCTTCATTTATCTAAGTTTAAAAGATATCATTAAGATCTTTAATTCTCCATTCTGAGTGGAAATGGCCAACTGCATCAAAAGCTATAGAAGGGGAACTGACAGACAAAGAGCTCCATTACACAACTTTGATTCCAAGAGAGAAAGGTCACACAAAACGTGCCCCATATCACTCTTCAGCTATTTGTCCCCAGAGCTTCTGAAACTTCCACCTCTGGGGATGGAGTGATTGAGAGAGAATCCCAATGAGTGTTAAAGGAAGTCTACCCTTTTCCCTGTTATCTGTAACAGACAGAAAACCCAACTTCCAGGAATAAAAGGCTTTGCAAGGAGTACCCAAACTTGTAGACATTTCCAGTGTCTTCTGTTTCACTACAAAAAGGACAAACTAGCTTTCCTTCTCCAGTATCTGATGAAACAAGAAAGAGACAAATGCAACCACACGATGGAAACAAATTGCAGACCCCATCCAATTACACAGTTCAAATTTTTAAATCATATAAATTGCAAGTCAGGCAATTCAGCTCATTTTAATTCAGAACAAGTAAAAAAAAAAATTCTTTTAAAAGAATCATTTTGTCTGAAAGCAAAACATGGCAAGCCAGCCATGAGCTGTAAGTTCAAACACCTTGGCTAAAAGCCTCTATTCATTTGCAGTTTATTACATAGCATGAAGCTGCCCACTCTGGTTATATTCTTTTTTAAATGCTTGGAACAGTAAAATATAAGAAGATTAATCATATGCAATGTATATTCATTAAGTAAATATTGAGATGCTGAATCAAGTAGATTACTTTGCATAAACATTTCTCATAAAGTATGAGTGGGCATCATATTTAATAAAAATCACAAACAAGTGAAGAATGATTGCCCTGAACACAAAACCAATATAAAACAAACACCTTCATAAGCAACAGTTTCACCACTTACCTCCAAAAGCTATTCATATATACAATCCATTTATAACAGTAAACTAGATCTGAGTTTTGCAATTTTACAGTTATTATTCCCTCAAGAGGCAGACAATATGCAACTTTATGGCAACTTTTACTTAATACTGCACATAAATTATTATCAGGTCATAGGGAGCAGAATAAACAGAGTAAGTTCCATTTTCTTTCCACTCCTTCTTCTCTGCTTCTTTATTTATTTTTATTCCTTTCTCTTTTGAGGAATGTTTTCCATGAGAATATTTCCTTCCACATTAAAATATAATCACTGTTTGGGGGAAAAAATGGCCTATAGGTCAAGCTTTATTACTGCCCATTAAGAGACCAGTCATTGCTATAGAAGGGCAGAAAATCAGCTCTGTTGCAGAATCAGTACAGCACTGAACCAGGTGAAATTAAAGATTTGAGAAATGAGTGCTCAGTTTATTGGAGCAATACAGAGGTTCACCATAAAAGCCTCTTTCTTCACACAGGTGAATGTTCATGAAGAACATGACAAGAGTCACTGGGGGCCACCACTGCGGGCTGCCCAGAGCCAGCACAGCACTAGGGCCAGTGCCTCACTGTGGCAATGTCTATCCCAAACTCCCTCATGATAAAACTGAAATCTAACACAGTCAGTGTCCTGAATCCTAGATTGCATCCTTCCACAGAAGAGATTTTTTGCCTCCCAGTGCAAAGCATGGCACAGAGGTCAGCATCCAATTCTATCTGGAGCCGTCTAGCCTCTGGAATGTGAGGCAATTGTTGTTACATGAGATTTTAGCACAAATAAATTTCAAAGCAATAGGACAAATGGAGAAAAGGATGTTAAATGCAAAGATCTATTGCCCTAGCTTAAGAAATTTGCTGAGCCATGTATGATGAGAGGCTGGAAGAACATGGTGGAAAATATCACTCCACATTGCTCAGTCTTGTATTTCATCTACTATTGCCCACTCAGAGGCAGTACTGAGCAAGACAGACCCCTGTTCTGACTGCAGCAACGTTTAAGTTCTGTGCTGCAGCTGCACTTTCAAGGAGGCTAATAATTCCCTCAATTCAAATCCTCTACTGATGTTTTTGCTTATAAAGGTATGTGTTCGTAGCCTGGATCTCACTTTAGTAGGAGAAATGTATAAGAAAAAGAGATGGCACTGGCCAACAAAAATGTAACCTGTTTGCATTGCATGGTTTGCCACTAAGACACCATCCCTCCAGGAGTGCTGTGTTTCTAAACAGTAAAGTACTAATTTTGTTGATTGAAAGTAGTAAAATCTAGGAGTTTCTTAAGAGTGGATCATTTATTGTTGGACTCGATTTTAAAGGTCTTTTCCAATCTAAATGGGTCTACGATTATATGATTTTCAGATCTAATATAAGCTAACCATGTGCTTCATATGCTTGTCAAGTGTCACAGATAGAGTGATGCACTTCACTCACGAAAGAGAAACAGCAATGTGTTTATTGGTATAAAACAGTGATTTTAAAGCTTGATAGTAAGTGCAACAGTAGTTTAACAAGACTTGATGTTCAAATCAACCCTTATCTGTTCTGTTATCTGTCTCCCCCAAATCCACTTTACCAGACACATCCGTTTATCACTTGAGCAGGATTACAGGAAATAAAGGTCAGGTTGGGGGTGGGGCTGGACACTGTCAAATCAAGTAAGAGTCAAAGTTTGAGTTTAACTTTGTATTTCTGGTGTAACATGCTCTAGGAAGAACTCTGGAAAATTAAGTGGCAAAGGAGAGTGAAGAGAAAATGCTGAGTAGAGAAACGTTGCGAGCTTTAGGATGCAGCACACACCTAACTATCATTAATGACAAATGTCATAGAGTCAAATACAAGGTCATACCATTTACTGAAAACAGGCATTGCTACCATCCTGAAATTGTCAGGGCTGTGCATATTTTTTACTGACACCAGGCAAGTCAATCTGTTGAGTAGAAGAGAGTGGTTTTTCCTTCACTGATGGGAGCAGTCCCTTGACACTGCTTTGAGGATAGACAGTAAAGGCTTGTTCTTGTCGGAGATTGTCATTAACTACTTTGAGAAGTCATGATGAAGCAAGAAAGTGTGCCTATCATTGTCCAGCCTTGCTCATCCTGGTCTCAGTGGAAATCAGCCTCTCTGAAGTATGCATTTAGCTTTGAATAACAATCTGCATTATGAAATTCAGTAAAGCATAACATGTTTTCAATGTTAGTAGGTCTAGGATGATGCATCTTACACAGCCTCACTAAGGCCTTTGTGAGGCTTGGAGTCTTAATAATTCACTTTTCCCATGATTAGTTTATATTGTGTGTTGTTTTTTACTTTAACTTATGGAGAAGACTCCTGAATGCACCAGCCTCAAGGGTTTAGCTCTGTGTGTCCATTTGTGTTTCTAGAGAATAGTCCAGGGTGTCTAACGGCTGGGGTTCACAGTTCTTGCTAGAAGTATAAATCCAAGTTAATACCAAGTCAAGAGGATAATCAGTGCAAACTTTCATGTGCATCCCCATTAATTCAGACAGTTTCACCACTCACAGACATATCACACAGCAAATTCACAGCTAACAGATCTCCAGAGGCACTCTGATTTCCACTATCTAGGCCGTAGTTTCTGAGTTTTAGACTTTTGCTTTCCAGGTCGGTGAGATTCTCTCAAGGTATACAAGTAGCAAATACAAAGTAGGAAATTAGGAGAGAAGGAAAAGAAGGTGTACTTGAACCCTTCTCTCAGAAAAAAACCCCAAACTGTGAACATCCATGAGGTTGAACTGCACCAAACTGCAGCTCTTGCTCAGAAGGGGTTGAGCTCCAAGATAGCTGTTTTGCCCACCTTGCTGTGCTGTCTGTATTTTATTGCTCTATCAACAACTTCTTTCTCTTTTTCCCTGTCCTTTATTATCATATCCTCCCCTCCTAATTCTACCCACAGATATACTATATCCTGAAATGGCATCATCTGTCTTACTAAAGGACAAAATACTACCCTTTGAATTAAAACAAGGAAAAATAGCATGGATTCTCTCTTATCAGGTAGAATTACTGCTTTAATCCATCATGCTGGCTACAATGGTAAATTATGTCCAAGAACCACTGGGAGACTGCTTGATTAGCTTTTAATTACCCATCACAGTGATGCTGTGATAAGAGACACAGTATTTTCTTGATTTCTACATGAATAACATTAAGCCAGCTGTTTAGCCCTGATTAATGAAAATACTATAAAAGACTAATAAGAGTGTTATTGGAAGAGATTACAACGATATCTTCCCCAGTATAAGCAAGAGAAAACCATGCTTTGTAGGTTGCTTTGCTTCCTCTCTCTTAGAACTTTAGAGTCACTCTGAGAGGTAGTGCATTGCCTTGCATGCTTTTAGAGCTATTTGCATTTGTAGTAGGCACTTTATACCTGGTTTTCAGGGGAGAAGTGGCTGCATTGCAGCAAGATGCTGGAGAGTAGGCTTCAAATTGTGTATAACTGATCTGAATATTCCATAACAATGTTTTTCTTCTTCTGCCTTAGGAACTGAGTCCTGCAGGGTAATCTGTAAAATATGAATACCACAAATGGACAACTGTGAAAAAGTACACAGAAAAACAGGGGAAAAAAAAAAACCCATAAGCCTTCTTCTAGTCAATCCAAGTGGCACTATCAGTTATTAACTTGACCTATTACACCATGGTGGTGGGAAATCTGTTGAGGAAGGCAGAAGCAGGATTAAGAAAAGGAAATACTGCATTCCTCAGCAATATATATAAAAACAAAAGCAAACTGATGCTGTTTTTTATTTTTTCCCCGGGTACCGCACTTTTTGACCATGCTGAGATTAACAACCTCACTCTAAAACTGTGTGGCCAGCCTTTGCACTCAAAATAACACTTTATGACTTCATTCCCTGGTAGGTCTTGATAAGGCTTCTGCAGAATTTTTGATGCAGAGCATTATCATGCTGCTGTGGTATTGATTGATCCACTGCAAGATGGGCAGGAAGAGCTCACATCGGCTTGAAATCCCCTGCTTGGGTTTGCAAATTGTTCCCCTAGGTAAGATTTATGTTACTGAGAGGGGAAGAAGCGAAGCAGAGTTCACAGGCATTTTAGAGATTTAATTCCAGCTCTTAAATAGTTTGTATATTTTAAAATATATGTGGAAAAAATGCACGTATTATTTATATTCGTTGTTCACAAATACTGTGGTACTGGGGATTTCTCAGCTATTATGGGAGAAGACCAGCTTCCTGCTTTTCATAACACAGCTGTCAGGTTTCTCAGGCTGTGTATCACAAGACATTTTAGGATTATTTTTAATTGGTGCCTAAGAGAGAAGTGAAGTAACTCGATTTGATACTACCTCCAGTCAGCAGACAGCGTGGGGCATCCTGTCAGCTCCCTATATACAGAGCTGCATTTGCTGAAACTACAAGCTCAGGGGAGCTGCAGTACATGGTAGCACAAAGCTACACCCAAGAAAGAGGATAAAAACAAGTGAAAATTCAGAAAGAAACAGACGTGCAGATTGCAGAAGACTAGCTTCACTTGCAGGATTCTTGTCCTGCTGGATGTTGCAAAGAATGACAGTCGTGGCACAATGGCTTCTTCAGCACCAACACTCAGCATAGTTGCTGAGTGAACAATACTGCTTTTTGATTAAACTGTTTAGGATACACCAATCACTGAACTGGTTTCCTCCCGATTGATTTTTTTTAATTTTTATTGCAAAGTGGTCCACATCCCAAGTTCTTTTATTTTATTTGAGCTCACACTGTGATAATAGCAATCATGAAAGTGCAAATACTGTTCTTTAAGGAAGAACAGAAGGAAGACCTAAATTATTTCTCTGTATTAGTCATAGTCATAGTCCATTAGTTACTAATTACCAGTAGTTAACATCCCCAGGATCACACAAAGATGAGATGGCAGGAAGTTCCTAAATCTCCTCTATAACTTGTCATGTGAATAGAGCCCTGCTGTAACTCAGCTCTGATCTACAGCTGGCAGGAAATACTACAGTCCAACACTTCAACCTCAGAAAATACCAAGATATCAAATTCTGAATGTTGCTACCATTTTCAATAAAACTCCACTAGAAAAAGTGCTCCAATGAACTACACTCTCCCTCATCCTTTTAGGTCTGAACATTGCTCTGTTCCAAAATGGTTCATTGCCAGTATTTAACAGTCTGTATATGTATTACGTGTGAATTGGATAAAAGATGCTCCAGGTAAAGAAAAATTATATGTTTTTTTCCAAATTTCTTGCCAATACAAGCACACTCTTCCTGGATGTTAAACTGGTCAGAAATGCAGTGAACATGGTTAGCATATCTAAAAACTAGGGCTAGTTCATTTTGCCTTTCAGTGTGAAGATTAATAAAACTATCCTCTTGGAGAAGCCTGTAAGGAACACGATGCAGAGCACAAGTACAAACTCCATAGAATAATCAACTGCATAAAAGCCGGAAAATAGTTGGTTATGCAACTCTTCTACAAAAAGGATTTGGAGTTTCTAACAGATCACAAAGGAAACAGAAGTTAATGTCAAACTGCTGTAAAAATAGAAAAAAAACTATACAAAAAATCCCACCCTAAAACCATAAAATACCTTTTGAAATACAAACAGAATTCCTTCTTTGCATCTCAAAGCTGACCAAATCCCTAAGAAAGCACTATGTTTTGCTTTGAGCATCATAGTTCAAGGAATTCATGGATCAGAGAGAGTAGAGAAAAACAACAACAAGAGCTCTAGAAAATGTGACCCATAGGAAAGACTTAAAACAGGGGGTCAGTTCAGTTTAGAAAGAGGAGACTAAGAAAACAAACATCAACAACATAGAACATACGTACAGAAAAAGACAGAAATAAACTCTTCTTCGGGCCTGCCATAGCTAGAACTAAGAGGCTTAAGCTACACAAATGGATGCTTAGACTCTGGAAAAACTTTCTTACTGTGTGGATATTTATGATCTGGGGCATCAGGGAGGGGATGTAGAACTCATCAGAGTTTCCTGAGAACATGGCAGCTACACTTCATTGTGCACCAGAGATAAAAAGTCATTCCTGGTGTCAGCTTTAATAAGCACATACCCATTCTGTCCAGCAGGTAGTCATCATCCTTCAGATCCAACACAAACAGGGTAAACCACTCTAGCCTTCTTGCATTAGATACAGGCTTCCAGCCTATTTCTAAAGGCTGGTCTGAAATGGCGAAGTAACTTACATTTGTGAAATATTTTGAGATGCTCTAAAAGATGAAAGTAGGTTTGGAAAGCAGATAGGACAGAGACAAATGCAAGCGAGTAGAAAATCAAAAAGTCGAACAAATTCTGCTCTTGTGAGTCATGCTGGAAATACAGGGTTGTTTTCCTTGGGTTCACATAGTGCAACCAACAGCAAAAACTCACCTCTTTTGTTGCACAGACTGGTCAAGGGTGCCATTTGCAACGTTAGCATCCAGCTACTCTTGCCCTGTCCAAATCTTGACAGGACAAGGGAGATAGTCTGCACATGAGCCGTCTCAGTGTCACCTCTTTGTCTCTGGTGGGTGTCATGGTCTTTTAGCTGCATGATCTGATTGCTGATACTAGTGAGAGGAATGTTGCTGGGTACAAAATTGGAAACAGGATTACTTTTTTAACAAGAGGCTCAAGCTGAATCCAAACTATATTAGGACTTTCTAATGCACATAGTTTCTGGGACAACTGAATAAGAGGGGGTCCTCCAAGTACTTTGGGTTGTGTGAGGAGGCAGCTTTCTCAGTCTGCTACATATATACCTTAGAGTATTTCAGAATAGATACTTACAAAAGGAGAAATGATAATGCACAAGTGTCTCATTACATTCTTCATGTTGATACTGCTGACACTCCAGCTACTTGTAAAGTGCCATCCAGACCTCCTTCCACCTGATGCCCTATTCCAATTGACAGAAGTTTTTCATGGGCTTGTTTTTAAAGCCCTTTTTGCCTCTTAATTACTAGCAAAAGTAATTGGCTTCAGTGACTATTTTTTCAAGAGGATTTTAAGATCCATAACCCAAAACGTATCCACTCTTGAATTCCTGCAGAGTGCTGGATTACTGTAGGTATCTCTAGGAGTGGCCCACCTATAGTACCATCAGCTGACAGCAGCAAGTTTGTAACTTGAGGACCGCTTTAGGTTTCTCTTCACATGGTGCTCTGCTGGGGTTAGCTCATTGCAAACTGAGGTTGCTATTTGCACCCCTGCCACCTGGATACCTGCTTGGGCAGCCACCAGCATGCCCAGTGCACTCACAGCAAAATATTGCCATCACATCCTTGTTTCTCTCTCACTCTGTGACTAATAAGCTGCACAGATGTACCTGCTTTTAGTGAAATGAAGAATACAGAGCTATCACTTTACTATATAAGAGCACACCTGCACCCATTATTACAGAATTCGTGCAATCAGTTGGGAAGAAATCAGGAGCAGGCTGTAAAATAAATGTCTTTATAAGCATTCACCATAGATTCTGCTGACTAGCAATCACACCTGAACTGGAAATATTTCTGTGCCTCGGAAAGCAGTAATACAGGACTCCACTTGGCATTGTATACTTACACTCTCCTCGTGAAGCATTCCTTCCTCCTTGTTAAATACTCCTGAAAGGAAATTCAGGTGTCAGACAGATGTCAATCTATGACACATATTTCCCACAGCCTCCCCTCATAATCAGTATGTGCAAAATTCACTTTACCCCACTCCAGCCCAGAATGTCAAAGGAATTTAGAGGTTGGATTCAGTGAGAGATTACAACACATGCAGGTGTGCAACCATTGATGTGCATCTACTGCAATGTCTGAAGGTACTGCTTGTACTGAGAAAGGTCTAACTCAAGATTGCAAGAGTTGAGCAAAACTTTCCCTCTCATTGCTCCTTCTGCAGACAGGTGACATCAAAGGACATAGAAAGGAATGGGAAAGCTCTTTGCCTTGAAACACAGAAATAGAAATCCTGTGGAAATTAAAATATCAACTACACTTACAAGTTACTAAAGTCTATACCATAACAGCATATGTCCCAAGTGACCAAAAAAAAGACTTACTCTTTCATACAGGCACTTTCCAGCCTGTTGAGATATTGATTTTGCAACCTGAACAGCTTTAAATGTGTATGCATACAGGTAGAGAGTGAGTTCTGCATGGTTTCTTATAACAAGAAAAAATTTAGACGTATCAAGTAAGTCTTTTTAAATGCCTGGGTACAAGTTTTGTAATTCTATGTAGTTAAAAGTATTTTGATTCAGCATTTGGCAACACTCCTACATCTCTGGATCAGTGTCTTTTCTCTTCACAGCTTCTTTCTAAGCCAAGACACTCTCCCTTCCTATGTTTCCACAGATAAGACCAACAGAAGTGCTGTACCCTGCTTTGAACATCAGAAAGGAAGCTACTGCTGGAAAATGCTCTCTGAGAATGCTGCAGCTTGTAATCCTCATTTTCTTTGCTTCCAAAGAACCCCAGGTCTGTTTGCTCTTGAGGGCACATGAAAATCCTATTGGGTATGGTTGTTACAGGGCTTCAGAGTTGCAGGGGGTGTGTTTGCGTGTAAGGGTTGAGGTGATCTGAAGGAAACATGGGAAGGAGAAATCTCTTTTATGTTGATAGCTATTTTAGTGTCCAAAAAGGCTTCTTCCAGTTTGCTAGTGCTCTTTCTTGTCTTAATGTGGTTGGATTTTAAAGTATCTGCTAGGGCGTCTAGATCCAGAAAAAGGTGCTCTGTTAATGTGCATGTAGAAATTGGGAATTAATAAATAGATAGTCACCTGAAGTACACTATTATCACCATAACTACAATGTCTTGCTGCTTAAATATAACATAACTTGCACTTGTAATAAGTCTATGTCACACAAAATCAACCTTAGAAACAATTAAACAAAAATTAAAAAGGAAACCTCCTCTTGTTTACTCCTAATTTTTCCTTTGGCTAGGGTTACAAGAAGCAATCCCTTCACCCCTGAGGGGTACCACTTCTGAGGTACATTGCAAAAACAAAATCCTACCCCCACATAACGAAAAAGGACAGGGTGTTAGTTAGCACAATTACAATCACACCTCAGTATTGCCACTCTTAGCATTCATCCTTTGCAAGTTTTGCCACATTATTAGAAATATTAGTGGTTGCTAACGCACAGGGATGCAATTAAGAGAGAGCAAAGAAAGGATTCACAAACAAGCAGATGAGCTTTGCATTTGGAGAGGGTATAAAAGCTGAATTACTTATTCATTTTTCTGTTTAAGCTGTGAACGGAGAGTATAGACTGATCAGTATGAAGGGTCATACAGAAAAGCTTGTAGCATAGATATAAAAGTGGATTAAAGAGTGAAATCTCTTTGATACTTTGTGCCATTTCTTTGTTTATAGCATTGATATCTGCTCTTCAAGGTGAGGAATATGTTTTCATTTGGACCTATATAACAGTGCTGTTGACAGAGAGGACATAAAGCTACAGACCACTGAAGTCATCTGAAAATACTGATAGAAATAATTCAGGGCAGGTTTTTTTTTACTTTTTATCTCATCCCAAGAGATCTTGAAGATTTTCAGCCAAAATTTTGCTAAAATAATTTAATTTCCCAATAACCTACTTTTAATCTATAAACAGCATCTGTGTTGCCTCTTTTGGTGAATTTCCACTTGCGGAAATATTTCCGGCAGAACATTCTAAGAGCCTCCCTGGGAATTACCACATAATGAATAAATGCCAAAGATGAGCTGAGATGCTGAGTTTACCTCCAAAGCTGTCTCCTCATGCTTTCCAGGGACGTTGACACCATTCTGATTTTATTTGGGACTTCGGAGGAAGCCTTGAACAGAATTAATTTAAGACAAGTGATTCTGCCTTGTGTGCTACCCAGGGGCTTCAGGATTTTTATTAAAGTCACTAGTCATGAATAGGCATTGAATATAAAGTTGTCCACGTTGCCTATATGAAGAAGAACAGCTGCTATAATGTCACTTATATCTGTGTTTTCCCTACTGAAGATGAAGAATTCCCCATTTTTTATGTGGTACCCTGGATAGAAAGAGGTTTGGAGGCCAGGAGAAAAGGGTATAAGTCTAAATTCTCCTTTGCTTCTCACTGCAAACAGTTCAAGTGTATCTTCCCTGGATACAGCTGGCTATAGGAATGAGTTCAGGTAGCAACTGAAACACAAAGGAGGCTGAATCATGGAAAGATTCAGTGCATCTCAGTTCAAGTAGTAAGGCAGGAGCATGGGATGACTGGTCCAGCTGTAGGTTTCAATAATTCAACTTCCTGGAGGATTTTCTCTCCTCTTTAGGAACAGTGGGTGCTCAGGAAGATGAATTGCTCTTTTCAGGAGCAGTATATACCTCTTTTTCCAATCTATTGTTTTTAAATAAAGTGCTGACAGAGATTCAAAGCTACTCGAGGGTATGCTTTTTTGAGACAGACAATTTGCATATCTCATTATATGTCCTTAAAAAGGGAGCAAATAAATAGTAAAATCTAGACAATGTCTACAAATTTTGGAGCTGATAGGGGCACTTAATTCTAACCACATGAGCAGTCCCATTGAGTTTAAAATGCATTAGCCCAGTAAGACTGTCTTGAATCATACTGAAATACTATCCTCTGTCACAGTTTGAGCAATTATGAACTGGTGGGTAATTGTTGGCAATTTCTACAGAACACGCAAACAAACTCAGCTCTTGCAAGCAAATATCAGGAGGGAATAGCAAGAAACATTTACTTACCAATATTCTCAAGATTTCCTTGAAAAAGTTCAGATTCAAGCACCACTGGCTTTCACAAAAACAAAAGCTTGATTTTAAACACAGTTGTGGCAACAGGGGCTCTCTCGTGACTGCCAAGGGACTTTATGTCCCTTCCCTAAATTTTGGGGTCTCCGACTGCAACGATCCTATAAGATCTGAGTAAGTATTTTAACCCAATCAGAAATAAGGGAACATTTGGGATCTGGACCTTTTCATTCAGCACTGCCTGAGAAAAATCTCCTGGGACACCAGGACTAACAACTTGAGAAAGAGCTAATTACCACTGGGTTTAGTTTTATTATCAACAGTAAGCTAAGAGATTTCTAGTATAGTATGGTTTGCTTCCATAGCAGCTAGGAATACCCATGAATAACTCATTTAGATGCTTAGGAGCGTTCATATATTTGAATTACAATATGTTCCCAAAGCTAATTAAGAAAATATTCATCCAAATTATTTGGACTCTGGCACATATTCTGTGTTGGTCATGTCAGCATTATACATATTTTCCCCTTGAACCTACACAGTATTGACAGACTAGTTTGCAAGTGTATGCATTGTATGATGTCTGCCTAGAAGCCCTTGAATGAAAAAGCAGTAATTCTCTAGAGATGCTTTCTCTATGGATTTTCATCTCTCCACAGATTATTAGATCTTCTTCACCCCCAGTTCATAATATCTAATTACTCGCTAACCTGTGCTATTATTTAAAGCCTAGCCCTTACTTATTGAATTCTATAGTTTAATATTAATAGATCAGAGGTTAACTGGCTCTGGATCAAAAAAAGGAGTCACTGGCTCAGTATTACAAAAGGAATCAAGATTATGTTGAGCTCCCTGATATTAATAATTGGGCTTTAAAGAAAGAACAGAGAGCAAATGCCAGCCCCAGGAGGGTACAAAGGAGAAGGAAAGTATTTACAGCATTGAGTGTCTCCTATCTGAACTGCAGACAGTTCTGAGCAGGTTCTACCATCTTCTGAAGGGTTTTCACCTGGAACTTCTTAAAGCCAAGAGAGAAGGTTCAAGATTTCAGCGGATCAGACCCAGGGCAAGAAAGAGGTATCAAAATGGCAATAGTTTATCCAATTAAACCTGAATATGCTTAACACTATAATATATACAGTATTATTAGATGACTGACCTGAGTGGGCAGAAGCAATACAGAGCTATCCTCAATGAGGTAGGAATGATGCAGGGTCAATTCTCCATTTCTCATGACCTCCCCTTGCATTTGTAAGTGTTAATGGTATGTCAGAGGTAATGCCGTAGGCTTTTAAGGACACAAGGCAAGCAATATGCATGGGGCAAGATGACTTTGTTTTTATTAGACTAGTTGATGGAGTTGAAAAAAAAACATAAAATCTTTTGACCATCTATTACATACCTATGGGGTAAACAGGCTGTTTGCCATGGTATGAGAGGGGAAGACAAACTAGCCGGCCAGCAGCTTTGATCTTATTTGAGCTTTATCTTAATCATAATGTAAAATCTCTATCTCACTAGCCCTGGGTCAGATGCACAGTCAGGTTACTGAGGGAAGGCTACCATGGGCTACCTCAGCCTCCATAACCATCCACAGGCACTGCTGCCCACAGTGAGTACAGTGTAACACAAGTCACTTTCATCTCAATGGAAGCAACTAAAGCCTCATTATCTCACATTTATTGGGACTTAGAGTGTTCCCAATATAGTTATTTCTGCTATTCTATTATGGTCTTTTCAGATACAAAGAGTAACATTTTATGCTTCACTTTAAACAAGTTTAGACCAGTTTCCAATAGAGTTTTCCCTGGTTTTTTAGGGCATTTTTGTCAGTTTGGATTAATTTTACACAAGAAAGCAGTTTCTACAATAACTGTAAACTGTATCTCCCTTCTCACAAGATAAGTCACAGAAGCACTTTCTCCCACTTAAGCAAATATTAGTTTTACTATTACTGAAATCACAATTTCAGTTCATGCTTCTCTTTTCCTTAAAGCATGAGCTCAGTATAACGAGCATCCGAATAGAAATTGCTCTAAGCACTCTCAAATGGTAGGATTCATGCAAAGTTTATCTGAACATCAGGATTTAAGAAGTTAAATCTGTTCTATAACTCAAATTATTAGGCCAATTATTGTAAAAGCCAAATCATTCCTAATTCTGTTGTTTCCAGTCCTTATTGTCCAGGGTAGGAGCTCACATCCATACAATAAATGAAAACATTCCCTGCTGAGGATGATCTCTCTATTTACAGAACTTGGTAGCTTTTAGGCTTTTAAAATCACCATGCTCCTTCTAAGCCAAACAATTCCAATTACCCTTATTTGTGCTAGTGTAATTGCTTGCAGTATCTTATTACACCCACACTGAACACGACATTTTGGCACTCTAACAACAGCCTTTTACCTGGAGTTTACTCTTGAAGGTGTGCAGGATTTTAGGGGAAAGGTGAAGCACACAAAAGAATAGCTTTGAATTCATGGAAGAGAACTGAATCAAACAATCATTTTAAGAAGCTGAGTTCAGTGACATTCAGACTCAATTATCTGCCAAGAGGTGAACCCAAGCCTCCCCAGATATAGAGCATTCCTACTTCCAAAACAACAAGACATTATCAGTCCAGATGAAAGGTGACAGCAAAAGAAAATTGTTGTTGTGCAGCAGACAGTAAGATTTAAAGCACTTCGTCCGGCTCTGACGGCTGAAAACTAACTGGGTCACACCGAGATCAGCAGTTAGTAGCAGCCAAGAGCAGAGGTGCAAAGAGGAATTTGATTGCAAGCAGACAGTGTTTTCCACAAGGATATTCTTGCCCCCATGGAGTCTCCATGATTTCCTTGTGAACCTTGCCTTTGTGTGTGGGACTTTGTGCTAGTATTCTCCAGCTTTCCTTCCCTGTGACAGAAAAACATCAAAACAAAATACTTCCTTTACAGAACTGTTCTTACGCAGCTCCTCAGCAGAGGTAGAACTGCTATGCCATCAAAAATCTAAGGAAAACTGCCAAGTTCATTGTGCATCTTGGCAGGACATCCTCAAGCCTGCAGCCTTCCTGACACCTCAGCACAAAAAGAGATGGGGATGCTCACCTGACAGATACCAGCCTCTTTGCACATGGCGCACGAATCCAAGAGCCTGGGTCATCCTTGGCTCCAAAAAAACCCAGGCAATTGGCAAATCACCCCGAGACAGCTGTTTTGAAAATCTTCTCAACAAGATTTCTACAGTAATTATCCTTTTTCGAGATCAAATTTCCAAGAACTTCACCAGCAGCAATTATTCATCAGTTTATATCACTGCTGGAATTTCCTTTACATGAGCAACGTATACCTAATTATTTTTAGTGATCTCATTACGTAAAACACTTCAGTGATCAGGACCTAAAATTAACAAGATTTGGGGAAGCCAAAAAATAAAAGCCCATCATATCGCATTTGACTTTACTGAACCCAATTTATTTTCATTAGATTCATATTTTAAGCTATCATTTTTTAAGCTATAATTTGTGTTGGAAGAAGAGGCCCTTGCACCCTTTTATGCAGCACAGCTAAGGAGTTGCCATCATATAAGGAACTGAGACTATTTCATGTCCATACAATAGGTCTAAGGTAGTGAATATTCCCCTGCTCTGTATGTCATTTTATAATGTTGAAAGGTAAGAACTGAATGCATTTGAGAATAACAAAGATTCTTTCCACTTTCCACAGGTTTAAAAAATGAGGAAGAGGATTTTCCTGAAGAGGAAAATCAAGCTTAGTATCATAATGGTTTACTTACCTATAAATTTATTTTTAAATACATAAATATATAAATATATAAAACTGCAAGTTGTTGTCTGACTGACTTGTGTTGAGCACAGAGAAGTTCCTGTAGCAACAAACAGGCCAACCCTTTGAAGGCCACATTAGAGAAGAGAAAATTCCTTTAGGGTAGAGAAAATTCCTTTTAATCAGTAAAGGAAAGGCTCATTCCACCCCAAAGGAATCATCTGGATTGACAAGGTCAAGGCAGATGTCTAAACTTCCTCTACTTATATGGAGAACATGTGTGGACATGCTGCTTTCCACCAAGGAGACCCCTATTTTTAAGCAGGTGAGGCTCGTGGGGGAGGTCCCAGGGCTTGTATCACTGCTGGTGTCTGAAATACGAAGTACTTAAGAGAGAAATCTGACCTTGAGGTCTCCTTTCTCCCTTTGATAATTATTTCCTCTCACTCAGTCTAAGAAGAGCAGTGGCAGGGGCTGTGATTACATGCATGAAGAGAGCATACTAATACAATTGAAATGCTAATGGCTCTCAGTCAACTTGCAAGAAGGCATTTTCTCCCAGTGAGCACTGGAAAAAAACACAGAGCAACCCTTGTGTGTCTCAACCTACTCACAGGAGAGTCCACAAGCTGTTTCAACCCTTAGACACTGTTGTCCTCTACACACTGCACTAAATGAAGCCTACCCACACAAAAAGAAAACAAACCACCTTTGGTTTCATTGGGGAGACACATGCAGGAGGCACTACCCACCATAGATAACGCTGAGGGATCCAAGTGATAGAATCCCTCTTATCAGAAGTCTACTTTAATCCCTAGATACTTGGGACCAATTTCATCAACATTACTGTTCTTACTTTCCTCCACCAACATATTCTGACTTCACTGGGACATATCCACAGAGCAGAGCATGGAGCAGGGGATCTCAACAGTGGCATTTCTGGAAAAAATAATCCTTTACTAACAAAGTGATAGTAATGTGACCTATGGTAAATATCTTTTGTATTTCTGAATCTTTCAATAGAGTTATGCAGCTACCTGGAGAGAGAGAAGCATGAAAAGGCTCAATAGTTTAGATGCAAATGTTTTTTGCATTTAGAATTAAACCCTTGATTGTTTTCCTTAAGTTTTGACACTGACAGGTTCAGCTATCTCGCAAAGCAAATTTCATAACACATTCTCCTCCCTCTCCCTGCAGTAATCATAGATTGTAACATCATATGAGATCAATTATAACATCAGCTGTTATCTCCTGTATCACCTGGTCACTGAATTCCTTGCCTTTATTGAAAATACTCCTGCATCAAGCTGAATAATTAGTGTTTCTCTAAAGCTCATCCCTTTAGTATTTCATGTAATTTCTTAACCAAATGCAGGCTATTCAGAAGAGCTCTAAGAGCTGTTCTTTATATTACCAACCCCCCAAACCACCTCAGGCTTCTATCTCTAGCTGATTTACGCCTGGTTTCTGACATGGAGCCATTTCCTTCACCTCAGAAGGTGGCTTAATGCCTGTCTGGCTACCTAAGTGGCAATTCCATCTTTAATTAGAAAGCACTATTTCTCTGTGTCTGGGAAATGA
This sequence comes from Todiramphus chloris collaris, assembly GCA_025345505.1. Taxonomy (NCBI): domain Eukaryota; kingdom Metazoa; phylum Chordata; class Aves; order Coraciiformes; family Alcedinidae; genus Todiramphus; species Todiramphus chloris. The sequence goes on along the minus strand of JANVCC010000019.1, from coordinate 24,952,128 downwards.
TCTGTTTGTCATATCTCCTCTGTTCAGAACCGGTCAGAAAGAGAATTTGGCAAGGGTTCTGCAGTTTCTTGCAACTCACACCAGAGGCTGGGGGTGGAAAACACAGTTATTAGTGGAGCTGGGTGCCTGAAGAAATAAATTCAGGCCCAGTTCAGGATGACAAGGACAGGAAAGCACTGTTATCAGCTAGACAAGGCTGGGATTTGAACCTGACTCTGCCAAAGTGCAAGCTGACATCCTTCACCCGGACTCCAGAAGCAATGCATACACATGCACACTGGTGTGTCCTCATTTCTATGCAGAGTGCTGAACTTGACGTAACAAGTGGCTCAAATACCACCACTTTCATTTCTCCTCTTGGAAACTGAGTGCCACTTAAGTACTTACAATTTCTATACCAAGAAGTACATTTTCTAAGCATTACAGTCATCCTAAGCAGGGATGAAAACAACAAACACAGCTTCCCCATCATCATTTCATTATGTACCTCTGTGTCAAACAGCTTCTGCATTAGAGTATTCAGTCTGTACTTCAAAGTCCACAACAGAGTCCAGGGCAGCCAGGTTTGACAGCAGAGATGTTGAGAACCAGCCCAAAGGAAGAGGTGATGCACAGAGACCATCTGCCAGCCTGGCATGGACAGCATCTCCAGGAAGATAATGTTATGGGAGAGCAAAGACCAATGTAAAAGACTGAAAAAGGAAGAGGGCTCTAAACAAGTTACTGGGGCTTCAACTCAACTGGGGCTTCAACTCAACCCTGTCACCTACTGAAAGGTACAGAAAATCAAGGTGGTCAACTCTGGACCAAGGTGAGCACTCAGAGGTATGTTGTATATATATGAGCTCAACAGCAGACACAAGGCTGGTTGTGAGAAGCTCAGTGGACATAGATGAAATTACTTAGATCAGGAATTCTGATGTGGTTTGAGTTTGGTTCATAAAAAGTGTCTGTGTCAGCCTTTCATCCCACAAAGAAAAAGGATTTCTGAGAGCTGAATGAGATGTTTAAGGCAGAAAGAAGCAGACATGGACCTATTGGAGAAGGTCCAGAATAGGGCCACAAAAATGATCAGAGGACTCCATGCTCTTCTCCTGTGAACAAATGATGAGTATTGGGGGTTGTTCAGCCATGGGGAAGAGAAGGCTCTGGGGAGACCTTATTGCAGGCTTTCAACAGGTAGAGGGGGCCTGTAATAAAAAAAAATGGGGACAATCTTTTTAGCAGGGCCTGTATCAATAGGACAAGGGGTAATGGTTTCTTATACTAAAAGAGGGTATATTTAGAATATATATAAGGAAGATACTTTTTACAAGGAGGGTGTTGAAACCCTGTCTCAGGTTGCCCAGAGAGGTGGTAGATGCCCCAGTGTAAGATCAGAGTGGATAGGGCTCTAATCAACCTGATGTAGTTGAAGATGTTCCTGCTTGCTGCAGGGCAGTTGGACTAGATGACCTTTAAAGGTCCCTTCCAACCCAAACTACTCTATGAACATCAGACTGTAAGTAAGAAGCACATTTCGAATGGATAGTACAAAATACTCATAAACATAGTAAAATGATGGACTCTCCACCTCAAGACACAGCTGAACAACTGAGTGACATGCTGAAAACTGGGCAAACCCAAAAAAATAACAACAGCCCAAAACATGAAGATGGTACACAAATCTCTGAGCAAGACTGTTTGCTCCAGAGAAGGATTCAGCAGGTAGTCTACTGAGATGATAACCCCTGTCCCAACTTCCACATCTAGTGGAAATGTAAGGGAGAGGTGACACAATTCCTCACCTGTAAGCACTGTGAGTCCCTCAGGCATCACCTCTTGTTCAACCAAGCCAGCAGGCACCTAAGCAATGCTATCTGCAAGCAAGCCGTAACAAAACACACTGGCCTTCAGCTCCACTGAAAAGTGAATCAAGCTGCTCCTCTACCAGTCTTCAGTAGGGAATCATCTTTCTGTTATATTTGTCTCCTAAATTAATCATTTAGCCTTACAAGTACACAAAAGAAGTATTGATCTTGGGATACATAGACTGAGATGCTGCATTACCTTTAAGCACAGGCAACTGCTAATATTTCAACATACTCATAGTGCAGAAGACCCTTTCCTACCAAGCATTACAGAAACTATGCAATACACTTTAAAATTTACTGTGAATTTTACTTTTAGACAGAACCTGAGTCTAGTGTTTCTATTACTTTTATTATCCAGTGGAAACAGACTTTGTAATTCAATTAATATCCCACTACAGTGCTCCCAACTGCACATTACAGCCTTGCAGGAAAAGAATCTGACACAAAACAGAGAAGAAACAAGGGGAAAACTAATCAAGCTCTTAACATTATCCATACTGTGAAGTCTGCTTATGGAGAACAGTGGCATATCTGTGTAATATAAATGCAGGATAAAAAACCCCTACCTCAATAATAAGTCAATAGGCCAGGACTTGAAAGCATGGGAACATTATGTGCAGTAGAGGAACTACTGGATAGTCCCAGTGCCAGGCTTGATAACAACATTTCCATACATGCTCTTACTGCCACTCTCCATGTAGCTTCCAGGCAGCACCAGCTTCCCTACCTGCACGAGGCAGCTGTTCCTGCCCTGTCCCAACAAGCCATCTACTGTGGCAAATGCAGAGGCAGAGCTGTGTACACCTGTCTAATACGTGTATGAAAATACTTTCTTCCTTATTCATGGAAACAATATGAGATTTTTTTTTTGTTCCCCTCCATTTGAACAAAAGTACTCTGAAAATTAGGGTTGAGGTATCGGTGTCCTCTGCCATGTCCCAGGTGGAACAATGCCACTGAGAAATGAAACGTGACAGAGCTGGGAAGCATGTTGTCTCTTCACCTGACATATGTTTTCCATTCCTCTGCCTCCAGTTCCCCAAATCCTTGGTGGCAATTGCAAGCTATCAGCCCTTTATGATCTTGTAGGTGGAAATAGCACAAAGTGAGATGCACCTTTAGTACGAATTGATAATTTCAGGAAAAGAATTTACCCAAAACCTTGAGCCCAGGCACCATTATATAGGTGCCTTTTGTCTGCTCATCTGAAATAGCTTCATCCAAAGTACAGCAAAGGTACAGACATGGTCTGTTATATTTCTGCCTCTCTGAGGAGAATAGGGTTCTTCTTATATGTATGCCATCAGCAATGCCAAGTGATAACCTTGTTGGGAAAATGTTGCCTTATTTCAGAGGAAACAGGTTTGCCTTTAAAAGACCAGGCTAGTTTTATGTAACCACTGACTGATGTCAACAAGATTTCTACAATAATTATGCTTTTTCCAGATCAAATTTCCAAGAACTTCACCAGCAGCAATTATTCATCAGTTTATATCACTGCTGGAATTTCCTTTACATGAGC
>JANVCC010000019.1:24662102-24948743 GCA_025345505.1 Todiramphus chloris collaris | reverse complement strand
GAAAACAACAAACACAGCTTCCCCATCATCATTTCATTATGTACCTCAGTGTCAAACAGCTTCTGCATTAGAGTATTCAGTCTGTACTTCAAAGTCCACAACAGAGTCCAGGGCAGCCAGGTTTGACAGCAGAGATGTTGAGAACCAGCCCAAAGGAAGAGGTGATGCACAGAGAGCATCTGCCAGCCTGGCATGGACAGCATCTCCAGGAAGATAATGTTATGGGAGAGCAAAGACCAATGTAAAAGACTGAAAAAGGAAGAGGGCTCTAAACAAGTTGCCATCATATAAGAAACTGAGACTATTTCATGTCCATACAATAGGTCCAAGGTAGTGAATATTCCCCTGCTCTGTATGTCATTTTATAATGTTGAAAGGTGATAAATGAATGCATTTGAGAATAACAAAGTTTCTTTCCACTTTCTGCAGGTTTAAAAAATGAGGAGGAAGAAGAGGATTTTCCTGAAGAGGAAAATCAAGCTTGGTGTCATACTGGTTTACTTATCTATAAATTTATTTTTAAATACATAAATATATAAAACTGCAAGCTGTTGTCTGACTGACTTGTGTTGGGCATAGAGAATTTCCAGTAGCAACAAACACGCCAACCCTTTGAAGGCCACCTTTAGAGAAGAGAAAATTCCTTTAGAGTAGAGAAAATTCCTTTTAATCAGTAAAGGAAAGGCTCATTCCACCCCAAAGGAACCATCTGGATTGACAAGGTCAAACCCCCTACCTCAATAATAAGTCAATAGGCCAGGACATGAAACCATGGGAACATTATGTGCAGTAGAGGAACTACTGGATAGTCCCAGTGCCAGGCTTGATAACAACAACATTTCCATACATGCTGTTACTGCCACTCTCCATGTAGCTTCCAGGCAGCACCAGCTTCCCTACCTGCACGAGGCAGCTGTTCCTGGCCTGTCTCAACAAGCCATCTACTGTGGCAAATGCAGAGGCAGAGCTGTGTACACCTGTCTAATATGTGTATGAAAATACTTTCTTCCCTATTCATGGAAACAATATGAGATTTTTTTTTTTTTCCCCTCCTCCATTTGAACAAAATTACTCTGAAAATTAGAGTCGAGGTATCGGTGTCCTCTGCCACGTCCCAGGTGGAACAATGCCACTGAGAAATGAAACGTGACAGAGCTGGGAAGCATGTTGTCTCTTCACCTGACATATGTTTTCCATCCTATTTATGACAACATGACAATGGAGAAGGAAGTCAACACAGAAGGACAGAAAGAACTTCCTACCAAGGGAAAACTGTTTTCTTTATGATCCCGAGGTCATTTCACAATTAGTATATACACAAAAGCTTTTTTGTTCCTATTCATAAGCCATCCTGCACTGTTCTAACAAAAGCTGTTTCAGAGCCATTAGGTATCAAGAATGCCAAATGAACCTGCCTTTTATATTACAGCACATTACTTCCCACTGGATAACTGTATCTCACAGTGCCTTAGGTTTTGCTAATAGATGCAGTTGTTTTACTAATCCAATCCGACCAAAAATGTCACTTTCATATTTCACTCTAAGTTCAACGGCTCGTGGCAGAAGAGCTGGGACATAATTTTGCCTTGGTATGAGCTTTTAGTCCTCTTTTGGAAAGCTTAATCAGTTTGCAGGAGTTCCTCCTCTTGCCCGTCAAATGGAGACCGTTCCTTCAGAGCTTTTAGCTTTACAAAAAAGTCTGTTGATTAGCTGACTCAAGGACTTCTGCAGTTCTATTGTCGCCTTCTACATTATCCACACTTACATCAGCCTTACTCCACCTTCTCTGTGCTCTGGCCTCTCTCCATTACCTTCCTAGAAGGTCCATATTTCAGTTATGATGGTCAGGGGAAACAGGACTGGCTGGAGTGACATACAACAACCCACAGTCTTGATCCCTGTGAGGTCCATAAGTTTCCTTTCTACTGTTTGTCCAACTGAATCCAGGTATTTTTATCTAATAAATCACATCCAGAACTCCCATCTTTTTCTTTAAAGGTCCTACATAAATCTGCCTACAATATGATCTCTTTCCCTGCTGTTTCTCTCATGCCTCTACATTCCACCCAACTTGTACCCCTCCAGATTTCTATTTAATGCCCATAGCTGCACTGCACTGACCCTGGTGAAGCAGATCCCCTGACTTGATGTTCAGAGCAGCTTCTTTCTTTCACAGATATGCCTGCTAAATTACTACTTCATTTTCTCTTTCCTTTGCCTTCTTTATATGGAGCTTATCAAAATTTCCACCTTTTCAACATCTGAACTGATTTTGATTCTGGTTTTGACAGAAGGATTTGAACACGCGGACACACTCCCACACTTCCCAGCTCTGAATAGGCAACTCCCAGCCTGCAACAAACATACAATTCAAGTTAATCTGATCTGCAGAGGGGAAAGTGGAGCAAAATCACTCTACCATCACATTTTTTTTCCATGCTAGGAATAGGTTTGCTGCCCTTGAGATGGGTTGTCACTGCAATGCCCCAGGTAATCTGTACATTTTCCAAATCTCTGTGTTACAAGGCAGGGGTTTTAGGGTAGATTTGGGGGTAATGATTGTGAAAAATTGCTAGTGAGATTGAAGTCTCTATACCATAAAAGACCCGGGGCAAAGAGAATCTTAAACTCTTGTGCAATAAAGTCTTTGATGTGTCTCAGCTGGTGGGAAGCCAGTGGTAGTAGACTTGTGCATGTGCACGTGTGCTTGACACATGGGAAGTTTTCCACATACAGACCTTGCTCTGGTAGTTTGGGGATTATTAGCAAAATGTCCCCTAATGTCTGCTGCTGCATGGGCACACAAATGCACAAGAACTCTGTTTCCATAGGACTATATTTTTCCCTCATGTTCACACTTATTTCAGTTTGCCACATCTGGAGCTAACTGTGTGAGAGAGAAAAGTGGTAATTTGAGCCAACCAGGATATAGCTGTGCAGCAGACAATGACAAGATGCTTTACAGGGAAATGGTCATTATTTTAACCTCCATGTGTAACAACTAATTATTCTTACCCTGTTAGTAGTATCTGGGTAATGAATAACCTCTATTGGTCTTTTAGTGTACAATATAGGCTGTCCAGAGAGGTTGTGGAGCCTCCTCTGGAGATTTTCCAAACCCAGCTGGACATGATCCTGTGCAACCTGCTCTAGGGAAACCTGCTTTAGCAGAGTGGTTGGACTAGATGATCCCCCAAGGCCATTTCCAACCTCTACTATTCTGTGGTTCCATGCTTATTCTCATAAAACTCTAAAGCTTGGTGCATTTATAGCATGTCACAAGACTGAACAGCAAAGAAAGATTTTGAAGGTTTAAAAACTTCTGGTGGGAACTGACCCAACTATGTCCAAAGGAAGAACTGCCTCAACCTTGTCTCTGTTCAAGCTTTGTAAGTTAGTTCCCATTAAAATCTAGCAGAACAGCTTTATAATGAAATATCTCTATAATTTACTAACATTAACTTTTAACAGCATCTACACTGGCATAAGCGAAGCAAGGTCTGGATTGTTTTTGTTGTGACAATTGCTAAAGCAGGAGGGTTTTTTTCTGTAGGGACAAGGCTTATAGTAGAGATCTTGGTCACCAGCAGCTGCTGCAATATTTATTTCACCCAGGCACTGGGTAAGCTGAGATTTGTGCCCAACAGCTGTGCTGACAAAAGCTTTGCAGCGTGTTTGTGTTGCACATGCAAATGTACCACTGTGCTGCTCAAGGGAAAGAAATAAGCTGTGGCAGCAGAAACTTCTGTTCCCCAATGTAAGTTGCCTGCATTTTGCCATTCAAATACTCATCAATGCAACTGCCTTGGCCAACAGTTGCCAACCTGCAGGTCTTACTCTTCTTGAAAGTCAACAAGACATTAGCTTCAGATTGTCTATATGGCACCACAACCAGTTCTGGTGTCTATATGACACCACAACCAGCTCTGGTCTCTTCTGTTCATTGTCTATCCTCACAGCGTTACTCAAATTTTCTTTTTAAAAGTTTCTCCTAGTTCTATGATTTTACACACAGACAGTAAAAATCAATCACCAGAGCACTGGGGAGCTGTCCTCACCTGAGTGGTTGCAGCAACCACACTCCTTCCTACATCCAGGGAGGGAGTAATGCTGATAAGCTCTCACACAACTGCTTTGCCTGGCTGTTATTAACCCATTTTAACCTTGTGCTTAATCCTCCCTTCTCCTACATTCCCCTTCAGTGTTGTTGCTTCATTTGTTTTTGTTAAAAAAAAACCCCAAACCTATAACAGAAATACCACCTGAAAAAACTTATCCACACAAAGAAAAGCCAGAAAATGTCCTGCAGCTCACACTTGGCTGTATTAATTCCCTGAGATACATCGCTGCTATAATCAGATTAAAATGTTCAAAAATGGATCATACTAAGACCAGGAATGATGAATGGTGGATCAAGATTTCATTATCATAACAACAGATAAATAGAAGTGAAATAGGAAAATAAATTGAATTGAGTATAAGCAATAAAAACTCTTCTGAAGGATTAGCTGAACAGTATAAACAATGATGCCAGGGAAAGTCCTTGATTGTGGATGCTAAGTAGTAGCTCTGTAATTATGTTTTTCTTACCCCTTTTTAATTATTACTTATGTTTACTAAAAAAAAAAATCCCACAGACTGGAGTGAAGCCTGAAACTCAGTTGTGCCTAGTGCTGCTCATTCATAGAGATGGAAGAGCTTCCTCCAACAGTACAGTCCATGAAACAGAACCTCAGGAAAGCAGTTCTACAGACCACAACCAAATTATATCTTCCAGGGAACTGAATTTAAGTCAGTGCCATGTTTCATAGCTGGGCCCTGGCGTTAAAGCTTTGGGACATACAAAATGGGAAGAAAAGGAAAGAAATAAAATATCACTGTTTTGTGTTATGGAGGCTACAGGTTAGAATATAAATAGGTGAAAATGAAGTAGAAAAATTCAAAGCTGCAGCTGAGAATTTCAGGGTGGATGGTTCAGTGAAAAGATGACAAAAGGAATGATGGTTTTTAAGTCCATTTACATTAAGATTTCTGGCAGGTTCTGAAATGCAGCTTTCCTCCACTTTAATCACAGTATAGTGCAGAATAAATCTATGTAATGAAAAGACAAAACATCTTCTGGCTGGTCCAGCTCAGTGAGACAATAATAATTCAACAACAGAATAACAGCACCTCAGCACCCAACACTACTTTTGCATTGATTCTAAGCTGTGTTTAAAACAACACTTAATTATCTTCAGATCTGTCCCTTCCAATCAGAAATTCTATAAGGACAAACAGTAGCAAACATACTCTAAGGAAGAGCCTTGTCCTGCCTGGGGAAGGTGATAGGATCCAGGGTGGAGCTTTCTGCCATCTCCCATTTAAATCTCCCTTTGGCAGATCGCTTGGCACAGTTGAGCAGCAAGTTCAGCTCAGCTGGTGTTCATGTGCTTTGAACTCTTTAACATCTTCAATAAACCCAATGTCTAGGAACTCGGCATTTTATGTACCGAGAGCTCCATTAACAAGGGCTGTGACACTTTACAGTTGTTTGCAGGTATAATTTTTGCAAGAGGTTTCTTGTTTGGAGAAGAGCACACGAGGAAGTATTAATTACATTTCTCACTTGATTTTATATACACTGATTTACTTCCATTAGCTTTTTCAACTCGGAGGCAAATCTTGCACACATAGATTCATTTGCTATATTTATGCATACCAGGGCAGAAAATTACTGAAAGTATTTGCCTGTTTCAATGCCTGCTCCTACATGAGCAAAGCTCCTGATTTTATGAGTAGTAGCAATAGCATTAAGATTATCCTCTTGCCTGGACAGCAAACATGATTCATTCATGTTGGACTGTAAATGCCTGCAAAAGCTGGGTTTTGGTTGAAAAACTGTCTTAGTTGCATGCAATGGTGATGTAGCGAGACAAGGCATTCACATGACCTTCTTTTGCTGAAGGTCGCTCACTCTCTCCCAGTTTACTTTCAAGGAGACTGTACTGGGTGTACATGGCAGTAAGAGACTTTTTTTGCTAGACTGAAGACCAGACTTTTCAAACCACTGCAGTTTTATATTTACTTTGTTAAAAACACACAAATGGCATCCAGATTAGAAAAAAATGACATGCATGTTGTTTAATCTCTCCCACACTTTCCACATTTCTCACGGAATTCATCAACTATTTATTTATCTATCCAGAGCCTGGAAGTGGGAATTCATTTGGAAGTAGAGTTTTTGGCCTTCCAGATTATTTTTTCTTTAATATCTTATTTGAAATGATAAATTTTTGTGGTTTTATACTTCATTATTACCCTATTTGACTCAGTAATGAGAAAAAAAACCCTATAAGCTATGATGCAGCTGAGGATTTACCAGGCCTTAATCAACCCAAGCAATGCTGAGCTGAGTGCTTCTGAGAGACCTCCAGTGAAGGATATTGTACATGGCCCACACAGCTTTAAAGCTCTTCCAAGAAGACATTTTCCTAAACAATGTAATTCTAACCTGAATCTCACTTTTTCTGAGTTAAACTCACTAGTTCTTGTCCAAATCTTAGAGTACTGCAAAATTCATACTCCTTATTTTCAGCAAACTGAAGACTGAGGACACATTTTCTAGGTCTCTCCTCATCGAGTTAATTCCCCAGGGTCTCAACAACTGCTCAGCATATTCTTTGAGTGTTTTACCAATATTTGTATGTAACACTTGCAGCTGAAATCTGGCCACTGCTGACTACAGTGTTCATGGACTTCAAATCTCTTGCAAATAAGTATTTGTATTTAGACCTCCCAGACCATAATGCACAGTACACCAGGGGTCAGGAAGGTGTCATAAAAAGACAATACATAAAGTTAGACTTTCCTACTTTTTCTGAAAAGTCAATATCTGGAAAAATTTCCCCCCTAGGATTTCACAAATCAGTTTTCTCTAAGCATTGCAATATAGATCAACAAAAAAACCAAGAATATTTTCAATTTTTCTGTTCTGAATTTCCAGTTGCTTTACTGGCTCGGTTTGTAAACACTAAAGAAAACATCATCTTTTTTCTTGAAGAAAGCTGTCTAGAGACCCTGTCCTCTAGTGAAGTCTTCATCCCCCCACATAACTCCATGTAGGCCAAGCAGTTCTGCTGTAATCACAAAACAGGCATGTTGCTTTTCTATTCCCACTCCTCCTAACTCTGCCAGAATTGTAAAACAGGCCAGGTTCTCTGTTGGGATCTGGGCTGTCTTTTTCATTTAGGGCTACACTGGAAACTGCTAATGCACAATGTTTTGTTACCATAATTAGGTTAGTCAGGAGCATGAAATGAAGTCATACTTCTAGATGACCAAATTAAGTTTGGCAATAAAATCAGCCCTGTAACTATCTGGATGTAGAGCTGAAACCCCCTCGCAGGGAGATTTGGCAAGTCTGTGCTACCATTGTATTTCTACATTTTGCTAGTCAGTGATTTCTAAAGTTTTAATTTAAATCTTCAGTATTGCTAGTTGCAAAATGGATGCTAAGAACTCCTGATTTAGCCTTTTAAGTCCTTCAGTGATTGTTTAACTGTTCATGGCTGATCTCCTGGGGTTTTTTTCTGGTAGGTTATGATGCCTGAGAAACGCAATTAGGTGCAATTTGTGGTGCAGTTTTACAAAGCCATCTTTGTGGTGAGAGAAATGCAAGAACACAATTTGGGAAACATGAAATGAACCGAGAGCAATCCAAAGGGTAAGTCAGACCACGAAGTAAGTAAGTGGCAATATAATGTATTTGACAAGCAGAAATATGAAAGCTAATAAGGTGCAGCTGTGTGAGGCACAGGAAGCTATGTTTGATTTTGAATTGTTTAGAAGAAGCCATTCAATTGCCTGTCACCCTATTAGCATATTTAAATAGTTCTAATCTGGTTTCATCACTGTGATTAAAATTGCTGACAAGGATGGAAAATAATGATGAACAGAATCGAGCGCAGCAAATAGTGGGACTGTAAATGGGCTTACAGAGGCGTTGGGAACAGTGGCACACCTGATACAACAGCAAAAGCAGACCCCAGGGGAAAAATTCAGGAGGCAAATTCACAAAAAGAAAGCATGTTTCGAAACCTTCTTTCCTTTTCTGATTTTAGTTCACTCTTGGAATTAGATCATAGCTGAAGCAGGTAGAAGATACCCGCGTTATTCTAAAGGCACAACTTAAGAGATACTACTTCTCAAGCAATTCACTGAGAGACAACAACTCTGATATGTCCTGTACTGTCTGAGATCTGTCAATGGGCAGAGTTAGGTGGCACATCACTGCTTCTGCCGAAAATAACTGAAGAGGCTGACAAGAGCTCAGAAATATCAGGAACTTGAAAACTCATGAGACCATTCTGAAAGTATCTTTTGCTTTAAGAATTCCGATTTATAATGTTTTCTGATCTTAATGTAGAAACTAGGGAAGCATTTTAATCGATAACTGAGAAACATTGCAAGTAAGGCTTTAAGGAAAAGCGTTGATGGTTCTTGAAGAAATTGAAAGACCTGAAAAGTATCTCCTTCCTGCATGCCCCAGAGTAATTCAGGCAAAGACAAATTTCAATCCTTAAGTAGAGCAGTAGCAGCAAACTCATTTCCGCATTAAGAAACAACTGATGTGATGCCAAAAAGTATTCAGAGTGTAGAGGAAGTTTCTCTGTATTCCTCAGTATCTGCAGAAGTCTGTTCTGAGCTGCTGGGTTTTTGCAGTCCCTCTGGATCCCTTCCTGTTTCTGGAATACCAGGCACCATCAGCACTACTTCCCTGAAAGACACCCACTTCTTCAGGCACTGCCTTGCACCCTGCACACTCAGAGTGAGATGACATCTGTCCCAGAGTCTCCTCCAGATACCCATCTCCATTTTTTTATTGTTTAAGCAGCCTAGAACATTGCAGCATCCCAATACTGAAAGTGCAAAGAGGATCTGCACCTTCAGTCTTCCAAATAACCCGCTCTCTTATAATAATTATGCCATTATACAGATCGTGCTGTGTGACATATATGGGAATTAGGTTCACATACTCAATTTCAGACTAGCACCCACAAGACCATTCTTCTCTGTAGGGTCTACAAGCCTTCAGAGACTTGACAAAATCAGCATCTCTCTGTTCCTACCAAGAGGGGAAAACATCCTCAAGCTTGAAGCTCGGATGCTTCCCCAGGTTTGACTCGCTTACCCCCAGGGACAATGATTAGGAGTTGGGAGTGTGTAGACAACACCCAGCCAACATCTGACTCTGTCCTTCACCATAGATTATGGCTTTGTGTTTATAGAAGTGTCGCTGTTTATGCCGGGAGCGGAGAGACGCAGCAACATATAAGTTCAGCAAGAGCAGGCAAAAGAAGCTACTTTATTAATTTACAACCCCATTTTTATACCCCAGCCCCATAGGGCGATTGGTCAGCAATCACACATCTCCTAGGGTGATTGGTTAAAGTCCTACAGCACCTATTTCAAAATATTTTTACAATGTACCATAAACAAAATTTATCGAAACACCATGTGCTAGTCTAGTTTACAAAACTGTCCTACTATTTCTCATAACACGTGTGAGAAAGGCAGGGTTCTCACAGAATATTGTGAGAACCTAGGAAAATTCCTCTGCTAGCAGCTTTTCAGCATCCACATAGAAGTAGCTAAACATCAGGAAAGTAAGCTAAAGCTCAGTGAGAGGGTAAAACAAGCAGAGAGAAATAGCCAATGTGTAATCAGAGACAGAAGAAATACATACAGAAGAGATCTGCCTTATTCTTGCAGCTCTATCTCATTTTGTACCTTTTTCACCCAAGCTTTTTCCATTGAAAATGACAGAAGGCAATATGTCACTAAGAACAAAGATGACAATTGCAAACGGTAGGTGTTTTCACTAGAAATTGCCAACACAAATTTTTATGTCTCTCTCTCATTGAGGTCTTTGATAAAAAAAAAAAGATGCCTTGGAGGTTTTTTGAAAAGCTGGAATATTGCAATAAAATATAATCAGTACAAGGCTACATAAAATTTATGGGGCACCTTTTATGAGAACATCCCAAGGGGTTTCATATAATAGCTATAAAACAGTAAAACACATCATGGCAGGGATTTAATTTTTAAAATGTCAGAATACATATTAATGTTTTACCATCATTACTCTTCACTGGAGGTCTACAACATTATTAAAATGGTTCTATCTGAAATTGGTTTAGGTGAAAGACTTTTAATGTCCGAATATGGCTTATATTTTAATGAGTTTAATTGGTTGATTAAAGCAACACCAAAACAAAAACAACTATGATGTGTGTCAGACAGGAAGGGTTTCTGAATTATTAGTCACTGTAATTCGTTCACCATTCCCTCAGGTTACCCAGGTCCATCCCTCCCAAACTTACAAAGGGACAGCTGAGAGGAAAGCAGCTGAGCAGAACATTTTGCTCATGTTGAAACATGCACCATGTACCATGTCAAAATGCCTCTACTAAGGATAGTATATAAAGAAGAAGGAGGTCCTGGCAAGAAACAGCAAGTCAGAATAATGAAAGAATATACATGATCAGCAGCATTAGAAGCATCTTGGCTCCCTTTCACACCTCACCTCTGGTATTGCTGTAACTTACTCCTCCTATGCTCCCATCACCACCTGGACCACCTTACATATCAGAAGTTGATTCTAGCTGTGCAGTCTATAGCTTTCCCATGGGTTATTAGCTACACTGTTTTTCTGCTGAATCTAGGTTTAAGTCCTTTTAAATGAGAACTAGCACTAGAACTCTAGCAACAAGATTGAACTGCAACTCTGCAAATTAATTGTTTGAAGAAAGATAAGCCAAGCACGATGCAACACACAATTAATAGGCTGAATAAGTTATGAACTGACCTCAGGGAATAAAAAGTGAAAGAATGGTGTCTGTTTTTCAACTCTTTGATATAGAAAAGAGGTCAAAACTGGAAAAAAAAAAAATCAAAGTCAAAGACCAAAGTGAGAACATCAATCCAGATGGGACAGTAACAATTAATGTGTTAGTAATTGTGAAAGCTCAGCAATGGTATCTGCTTCTGTACACTTGAGTTTAACACTAAAGTGGCCACCAGCCCACATACTTAAAAGAATATCCAAGGAATCTACAAGCATGCAGGGTCTTGAAATATGAATAAGCAGCCTGAGCCCATTAGTGGGCTGCTTCTGTTGGTGATCTGTCAGTGGGAGGTTAGGTTGAAGAAATAGAGGGTTTGTTATGTTCTAAACTGCAAGGACCTTCATCCCTATCATAGTTTAACCTTCTGCTGCTGGCTAAACACCACATAGCTGCTCACCCACCACTTCCACTACCAGCCTCCCCCCTCTTTCTCTGGGATGGGAAGGATAATTGGAAGGAAGAAAAAAAAAAAAAAAAAGGTGAGACCCCAGGGGCTGATATAAGGACAGCTTAATAAAACAACACAAAGGATGAAGAAAGCAACAGTACTAATGAAATTATATATAAAGCAAGTAATACAAGCCAGGAAGGCTCTACCTGTGCCCAGGACAACAACTTTCCTTGCTCCAGTCACACTGAAGCAGGTTGAAAATAGATACCCCCACCCTGGGCCAGCCCTCCCTTATATAGGGGCGTGACTCTGGTATCAAACATCCCATTGGCTGGCTCAGTTGTTTATCCTGATTGTGGCCCCTCCCAACCACTTGGTCCAGCAGCTGCTGGTGATAATTAACCCCAGCTGAACCCAGGGCAACCCACAGGGCAAACGAGCTGAGGAACTATCACAGGAAAGTGTCCCAGAAACACAAGCTCTAACATTGAGGCAGCTGTCTAGGGACAGTGAAAGTCATCTACCATGGACAAAGACCACGTTTACATGAGACACATCCAGTTGTGTTGAACATCAACACAAACCCACATCCTTGAATTTGACTTGATATTTGACAGAGTATCGGGGAAGACAGGGCTGAAGAGATGCCTTCAGTAGAGCATCTGCTGAAACTGCTGCAGCTTTAGCTGGGAGGGATGCGAGTATCCATCCTTATCTCTGGGTGAAGCTGAAGGATGTCAAGTCCTTCAGATTAACTAAATTAAAAAGCTTTTGATCCCAAAACTTTCTTTGTGTTTGCTAACAGGGAAGTGAGTTCAATCCACGCTGTCATGGAAGCCCCTGTAGTGCTCTGTATTGACAAAGGACATACATTGGTCAAGCCAACAGAAGCAAACCTAGCCTGTAATAATTGGACTTGTCAGCCAGGATATCACCTAGCAGACTTCATAGTTCTGACTGATTTAAAAAGCTGTAAGTGAACAAAATCTGTATGTTTTACAAAAGTGGATAAGTAATCAGAGCCCTGCAGTACTGAAATGATAAGCTCAGAGATACAGCATAGGAGAAAGCTTCTTATTGCTTAATCCTCAGCTCTCAAGCAAGCCAAGCGTAAAATCCTTTAATCAAACCTAATAACCTGGGATAATCTTCAAAATAATGACTGCAAGGAATAACACATTCCTGTGTTCATTAAATCCTGAGGGTTTTTTTTAAAAATAGGGGTTTTTTTTTTCAGCAGTTTTAAAGTTATTCTCACATGTTGCATTATGCATAAATTCCTAAAAGTAATAACAAATGTTAAAACAAGCAAAGAAATTAACTACACATTCTGATGGTACTCAAACTACCTTCCTCAACTGAATACAGCTGTTTTCTGTACACAGGAACTAATGACATGTACATGTAACGACATCAAACACAGAAAATGATGCTCTCTGTCCTGAAAAAGAAATCATCCCGGGTATCAGAAGTATTCATGGCTCATAAAAACTTTTGTCACTTTTGTCCTTGTTTCCTCAGAATATTTTTTAATTATCACAGTCTTTGGGGGCTTTGGGTTCATATGTATTAACCGATCCACAGCAGAGTCTATTTTGAGGCATTTCTATCTACAAGTATTTTAGGGAACTGAGAGTACACGAGGCTGAAACATATTGCCTCACTGACAGTTTTAGTGCCATTGAACACACCAAACTCTGTCTTAACACAAACCATCTCAGAGACTAATAAGAAACATCTATGCCCCCTCTACAGTTGGTAGATGATAGATGATAGACAAGTTAGTCCTAACTCCCTGGCCAACTTCCATCTTCAGCAAGTATATTTTGCCTGTTTAAGAGGCTCTTTCAGATTTATTCAATTCTGAAGCTTAACAAACATTTAAAAAAATCCTCAGAAGCTGGTAAACCAGATTTCATTTCATACTGTGAACAGATTTGTCTGTATTACAAACAAATGATCAAAAAGACTTATTTTTCTGCTCACTCAATTGTGAAGTGAGAGTGTAGAATTTACACATTGCACTCAGATTTAAACAGTGTCCAATCAAAGGCATACAGATGAACGGCACTAGCTGTCAATATAAAGTGAGCAATCAGCTATGCCGTGTGATATTATCACTCTTTTCAGTGACTAGGTGCCTGAAAGTAAAGACAGAGCAACAACAAACGATCGCTGTCAGCAGTATTTCTAGTCATCCTCATGTCATTCTGTTCACAAGCCAGTATGGCATTAGTAAGAAGAAGGGTCACTGCCTCCAAATAGTCATGCAAATAAAAATCCCATTCACTCACATCATAGAAAATTAGGCTGGAAGAAATCCAAGAGGGCATTAACTGCTCTGTCCAGTTCCTTGCCTAAGGCAGGATCCCTACTGACATTCCTGATGAATATTTATCAAACCTACTCTTAAACCATCTCTTAAGATGGAGTATCCACAGCTCAACTCAAATCTTCCTTGCTGTAGGTCAAGTCCTTTCCTTTTCAAGTTTTCAAAATGCATTTACAATCTCCTTTTTTCTTTGAATAGAGAAAACAAGGGTGGAAAAAAATACAGTTAAAAATAACAAGAAAATTAAGTAAGGAAGAGACTATGTTCTTCTCTTCCGCATTCTTTCTTTAGCTTGAACAAGCCCAACTCTTTCAATATTTCCTTGTAGGTCATGTTTCTAGCTGTTCTCAGCTAGAGTATAAGTCATCTCTTTCTTGAAGGGCAACACCAAAACCAGCACAATTCTCCATCTAAGGCCATACTTCCGCTACATAGAAGTAATTACATCGCACTGCAGACTGTGCTCCTGTTCATATGTCCCCTGTGGCACTAACTGGTTTGCAAAAGCTTGCTATCATTCACCTATGTCTAGTTTGCAGCCCTCTATAACCTCTTCACCCATCTTTGAACGTCCAAATAGTTTCTTCTCACCCTATATTCACATACTTGATTATTCCTAGATAAATATAGTTATTCCCTAGTGAATAATATTCTCGTTTTTCAGATCATACCTCCATTTTGCCAGCATCATTTTTATGGTCTGTATCACAGAATATTGGTAGAGATTCTCATCTCAGTATCCTCTCTATTGTACAGGTCACTAACAAAAACAGTGGGCACAGACAAACTCAGAGGAGACCCTTGAAGAACTTCCCTGACAATACCCTTCATTTCAACATGAAATACTTGTGTGTTATGTTGTTGTGAGACTACTAATCAGTCTACAGTCACTTCTTCTCCTCCCTAGTGTCCATCCACGTTCTGCACCCACTGGGTATCTCACTCATCTCCAAGCACTCTAAGGAAAAAAAAAAAAAAAAAAAGAGAAGAAAAAGGAAAAAAAAACCTGCTAAGGGCAGCTACAATTGTTTAGATAAAGAACTTTGCAATATCATTTTGAAAACTCCTGCTGTGTTCATCTCCTGCGCTAGCCTGGCATTTCACTCCTTTAGGCACTGGTATTAATAGCACTATCCACCTCATGGCAAGTGAAGATCAATACAGAATAAAGCATTCATCATTTTAGACTTATCCAGATCTTCTGTCTATTAAGTGTCAGCGTTTGGACTTCTCATAACTAATGTGCTTTGCTATTTCATCTCACTTTATGTCTTGGCCTTTTTGATTAGGTCACTGAGAGCTCTTGCTATGCCTTTATCCTCCTTCTTAGTAGCCTGACCTAGTTTCTACTTTCTGTATCCTTTCCTTCTGTGTTTGAAGTCAATGAAAGGCTGATAACTTAGCCAAGTTGATCTCTTACTGACTTCTTATCTTCCCTCCACAAGGAGAGAGCCTTATTAATATTCTTCTTTAAGGACCTGCCAGCTTTTTTAAATTCCCTGTTCCACCAGACTGGCCTCCCAGGCAACACCTACCAATTTTGTGACTGCTGAAGTCTTTCTACTTGAAATCCATTGTTACTATTTTGCTACTTATCTTTCTTCAAGTCCTATGAATCATAAATGTATCACTTCATGAACATTCGCATGTAACCTGGACTTTGTCTAGACATTGTCAAACAAACTGTGTTTCTATTGTTCAGTATGTAACCAAAATTCACCCTATTCTAGTTATCTTAATCATCTTTGCCAAAGTCCATCAGAAGCATGTTCTAAGAACTTGCTAAACAGACTCTCTGAAATACATTTTCTTTTCAACAGATAAAATAAACAACAGTAAATAACAACCTGCATTAAGAGTCAGAGTTCCTTCTGCTTATTCTTCATCTTTCTTGCCTTACAGGGATTGCTATCCAGTCCTATGACTTCAAAACCAACCTAGTCTGGTTGTTATGTCCATCTAAGTCATCATTGCTTATGCTACTTCTGGAACCGATTAACTCCATGTCAAAAATCTTCACTGGTCTCCATTCATGCTCCTGACCATGTTAAACATGATTCTCGGTTGAGAAAAACAAAGGCCATGCATCTACTTCCAAGATGCATGTTGGCACTCCCCATACACTGACCCTAGACTGGATGGACTAACACCACTACCAGCTGTGCCTTTGTTTCTCTCATTCTTGCCTCTCCCCACCAGTCTATGACCGCTTTCACTGGAAGTACTGAAATGTTTACTGGAGAGAAGAGAAGCCCCATAAAACAGGAAACCTGAGCAGGCCACTGAAAATGGAAGCTGTGTCTGTACTAGGCTGACCACAGCAGATTAATTGATTTAGCAGTTCAGTGATAGTGTTCAGATGCTGAAGAGAGACAGGATGATCCAGCAGCTGCACAATGAAAGGACAGAAGCTAGGACAATGGAAGAAGGAAAAAGACATTCACAGGGATAGTGGTGCTTCGAAAATCTCCAGCTTTGGAAATTTTCAAACTGGACAAGACAAGGCTCTGGTCCCTGAAGAAGACAAAGTCTATTCTTTTGAAGTCTGAGGCTGTAATCCTGCTTTTTGCATTCTTTTCTCCTTTCATAATCTTGACTTTTACCATTACACAGTCAGTGTCATCAAGGTTTCCACCAAACTTCACATCCCCCAGCACCATCTCCTTGCTGGTAAGAATGAGGTTCACCAGAGTGTCTCTCCATTCGCCAGCTTCTTAATTACCTGTGTCAAGAAGATATCATCAGCGCTGTCCAGAATTCTGCTGGATTGCTTGTGCTCTGCTACATGGACTTTCCAGCAGATATCACGGTGGCTTAAGTCCACTGTGAGATCTAGGGCTTGTGAACATGAGGCTTCTGCCACTTGTTTGAAGAAAGTCTCTATTCTTTTTTTTTTTTCCTTCATTCTGTGAGTGTAATCTATTCTGTGAAAATTAATAAAAAAACCTCAAAAATGGAAATGAGTTTCCAGATCCATAGCAAGTCTAAAGCAGTGTGCATTTCTTATTAAAAAACTGCAAACTGGAGGAGATGAAATGAAGAGGCAAATTTAAGGGCCCTTTCCTCTGAAGATGGGGTCATAAAAGACTTTCTTATTAAAAACCAGACAGGTTACAACTATCGAAAAACAAGTCCATGAGCTCTACTTGGATATATTTGACACTACTGAAGTCAAGATATATACAGATATGCATATATCAAGCAGCAAAGAAAGTTACACAGAACCCTGGAGAAAGGCCAAGAAGATATATCGATAAGCATCTGTAAGCAAAACCGGGAAGCAAAGGCAACAGAGATGCATTTGATGTATTTTGCAAGGGGTGGAAAGCAGGAAGCCATGCCTGTAACACAGCAAGCACCACGATTACAGGAAATGTCCCTGTTCAGGCAACTGCACAGGCAATGGAAAAAAAATGGATATGTTGTTCTGCAACACTTATGGTCCAGTGTACTAAAAAGTTAGCAAGATACGTGTTTTAACCACAGAAAGGGAATTTTAAGCATTGGTCTTAATAGATCTTGTTAATTAAATAGTATTCCAACAACACACGTAACACATACAAGGAGGACATGCAGGGACAAGTAAGCACGGGACAAATTAAACACGTTGGGGACTGCCAAGTTTCACCAAAAGAGTATCCTATACAGAGCCCAAAATACAAATATGACCAAACACAGTATGTCAGGAAAATCACAGTAGTGCAGAAAAGTTCTGGAGCCTGTGTCATCTGCTATACAAAAGCAGGAGACATCATTCAGAGAAGAGTTGCATCAATAGGCCTGATTTCACCTTGGTTACCAGTGAAGCAAGGAAGAGGACAGTGTTATAGGAAAACTTAAAAAAATTCTTTTTCATATCACCTAGAGAAGCTGCTGAATCTTCCTCATATACAAGTTTTAGAAAACAGGTTAGACAAGTGCCATAGGTAGATAGCCTAGCTGTACCTACACAACTCCATCAGAGGAAGGTGGCCCGCTAGCACACGTCCCTTGCACAATAACTTATATTGCAGTTGGCACCATTGTCTTCATGCTTTGAAGAATTCTGGGGTATTTTCTTGGACTGCAGAATTTTCAAGTCATTTTGTCAAATGGACACTGCTAAGCTGAGCTATCATGTTCTGTGAGGAATCATTCCAATCGTGGTCACTAATGAGAAGATGAAGACAAGACCTTCAAGGGAATCGGGCTTTTGAGAGTCCTCAGAATTTGACAGAAGCAAGCGAAAGGGGCAGGCACCTGACAATCCCTGTATAGACAGCTTGGCAGTGTGTTGCCCCAGAGGGCTGCAAAAGTGTCTTTGAAAGACTGTGATCCCTCCTAAGACACCAAGACACATTAAAGCTTCATGAAAGCAAACTAAAGGGCTGTCAGTTATTGGATTCATTAGAGCTTACTAGTTTAATAATATTTTACTCAGAAAATATACAGAGCAATCAAAAGCCAGAGCAGTAAAGAGAGTTCTCCAGCAACAGAAGTCTCCTTTTTCCATGATTCCCATACATCATATGTTGTGTTTTCTGCAAGATTTCATGATCTTTGAGGATAGATTCAGACTAGATACAAGAAAGAAATTTTTTACTACAAAATATTTTACAATAATGCTTAGTGAAAAACTGGAACAGACTGCAAGATGCCCCATCCCTGGAAACATTCCAGGTCACATTGGATGGAGCTCTGAGCAACCTAATCTAATTGAGTCTGTCCCTACTCACCGCAGGGGGTTGGACTAGTTGAGCTTTAAAGGTCCCTTCCGACCCAAGACATTCAATGATTCTATAATCCTTACAAAAAGTCCTTCCTTGAAATAAAACTAGTTGTGTTTTGACGTCTGCAGCCAAGAAGCATTTGTTTTACTTTGAGTATTGTACAAGAAGTGCATTTGCTAAACAGAATTCAAAAATTGTGATGAAGGGTGATTAAAGAGCTATTTTATAGCAAATTTCTGCACTGGCTGCATGCTGTTCCTGCAGTCCAAGTCACTCTCTTTAATACTCTAACAAGAATGAGCTAAGTTTACATCATTCCTTATTACTGCTTCATTCACAGTCTTGAGACAAGATTCATATTAGTCATTTTCTGCTCTTGTTGCATCATTTGTCAAGAAAATGAGGAATAAGAATTTCAGCGCCTAATACGCTCTGTGAGTTATAGAACTGTACCAGGATTATACTTCAGCTTTTCTGATAGTTGCTCGTTCTCTCTCCTACCTTTCTCTGCATACATCTGCTTGAGAGGTGACTTATAACCAGCCCTTGCTTCACTTTTCTAGAGGGAGGCCTTCACTTCTGGATCTGACCAAGCTGTAACACCTCACAACCAACCAAAAGAGGACAGAAAATCTATTAATAAAACATAGCCCAGCCATAAATCTGCTATCAGACAAATCCATTTTGAGGAGCTTGCTTCCAGTTCCTGGGTGACTGCCTTAGTGCTTTAGTGCATACAGTCTGTTTGCAGGGTTACAAGGAGGCAGAGATGTAAGGGCACAAGGCTTCGTATGTGTGCACCATTTGGTTCTTGTGTGTGAATCGAGGGGGGTGTGGCATATAAAAAGATGAGCACATACGTGTAAATTTTTTGTGAGTGTGGACATTGATTCTCCACATAGAAATGTCTGAGGTATTTGAGCCTTTCATTGCCTCAGTCTTTACTGGAAATGTCTTCTCCAAGTCCTTCTACATCCCTGTGATTGGGGTAGAGTCAAAAGCAGTGAAGTGCTACTTGTGGTAGGAGATCCTCAAAGGATTACATAAGCCTGTACCAAAACATATGCGACCAGGCAGGATGCATCCATCCAAGGGTGCTGGATGATGTCATTAAGAATCTGCTCTCAGTCTTCAAAAGGTTATGGTGACTGGGGAGGCTTCTGATGACTTGCAAAAGGCAAACATCTTGTGCATCTTCAAGGACATCCTTGGGAAAGGAGCCCAGCCTCACCCCAGTCCTGGGAAGTCTTTGAAGCATGTCCTCCTTGAAGGAAGTTCCAGCCCCGTGTAGGACAGGCGGGTGTTTGGGATCAGCCAGCCCAGATTTGCCAGGAGCAAATCATACCTGACAAACCTGGTGGCATTCTACAATCAGAGGACAAGAAAAGAGCAGTGCATGTTGATTTAGCAAAATTTTTGGCAAGGTGACCCATGATATCCTCCTAGCCCCGTTGTTAGCACATGGATCAGATGGGTTGCGCAAAAGGTGAGTGGTTGACTGTCCATACTGTTAGGCATAGGGAGTAGCAGTAAGGGGTTAAGTAAGGTTTGGTACAACTGGAGACCCATTGCTCATGGTATTACTCAGGGGTTGACCCTAGGGCCAGCAGTGTTTAACATTTACATTAACTGAGGCAAAAACATGGACTCCAATCAGCAATTTCACAGATACCAAACAGGAGAGAAGTCAATACAACAGAGTGCTGCCATTTGCAGGGACTTAACAGACTGGAGAAATAAGCTGGAAGCAATTTCCCAGAGCTCAGCAAAGCCTTGTACATGAGAAGGAATAACCTGCACAGTGGCACAGGCTTGAGGTCAACCAGCTGGAAAGCAGCTCCACAGGTAAGGACCCATGAGTCCTGGTGGGCAAATTGAGTACAAGTGAGCAGTGCACCTCTGCAGCAAATAAAAGCAACTAAATAATGGGCAAAAGCACAGACAGCAAGTAAACAGAAGTGAATTTTTGCTCTCTGTTTGGTACTAGTAAGACAGCATATGGAGTACTGCATCTCACTTGGGGCTCCCAGATACAAGAGGGACACAGACAGACCAGAGTGAGTACAACAGATGGCCACCACGATGCTCCAGGCCTGGAGTGCACAAACTACCATGAAGAGGCTGAAAAAGCTGGGTTGGTTCAGCCCAGGGAAAAAAAAAAAAAAAAAAAAAAAGGAGAGAAAGGATATTAGGGAAGATATTACTAGTGCTTTTAACAACCTAATGGAGGGGGTCATAGAGAGAAGACACACCAAAACTCATCTCAGAAGTGAACAGCAGCAGGTCAAGGGATAATAGATGCTAGATGTCACAAGAAAAATTCCTGTTAGTTAAAAGTAAAAACTTATCACCATGAGGGTAGTCAAAGCCTGGAATCAATGTCCTTGGAGGCTGGGGGATCTCCATTCTTGGAGATATTCACAACCCAATTGGAAAAGGCCCTGAGCGACATGACCTAACACTGAAGTTATCCCTGCTTTAAACAGGGGCTTGGGCCAGAGAGGCCTTTTCCAACCTAACGTGCTCCATGACTTTGTGAAGAGAGAGAGCAGGCAACACCATCCCTTTTCTTCTCTGCCTTTTTCCGCAGCCTTACAAGGTTATTTGTGTTGCTGTCTCAAACACACCCTCCTCAGGGAGCCTTTTTCTGTGTCTTTAAACCTTTTGAAGTATTCTAATGCTGCCAATAATTGCATTCTGTCTTTGTGTTATGTATGGAAAGTGGCACATTGTTGAATATGAAAAATAAAGTCACTCGCAATGTACGCTCTAACAACGGGGAAGCTTAAAGTGGAATTAATGACTGATGAAACTACAATGAGTTGAGAAAAGGGTAATGAGCTCCCTGTAGCCTCCACCGCGCTGCCCACGTTCCATTATCTGCTAAAATCCCTTTCTTCAAAAATCTAGATTAAAATAATATGTGAACTGAAACTAATGAAAACATCATCTTAATTAACACAATAGTGCAAAACAGTTTGAAAGAACCTCTGATTGCCAACGAACAGCAAGCCCTTGATGCAAACACGTATAGATAGACATTGCAGAGACTACTTTTCTGTAATTAATTTCTTGCATGTGGATTCATTCCAGGGAAATATTTATACCTCTTCCTTATTCCAGATATACTGTAATATTTCAAATTAGATCTTCCAAAACATTCACGTCAAGAAAGATAATAGGCAGAGTTTTCTGGTTTCTTGAAAAACTTGCAGACTAGATTCCAGTGGAAACTGCACAAAGCTTTTGAATATATTTGTGCAACTTTATGGCTTTCAGTCAAATTCTCAAGTTCCTGCAGGCCTTCTAACAGCTGCCTCCCACACAGACAATATCACAGAGGAAAATGAAAAATGGGAAAGCCTCTATCCTGCTCCAAGACACTTTTCGCATAATAAATTGACTCCCAAAGGATATCACGGGGAATTTTTATAAGAAGACAGATTGCCATCGAGTTTCACAGTCACCATTTTAGAACAGCAGCATTGCTTTGGAGCTCTGCTGGACTGAGCAGTTGGGTTTAAAGCATTGTCTGGGTTGTCAGGGAACAGATATTTACAGAAGAGTTGAGAAGGTTAAATATTATCAGGATCTTGGAGTCATTACTCAGAAAAAAAAAATGATTGTTTTTCGTTTTTCACTGGATATTTTGCTGCTGTATGTAGGACAGATTTAGATTATTGCCCAGTTCCTGAGGCAGACTTACTTGTGCACTAATATAATTTTTATCTCTGGACACGGATTTAAGGATTTTTAGGAGAATTTTTTTTTTTTCTCCAAGTAACTAACTCCAGAAAAACAGTCTCCCTTGGGGGACAGGCTGTATTAGCTGCACCACTGCACTGTGCTTCTAACTTCGGGACCTGAAGCGGGTCAGGACCAGCTACAATTTGCTGGCACCTGACCCTACAAATGCATCCTCGCGTTGCTCCTTCAGCAGTGGAACCACTGTCCCAGCACACAGCCCTGTCAGGCACACATGGTTCCCATGAAGCAGCTATTTTGTCTCCCTCACACTTTGCCTGAGCTGTGCTGGGAAAGATAGAGAAGGTCTCAAGAGTGATCTGTGTAGAAATCACTGTCTAGCAGAGTATTTGCCACCTTTCCTGTTCCCTTTAGAACCTGCTGAAATAACTGCTACCCAGGATCTGCTCCTGAGGGTAAACCCAAGTTTAAAGACACTGATGCTGCCCATCACTACAGTATTGCAAGGTGCACAGCCCCATCGTCCTTGTTGTGCTGCAAGGTCAGTCTTGGTATTTCTTCCTTTGCTTGAGACCTCTAAACTGCATTTGTGCTTGTTCACTGGACAGCTACAGTGAGCTGGGTTATGAGGTGTAGCAAAATAAAACAGCATAAATGACCAGGAAATACAAAGAGAGAGCTGGCAGGCCTCCTTCCTATTCCCCTCACATTTACAAGAAATTTCAGGCTTCTTTAGCTTTCACTAGGATGCAGTAATCACAAGAGGCCAAAAATTGCTATT
The DNA here is from genome assembly GCA_025345505.1 of Todiramphus chloris collaris. NCBI lineage: Eukaryota > Metazoa > Chordata > Aves > Coraciiformes > Alcedinidae > Todiramphus > Todiramphus chloris. Next base: position 24,925,936 of record JANVCC010000019.1, on the reverse strand, counting down.
CTGACCCAACTCCACTTTCCCTGCCTAGCTGGTGCAGGCTCTATGGCAACAGAAGACAGAGGCAGCCTCCTTAAGCTAGAGTTTCATAACAGCAAAACAAGGGAAAGGAAAATACGCAGGGAAAATAAATGTGCTTCCATGATATCTAGCTGTGTACTGTCTCCTTATCAGTAAATTAGTCCTGGGAGCTATGCACTCTGCATTGAGCATCTTTCTTCCCTTGTTTTGATACCTGCTTCAAGTGAGTGAGATGTGCTAGATGCCACCCGTGAAACACAGAAGTGGGCTGCAGGGTAAAAATAGCCAGAAGGCACTTTTGCAGCAGCTTTTCCCATATCCCAAACTACCTGGCCCGTGGATTTGCACAGCTCAGCAGGATGCTGGGTAGTGCTGGCTCAGCTGCTCACCCAGCTTGTGCATTAGTGCATGTAAATCATGCCTGGTCCTTGCACGGGATGTTGGCGATAGTTAGGATGCAGTCTTCTGATAGATATTCTTGCTCCTCTCTTGCTCCAAACTCAAACCCAAGCAGTTCTGGGTACCTGGTGTATATCCCATGTGTCTAGCCTGCTCGGACAGAGGATACATTCTCATTAATATGGGTGTATTGCTTTTATATGCAGATCAAGAGCAAAACAAGCTCATAGCATCTACAAAAGATTTAACATGTCTGTAATCTGCCTCCTTTCACAAAGCTTAGATGCCTACTTCATATTTTATCCATCTCTGTGGAACAGACACTTTTAGGGTCTAATTCACCTGACCTATTGACTAAAAGGAGCACGGGCTGCCTGGGTTCAGCTGCAAAAGACTAGATTATAGATATCTATCCATGAACAGGATGAGGTCACCATTATTAACTGTAAACTGAACCAAGGAAGAGTGATATCAACCTTGCATTAAGTTGTTCTGACACCAAACAGATGGTGCAGACCCTCCGCTGGGGATATCTGAAGCAATTCTGCTGACTTCTCTGGAGCTGCATTGCAGAGAGTCATTACTTGCATGAATTAAAGCCCTGGCTCTTTGACGTGGTTTCATTGCAAACAGCATTCCTAGAGTCCACTTTAACTTGGAGTCCAGTGAGTGCAACAAAAAACTCAACATGGAAGAGATTATAATCCAGCTTTTGGTTGTTCTTTGTTTCCCCTCAACAAAACACTTGCAGATTTATAATGAACAAGATAATAAAGTGCAATATGAGTTTCAGGTGGTAGGCCTTTATACTGATGGGATGTAGGCTTCCTCAAAAAAATTAAAAATAAAAAAAATGTTTGTCACATACTACAGCTACTGTTGTACGAATCAGCACATGAAATATGACCCAAATTCCATCTTCAAAGCTATTACAAGAAATATTGTTTGTACTGAGGGTTCATAAAGTGCTCTACCCAGTTATTACATTTATAGTCTATTTTTTCTTTCCATGAGATTTATCTTCAATTTTTACTCAAAAATCCATGTCCAGAAAATCACATCTGGGCTTTAAAAAAAAAGAAAAAAAAAAAATTTCTCTTTCACTCATTTCCTTTCAGTTTGATAAGTTAGTCTTAGTACCCAACGTAGAGATACTTTTTCCAGAAATGCATAGTCACTATACAGCACAGTCTCTGAAAGCAAAGAAACAGTATTTTATGAAACATTATAGTAAAATAGAGTTTAGAGTAGACTTTAATATTCCTATTTCCCAGCTGTATTGCACCAATCTAGCTACCTTTATGAAACCTCAGCAACTTCCATCTCACCCTCAACATTTGTTGGTCTTTTCTTCCTGGTTTCAGATTAACGTGCCAACAACAAAGCTCCATAATGAGAAAGTAGATCTGCTTACTGCCCAGAGAGAGGAAGAAACCTGACAGCTCCCTGAACTCTGTTCCTAGTACTGAAATCCTTTCTTGGATTGTGTTGCATGGGAGTGCTTTTAAAAAAAAGGACCAAACTCAGAATTAAACCCCAGGTTACCTCCCTCTGAAGAAGCTTGTTTCACCATGGACAGTGTGTCTCCAGCATAGGCTGAAGCAGTAGAGATGCTGCTTGCTAGAGCAGAGGTCACAGACACTTTTTGATACTCAAGGAACACTGAGAAACAAATGTCTTGCAATCATTACAACACCATTTTTCTCGTGTGATTTCACTTTAAAACCTGCAACTCACAAGAGCTTTTGGCAGGGATGCCTCTCTCTGCATCAGCAGTGATGATACAAGGTGACAGTGACAGTAATCACAGACTGTACAAAGTTATCTTCAGGCTGTTGATGCCCACTGAGCTGGCTTTGACAACTCTGCAGAAGTCCCCTTCACAAGACACGGCGTATATTCCTAGCAAGAAGATGACTAGCAATTTCCCGGATTGAGGGTTGTAGATGGATCACTGTGTTTTAATAGTCAAAAGTGGAACAATTCTGTTCAAAATTGTCCCATCCTACTTCGTTTTCCTCATTTTTCTGTGGCAACAAGGCTTAATCATATATTTGTTGGGCGGAAAAAATTGTTCAGCTCTGCTGTCTGATAATACCAGAATAAGGAACACATGATGAAGTCATGAGAAATACAGATTAGTTGCCTACTAGCTTTCTCTGAATCATCTTTGATTGCTACTTCATTGGCTCTTAGGACTTGGCTGCAATGAAGTGAAGAGTGGAAGGCAAGACCTTTTGGGAGACTTTTCTGTCCCCAAGAATGTGCTTCTTACTTCAAGCAGTTAATTTCTGTGAAACTTTATGATAAACAGGCAAAAAGAGAAGGTGAAAAGAAAAATGCTATAGTTCACCTTAAACTACCAGTGAAACTTAAGAGGCAAAGGATTAAATTATTAAGCCAAAAAGTATATATACAATCTCTGTATAACTCGGGTGAGGTCTTAAAAACACTCTGTGATGGTTGTGGAGCCGTTAAATCTGAAAATATAAATGACTGATGGAAACACAGGACTGCCTGTTCACAAGCCCATGGAGACATCGTGACTGGAGATCAACCCAATCCATTTTTGTTGTCATTATTCTCAGAGTGCACAGGTCAGGAAAGGGTTCACAAAGGATAAAGAAAAATAGTCTGAAGTCTGTAAAATCAGCTTTGCACCAAAAGCTTTAAAAATGTTCGGTTTGGCTTCCATGAGACATTAATCTATAAATACCTACTCAGGATTTTTCTGACTTAACAGGATCTTCAGGTTAGCGGACAAAGGTATAAGATGGTCCAATGTCTGGAGCCGAAAAAAAATCTAGCAAGAAATTTTTAGGAGAGAATAATTAATCACTTTAGGATGCTTACAAATGACTAGAAGGCACTGGCTGGCCATCCCCTGCAATTAAAAAAAACTCCATTTCTAAAACACATGTTTTGGAGAAATTAAATTTATTCAGGGAGACTTAATCATAGAGTCATAGAATGTCAAGGGCTGGAAGGGACCTCGAGAGATCATCTAGCTCAACCCCCCTGCCAGAGCAGGGTCACCTAGACCAGGTCACACAGGAACGTGTGCAGGTGGGTCTTGAATATCTCCAGAGAGGGAGACTCCACAACCCCCCCGGGCATCCTGTTCCAGTGTTCCGGCACCCTCACTGGGAAAAGTTTTTTCCTTACATTGACATGAAACTTCCTGTGCCTCAGCTTCAACCCATTACCCCTTGTCCTGTCATTGGGCATCACCGAGAAGAGCCTGGCTCCATCTTCCCGGCACTCACCCTTCATATATTTATAAACATTGATTAAATCACCCCTTAGTCTTCTTTTCTCTAAGCTAAAAAGCCCCAGCTCCCTCAGTCTATCCTCGTAAGAGAGAAGTTCCACTCCCTTAATCACCTTTGTAGCCCTGCGCTGGACCCTCTCCAGCAGTTCCATGTCCTTCTTAAACTGGGGGGCCCGGAACTGGACACAGTATTCCAGATGTGGCCTCACTAGGGCAGCGTAGAGGGGCAGGAGAACATCTCTCGACCTACTAGCTACACATCTTCTAATAAACCCCAGGATGGCATTGGTCCTCTTGGCCACAAGATCACACTGCTGGCTCATGGTCAGCCTCCCATCAACCAGGACCCCCAGGTCCTTTTCCCCTTCACTGACTTCTAACAGCTCAGTCCCCAACCTATACTGATACCTGGGGTTGTTCTTTCCCAGGTGCAGGGCTCACCTGGGACTTAATGCAACACAGATTTGACTAAATCCCAATATACTTTTACAGACACTCCCTTTCTCCGTGTTTTTGCAGAGGAAAATAATGCTTTATTCAGAAAAGACTCCAGAAATTTGTTTCCAAGTGGTTCCTCACATCAATAACCATATCATCTTTGTTTTTTCACGTGGCATTTCTTCAAGGCAGGTAGGCATTAGCTGTCACCTGGGATTTCTATGTGGGAAGATGATGCCTACTTCAAAAACATTCAAGTCCAACACAGCAAGGCAGCATAGTGAATGGGGACAAATATAACTCTGTGCCACCACCTAGGTTCATCAGAGAGAGTAAAACGGGGGGATGGGGGAGCCAGTCCTTGCTATTTTCATGGACAGACGTGTCCATTCCTAGATGGATAGACATCAGTATTTTATTTCCTGCCTATGCACAACGGCAATCCACTCCTTCCAACTCTCTTCTGGCACACAAACTCTGCAAACCCCTTTTGTATTCCCCCATTCAGAACAAGTACCTAAATCAGAAGGTACTGTGCTGTCCAATAGCTGTAAAAGCCAGATGTGCACGCTACCCACATAAGCAGAATCTCTTTCAAAAGGCAAGCATAAAAGTGCCCTCTGTCTGCTTAAGAATCTGCATTTCTCTCTAATAATTTAATTAAAAGCAAATTACCTTCTTGCTTTCTACATCATTTATACAAAAAATTGCCCATACTTTAATCCTATAGGAATACACTTCAAAAATGTCTTTATGAAAAGGGTAGATAGTTTAATATTCCTACAAAGTTCTATTTCCCGTTGTTTGCTTAGAGAGAAACTGTGTTAAACTATAAGTAAAGCAAGAATAAACCTTGTTCTTTACACTTTGACGCACAAAAATATGGGGTTTAATGGATGCCCATAGAATGATGGATACTGACAGCATATTTGTAACTCAGAGAGTATCTGTTGAGCGTTTCTGACACTTTACACTAGAAGACAAGCAGAGAATTTTGTATACAATTCTCCATCCATTCCCATAACTCTGAAACTACCATCAATGTTCAACAGATTTGATCACGTGTCCTGCTCCAACCATTTTTCTAAGGTTGATTCAAGAGAAAAAAAGAAGTTGGGCAATCACATTGCCTTTGTGTGTCCTCTTAACATCTGAACTGCTCGGCCAGTTTCAGTGAAAATTTGCGGAGGGGAATTGAAGTCTTAAATGCATTTAGTCCTGAAAAGTTTTGTGAAAAGAGATTCCAATGCAGAGGAGAGAAACTTAAATGAGTTCAGCATGAGTTTAATTATGGAGTTAGACATCAGAGAATCCCCCAGAGTGCAGACCGTTACAAACACTGTTACAAATTCAGGAAAAGTTTCAGTCAGAGCCTGCACTTAATTTGACGGGGAATAATTCAACCGCACAATATAAAGCCATGAGAAACCAAGATTTCAGTTCCCTCAGTCACAGAGCAAACTGTTGTAGTTTTAAACCTGCCCAGATCTCCCTTCTGCAGCTTTTCTCAATTCTTGCAGGCACAGCACCAGCCAGTTAACTCTTACTCCCTCATAAGCCAACTTCACTAACATTTGGAATTTGCAGGCTAGAACACAAGAAGGCTATTCAACAGCAAGATCTTGCAGTTTAGTGAATTAAGATATTAAGGAAAAGCAGCTTAGACTCATCCAGAGGCTGCTGATGTCAATGCAAGAAGCACCAGCCAGTTTCAAAAAGCTTTTCTAAGAGCCTAGGGGATTTTTATTAGAGCCTTAGAAAATAAATGAGATTTAAAGAAGGATAAGGCTTGCAGTTAGCACACCAGATAACAGTTTGAAGCGTGGCGTACTGCATGAAAGGTAGAAGGATGCCAGAAGCAAGAGAAAGATAAAAAGAAAAAATGGTGAGGTAGGAGGAGATGCTGGCAGGCTCAGAACAATGTGCAGTCTCTGAATAGCAGGCAAATGATAAAGAACTACTGAAACACATCACATTGAGGAAAGGAAGCAAGACAGACTGGGAAAGACAGTGACCTGAGCAATACCCCAATTAAGTATAAGAAATGGTGCGAAACTGTCAGAAAATCCTGCTTGCTCTGGCAAACACAACATATACCAGTTCACTAAGAAAGGTGTAGCAAATCTGATGAAGCTGCTTTGCCTAAAGCCATTTTCACCATCATATTTATGTATATCTTGTAGTGCTATTTCACAACTCAAGTTTCATTTTCCCTTTCCTCCAAGACATCAATTGTCTATTGATTCCCTCATTTCAGAATACATTGGCCTCAACTTGAGTACAAAAGGGCTTAAGATAGCCATTGATCTAGCACAGTGGATTAAAGTCATTGTTGACACATTCACAGCTACTCGGTGAGGAAACACAACCACACATTATACACCAAGCTCGCACTGAAAGCAAATACACAGAGCTGCAGTATAAACTGCCAGGCAGTGGAATGATCAGTCAGTCAAAATGTTAGTTCCAGTGGAAAAATAATAGTTTCCATGATATCAAAAGCTTCAACAGGAACACTTCTATTTTCTCAAAAAACATTTAATTTCCTCTCCTTCCCTGGCTATAAGTAAATTGAAATAAAGGAAGGAAAGCTGAGTAATATTAACTCAACTTTTGTAACTCCATGTCGTGGGGTGTGCTCAGCTTTTCAGTCAAACTCTTCTTTGACTTACTCAAGCTAAGTCCCAGTGACTGGTTACATCAGTCCTTTAGACACCTTCATTAGGTGAGATGCTGTTCTTCACCCTGGTAAATTTGGGATCACTTCAGCAAAGCCAAGCCCCTGATCTGTTGTTTTAAGAAAAGTTAGTTTGGATTCACACATGCTTAACTGGAATCGAGGCTTTGCCCACCGATTGTAAACAGGAGATACGGACGTATTTCTTTAAACCCTTAAGGTTTCAGAGTCAAATACAAGACTTCTTAAGCCATGTATTACATATTTTCACAGCAACTCACTTGTTGGTACTAACTACTACTCCTTGCTGCATCAAAAGATCAGAGTTTAATACACTCATTAATCAAAATGTGACTAGGGTTTAAGATCAGGTTAGCCACATTTAATGTATAGTGGAAGCAAAGATCTGCGCATAGTAACTTACTCAGGAAAGCTTGGGCAGGAGAAGTGAAACTGCCATTTGCTTAGTGTAATGTAACAGGCAACACTGGAGGATAAATATACTCAGGGGAACAGTCGCGTGCATAAAAGGGTTTCCTGTTCTTTTTGACTAAATAAATTGTCAGGATACAATGCTCACAGACAAAACCCTTCATACCAAGGAGGTTTAGCTGGATAGACAAGAACTCAGTTCTATCCTTCTCATTCAACAAATGAGGATTGGGTTGACACAAGGCTAAACCCATAAGTAACAGTCCTCAAGATCAGACTTGGATTGACCAACCTTCGGTTTTGTTGGTGTTTCATCCATAATCCCCAAAGCGAATCTAAAGCAAACCCGTATAAAACCTTCCTACTTTCATATTCTATTCAATGGCAAAACAAACTGGACCCTTAGGAAGGAGAAAATATGAACGTATATATCAGACTATACAGCGAGTGAAGCAATTTGGCATGCCCCACTTAGCAGCAGTACGTGCCGCATATGTGAGACACCACTACCATTATATATTATTTACCACATTTGTCTACTGAAAACACTGTAGTTAGTAATCATGAACGCTGTCTAAAACATGTTCCTACACTGTACTCAAAACAGTTGAGTAGAGGGAAATCATTTCAAGACAACACATCTGCTGGCCTGTGTCTTGCCAGTTGTTAAAACGCAAGTGCTCATTAACTACAGCTTCAGCTGCTTCCAAGGGTAGGGGAATTCCTGCTGCTGCTGAATGGACTTCCCAGACTGCACTCAGCATGATGTGACTTCTGACCTCCATCACTAATTTTGCCTTCAGACTTCAGTATCTGACACATTTTTTTTGTGCCATCCTTGGAAGAACTGCAGGAGGAACCTTGGGGAAAAATCATGGCACAAGCCAGAGACATTAATTTTCTTTGTGAAGCTGGGTCCTGGTCAGATACTTCTTCAGATCCACTCTGTCTTTGAAGTCAGCCTGACTTTGAAGTTTGCAGGCAGCGGATAACTCTAACATTCAAAAAATTTTTAATAGGATCAGACCCAAGCAAGTATAGCTTTCTCATTTGTACTTCAAGAAAAGTTTTGCCTCACCAGAATACACATGACCAACTAAATGTCATCCAGATTTCTATGAGTTACAAGACCCAGGAGAGGTTTATGCTGGGTGGTGGGTCTCTGGTTCCACTGACTCCTAGGTACTCTAAGCCTGTGTAATCCTTGGGTTACACAGCCAATTCTTTTCCCGTAATATGCATGTCTTTTAGTTTAATGACACTGCTGCGCTCTCCCCAAGGTAGGTTGTCATTGCCTGGAATTTGTCAGTTAAAAACATGATAAAGTCAGAAAAAAACATTCCCCAAGGAAAACAGAATTCATAATCCACACCACCTAAGAATTTGACCAAGTAAGTTTTAGAAGAGATGTAAGTTAAAGAGTAACCCATTGTTACTACTGGGTGTGTTGAATTTTCTTTATCTTGTCAGAAGCCCTCCTCAAGACCTGTTCTAGCCACCTAGCCCTACCAGTCCTGAAGAAAGCTGCTTTGCTTTCAGAGTACCTCTTGCTGGATGGTTCATTGTGGGCTGCAATCTAGTTGATCTTCTCAGCCTTGTGAGTGTCCAGAAAGTGATTGAATTCCTTTCCTTGAAGATCTTTCCTCCAGAGCCCTGTATCCCCAACCACAGCTCTGCAGCAAATTGAATGGTGCTAACAGAGCTTTCACTGTTCTCCAGTTTCTTCTGAGGTCCTAGTCAAGCCCAGTGTAGACAAGACACCTATCATACACTCGAATCTCGCAAATCTAACATTTCCACTTGGAATGTAATGCCTCCTGCTCTTATGTGCAGACAGAACCAAGGGGTGGAAGTACAAAGATGTGGCATTGTTTTCATGTTTAAATATGTTGTGATTTATACCCCAATTATATTATTCTTTTCATTGTTGTGACTCACTTAAATTACATCTTTTCTCATTTAAGAGGTGCATATTTATTTCAGCATCTTCTTGGACAAAAAAAATTGGACAGACTAAAGTAGTGATAATCAAGTTCATGTGGAGATCTGCATCTGTCTTTTCCGTGAGGGTGGGTCCAGTCATCTTAATATTGTGTTAACACACTAATATATTAAATGTTATTATGAATTAAAGCTAAAACATTCTACAGTCAGATAGACCATATTTCAAAGAGAGTAGAGTTACTATCTAGGAACACCTACATTGGTATTTATCGTTCCATTAGAAGATAATAGGATATTAAATATCGAAGTCATCTCATTGATCTGAATGTCACATTTAATTTAAACTTGACTTCAAGTGAAAGAAAATGCAGTTGCATTTAATTCATTATCTATTACATCATAATATTCTATGATCTGTAGCTGATCTTTCATCATTATTATCAGTGCCATGGAAAGTATCCATTATAACAACATATAAGGTTAAAAAAACTAAAATGAAAATTTAAAAAAGAACACTTATTTCTATCCTAAACTTTCTGTTCTCCATCTAAAAGCAAAAGACCAATGTTCTTTCAGTGCTAAGAGAACTAAACAGGCATCCTAAGGAGACTGGAAAAAAAGCCCTAATAACAAGTGATCTTAAAATAATTAAAATAGCTCTGTAGCTATTTATTACTACCAAATTAAAGAGGGATTCCTCACACATATGTGAAGTCTGCTGGGAAAAGGCTGTTATTGGAACAAGTGCAAGGAGATGAAAGTTCGTTGTACCCACTAGCACAACATGTAAAAAAAAAGTACGTTTTCATGACCACCAAATGCTTTGGGCAGGGGGAAAAACTGCTACGAAGAGTCTCCCACTCTGCAGAAAAAACCTTCAGTTATTTTAGTCCCATTGAACTCCACGGGCCTTCAACAGAGTTCGATGAGACATTCAGGAATAGGGCAATTAGCATCATGCTCATTCCATTTGGCACAGGCAATACATTTTATGAAGCACAGTATTTTCCTCAGTGAGGATAACCTGTTAAACTCTGGCCTAAGTGCTTGGCCTCACATAAGGATTTCTCATTAGGTACCTGCAGCACAGTCATTTTTGACCTAAAACTAAGATCAATGTCGTAATTGGCTCCTTCAAACCACCCACTCTGATCCTACCCGTATCATCCCTCCACTACTACTGGGAAAATGAAGCAACAGAATCAAAGCTGAACGATGCACAATTCAGACCTCCCTCTGAGGGAATCGGTAACAAAACACACATTAACTTCAGCAGGACAGAAATAGACCTTTAAAATCTGTGAGTTTGCCCTTAAGTCCAGCAATGCTTGAAAGACAGAGAGGAGGAGAAGAGGAAGGAGGAGAATAAATGTCTTTGTGGAATGTCTCACACGTTTACAATCTGCCTTGTGTAAATGGTCCCAGTAGTCCTTTGAAAACATAAATCAGGTTAGACTTGATGCCTCTTAACAACTGACATATGTCCAATAAATATGTTAAGATGTTATTCACTTATAGCAATGAAGTTTCTGGTCAGCTCCCAGGAGAGAATTGTCCATGTACCACATGTGTGGCATGACAACACAGTGCTTGGGGTACAAGATAGAAATGAGTACAGCTAGGTCAGAGCCTGGGGTGCAGAAAAAGGTACTACATACCCCATACTCCAACAGAAAGTGACTGCAAGAATAAAGAAGAAAGCTCTTTTACTACGAAATTGTCCCGTTCTGTAGAACTGGAGAATTCTACTTTTAATTGACAATCTAAATAAAAACGTGTTTAGCTTCCCATTTAAGACTGAATATGATATATTCCCAGTAAGCAGTCCTGCATTTGGTAAGCAAATGACATGCAACAGAAAGAATAGTCTGGTAGTCACCAATGAACCAACCTCAGAAAAACAGTTGTTAAGGCAAACACTGATAACGGTCTTTGGATATATCTATGGCCACAGACATGATTTAGGTGTGTTATCCTTCCCAGAAAGATAGCTCAGAAGCAGTATCGTAGTCCAAACAGTGTTAATCTTTAAACTTGCAATAAATTGTTTTGCACTTAAAACTTGGTTTTAATTACTCAAAAAATAGTGTTTCAATACATACAACAAACTAAAAACATACAATACATCCCTTTTTAAAAGTGATATAAATAACTCAGAATTTTCTTCTGATAAAAACCCCATCAGACATAGGGTAAGGCACTTGTAAGACACTTGATATATACTTCAAACACTATGGTAATTCTCTTTCTCCTTCTTATCTTCATTGAAATGATCTACTACTCTCATTCCTCTTCAGCATCAACCTTTTGATTGGTAATACTTGTGCATCACTTCATTACTAATGCACCTTCATTTACCAAGTCATCAAAAATGGAAAGAGCTGCATTTCATAGTAGCTGGATGCAGAGCTGCCTGGAAGACTAAGACCCACCTAAACAAACTACCTAAACACCAACAGCATAGTTGTCATGCCCACCACCACTGTTCCCACTGTCAGGAGCTTGTCCTTATTCTTTGTTTATGATCTGCACATGACACAGTCAGGAACAGGGTGATTCGTGTCACATTCATTCCTTTTGGCACAGGAGGGTTGGTAAAGGCATTCACTGATGCTGACTTTGCAAGCATTTTCAGTGTACCAGTATTCACTTACGAGCAAAATCTGTAACAAGGTCCCACTCATCAATGTTCCCCGAAACTCAAGGTGGCAAAACAGTGATTCCCACATAACATTCTCAGAAGAGAATGTCAAGTCATTAATGTCAATAAACCATGTCCAAGTCTTTCCCAGCTTCTTATAGACCAGGCAGTGATTACCGTTGCTGAAGGCAAGTCAGAGAGCCCAAGGCTGCCTGTTTCTTCAGCTCTGATTGACTGTTCTGTATCCTTTACTGCATACAGAAAGCCACTGGAGCATGAGCTCTCAGGAGACAGCTGCAGAAGTTCTCTTTCCATTCATTGCTCTAAGCTAACTGGGATCAGAGAAGCTCACAAATACTATAGACAATTTGCACATTACATTTTTCTGATGTTTTTTATCCCCATTTTCTAGGTAGAACATGGTAAGGCTCGACTCGCTGATGAGACTATAGATTGGCTTTTGTAACCTGCACCTGCGTTCTTGAAAGACACATTTGTGTTTAGTCCCCTGTTTAATTTCTTAGCATCTTTAATTGATATCTTCTTGTACATGCTGAACACTACATTAATTCTATGACTTTGTGCATGTTCACAGAGCTCTAATGATCAGAAGCATCCGATTTGGCTAATGTCTTGTTAACACCACTGTCCCAGGTTCGTGAAGGATTCCCCTTTCACAAAGAACAGCGCTCACACACACAGCTAATAAGCAAAAGCGATTTTATTCAAGCACTCACACAGCTAATAAGCAAAAGCAGTGCTACTCAAGCAAACCCAACTAGTTACCTAGCATCCCTGCATATATACCAACTCCAAGGTGGTAAACAAACCGCCGAGCAGGAGGAGGGCATGTAGTACAGTGCTCGGGGAGAGGAGTCAGTAATGCCTTCTACAGAGCGTCCCCTGGATCAAGATGTGCATCAGGTCAACCTTCTGCAATATTCATTCATCTCCACACCACAATGGGCTACTTATAGCTCTCTACTTAGAACATGCATGGCCAGTGTGTGCACAGAGGCTGAGCAGTATTTTTCCACCCACAGCGGTTAACAGTGGTCATCCCCTCTGATGGGCATGCATGGGGGTCTTGGGGCACCTCTGGGGGTCATTACTTCATCAATCTTCAGCTCCCTCATCCCGTCCTTGAGATGTCTTTTCATTGTTTGGTTCCTGATATCGCTCACCAGATAACATGGAGCTGGCTAAGCCTGGCTTATTGCCTGATGCCCCTCTGCACCTGCACATTCCAGACATGGGAGCAAGTTCTGCACTCTCCAGTGCAGTGCAACAACAGATAGTGGTTTGCCAGAGGGATGCAACAAGGGAACAACTTGTTCCATTATGAATACACACCACTCATTCTTTCATCCACACGTGCTCTATGGTACAGATCCATAGCCAGCAAATAGAATTACGTGGGGATATATGTGAGCATACAGATTCTTCCTTCTTCGTTCCCTTTCAGCTTTTGCAATCTCTTCTGGTATGTGTAAAGCAGAAATCCAAAATCATTGTATCTGCATAACGGTATTAGAGAAGTGATGTTGACTTTTCTCTGTCTAGTTTTTTGCAGTATTAACAGCCAGGTTAAAAGTCAATCAACAGTGCCATCCTGCTCAGGCTAAAGTAGACACCTACACTCACCCACCTCTACAGTGTACTTACATTGCTCTAAGCTGGAGTAACAAACACAGGATTAACATTTCTTGTAAACACAACATCTTGTTCTGAAACAAATCCTAACTTCCAAAGGCTAAATCCTGTAGAATAGTACAGGTAATTCATTAATTTATTAAGGGAATAATGTTTTAAGAAAATCTGTATTATTAGACTAAGCGAACTTGAGCTGAACTCAAATCAGTGGATTATTTATATATTTACAGTTGGCTGCATTAGAGACTTAAAGGACTTATGACCAAAGCAGTGGCAGAGATGCTAACATCCCATCAGCAAGGCAAGACGTCAGCCTTGAAAGAAGGAAAATCTTTGCATTTTCTTAAATGAACAGAGATACGATTTTTCCACGGAAGACTGAGGAAAGCAATAGTTGCTGTAAGGCTTATTGCAGTTTATGCAGGCAGAGTCTCTCTGTTGCCCATGGTGGAGCATCAGAAGGCAGCATTCAAATGGAGCAGATCAGAATAAATTTCTATAGCTTTTATGAGCAAAACTTTTGAGACACTTTGTTGCCAAGAACCTTGGAGGAAATAGAAAATGATAAAGTTACAGATGGGATGGAAGTGTCCTTTTGCATTACGCACCATAACTCTTATGGATACTCTAGGAGTAACTGCAAAGATAGGTGTGAAACTTGAAAAAGAAAACTTGGATATAACAGGATGCATGTCAGGAGCTTTGTGCATGGCCAAAAATATATCAGCTTTTCCTCCGTGTACCTTACATGTATATAAACACACCTTTTCCAGATGAAAAAAACAACACATGAAATGATTGAAAATAGCCTATTTTTCCTCTGCAACCACTAGTACTTGAAATCATGAGTACACAAATATGTTCAAAAAAACCTGCTTGTTTCTTTGTGCTTCAAATGGAGACAATTCATCTGATCATCTGCCAGGCAGCACTGAAATTTAGTTCAGAACAGTTGCAGATATAAAAGGGTTACAGCAATCAAATAAATAGCTGGAATATTGAAAATGCAACCTTCTTTAGAGCTGCTAACTTTAATTTTAGTTTGCCTGCTATTCAAAGGAAAACAAGAGCAAATAGTTGCTTCCAGCCAGGTGCTTCACTCTCATGTTGTGTAACGCAGCAGAGCGTCATCAGAAAGACATCCTTTGATCTGGAAGTTTATGTAACATAAGTTTTTAGTCACTTGTCATCTGCCAAGGCAATTTCAAGATTATAGGAAATCCATTTGTCAACCTTCAGAACAGTGAAACATTGAGGCACACCCATGCAGATAATTGCATGTATTCTGAAAGGATCATAAATATTTTCCAACAATTATCACTTTCTTTAGAGACAAGGTGAAGGTTACCTTTTCTTCACAGTAGCAAAGATGAAAATACTGGAAAGACACTTTTGGTGACCGAATACTAGTTATGTACTAAAATTGCATGCTAAAAATCTCAGCATCTTAGAGGTAGAAGATGCTTATCTGGGGTGTATTCAAGTCTATGACATAAAGGATTCACTGAAGAGCAAGTTGTAACTGAAAAAAAATTAAATTATTTAGTCAGAAGTGTAATTTATCTAAAAACACCTCAGAGCAAGAGAAAAAAATACGGAAAAGAGTATTGTTTGATGATAAGCATTGGCTTTTGGATACCAAATTTCACAGCAAACAAAATAATCTTACCCTGAATCAGTCATTTTCTCTGGGGAGTTTGTGTGTGTGTGTGTGAGAGAGAGGGGGGAGTTAGGAGGTGAGGGAGTGGGAATGTTGACTTTTAAGGACTGATGGGCCAAACCTTAATAAAAGGCTGGATCTAAACTTGTGTTAGAAATACCTTGCACATAGTGACTCGGTATGGTGAGTACACACAACTTCAGAACCTTTGACATAGCCTTTTTTTTTGGCTTTTTTTACAAGATGTGGAATTTATTACATCCTGTCCTATCTCTAATGCAGCAACAGAAAGTATATTTTTCTCTGTAAATGGATTTGGGTAGATGCAGCAGCTTGCTGAATATGGATTCTGCTAAGGCTGAACGGCTATTAAAATTGTCATTGGAATAGATAAGGGTTTTTATAAGTAGGTTTATGGAAACAAAATGTACTGAAAAATATGAAAAGTGATAACATGTAGCGTTTTCACCAATAAACTGAGGCTTGTGATGACCAACAGTACATTTGAAGCCAGTAGAAATACACATTTGAGATAAAAACCACGTGATACATGAAGGAAAATGCTGTTTTCCTGGAAAACTGTCTAAAATAAGGCCTTTTTCTGCACTTTTCCATGTTTCTGTCCTAGCTTTGACCAATTCTCCGTGTCTGTGATCGGGTGGCAAAAAGCCAGTTAGTCCTAAAAGGTTGCAGCGTGCATTTCAGGGGACGCATCATACCAGGCTCCATCCTCTACTGCCGTACATGGAGCCCAAGGGGCTTCCCAAGGCCTTTGCCTCTGGCAATATTTTTTTGCTGAATGAGCACTTTCAAAAGAAAACCTTATTTTTCAGAAAATGTTTTCAGGTAACACCAGGTCCTATTAAAAAGACCCAACAAAACAAAGAACAAACACACACAAAAACACACAGAAAACCCCCCCACCAAAACAAAACAAAGAAAAAACCAAAAACCCACAAGAACACCCAACCAACCAACACTAGCCTGCCTCTGCTTTTAAATGCAACGTTTCCTAGATCCACAAATTAACATTTGCTCTGTTTTCTTCTTAATGCTCTGTGGAAAACAGGTAAAATCTTTTACAGTTTAGAAGTGTTGCACCGTGCTAAGGCATCTCTAAAAAGCACAGATAGCAAAAGCGCCCCAAAATTATCTGATGATCTCCATTTTGTGGGTTTAATTTAATTTTCTTGCCAAAGCCAAAAGCAATCAGTGTGCAGAGCACTTCAAGCAGCAGCAGCCGCTGCATTGACACCACTTGCAAATAAATCACACTTGCATTGTTTCTGTCCTATGGAAATGGTCATGACTTACAGGAATAAGCACAATTATATATTTATTTTGTGCATCATTAAAGCCAGGAAGATTGTTCTATAAAAAATGTATAGATATCAATGAGCCAGAGGGAACCGAATCTACAGGCGAGAGAGAAGCTTTGCCAAAAGTTCGCTGTAAATGAAATCTGCTTCATTTGCATTCAAAATAGGTTGGTAAGCAATTCTCCTAGAGAGCTTCCAGGGCTTTGTATGTTTTTTGAAAGATTACAGATTCCTAAAAAACCCCAGAATACTTGTGGCATAAATATCTCAGTATCAACTCTAGATGTTGGCTTTATAGGCTTAGCGATTATCCTACTCTTAATTATAAATAAAGCCTTTTTTTTTAAAAATAGGGCTCAGCTTTTCTATATTATCTACATTACTGGAAAATGTCATTTTGTCTAATTTGGGTCTTATGCTGAAAGATAAACATTTTTAGCTTCTAGTAAATTGTCCTGAAGATTTTCAGTACTGCCTGGCAGTCTCAGACATAAACCGTAGCAGAAATAGAATTTCATTATAATAGAATTTCATTATAATAATGAAATCCCAATTTTATACTGTGATGAGATTAAGAAAACCAGGTAACTTTACAGACTAAATTATTGGTATGTAAAACTGCAGCACGCAAAATATTAGGCTACTACTTTATTACTCAATTATGTATTAATATGGAATTAAAAGACATCATGGTGTGATTTTATTGCCAACCCCATCTGTTTGCAGTTTTTTTTAACCAACCACCGAGTCCTTTCATAAGAAATTTCCTTTTTCAAGTGAATTACCATGCCAAGAGGAAATCTTTAAGAATTCAACAATCAACAGGGCTGATCAAAACTGTTTAATAACAACCTTTTACTGGAAAATTGTGCTCATTCAAACTGTTCTCTTAGGATAATTTCAAACTCTAAATGAAAACCTTAAACCAATATGAATTAAAAAGGAAAAAAAAAGGACAAAGAGAGAAAGATCTCAATCTGCCCCAACATACAGGATCTAATGTGGTTTAGCAGTCTCTAGTGGGAGTTTTGGTGCTGGGTTTTTTCTGTCCTGGTGCTTGGACCATCCCAAAGTTGCCCATCCCTTCATGGGCTGCAGCTGTTGGATCCCATATAGCTTAAAGATGCCTCAGTTGAAGACCACAGCTCATGCAGCACAGTCATAAAGGCCCTAAAACTCACCTCCAGTTCAATTCCTATGTGCCATCACAACACCTTTTTTTTCCTAATTCCCCCCCACACACACACTTGAAGCCAAAATACAGCAAAGGTAGGAGCAGGTGGATTTGTTCTAGTTACTGTGGACAGGACACATGTGAAAGTCTCCAAGTCACCTGTAGTTCACAATAGTTATGTCTGCATTAGGATGCTTTTTTGGTTTGAAGCAGCAAACAGGTTTTGAAGTGAATCCCCAAATTATCCTGACTTCCAATGCATTGGTTTGCTCTGCAGCATAGCTTTGGCATGTATGAAATAAATTTCCTCTGGTAGGAACTACAGCAGAAGGTCTTCCCCAGATGTTTACCCTCCAAATCTCACTCCCAAACAGGACGTAGGGATCCAGTCTGGAGGGATCTGGTTCTTTAGACAGTTTCAATCTATGCGTAAGGTGGAAATGCTCACTCCAGAGCACCAGGTTAAATATGGTCTGAAATAAAATCCATCACAGTATGTAGCTACAGGGAGGCTCAGCTCCTCTGAATTGTTTCCTAACACAGAGACAGATGGTTATTGTCAACTTTAACTCATTCAGGTCAATAATTAACAGGCATATATGAAGTAGCACCGGTGTATGCAGAAAGAGTCCTTCTCACTGTTCCATGATGCTCATATAAATCTAAGTACCTCCATGTATGTATGCACTGGCATAAATGCCACCCAAAGCACTGTGGAAATGGGCCTGTTCTCTTTGCCAGTGATAACCATCAGCCTGGGTATGAGACAACATATGCACAGCAGAGGTGGAGGGCCAAAAGCATACCAATATGGTTTCAAATTTTAAGGGAAAAGAATGGCATCATTCAAGCCTTGTGCAATTATTTAAATATCCCACCCCCTGCCCAGAAGAGCCTCATGAGACAAATATCTCATTTTCTTGGAGCTCCCGAGAGGCAGCAGTCATAAAACCCGTGTTCCAGCATCCTGCACACAGCACAGGCAGCGTGGAGCAGAGCAGATGTCACCTCGCTCTCGCATAGGAACTAGGAAGCAAACAAGTGGCCTGTGTCTTCCCTACGCCTGCCAGCTGAACCAGCAAGCTAGAGGCAGGCATGGTTTGCAAACAGAATTCACTACAAAGCTTCTGAACAGCTCTCAGTAGTACAAACCATTGCAAAACTAAGCCCACACCTTAAAGCTCTATTATCTTCATAGCATTGTTTCTGCACATTAGCAGCTAAGAAAAGAAACGTCTGTGCGTTTCCATCAGCTTGGGGCTTTGATGCCTACTCTGGCACCAGGAAGGGCCATTCAGAGCTCACTCCCATGCAGGAGCATGCAGGGTCTCCATTGTGAGTGCCTCTGTGAAAAAACAGAGCAAAGATAATCCTTAAGCCAAAGACAAGGGGGGGTGGGAATAAAAAAAAAAAAAGGAAATAAAGAATAAAAGGGAAAGAGAAAAAAAGGAAAGGAAAAAAGAAAAAAAAACCAAACAGAAAACAAGGGAAAATTCACCAAAGCCAATGCATAGTTGGCCATCTTCCTTCCAGATGAATTAGGGAACAGCCTACAACACAGGACATGATGTGCTCGGAGCCAGAAGTCTCAGGCTGTGACCAGTCAGTCAGAAGGTATCTTGTGAATACAGGTGCTGAGAGAAGTGGCACACTGTTAGCTGGAGGAAAGCGTGTCTGGCAGATAATGTGGGACCCAGAAGCTGCCAAAAATGTCGAAGGAAAACCAAGGAGACAAACAAAACACAGCCCTGGTGATGGTGTATGGAAGTCCTTTCCGAGTAGTGCACCGAGTGGAAGAAGAGTTGGCACTGTGCCTAAGGATGCAGAAGCGTAAGATGTAAATCAGCCAGTGTGATTCAGGGAGATGTGTACCGACTACTCACTGTAAACCACAGTCATGACTGTGTTGACTTCTTGGGCCAACTGGTGGTTTACTCAGTACTTAAATGTTGCATTGTTATTCACAAAGCATTGTCTACAGACATGTCTCTACGTTGGTGCATAAAGATATTCAGAATGCAACCTCATACACAAATCTTCCTGTCTCTCCTACAAACCCCCCATGCACTGGTTAAGTTATACCCGTAGCTGTGGCCTCTCATTGCCTCCACACTTCCCTGCAACATGCAGGTGACATGCTCTCATGCACAAGCTGTGATTAGCCCCTGCTATTTGCTTATCAGAGTGAGCAAGGGAAGGGAACAGTGGTGAGGAGATCATCTGTTCAGAGTTCCTATTCTGGAGAAACCAATCCCCCATTATCAATGTCCTTGTGCGATAAACTACACAGGGATACGTGCCCGTCAGGAAAAGTAAATTGCAATAGCTAAGAATGTGATAATAAATGAAATGTTATAGCTTCTAGCATTAAAAATGAAGTCATGCCCTATGATATTTACCTAGAAGTGATGCACTACATTTCCCTCCAGGCAGTAAACAATGAGAATTAATCACGTTGTATACAAGGAAAGGGCATAGCATCACCTCTGCTAGCTGTTCTGCTCTCTGTACTTGACACACCTTTTGCCCATTTCAATTAAGCAGTAAGTTTTCAGGGCAGACAAACTATTTCTAAGGTAATAACAGTGACTCGATGAGCAATATTTATCTCTGCATGCAAATGGTAAACAGGGAACAATGAATATCTAAATTTAGTATTTGGCCAGGCACCAAATGTTGTATTAGAAAGTTCTGTTCTCCCAATGCCAAATTAGAAGTGAGAAAGGAAATGAATTATTGGGTACACCTCTTTGTCTTTAATTTACATTGCACCTCACACTAAGGTCTCTGTAGCAGCCTGATAATAATGAAACCAGAACCAACTGCTAGTTGATAGCAGAGCTGAGCAAAGCAGAACACAAATGAGCTCTATATTACCTATCACCATTTGTCAACAGGCTGTTATCAGCCTGAAATCTATTGCAAGAGCAATCCCTGACTCTGCTTTCTGGTAACAGCAGCATGAAGGAGAAGATAGAGCAAGGGAGGCAGCAGAGAGTCAAGTCATGCAAGCTCAGAATCACACCTCATGAGCCAGCGCTGGGTTGCACTGTGTGTGGGCATTTCAGCACCAGGCCAGGCAGGAGCAGTTCAAACCATTCTTTCAAGCTACATCAGGGTGTACTGACAGCTGAAAATGGAAGAGTCTTATGTCATTCACTGATTCAACTCAGCTTCTGACAACACAGCAGGTAGCTGGGATGCAGGGAAAGGGGTGTGGGAGCTTCCTCTCTGGCACCTCTAGATTCTTGCAGCTAAAATAAGGGATGAATCCATTCAACAACACTTAAATCCCCTCTCATGGCAAGGGTGAAAGCATCCCATCCGGCTGGCAAGAAGAGGGAAGCAGCATCCAGGTACTTGAGGAGCAGCAATTTCAGTTGGAGACTACTGGGGACACAGGCAAAGGATTGACAAGGAGCTGGGAATATCTCACATGGACTGGCTACAACAGAGTGCATCTCTCTGACTGATGGAGTCACAGCCATTCACACAGACTTTCTGTCTTTGCAGGAATATGTCAGAAGGGACTGAAGAGATGGTGGGATTGTCACCAACCTGCAGCAGAAATCCCTGGGTTGCAAATCTGAACCGCTGGGTGAATTCTATTTGTGCAGCACCAACATCTGCAGAGGTGGGAGCATCCTTCAATCTTTTGTCTTTGCCCTTGAAATGTTCTTAGTAACACAATTCAAGTTTTATGGCAGATTCTGTAATCTAAGGTGGATCAAGTCACACATAGCAGGGAAGAAGCAGTGGATCAGTTGCACTATGCCTCTCTCACTATCTGATGGCAAGAAGAATTCACAACTCCTTAATCCTCATTGCTGTCTATTCCCAGAAGTTTTGTGATGCTCTATTAGCTTCTTAACTAACATTAAACTAATGCTGCTCCTCCTCTGTTTGCAGTACACTCCTCATCAAATTTAGATGGCTGCTGTTCATCTTAGGTGCTCCTACTGATAGATGCAAACAAAGAGCCTGGATGGCTTTGCAGGGTGAGGAGGTTGTGCAGACATCCCTGTGCCCTTTGTGCAGTTCCCGCTCTCTCAAGTGGCACTCGTGCTTGGACACTAAAGCTGATAGACAAAGTATGGGAGACAGCACACAGTGAACAGCACGGCCCAAAACCTTTCCATCTGTGCCATGGCTGCAGGGCCCTCTGGAAGTTCCTGCAGTTGAGCTGTCAGCCCCAAAATCTCTTTCCCTCCCATAAAAGGACCTTAAGAACACAATCTCTCTGGCTTGGTGTACATATCTACTCTGCAAGAGTGATCCAGTCTACTACTCTTCCAGTACTGAACTCTTACTGACTATAAAGGGATCACGGGGGGACTCCAAAGTTTCATGCAGTCAGAGAAAGCTTACCCGAAGTGGCTGTGTGCTGCCTGGAGTTACAGAAGGAGGCACCAGCTCTGACAAGCCAGGAAAGGACGAGACCACTGCCTGCATCTGTCCCTACTTCAGTGTTTGTCTTGCATAACAAATGCTCCTGGTTAAGACACCTACAGCTCTTTGCATTGTAGTTTTCACCCTTTTCAAACCTCTTGAAACTTGTTCCCCCCCCAAAGAAACCCTACCTGAAAATTGCATCCCATTTCCTACCTTCCATTTGACAGTTGCTTGACATTTGCTTAACTTCAGGGGACTGTCAGAGATGCTTTGTTTTCTCTTTTATGCTGTTTAACATCTGTTCCACCTTGTTCAAGAAACAGTAAAGTCCTGATTTAAGGTTATACAAAATTTAGTAAAATATAGCTCCTGTTTGGGCAGGATCACTCTTTTTGTATTATAAAACTGGATAATTTTCTGGGAAATGGAATTAAATAACACAAATTAGTGTTCTGCTCATCTTCTAAATACTATTTTTCTTACTGCTCCCTGGATTTCCCCAATATAACATTTATTTTAGTTTTTCATGGTATTTAGCACTCATTAAGAGGAGCAGCCACTTAATGATATTAAAATATTAAGGCAGCAGTACGTTCATAAAGAAAGAAAAGCTGTTTAACCTCTTTTTGTAGAAGCTGGTCCTACCAATGTACAAACACACTGCAAGAATAGTTTTAAGAGAAAATTAATTCCATCCTAACAACAGAAGCAATAATAAAGAAAGAGAGAAGGAAAGCATGCATTCAGTGTCTTAAATGCTTGGAAATATAATAAATACAGAGGAATTTGGCAAATGTTTTTCTCCCTTTAGCATGCAAAGCCATGACTAGAGCTGTGCCCATCTGCCCTTCAGACAGCCATGCATCCTTCTCCATATCTTTGGGATCTATATTTGATTGCACGTCAGCTTTGGCTATGTGGCAACCTACACGGGAGTTTCAAAGGGCATTTTTACCAGGGTGACCTTTAAGCTGTAGACACTCCCTTGGAGGTGTAGTGGGACTGTGCCACCTTTTCCCATGGTGCCATAGGTAGCGTGCAGCAGCTCCGAGGACACTACAGCCCTATAAGCTCAACAACGGACATGTCCAGATCTTCTCATGTCTCCTAGGTCACCACTGAGGAATTCTTAGCTTTGCCTGAGGCTGTTCTCCTGCCTTCAGGGGCAAGCAGAAGCATCCAAGGATGTTTTTGTCCATGAATGGCCTACAGGCAGATCTTGTGTTGTGGCAGTGTAAGGCCAGTGGCTCACCTGGTCAGTCTTGTCCGGAGGTCCTATAAGTAAATCCTGACAATGCAATATATCCGTTTTCAAGAAGATGTTTTGAAGTGTTTTGTGGGGGTGTTATGGGTTTTTTATGTTATTGGGTTTTTTTGGTTTTGTTCCCCCTTCCCCCCCTACCCCAAATAATACTTTCTACATCCCCAAAAGCTCTCATTATCAATACCAATATAAAAGGTATGGTTGGTGGCAAATATGAGTGAAGGACATTCATAATTCTCATTAGAGCTAGACTTTCAGTACCTCTGACCCTGGTGTTACATTGTTCCTGAATGGAGCCCTGAAGTTCAAAGCTGCTGAAGCCACATCACTCAGCACTGATCTTCCTGAAGGCCTGAGCAAGCAGCAGGAAGACCAAAAAGAATATTCAGTGTAGAAACATGAGAGAGGGTGTTTGAGTGGATACCAGTCCACATGTCCAGTACATGTCAGAAGACAGATGATGTGACAGGTTTGGTGCCTTCCGGGTGACACGTCAGTTCTGACTGGTCTTCACCTGACACCTCCTTGAAGATTCTTAGAGGTAGAAAGGACCTTGCACCCACCTTGGACTCCCTGTCCATGGAGGTACTAATATTGCACAGGCTTATTTCCTTGCTCTACACAGCACCGCTCGTACTGAGCTCCAGAACCACATGGGAAAACTCAACACACATCAGTGTCTTCTCCATTGCAAAGAAAAAAACATTTCTTCCCAGTGTAACATATCTAAGAAGTGTTTATGTGGTCTTTCTTCATCAAGGATCACACCAGCTTATAGACATTAGAGCTGCCCTGCAGAATAACTGAGAGAAGAAAGGCAGCAGCAGGGAAGAGAAGTTGTAAGCCCTGTCCGTGGCTAGGGAAAACAAATCAGCTGTTACCTCCAGGACTCTTATTTGAAGAGCAGATCCATGCAACCTTTGGATCACAGCTTGCATCTTCCTCAGTGGTCTCTTTCATGCCTTTTTCTGCTTGTATTTGATGTGGCCATCAACACATCCATGCATGCTTATAGCACTAGAGTTCACCCTTTTCATATTACAAGAAAGGAAGGAAGAAACCAAGCACAACTGGGTCTCAGAGAAAGTTGCTTACTAAATATACACATTTTGTGAGGCTCCATAAATGTTGTTAATGTAGTTTCTCGTTATCCAGAAAATACAAAGCAGAGGGCTCAGAAATAGTTTTATGTCTTTTACTACACCCAAACTTTAGCGAGTGTCCTGCACAGCAGGCACTGGATTACTGTTTAAAACTTAAGGCATTATAAACTCCCTAAGCTATGCAGTGTCTTTATCTTACACCACGGTTTGCCTGCATGACTCTAACCAGTGCTGGAAAATTCCCCTTATTACCTGGGGAAGCTCAGCATCTGCTAGCTGTGCAGGGACTCCTTGGTTCCACTCAAGTAAGAAGCTATTTCAGTGGAAAAATACACTGAAGCTGATTTTGTCAGATCAGAGACTGCGATCACTAATTCAGTCAGCTCACAAGGACTCAGAGATCCAAATGTCTTTCTGCTTCTTCCATGGACTTTGATGAAGTTGGCATTATCATGCTAAATTACAGTTCAGGACCGCTGCGCTCGTACAGATTTATCAGAAGAAAGCTATTAGATGCCTTCAGTGTAGTGCCAATTATGGAGTCCCTGACACATAATTAACTAAGGCCCCAAAGCATGTATTTTAATCAACCCCTGTTCAGCAAAGCACTTCTGTGTGTGCACTTAACTTCAACACACATCCACTCGTCCTTTTGTGAATAGGGGAAAACAGGAGAGCTGTAAGAACTGTCCTACCAATGCTATTGGGCAGTCACTGCCAGAATAAGACCCTATACTACCTGGGTAATGGCTTATATTTCCAAAAGAATCTATATAAATCAGAAGACAGGACCAGTTTCTAGAGTGACCTAGTCATGATGCTGTAACTACAGTGATTTAAGGGCAAAAAAAAAAAAGAGGAAATAATATTCTTTACCACATGGTTTGTAGTTGGATAAAAATTGCAAACTTTAGGCAGCAGAAATCTTTCTTCAGCCCTTTAAAGCTAAGATTCATCCCATTTGACCTGAGCTGGCTGCAGATAAGCTGTTCTGTCAAAACAAGTCAGCCAGGATTTCTCTACAGTCAATGAAGAGCATCTCTAGATATCAATTCATCCCTTCCAAAGGTTTCCAAGAAAGGCAGGTTGAATCACTCTGGTTCTGTGTTGCTGTTGGAAAAGCCCACACAACTAGTTTAAATGCAGTTTCATCTGACCAAACGCACTTGTCCATCCAAGCTACCTGTCTCTCTGTATAAATTGATGCAACATTTATATAGATGCAACATTGATGTTGAGGCTAACATGCCATAAAGTGGACATCTAAACCAAGATGACTCATGCCCTTGTACATACTTCTCTCCAATGCAGCCTGGCCTACACTGACTAGCTTAGGTCCAGAGAGAGGGTTTGATTCAGTCCCATAAACACAGGATCCTAGTCTGGACACTGTGAGTTATCATGGATGGCCACCAGCTGCCATCCCAGAAGGGTGCAGATCTGGAGTCACTCCCTTAGCACCATTACCTATCATGGGAGCTTAAAGAGTGAGATCATATGAACTCACACAAACACTCAACATTACCTAAGGCGACCCCCTTCCTTTCTTCTGTCTTGGTAATGGCCCAGTGGAGGGCAGCAGATCTCCTTCTAATTGCCAGATAAAGCCAGAGACAAGAACAGGTGGCAAAGGCCAGGCATTTACAAACCTAATGGGCTTTCTTAATGAATCTCTGCAGCTAAATTCCACTGCTTCCACTTTCAGCTGAGATGAGGCATGGATCATTTCAGAGCAAAGTGGTGTATCTTCCCCTAAACCAAAGAACCTACAAAAAACGTGTATTGACTTAGAAACTACTATGCAGCCTGAACTACAGCAGTGTGAGCCTCTCCGTAATCCATTACAGCTGTGCAAAAATGTAATAAAACTACTACAAGGTGCTCTAATTCCATTTACTAATAGTCATAAAAGTATTTCAGATGCATCTGATGAACCATTTAGAAGATAGCATTTTCCAAAGATGATTTGTAGTCCAAAGAAAAGCCTTTAATACCATATAAATTAGCTTTTATGTACAACAATATTTAAAACCATTGCAAAGGAGATGGTTTTGTTGGTTTATAGTCACTGTTCAGTCTTCAATGAATAATTTGTTTGAAGAAATTGCTTGGCTTCTGAGTTCTTCCCAATGAACCACAGAAGAGGAATGGTATCATCATTTGTCATTTTTTATCTGCAGATGTCATTGTGTTCACTGTAGCTCTACCCAGTTAATCTGCACAGCTTCTGATGAATTGCATTTAGTAAAGTACACAAAAATTATTTTGTGCTTAACTAACATCCTGAGAGGCTCCGCTGACAAACCAGCTCCTACATGCTGCAAACACACAAATGCTTTGCATTTCTAAAAGCAGAAGCTAGGTGTGCCAGAGAAATAGATGGGTAAATAAATCAATCATTAATTGATCTGCTCTAGTATTGAGATCAGCTGCTTTGTTCCGGTGAAAGTGACTGCCACATTCTTTTTTGTTGGTTTTGCTGTGAGCTTTTTGACATCCCCAGGCACTACCATGGCATCTTGGAGTATACGCTGGTCTCACTCCAAAGCTAGAAGTCTGTGGGAAGTTGTCTTGCACATTTGCTTTATGCCATCTTTGATCTGACATTTCTATATAAAGACTTTCCTTAAAAGCACAACTGCTGCTGCTCTCATTTACCCCTGGAGAGCAGGAGTTTCCTGCAAGCTCTAGGAACATTAGACTGTCTGTTACACCAATTTTTTTCCATTATGCTCAAATTCTGAAGATGTGCCCACTCTTTTCACCTGGCACAGCCTTGCAGAGTGAAGCAGACACCAGACCCACTCCTTTGCACCCATGCTAGGCTGACCCCAGCCAGGCTTGCCTTGATCTCCTCTCTCCCAGCCCACACAGGCATCCAAGTGAGAAGCAAATTTTCTTTTGCCATAGACAGAATTTCTCACCCACTTTCCATCTGCAAAGCTGGACTGTGAATATTTCTCCCCTCTCACAGTGCCATATGATTTAAGTTTTGAGTCACAAAGAAGTTAACCTTTTCATCTGAACAACATCTGAAAAACAATCCGTAAGATTGTTAGAAACATCTGTCTTTCTCCAGGATTTCTGTGCATCCAGAAAGTCTCCAGCAAACCAGTATCTCACCATCAAAAGCCTCACGGAAGCAGCAGTGCTGGATAATGATCCCAGTGATGCATGGGGTATGTTAAAAGGAGCACAGACTCACACAAGGTACCTCTGCCACCTCCGTTCAACTTTCCCCACCTACAGCTTGCGCTTGTAAAAAAAGAGCAAGAGAAGAAAGCTGGAAATTTGAGCAGCGCTAGGCTGCCATAAATATCTTTTTTTTTTTTAAAGTATATACTAAGATCTATGTTATCATCAGCTTTTGTTCCTTTTTCCTCCCCCCTCAGTGGAAGAACACAAACGCCTTATCTCCAAGCATCCTCCTCATCCCTGCCAAGACAGTCTCTAAGGTCAGCTCTAACAGCAGCCAGAGAAGGAGGAAACCTCTGAAATGAAACATCTCTCAATTCCGTAAATTCCATGCGTTTAGACACTCCATATTTTCCAGCAAACAAAGAAGTACCTAACATGTAATTAGTCCTTTCCATTTTAGCTTATTAAGGAGCTTCCCATCTGAAGCTACGTATCAGGAATTCAGTACAGATTACAGAGGACCATAAATCCACCAGACTGATGGCACTGGAAGGAAAAAAAGGAAATTGTGCGAACCTTCCCATCCCACCCTCTGCCACCAAAGAAATGTTTGGGTAACATGAAAAAACAAACCAAAACAAAGATAGACAGGACAATAATTTTGCATTTAGAGAAAATTCTTAATTTACTTGCTTAGTTTTTGAATGTAAATTTATAAGACATCAAAGAAGTCAACATTTTCCTTTAAAATTTACACAGAAAGAATAACTGTGGAAAAATCTTCATTCCTCACATGCTATCCAACAAAAACATTACTGACTCCAGCCTAAGGATTTGGCTCTGCGGTAAAGCTTGATCACTATAATGCACCATGTAATTTTCAGTTATTGGCTCCATAAACACTCCTACTCCAGCATAACATGTCCTTTACTGCAACTCAGCCTATCACTTTAACCTGTTAAAACTGTGTTGAAAAAAGTATTTTCACTACAACAGAAGAGAATCTACAAGCAAATTATGTCCTCATAGTTACATTTTTATGATACACAAGAGTCTTAGGTACACTCCTGGAGATCAGCTCTACGGGGTGTTGAATAACCACCATCCCAAGAAGAGTTTGGAAAACACTTATATGACTAAATCCAGAGTGGCTACAGAGGTCAGCAGTTCAGTAGACTCAGTGCCTACTTTCCTCCATCAAGGACACAAAATAAGCATTTGCATCATTCAAATCTCTGCCCATTGGTTTCCCTCCTCCTATATACACTATGTGCTCTGCACCGCCTGTGTATTTCCACCTTCCCACTGAAAGAATAAACATTTACAAAATCTTACCAGTGCTAGCAGCAGGGAGCGGGTCAGGAAAGCAAATGTTGCCCTTGGGTTTCTCTGGCCATTGCTCCACCCCCTCTTGCATTTGGTAAATAAACCAAGAGCAGCTGCTCAGGAAGCCACTCATGTTTAATCAGAGCAGCTGAGTTAGGCCAGCCAATTAAGACTTGGTCCTCCAACCTGAGCAAGGCAAGCCCATATTCAGGAAATCCCACCTGCTCTCACTCCATCAAAACTCAAACAGCAGTTTGAGTGGCACTGCTGGCACAGCAGACCAACAGTGACTATCAACCACGACTTCAGTACAGGTTTTGGCTGCTTGGGCTGCGTGCACCATAAGCTATGAAAATAAGAAAAGGCAGCAGAGGAAAGATTTTCATCTTTCCCATTTTGGTATTACCTCTGCTGCTGGCAGTACACCTCCTATGGCTTTCACTTTCCAGGCAGTAAAAACATAAAAAGAGCTGTAAATCCCAAGCTTCTGACACACACCCTAATACAAAACCCACCACCCGGTCATCCATCTCACCTGCTTTTCAATCAGCTGCATCAGTACCTCTGACTGTTGCATTCACATTCTCAGTAGTCATTCTGTCCTAGCACAGTAAAGATCAGGTTGCAGAACTTAAGCTAAAAGAAATAAAGAAACTCTTATACCAAAACCATAGTTATCAACATATAACTAGAGCATGCATCTAAAACCTCCCAGAATAGACCACACTTCACATGGGTGTGAGCACCAAGATGCTTAAACCAGAAGATCAAAAGCAAGGCTAGAAGGCATCTGCCACTTTTTCCAAATCAATAGGAAAGGCTGAAAAGCTGCAGGTGCTTTTGATTCCTATCAGCTGTAAAACATTTGCTAGAAAAACGAGTTGATAGAGTCTGAGGTGAAGTCTGGAAAGTTTGTATTTTACCTAATTTGTTGTGCAATTACAAAAGTACCAGTTTAGTTTGACTTAAATATATTTCTGCAAAATAAGCAGTAACTTTTCTTCACGGTGTCAATGCTCCCAGTGTAAAAGTTCTGGCAGCCAACAGGGATAAAAAATTTTACTTAAATCTTTGGGAGTTTTGTGAAAACAGAAGGAAGAAAAAATAGAAAATCCCATGGGAAACTGCCCAGAAGGGAGATTTTTTCGACTATTTTTCTTTGTATCCATTCTTTATTCATCAGTCTTGAAAAATTCAAATTCTTCATCGAAAACACAGGCTACATTTTGAACTTTTTTCCTTCAGTGAGGCACTGAGTACTGAAACACCACGTATGGTGTGGCACAGCAGGTACTGCACCATCACC
This sequence comes from Todiramphus chloris collaris, assembly GCA_025345505.1. Taxonomy (NCBI): domain Eukaryota; kingdom Metazoa; phylum Chordata; class Aves; order Coraciiformes; family Alcedinidae; genus Todiramphus; species Todiramphus chloris. The sequence continues at coordinate 24,895,781 of JANVCC010000019.1, read as the reverse complement.
CAGACAGACTATTCACAGCCTGGGTTTACAGGTTGGACTGCCAGCACCCACATGCAGAATAACCTTTCCAGGGTAGTTTCATCTAGTCAGGGAAGATAAAAATAACATGTGACTGACACGGATGCTCAAAAAGCTGTCGTGTCATTCACGTACCAATGAAAAACTCATGGATTGTGTCCATGTCCTTGCATTATTTTTTGACATTTTCTGCCAGAGACAATGATTTCCAAAAGAAATGGAATAAGGCAAAATGAACTTCAGTTCTTATCAGAATGGATTTAATAATTCTTGTCTGGTTTTTAGCCCAGTCAAAATACCCAATGCTTTGCCTAAGGAATGTAGGACAATAGAGGTAGGAAAGTTTTAAAGATGCTGTTTAATTTACTCCCTTTCTCAAGGCAAAACTCATTAATGTAACTTGAACATTCGTGTCCTACCCATCACAAGCAACAGGAACAAGACAGCATCCCCAAAAGAAACATGCAATTCTTGAGGCATGAAAAAGATGTCAGATACTTCCCCAGAGGAATATCACAAACCAGGCTGAGCTCAGCAACCACACTCTCATAAAGGAAGCTCTAATACCTGTGTCCATTCCACCAACTTTGGTCAAATCCCAGGCAGATGTAAACCCATACGGAACAGACAGCAGGACCAAGATGCTGTTTACATGGAAAACCTGTCACTGTGAAACAATTTTATCTGCAGCTGTCAGCTAAATCTCATTTGAGAGAATACGTCCTGCCAACAAATGCAGGCTCTGTCTTTGTGAAGGCAGGACCAGTCCGTTTTCAGTGCCACTCCACAGTTTTTCATGCAAGTGCTAATGTTTCTAGCATACTACCTTCCAAATGCTGCAGCACGACATGCTTTATGGGACCTAATGAATCACGCAGTAAAAACTAATTGCAACTTACATACTGTTGTGAGCTGAGTTTTGCAACATAAAAGCAATCAGCCAGCAATTAAAATGCTAATATGGGGCTGAACCTCGCCTAACAGTTTGCCAAAACCCAGTGCAATACAGCGCTTCCTGGAGAAGCCTGAACAGATGGAATTTAGTTAGCAGGTAGCCATTTCATCAAGTCTATAAACCTTGCCATGCTGAAGGAGGATCCCCACCATGATGCATTACCTATTTCCAGTATTAGAAATGGTGGTTTATACGTTTTCTTCTTTTGACTGGCTTTTTCTATTCTTATGTACATGGTTAATAAACTCGTAGCAAGTCAGAAAGAAGTGGTACAGAGCAGATGCTCTTTCCAAGCATGGATGTCTTGAATTGCTTTTTGTTGTAATACAGATGGACTCCCAATGTGGCACTGGTCATCACCAAACCTACTTTTGTTTTTAATTATAAAAGCTCCTTTTCACAGCTTCACTTACGCAAGATTACAAATAGAATGAAACAATTGCATTTTAATTGGGTTCACCTCCCCCACATCCACTTTTTCTTCATTACATTCCTAATACTAAGACAATGGAAATACATTAATTAATTCAAGTGGGGAATTATTAATTTTCAACATCATCAGCCTTAGAAAAATTGCCAGTGGTCCTATAATAAAGCTCTCAGGAAGATGAGGAGCTACAGACTGTGCTCTGTATTCAGTTCTAGCACCAGTCACGTAAATCTTCATTTTCCCTGAGGACAAGAAATGTCTCAGAAAGGTATGATCCTGGGAAGTTAGTGACTTATTCTTTAGCAAGCACCATTCATCACAGGTTAGCTTTTAAGTCTGTTCAATCATTATTGGCAGCAACACTGCAAAAGCATGAACAAGCTCTAAACCAAATTAGTAACCCCTTTGTACTAAGCCATCTGCAAACAGGAACCGGGGAAGGAGATCAGAGTAGGCACTGGGAACTTGACGGTGTGTACATGGTGATGCCACCCAAAGTCCTATCAGCTGAACACAGGACCTGAAAAGTTAATGAGAGACTCAAGAGTGAGCCTCCATGCCTGATTGGATGAAGCTGTCTTTCAGCCACAGGAAATCTTGAGTTAAGGAGTCTTGGCTCTCAGGTCCTGGCACTTCCCCAAGCACAAAAGCAAGACTGGTCCCAAGGCGTAGTCAGGCACAGATAATTAATACAGATATCAAAAAATGAACTGAACTGTTTTCTTCTCACTTGTCAGTGGCTTTCATAGCTTTCTTATGGTCGTTCTTAGAAAATAAAGCTATTTTTCTCACTTTGCTTAGTCTTTTCCCATGCAATGCTCTTCAGGACAGACTGCATGGAGGACCATGTTCCTTGCTTAATAATCACTTCCCTTCCTTATCATTTTATCCTTAGTATCTTCAAATGCCCACTTTTCTCATCTCCTCCTCGCTCCATCCTGAGCTCAAGAGCAATATGCAGCTAATGGTCCCAGTTGAAGCCCAGCAGTAAAACCCCATGCTCAGCAAACCCTTGTCCATCTGCAATCACTTTCCAAGCATCCACCCTAAAAGGAAACAGGGGAAAAATGACAGCAATGGTCTCAAGCTATGACATGCCTATAACACAGGAGATGCCCCAAAGGGTAAGAACTACCCCTCTGCCTGCTCCCAAGAGTGGCAGAGCTCCTAAATGAGAGGAGATGGGCTGGGGTTTGCTGCTGTCTTTCACTACTGCAGCTCTACCAGCACATCAGAACAGGAGGTGTCATTTTGAGCCTACTTTAAATTTATGAAGTAGTAAACCTACAGCTCAGGGTGACAAAATGTGAATTGCCATGAAAGGAGTGACCTGGACTCTGAAAGAGGTCTGTCAACAGAGGAATTGGAAACTTAAAGCATGACTTCCCAAATTAGCCTCTTGAAAGAAAATTGCCAGGAGGAGTGTGGGGGCTGAAAGCACATTACACATAAAGTGTCTTTCATGAGAGCCAGGCTAGAAAAGGAGCAGTTTTCACAAAATCTTAGTATTTATGGAAGTCATAGAGATCTGCCTCTACCTGTCCCCCTGGGAACCCCAATATTGTCAGGAGCACTTATGATAAATTGTCAAAACAGCAGAGCTCTGGTGTTCACCCTCACAGGCAATGCATCAGCACAAACACAACCTGTCATTCCCAATGAGGCCTTTATATTAAAAAATAAAAGCTGCTCTTCTTTAAGGTCCTCAGTACAGAGGAGAGGAGCAGTAGCTTTATCTTGTGACAGTGAGCAGAGACTGTGGCTACGTAAAGGATATGCCCCGAGTCACACCACATCTTGGGTAAACCACCCAGTGCCATTATCATCACATCATTCTGCCTCACCTACAGCAACACACAAGGAAACAGGCAGGAAAACTCCAAATCCTTCCTTCCAGACACTAAGCTCACAAGCCCACACACTTAACCCTCACCAATGTATATGTCAGCTGGGCCCTATAGCACTACCACCATTTTCAAGTAGTTTATCCATCTTGCAGTAGGTGCAGACACTCCAGTCTGGCCCAATTCTTCACTGCTTTATTGGTAACTGTGGCCTCAACACCCACTCACTGTACAAATGGGGAAATGGGTATAAATAGCTCTAAGTAGTGGAAGTGGGCCTTACAAACATGTTAATGAAATAATGTTGGTTTGTATCTGCAGAAAATCTGACTCTCGTAATGTGTTTCTACAGACACCCATGACAAGCTGCAAGCATACACATTATCTATTTTTTTACCAGGCAGAAAAAGCTGCAGTGCACATTTGAAGCATAAATACACTGAATTTAAAGGTACGTAAGTTAAAGCAAAGCTGAGACAAAAGCTGGACATTATTAAAAATGCTACGGTAACACCTTAAATTATTAAACTTTGTCATTCCTCTCTGACACCTTGGGATAAATATTGCAATATGGTTGGAGATCTCATTTCATTGTGCCCTGGGGAAGGATTGGGTTCAGAGTGCCTGCTCTGGGAGCCTTAGAAAGACACTCAGTGACCTCATAATGCTTTGCTTCATGGAAAACTTTGGGATAAATGGGAATTTGAGCATACCTGAAGCTCTGCTGTCATAGCATTGTACCTGTGTGTGCCACAACACACGTCAATGACCAGTGAAACCAGAACGTTCTCCTCTATTCAAAAAAACCCAAAAACACAACAGTATCCTACACAGAAATAGTATTTTTAAGGAAGGCACAAAACCAACCAGATAATCAAAATGGCTCTTTATTTTCCAAAGTTAAGCTTTCTTTTGTTTTGTTCTCACGTACCTGTCTAGTAGCACAGCAGAGTGACAGGAGGGAGGAAAAAAGGACTTCTGTGGTTAGCAAGGAGATTGCAATAGGAGCTTAATGTTCAGAAAGAATATGAAGGAGACAAAAGAGCAGTCATGTCAAAAAGAAAAAGTACTAAAAAGCACTTTCTTTTCTAACATAAGGTCAGAGGAGGAACCTGCCACACCGTGTTTCACTCCTTTTCAAGCGAGAGATCAAGCAGTAACTTTGCTCATTGCCTCTGGAGCAAGCCCCAGGTAAGAAAATAATGCAGGCAAAATCTCTCAGCCTGTTACCTCACAGGCAAATATTCATCTGAGACTACACTAGCAACTGGGGAATTTTTCAAGAGCGACTTGAATGCCATTTCAGGAGTCACGGTCCTGCCCAGGGCAATAGCTCTCGCTGTGGGAGATAGAAGTTCAAAGTCATTGAGGACTTTCCCTGAGGTGGGGCTCAGCTGCAGGACATTGGCCCCTGGCTCCCCGTGCACAAGAAAAGACCCAGAAAGGTGAGTTTTATGTACAACACAATGCCTGTGGTATGTAAATGTCCTCACAGACACTTCTCACTATCAGCACTGTGAGAAACTAGTACTGCTCTTCAGGAAAACCATAGTGGAGCTCCTGGGATCAAGGATGAAGCCCAACATCTAACTGAGAAGTCAAAAGGGGAATCAGACCATTGGAGGAATCAGAAAACTGATTAATGAGTTTGGGACTCATGCAATCTAGAAAGGATAATTGCCCAGGTCCTCCTCACCACTGAGATGGGTTTAAAAAAAAAAAAAGGACACAAATGGGCACATTTTTATAGGCTTGGTCTCCTGCAGCAGGTCCTCATGCTCAGATCCTCTCCTCTCATAAAATCCCCGTCATGGGGCTCTACAGCAGATGTTGCCAGATGCAGACTTTCTTTTTCTCAAGAAGCAGAAATGATACATGGAGGCACCATGGACCACAAAATATTGGCATCAATAGATAAAGTTTTCTTCAGATGGCCCACAATGTTACCAAGCGCTGACAAGAAACCTGCTGAAAGAGGAGGATGGAGCTATGGGCTCAGTTCAGCCATATGAGGGATCTTTAGAGCAGGAGACAAGAAAGGATGGAGAGGAGGAAAATGGAGAAACTCAGGCACTTTAAGGATCAACTCAGTGAGAAATAAACCTCCAGGGGCATTTCTGTGTTGTGGCTAACAATCTTTCACTTTCAAGGTGAACCATCTCTGCTTCCCAAAACCAGCCCATAAATCACCATCATGGAAGCCAGGGCACATGAAAATCAAGGAAAAAAATTAAAAGGGGCAAAAGGAAAGGATGTTAGCTACAAAGAAATCATCAGCCTTCCCAGAGAAGACAAGAAAATTCAGGATAAAGAAACAGAGCAGAATGAAGAGAGAGAGGAGGAAGAGAGCGGGTACGAGAGAAGGTGCGAGAGAATGCTGTGCCAGTGCATAACTCCCTTCAGAAGAAGGAAAAGAGCAGGGACAGAACAATAATAGGTCAGGGAGAGAAGGATGTAGGAAATTCAAACAATCTGAAAGAGACATATCTAGGGATCATGACCTGACAGCAGTGGGATGGGACAGAAGAGATAAGGGAAGAAGAATGAAAGGGGCTGGAGAGGAGGTACCCAGGCACTGGGATAACTTTCATCAGAAAAGACTTAGGAAAATTTTATTAAATAATATTGTATGAGTTTATCACAGCTGGACAGTGGGTGTGGCAGGTTTTTTTACCCTTACTATAAAATGCTGATGTATAAGTCAAGTTTCCTTAAGCCAAGTCAAGATGCACTGGTTGAAACCACTGTCCGAGAGGCACTGGTCTGCCCATGCTCTGTTGGACCCCACAATAGCTGAGAGAGGTAAAGGGAGGGAAATGCAAAGCGAGCATGTCCTTCGTGACTGAGAGTAATTGAGAAAATGAAGTGAGATGGGAAGAAGTGAAGTCCCTGTGGAGGGTACTGACTTGGTACAAAAATAATGGGCAAAGTCAGAGAGGTGAGATTTGATGAGGACAGAGACATCAGGTCAGTGAGATGAAGGCTATAATTGAATATAGTGAAGTGGTAGCAGAGGTAATTAGGGCTCAGTAAGCTGCAAAGGGCACAAATTAAATGAGGATAAAACAGAAGTTAAAGCACAAAGACAGTCAGCGTGCTGAGTTTCTTTGCCAACGGCAATCTGGCTGATGAAGATCAATTAATTTAATTCAAAGAGCTAGGATGAGCCAGGCCTCCTGGGAAAACAGTTTGGGTTGTAAAGAGGAAGAATAGAGCTGGTGAGAGAACACCGGGTGGTACTAAACAAAAGTAATTTGGGCTCAAAAGAAGATAAGAGGGAGCTGCCATGAAAGGAGAAATTAGGAGACAGTGCTGCCAGCGCAGGAAGGAAAATGTTCAGAGAATTAAAGTTTGAGACAAGGATCAGAAAGCAGGAAAACTGAAGAGAGGAAAGGAGAAAAGAGTGCTATCAGAAGTGGGAAGAATGAGGAAGACAAATCAATTTGTCTTGTTGTCATGTTGCCAGACTGGAGAGGTGGATAGTTGAAGACCTTACCAAACACAGCACCTCTCCTTGAGCCAGTGGCCAACTCACCCTCTCGATGAGCAATCGGTGGAGCAGCCCCCCATTCAACACTGCATTTCACCTGCTTTTCTCCTCCCTTTGTGCTGAAGCCATGAGGCATGTTGAAACTACTAGATACAGAGTCTTCCGTTCTGTTTAAACCATGGAAATTATCAACTGGAAAACGTCACTGGTAATTTTCAGGATTTCCCTCTTCTCCACTCAATTCTACTTGAGGAAGTCTGGCTTCGTGGTTCAGCTGTGCTGAGCCATTTCCCAACCCCTTACAGGCACTTGGTGTTCTGAGAGAACAAGATGCAAGGACTCCTCTTCTCTACCTGGTACCAGGGAGCTTCTTAGGTTAGTGCTGGGGAGATTTGAGCAGGAAGTCCTAGTAAGACAGTATGGCTTGACCCCTTGACGCAAGTCTGTCTGGGCTCTCTAGTGCTGTGTGAAGGCTTCAGGCTTTGAGGGGGTTCTATCTCCATCTACCCAACCAAAACCACCCAAAAGACTTTGAAGCCCAAGTCCCGGGCTTTGTCAGTACATACACTAGAAGGAGGTAACTTTTAGGTGAATGAAACTTGGGTCTTTTGGGTGTGATGGATTAGGACCAGAAAGTAAAGGGGTTGTAAACAGATCTGTCCCATATGTTGGGTTGGATTTTGGCACAGCAACCTTCAGCAACTTTTGGGACTCAACAGACTTGTATCCCTCAGGGTGTATAGGAAATGTCTTGTTCCTCCCTTCATCCTGAAGGCTTGAATGTGGGTTTGCTCCCTGACTCTCTTCAGATTTTTCTGGTCACCTTTTGTAGCCCTGTTGTTTGTCTCCCAGTCCCTGCACACTGTGACCTCACACCAAGGGTGGTTTTCCCAACTAAGTGGGCTCTGCGGCTGGCTGGGAAGGAGCAGCTCCCTCCTAGGGTTCTACCTGACCCAAGGTGACAGACAAGGTGATGAGGCTGATGTTTTTGCTGCTGCTGCACAGCTCTCCACATCTTACCTTCCATACCTAATAGATAAATGCAGGATTAATCCTCAGACTTCTTGAGCCCATGTTAATTAGATTTTCAGCCTGTAAGGACAACACAGCGGTGAGATTTTTCATGATCCCGATTCAAATAAAGATCAAAATAGCCCTTGAGAAAGTTATTTTTCTCTTCCCTGAGCTGTCCATCCAAGAGTTGCAGCAAATGGAATTGATCCTAATTCTGCCAAAGGTGGATATAAGCCAAATGGCAGAAGTGAATTTACCATCAGAGCAACATCTGCCAAAGGTGATGGAGATCTTTAAGTTCTTGAGAGAACACACAGTAATTTGTCTTAAAACCATCTAAGTAAGTTTGCAAAATGCTTTCCTACTGCAGGACTATAAATAATGCTGATAAAAAACATAATTTGCCACTTGAATGGCTTATATCCCAGCCAGCCCACAATAAGGACAGAGATATGGACAAGTGGACCCTATCTGTGTTATTCTGTGAAAAAGAACATTGAGGATCACACACTTGCCTTGTGTGCAGACTAGTTACTGTTGGACTTGACCACCTTTGTAAAACACTCTTAGATATAGTGATTGAGAGATTTATTCTCTGTATCAGTACCTGATTTGTACCTGTTTGTATTATTATTATTATTTAATTATTTTTAGTCAAATGGGCTGATCTATACCATAAAACCAACATGGCCATGAACTCTCCATTTATTACTCTCCATTATTATTATCCATGGTAATTTGAAAATAGATACAAAAAAAGATGCACTAGTTCCCAAAATCAGGATTTTTTTTTTCTTTTTTTGTTGTTTTTTCCTTTCTTTTTCTTCTTTTGCAAGCTGGGAACTCCGGTACAGGATGGATAAAGCATTAAACTACTTGTTCAATGGCTGCAAAACCTCTTCAGTGAAGCTCAGATAAGATAGAAATCCAAAGGAAAATATGACCAAGATCTTACCTGAGAAACAAACCAGAAGAGACATTGCTGCTGTTAATTTGCTGAGAGTTCATACCCATTGTTATAATTTCTGACTCAGCAATTACAGAGTGATAACCAAAATTGTCAGTGCTGGCACTTGCTGTCTCCTCTGGAGAGTGAGAACTGGAGCCTTTCCATGGACTCCCAGAACAGGCTTATCTCCTATAGTCCAAGCTTGACTCAACTCCAAGAAGACTTTTGCAATGTTGGCTACTTTTTGTCCACTATACAGTGGAAAAAATCTATGGATTGCATCTGTTTTTTCTCCTTAAAAACTGGCCTGGGCTTCCAGGACTACTTTGATTAGACTGGTCCAACTTATGCAATCAGTCCAATTTGTATTCCCAAAACAAGAGACAGAAGTGCTCTGACTGGAGTCCATATTTTCTGTTTGATTGCTTTTCATTTCACACTTCTTTGTTTTAATTACATTTTAAGATTAAATACAGGGATTGTAGTTAGTTGCACTCAATGGATATTGTACAGATTTAAGGGTCATAGGAAAAGGAAGGGAAAAAAGACAACTAATACCTCATTGTTTACTGTGGTTCCTATAATATGTGCAGTCAAGTGCTGAGTGAGTCTTAATAGAAATCTGGCTTGATTGTGATTAAAGGAAGAAATTGCTAAATGAATTTTTCAGCTCAGAAGTATGGGCTTTAAATTTTTTTACATGGATTGAGCCTAAAAAAGCTGATCCTGCAAAGCTTTCTTGACCTCACTTATTGCAACCATTATAAGATGGATGGCATGATTTAAAAGTACCAGAACGTTGCAACAGCTGGCCAAGTATGTCTTAGACAGCTGAACTAGGAGATGGTGGGGAGGAAGGGGACACATTATGGATTTTATGGTTCCTTTCATTAAGGCAGTAAAAATCCTGCTTGGCTAGACAATAAGCTCATTTTTAAATTAATAAGTAGCAAAAACAAAGCTAGTACTTACTCGATTTAACATTATTTAATATAATAATTAAATCTTAAAAAGCTCTTCCTTTTCTTTATTTTCATTCTCAACAGCACTAAGAAAGATTTGCACACAACTGATTTTGTACCAACAGCCCCCAGCTCCCTTTTTGTTTCCCCCATGATATGGCTTCAAGAGATACGTTGCCCAGCACAGCCAGTAATATTCACAGCTCAACTGGTGAGGAGCAGAGTGTCTGAGGGAATTTGTAATGTTATATACCACAACTTGCACAGCTCTTATATCAGACCTTACACATAATCTTTGCTGTGTTGCTTTGAAAAACACAGTATCTGCATCTAGTAGAACAGACTCCAAAGCTCCAGAGGATGACAGGGTGATACTCATGAGGAAGCAACAATTTCCCAATGTTCAGGTCTTGTCCTGAGGGACAAGGGATGTCACGCTAGTGGTTACACATAGAACTTTATGATCTCAGCTTTTTAAAAAGAAAGCCCTGTGAAATTCCATACAAAGGAAGCAGTATATCCCAGCAGTGCATCAGGATGTCATCTTTAACTGCACCTTCACAGGTTTTTTTCCATGTATGTCCCATTATATGATGCACAAACAGGGAGAGATGTGGCTGTAATTTCCTAAGTTCTTTGCATCTAGATTTGCAGTCTTAAATGTTTTTGACATATCTTTCATGTTAGGAAATAGACATAATAAATTGCAGCATCTTTTTTTGCTTTAAGTTCTCTTTAGGCGTAGAGATATTGAATAATGGGAGTTAAATAAACTAACCAAAACACTTACAAAATCCATGACAGCCGAAATCAAGAAGAGGAATCATACAAACAGATCTTCCTGTCCAAACCTTTGCTGACTGTGAAATCATTTCTCTGTCAGCAAACAGATTCACATTTTTAAGAGCACAGACCTGCTTGTAACTAACTGGGCATTAACCTGCTCCCAACTAACTGAACACTAACTTCACTGACTGGGAAGGCCAGCAGTCTAAGCATCAGGCATCTCAATGATCCTGAGAGTTCCCCAAATGAATTGAACTATCAATAGCTTCTGAGATGAGGTCCCCATGGCAAAACCTAACGAGAGTGTTTAGTTAGATGTACTTCACTGGCTTGATAGAGCGTATCTCCTTTGACTGTCACACTATAAACCTGTCCATTTAGCTACAGGAACCCAACCACAGACACCAACTGTCTTCTGGATCTCTGTGGAGGTACCTAATTCTTCTCCCCTTTCCAACTCTAAACAACAATGAGCTGATGGTGTACAATGGCAGCTCTGTGGCTGAGGAAGTAAATTAAATGTTAGGACAAAATACACAATTATGCTAGAAGAAGAACAAAACAAAATCTGAGTTTTATGAAGAATATGATACACTAAACAAAAACAAAATTATCCTTTTTTTTTAACTCCATCCCATTCAGTTTCTCATGCCATCCTTACTCCTCATAATCTGAGTGTGAACCCTCAAATATATGTAGGCAACTTTTATAATTGGAAATTTGGGCTGAAGAGCCCACCGGACAACAATTAAGTGATGTGGCGACCCCCTGGGTTCCTGCCGGGGTCCCCAAATGACACAGTTGTGACACCTTTTTCTGCAGTGATCAGAGAGGAGGACATTCTTTACTTTCTACTCTCGGCACAAAGTTTAGTAACTTCACATGGTTGCAATTCTTTATTCCCATGCCTACAAGAGTGATTCACGGAATTCAATAAACAGTTGTAACCTTCACCCACAATTTTCTTTTTTTTCTGTACTAGCCCAGTAAAATCTTACAGAAATACTATTTTAAATCAGTTTTATACTTTTTAGAGACACTCCTATAGAACATTACTGACTCCCAGTTCAAAGTGAGTGGCTGGAATAAAGAATGCTACTGCTGAAAGTAGCACTCCCCACATTTCAACCTTAAAAACAGACATGGGGAATATGAGATACCTGATATTTTCTCATCCCTTCTTAAAATCACAGAGCCAAAGAAACCCATCAATATATTCTTGTACTAAAGGGTTAAGTTCCCTAAAATTACCTTCTTTTACTTGCTGCTTCTTCCACCTAAAGACTATTTCCAGCACTAAACAAAGTAGGAAAGCACAATTCCACTTTACAAATGGAAGGACCTTTCCACCTCTCACCCACAGATTTTTCACAGATGAGTTCTTCCAAAACACTTACTCCATCAAATCTAGTGAATGGTGTGACTCATCGATAATGAAGTGATATTGGCATTGCAACATAATAGAGTTGAGTGAATTTAACTAAAAAAGGGAGGGAGTTGGTACAATAGACATCAGCTTTGCAAAGCCTGAAAGGTTTCATGGTATTTTAAAGGCCTTTTTTTTGTTGAAATTACAAGGAAAGCCAGCCAATGTCAGACAAAATCCCCATTTATGTAAAGTTTCCAACTCTCCCTACTAGAACCACATGTTCCATCAAACCAAGCATGCAAAGGGTTCCCAGTGGACAAACATCAGCCTGCTTTTGAACCAGGGCCCAAGGTCATCGCTGGATTATTTTAGTCCTCCACCCTTAGATTTTGAACAGAGCACATGTAAAGAGAAACTTCTTCACCAAACCTTACCTCACTGTAGCAAGGTAGAGCGTACTCAGCTGCAGCGAGGAACATTCTTCCATAGGCTCTATGCTATACATTTAAAACACAAACAGTGCTTAAAGAAATAGACTGAATTTAATTAAATCAATTGTCCAAGCAAATTGCTTTTTCAAGTGTAAGTTTTATTAAGCATTATTTTACTTTACTGGAAGTCTATGACCAGGACCCTGGCAACAGTCACTGTGGCTACTCAAACGCCAGTGCTGGATGATGCAGTTGAACCAGAGGATCAACTCTGTCACCCCTACACACAAGAAGAAATGGACATGAAAGTCAGTTCAGGCAGTAATGGAGGATGAAGCAGAGCCATCACAAGAAGAGGAGGAAGAGGAAGAAGAAGAGTTAACCACTCCATCCCTATCCCTGAGTGAGCTGGGGGATATGCGAGAAGATTTCAGCATCTTAGGCACATTAAAGAAGATTTCCTTACCTAAGGAACTAGGTAAGTTAGCGAGCTAAACACAAAGCACTTCTGGGAAATTCTTTTTCTATTTGCTCAGTATGATAGTACTAAGCCTATTACTCAATTAAGTGCTTTATACCATGTCCTTTCCTGGTTTACCTAACTCATATAAAACAAGATCACTAATGAGATGAATTACACTTAGATTTAAAGCATTAATAGCTGGTTTTGTTCAGACTATGTAGCCACACGAGTATAGCATGTTAGTTTATCTCATCAATGTGACAGAATTTTCACCTCTTTCCTGCTGTCTTGAAGAAGAGGTATAGATTAAACTCATATTCCCTATATGTGCCTCTCAGAATGGCCAAGGACAGCTCCCCCAGGGAAGAAGAGGAGGCTGCCCTTTCAGATGTGGCTCAACAAGTGAGAGGTGCAGACACTTGTGGGGCTACCAGGCACCAAAACTTTGGATGTCTACAGTGAAGGTCTTTAAAGCTGAGCCTATCATTCTGCTGACTTTACATACTTAATGGACACAATTCATCTGGTCTATTCTGGACATCTGCTTCATGACAGACACCGCTGAAGAAGAAAGCGTTAAGTACAAGAAGGTCCATCAAGTGTGCAGGTGGTGCAACCACACAGAGACCCAGAGGCCAAAGAAAGCCAGGAACAGGGTTGAGATTCAGGAATACGGAGGCTGACAGGAGAGGAAGCCCCATGTCATTCTTTATAGCATTTCAGTCACAGCATAATCATAGGGACTGATGCAACACAGTTAGCATCTATGAGAGATACATTAATGAATGTATGGCCATCACAGTTCAGACATTCATGCTGATTCCCATGATGTTTATATCTAGTTGACAGGAGAGATGCTGCTTCTTCTCTTGTAGCATTTAGTACATATGTGGATTGAGTGTCCTTGTACCCACTTGTGCACCCTTCAGGATAAAGTGGAGGTTAAGCTGAACAGAGGGATTGAGAATACATAGCTGAGGAGGACTGGAGGGAGAATTAAAAGTCAGGCAAGGCATTTGGTGGGCAGACAAATTTCAGTGGAAAGGATTTCTTGAGGGTGGTGAATATTTCCTTTAAAATTGCCTGTTCATGTTAACTTCTATAAATTTATTAGCCATACATTTCTTCTCAGAAGATAAACCAGGGAAAATAGATTGCCTTGACAAATGATTGCTTTCTTGATTTAAGGAAAGGAGGCACAAAATTTCTCACACTTCTCAGTCCTAAATCCTGGTTAAGAATTCTGGGTTTGTAACCGAGCTCTGTGGTTACAGGCAGCAAGCAGGCATTTCAGGCGTTCTTCACTCTCCAAGCAATCACTTTCCAAGGTATTGCAAAGGCAGACACTGCTCAAGGAAAGAGCAGGGGTCAAGCAAGCTCTCCAAAGGCAAGGCTGACACTGAATGGAAGTGGCTGATAATTCAGTCCCCGTTCCATCTCTCAACCAGACCCAGCAGTGTTGGCTGCAAGACGAAATTACCATCCTCTCAGCATCATCTCCTGTTGCAGCATCACGTTCATTCGTGTCACCTGCCAAACATATTGTCAGTAGTATAATCATTTATTTTGGATCCTCTGGAATGTAGGAGGTGGGAAAAACTGAAGTCCTGTGGAAAAACCTCCTCACGGCCAAGAAATTGGTGGCAGCAGCACTATCCTCTTTAGCATGAGAGCCACGAGAGTCTACCAAGAGTTCTGGGAAGGGTGGATAGCACAAGGTTTTTCTGAAAACCCCCGAGTAGTGCAAGAAAGATGTTTTTTTTCCAGAAGTGAGGAATGGAAGGATGAAAATTAATTTGAAATGCATAGCTGGATCTTTTAATTTCATACACCAGGGATAAGGGCAAAAGTGAAATACAGATCTGCTGAGCTGCAACCCTAAGGAAAATAAGGGGTAGGGGTCAGGGGAGATGGAATTTGATAACTAGGAAGGAAGCTGAAGGGCACAGGAGACTTTGTTGAGTGAAGTAATGAATCTAAAATGTCTGCGTGACTGCTTGGGCTGGAGCACTAAGGAAAAATAACCAGACACATGAACACTTAAGAAAGTGACCCAAAAATCCTAACATTCCTCTTGTACAAAAAATTTCCAAACTCCCTAGTAAAATTCTTTCCTGGAACAGGAGGCAGAAGGGCAGGTAGCAGTGGAAAGATTGCATGTAAGAGGTAGTTTCTTCCCTAGTTGCAGAAAAATAACTCCACACTGTGCTAAAGGAAATTGGTCAGCCATCCAGAGGTACTCACCCATCCTTATTTCTTCTCTGTACTATTCTGTATTATCTGAGCAGCACTATGTGAAATAGCTCATGTAAATAAAGTGCAAACACTTAACTAAAGTAGCCTCCAAGTCTAGTGTCACCTGTGATATGTGTCAGTGAGTCTGGCAGTAATTCAGATCATTAACGAAATTTTGCCCCCTACTACAGAATGGCTTTGGGCTCTCAGCTGTCATCAGCCAATGCTGGCTGGCTGCCTGTCAATAATTAAAATTCAATCTAAAAAATAATGGAAAATTACTAGTTCTGGATGCTTTCCTGATAGCTGAGGTCTAGTTGCCTTGTTCCAAGCTGTAGGAGCTTTCAGGCACCTGCTACTCTTGAGTGAGAAAATAGCAAGGTTTGGAAAAAGAGCTGCAGGCAGGGAGAGGAGACACAGCTCCTGTGGACAGTTTTTTTCTTTATACCTAATGGTCTCCAAAGCTTTCCCTGAGGTTCAGTAACTCTGTGACCTATTTCACCAGCTAAGTGGTTCCTCAGGGCCAAGTGCACCCAGCTGTTTCTGTGCCATTGCCCCAATGAGCAGTGTTTGATTAGAGCACTCAAGCAACTGGAGACAACAACCTCAACAGCTACAACTCAAACATAACCTGAGCTATGAACATTACATTGACTAAGGGGATTTATACTGAGCCTCTGGAGAAATAGGAAGGGAGTTTTGCTGACTCCAGGAGAGGGAGGGATTCCCTCTTCTTCCCACCTGGAGAAGAATGTGATTGAGAGTGATTTCCCTGCAGGGAGGAGGGATAGGACACAGGCTGATGATTTGGAGGGGGATCTCAGAAGCAGTGAAGCATGCAGAAGGGGTTGAGTTTAGTCTTCATTAATGTGCAGACTTCCTTGAAGTCAGGACCAGGGAAAGCCCTTGCTCACAGCATCCTTCTATTATGTTAAATGACACCTCTTCCTTTTCATCTGTATTTACACTGCTCTAATGTCAGGCTGTCACAGAGACAAACTGTGCACATTTGGTGCTTAACTTTTCTTCATAAATCCTGCTGTACAGCCCTTATTATTATCTGTGCTTGAATTCTATCCAGTCTATCAGTTTGTCTCAGTTGCAACCTGCCCAGGGAGACCAGTAAATTCAAGGCACACCAGCTCTGACAGAGTGGAGGCAATGTCCCATGGCTCTCTGCCACAACACCCATGCTCTCACTCCCACCCCTTCCTACTCCTCCTCGTGTGCTTGGTCTGTCCACTGAATCTGGGTTTTGTACCAGGTTTTTCTTCTCTTAATTGCACTCATTTCATTTTTCTCTGTCCTATTTTCCAATCTCTCCAATTCGCTGTCTAAAAAGTT
Organism: Todiramphus chloris collaris; assembly: GCA_025345505.1. Classification (NCBI taxonomy): domain Eukaryota; kingdom Metazoa; phylum Chordata; class Aves; order Coraciiformes; family Alcedinidae; genus Todiramphus; species Todiramphus chloris. The sequence continues at coordinate 24,879,491 of JANVCC010000019.1, read as the reverse complement.
TTGTACAGAGACGTAAAATGTCACTGTTCACTAGGATGGGTGCACAACTGTATGTCCCTCCTTCCCTGGGAGGACACTGCACTTACCCACCTCTCTTGTGAATCTCTGGCATCCCAGTTTGGTGTCATCCGACACCATAAATGCATTGGTAAAGACACTGATGTGACTTGTTTGCTGTTCCTACTGTAAGACACCTTGTCTTTCTGTTGCTGCAGTGCCACCGTCCAGCATGGTTTCATTAGGTCTAAGCATTTTAAAATTCTGTATTAAATTCCCAGTACAGACTTACTTAACACAAGATTAAGAAACTAAAAGGAAACTGCTGCAACAAGCATTTTTTTCCACTACAGCCTCTATATGGAAAAAATTGATAAGATGTCAAGTTTTTCCTTTAACCAATTTATCTTCTTTGCACAGTTAATAGTAAGATCATCTTGAATAACTAATCCACAGCCCTAAAGCAGAAGCTATCATTTATCTTAGCATTTGCATTTAAACAAAATTATATTAAGATTCAGCAGGACATGATATGTAATCCAATAACCTAAGGTAATGTAATTCTAGTCCGTGTAGCAATCATTCCCACAAATAATCTGACCATGCATGACCAGAAAAATTTATAGCAAGTTTTATTGTATTTAATATTATGATATGACTGAAGTCAGTAATGAAAAGAATAAATGTTCTTGGCTTTAAAGAACTGATTAGCTGAACCTCAAGCGTTCACTGGTGAAAATTTCATTTGCTTTAGTACATCAGCTTTGTTATATCATCAAGGCTTCTAATTTTTACTGAAACACCAGTGTATCCTTGACAGCTATTTGAGGGAATTCACTACCAAGTTTTATTTATTAGTGAAATATAATCCCTGGTAGGTCAAACAGGACTATCTTTACTCTTACAGAATGTCAAACTGGTACCCCAGTTCCCAGAGAGACATTCAATCCTGTGTAGTCTTGAATTGTATCTAAAACTAACCACTGAACACCTCCAGGCCTGGACACTTTCTGCAGAAAGGGCTTTTAATCAGTGTGACAGGTCTGCCTTGGGAGGACTTTTGTTACTGACCCCCACCTGATGAAAGCACCAGACTCCTTTATATAAATCTAGAGCATGGCTACTGACTTCAGCACCATGATCTCTGTTTGTGAAGGTAAGAGAATAAGCCAACAAAGAAAAGCATATGTATAAGAAAACCATAGAGTGCTGGCAGTAAAGGGGGCATATTGTCTGCTTGCTGTTTTGTTCTGTGTTTTCCCTGTGTGAACTTTATTGGCCGTGCCAAACACAGGCTTGGATGGACTTTTGATCTGACCTTGTATGGTCATTCTCATGTTCTTATGAATTGTTAATTCAGCAATGTTTATAGTAGAAACTATTTTATCCCCCTTCAGACTGATAGCACAGTTTCCCTCATATTATACGGACAAGTTAACAAACCAAAAACGTATAAGTGGTATTTTTATTCTTTTTTCTTTTTCAGAAATCTCTTCTGTACATAAGGCAGCCATTTACACATGAAGTGATGGAGTTGTGCGGTAAGATCTCCAGGAACCTTCACCTAGTATAGGGCAGCAATAAGTGTGCAAAACATGGGTAATCTTGGGAGGTTTTCAAATGCTTTTCATCAGAAGAATGCCATTGGCTGAGTGGGTTTTGGATCAGGTTGCAAGTATATGTGAAAGGTTTCAATCTTCTGCATTAGTCACCAAGAGGGAAAGACATCAAACTCTACTTCCCTGGAAACACAAATCCTGCACACACAACCTCTAACCGTGTGCTGGATTTGTTTTGCAAGAATGAGGAAAATTAACGCATCAGTAATATGCCAGGGGCTGAAAACAACTGGTCCTGGCTGCCCCAAGGGGACCCCAAAAGAAGTCTGTTCTCATATTCCCATGCCTGAGCTGCGCATGGTTGAGGGACAAACTGAGGAAGACAAAAATCACCAACCCCATCCTCCTTTGAAAGTCCATCCAAGAAAGTTTCTCTCTAACTATGAATGTTTGGAAAAGTTATGCCCGATTTATATGACAGTCTTATAGTGGGACTTGTCAAGTAGCCCCAATTACAGGAATGATACCTGTGAATACTGCAAGAGCTGCTACCTGCACAGAACAGAGGATAGCTGCATGACATGCCTACCAGCTGAAAAAACCAGGTACACGCTGCCTACACCAGCTCAAAAGGCCAGACTGGCTCAGCTGTAATGTCAACCTGTCAACATAATGTAGCCTTTCTCCTTCTGTCTATTTTCACAATGGATTGTCTCAATGTGGTGGGCTCTGTGACAGCGCAGGACAATACATTTCACAAGGTAAACATTCATCAGATTCATTCAGCCTTCAGGTCCACGTTTTCTACCGCTGAGTTTCTCACTGTCCTTTGTTGTTGAATTATGGAAAGGGACCCACAATCGTTTCATGAGTGGGGCAGGCTATTGCTGGTCTCATTCTGTTGGCTGGAGAAGCCCCAGAGGTGTCTTAAGGTTACCCAGGGGAACAGTGGCACTCAGATCTCTGCTGACATTAGAGGACCATCACAAATGTTGCTCCTAAACCTTAACCTCTTCAAATAACAAACTGCTTTCTTTCCACTTTATAGGCTATTTCTTCCAGCCTCAGATTTTTTACCTCAGGGCAATAGTTCCTCATAAAACTTCCTGTTGAAATTGCTTTTGTTCCTGTACTTTGCATTTTATTCCTTGTCTATCAAGCCCTCTTTTTCCTACTTGACTGGACTGACTTGTGCTTTATGTCTGTAACTGCCTTGCAATTAATCTGCACTGCAATAATTTTCCATCCCTGTTGTTTTGTTCTTTTTACTGGTTACACCTTTCAATCTCCCCATTTGATCTGTTATTATTTGCCTGTAAAAATGCCTGTCCAATTGTTGGTGTGACGATATAACAGCGCTAATTTTCCAGGGAGCTGAGAACACAACTCCCTGTTCAGCTCCTGGGAACTGCCACGATTTAGTGAGTCTTAAAAGAATTCAAGAGTGCACCATGATGAGCAGAGCAGAAATGCTGGAGAAGACGATGACCACCCGGGCTCCAGGACAGCACAGCCCTACCTCTGAGTACATTAGTTTTGCTAAGAGTCAGAGATTATCAGCTTGGGTTTATCGTTGTGTTAATGGCAATTAATTATCTTAGGGTCTGACCTAGTATCTCTGCAGGACTCAATAGCCCACGTGATACGTGTCTGCATCAGATCACATTAACCTATTGATTTTTGCACTGAAACCAGCTACAAGATGTGAACATGAATAAAGGTGGGATAGGTCAAGCAATGGTTCTTCTAGAACAGCTTTGCACTAGGAAGAGTTGCAAGGGGGTTAAGGAGACGTGGCCGTTTTTGACAGCTCAGGCAAAGATGAAGTATAGGAACTGAGTCCCGTCCTAGATACCTGTGTTCCTGGCCCGCTGATTGACACTTAGTGTAAGTGAAGGGAGTTGCTGTCACACAAACCTGCTCTGTAGAGGTGCCCTAAATGTGGCATCCCACACACAGGCCTGGGGAGGTCAGGCTGCCTGGGAACACTGCTTTGGTGATAATCTTGATAGATGCTTCATGTGGCAGAACATCCACCAGCAGCTCGGCTACTGAAACTAGGTAACTGGTAAGCAAGTTTTCAGCCAATACAAAACTGGGAGGAGTGGTTGATGCACCACAGGGCTGTGGTGCCATCCAGAGGGACCTTGGTAGACTGGAGAAATGGCCCAACAGGAACCTGATGCAGCTCATCAAAGGCATGTACCAAGTCCTGCACCTGGGAAGCAACATCCCCGTGCACCAGTATATGCTGGGGACTGACTGGAAAGCAGCTAAGCAGAAAAGGCCCTAGGGGTCCTCACAGCTAAGAAGATAAATGGTATCATGGTCTGCATTAGGAGAGGCATTGCCAGCAGGGGTTGACACAGTGCTGGACATGGAATCATAGAAGCACACTGGTATGAAAAGTTGCTTGAGTAGGGTAGAAACAGCCTGGCTCACTCGACAGCCACACAGGTAGCCTTCCTCCACTACAACCTCTCTACACACCCTCCTGCAGCAACGCCTGCCCCACCACCAGCCCCCTCTCAAAGCCCAGTGCTGCACGAGTCAGGTACTGTCTGTAACAGGCATTTGCAAGGCTTCCCAGGACTAGCAAGAAACAGGGTATTTTTTGCAAAGAACATGTATTTGCGATTCCTGTCACTGTGAACAAGCCAAAGGTCAGTTCTCACCTCTGCCTGTCTCCCCAGCATAACACAGCCTCTCTCCCCAAGGTATGACCCAGATAGCTTTCTCCACTTAAGAATGCAGTAGCTGAACCACAGCTGCCCTTTAGTCATGCATTTCTTAGGTTCATAGATTTGTAATGCCAGAAGAGGACATTATGATCAGTCAGTATGACAGCACCATAACACAGGGCATAACATTTCACCTGGTAATTCCTGCATAACTTCTGCTGGAATTGAGTAAAGCTTGCCAAGAGAAATCCAGCAGTGATAGTGTGTGGATCGTCTGGCTCATCGTTCATAAACAAGCTTTGGTAATGTCCAGTGTGTGCAGGTGACTGCCAGGGAGCTGTAAAAGCAACCCAGCTTTGGATCACCTTAAGGCAGAGAAGACCCATAGGGATCTGTGTAGATAGCTCAGCCCCAAGATGTCCATAAACCACAGCCCAAACAGGGCAGTGTTGCACCATGCAAAGAACCAAAACCTAAGCTGAGCTTTCAAATCCCTGAACAAGTAATATGCCTTGAGTCTCAATCCAAACCACTATTCAGTTGTCTGAGAAAGTAAGATAAAGAGAATCTGGAGGGTTTCAGTGTTGGTTTCAGCCAACAACCTTCTGTATCCAGATGGGATAATCCAATCAGGCATAATCTTGCCCCAGTCACGTAAATCAGTGGATAAAATCCCTAAGGTTCAGGTTAGAAATTGGAAGTTGCCTCTCCAATGCTACATCTCACCTGTATGGAGACTGTTCTCCCTTAGTCAGGACACTGGCCAAGGTCACTTTTCTAGGATTGAGATCCGTTACCTGGAGGGGTAAGCAAATATTTATCATGCTGTTAAGTTGGCAAACGTGGGTGATTAACTAACACAGGTATAATATTCAGCCTGCTTTCTATGTTGTTATAATGTATTCTTGCTGTTAAGTTGTAATAGCGCATTCTTCCATTGTATCCATGAAAACCTGCACTAGTGGCATATTAGACCTGAGTGAAATTCACATAAGATGTTTGAGTCTTGCAGTTAAACCTGTGAATGAAGTTCAAATAAATCATTTCCTTGAACCTTGTATTCTAGTCTCTTTTCACCTCAGATGGAGAATCCACAGACTCATTAGATGTAGTATTACCAGGGCTGTTACCCCATAAAAAGTGACTTCATGTTGTTATCCTGAATATGCCCAGCTTAAAGTTCCAGGTGTGTGATCTCACTATGTCTTCTATGTCTTTACTTGGTCATTTCAACAGTCCTCTGCCTTCAGTAACATTTTCCCTATGTAGGTGCCTACAGTCTGTGAATAAGATGCATCTTTATTTCTGAGTAACCTTCCTCTTGTAAGTAAGCTTTGTTTTCCTAAACCCAGATAATTGCCCAAAAATATTTGTAGCTATTCTAGCAGTAATTACTGCATTGTGCCTTTATTTCTGACCAATGGGCGTACTATTGCGGCAAGCAGCAATGATATCACTTTCTTTCCTCCATTCCACTTTCCCCTGGTTATACACCCGAGGCTCCCATTAGCTCCCTTAGCCACACGATTGTATTGGACAACCTTATTGACCATGACCTCCCATCCCCTCCCCAACACAATGCCTGCCAGGAGGCAGCCTCGCATCCTGTAAGCACTATGCACATCTCCGCTTCCCAGAAGCATATGCAGTTAAAGCAGTTGTTATTTAAAGCAGTCCAGCTTACAAAACAACATATAACTGCCTTTCCCTCACCATTATTCACCATTGCTAGCTATTGCTCCAAACTGCATACCTTGCTGGCAATGAGATGATTTTTTTCTTTAGAGCACTAATAAACGCATTGCACTGAGATACACCCGATGTGTAACTACTCACTGAGATCTCCTGGTAAGTCACCTTTTTAAGACATTTTGCATGGTTCAATATGCTATTTATCACGAGTCTTAATAAATGATTTAATGGCCATTTAATACCACTGGGTGCAATTTCTGCAATACTCTCCCCAAAGTCATCGATCCCTATTCACATCAACCCCCAGGGCAGATACACCAAGGATTACTTTGGCCTATGGGCATTTCAAGAGATACATATCCCTCTCTTTTGGGAGGCCTCAGCTACGCTGTGAACATCAATACAATTTTAATGTAAAGCCAAAGACAGCAACAGCTCACAGTTATGTGTGCGTGCCCATACACACCTCTGCACACTTCTATAAGCACGCAAGATGTATGCATTTGCCAGATGTATGCAATCTTCACCCGTGTCTCTCTGCAGATGTATTACACCAACATATCACGAACGGAGCGGCACTTTCATTAGGTCTTGCAGTGACAGAGGACCAAAACCCATCACTTGGACTGTGAACAGCTCATAGTCCTTCAGCAGCTGCGTACATGATATCCTGCATTACTAGAGGATTGGTCAGTACTGGGACGGGTGTATCTGAGGAGCCTTTAGCAATCTGCAGTCAGATCTCCATCCCTGCCTGCTCTGATTGCACTGACAGTTTGCCAATATTTGTTGTAACACCCTGTATTTTCAGGGTGCATCAGGGTCACGATCCATACTAAGGATACATTCATATGCAGTTTCTAAAAGGTCACTCACGTTATAGATGTGGCTGTTCAGTGTTATGACTTCCAACAACCCCTATCTGGCTTTCGCGACTTCCTTCTCAAGTTTGAAAGCCAAAATCAGCCCTTGGCAAGATACAGCTCCATTGATTGCAATGTGGTGTTATCACCCCAGATCTCCACCTGAGACTCGGCTTTATGTTCTGTGGTAACATCCTTCTTGGCAGGGTCAGGTGAAGATTTCAAAAGCCCATGGATGGCTCGTCAGCATGTGGCCCCATGAGTTGCAAATTGAAACTTTGTTGACTTTAACCGGCGTTCTCCTCCTAAATAATTTTGATGCTTTGGAAAATCTGCTCTTTCCAGCTGCCTTTTGTTTAACAGCAGGATCCTCTGCTCCTGCAGAGGTTCTGTTTTGGTTGCTGCTTTTACAGTGCTAGTGAAAGGAGGGGAAGCGGGGTAATAAATGGCTGATGTGTTTATTTTGATGACTCCACTCAATGCATCTGGATAGAAAGATACAGAGAATTATTGTCTGATTATGTATTCTTTGGCATTAATCTCAGTTGCTGAAATGAAATGTTGGGTTATTATGAAGTGTGAATGAGCTTCTAATGTGATAGGGAAGGTTAAGATTTGAGCAGTGGCTTGGTTTTCTCGTCGTTCATCTTCAGCATGCCAGATGGTGTGTCGCTGGGCTTTTATTGGTTCTTTATCAATTTTATTAGCCATATGATTTGATTGATCTTATTTTGCCTGAGAAAAAAATCAATTCAAAAAATATAACTTACAAGAGCAGCTCCCTACCTTAAAGAAATAGAAGCACCTAACAATCATAAAAAAAGTGTTAAAGATCAGAGTGCTTAGAGGAGCTCCAAAACACATGCATACATGACCAGGCATGTTGTTAGATGATGAAGCCACTGGTTGAGGGAGGAAGAAGGATGTCCTTCAATGGATTGGAGGAGACTGAAAGCTCCTGAAGATGCAGCTGAGAACAGGCAACAACACAGAAAAAGCAGCTCAGCTCTTACACCACTGTGCACGCTCCATCGCTCCATTGTGGGAGACAGTCTGCCATGCACAAAGCCTATGGACTTTGGAAGCATCAGAAAAGAAGAAAGAAGCATGTTCAGGCTTGAGTTCCCCTCAACAACATTTCTAGAAGGGCTCTCTTTCAGAGGAGAAAATATGAGGTGTATGGAGAAGCCAATTTTCAAGGTCTCTGCCATCCCCATGGTTGCAGCCTGCAGCTAGGACAGTAGCTTTGACATCCAGCACCATCGTCTCTGGGCACTACACCAGTGTTTGCATGGAGATGTGTATGTGTGAGCTCCCATCATATCTCATAGACAGACAGCCCATACAGTTAATGAAGTCTAGAAAGTATTCCTCTTACCCTCCTTTTATGCAGAAACTCTCTGCATTCTGCTGATTCCATCAACTGCATCTTCACAGATGAAAATGGGAGTTCAAGCACCTGCCTCAGACACAGACACAATTTTAGAGTTTATCTCTCCCTAAATTTAGGACAAACTGAAATCCACCAGCAGTTTCTGAAATCAGCACTAGAATACATCTCTTTCTCCAAAGATAAATCCCTTTTCCATTCTGTACTGCAGTATAGCCAAGGGCAATTTTTATAATATAGGCATTCTAAAGTAGGGGTTATAAACACCACTCAGATTGATGGCCAGGGCTTTTCTTCAGTAGAAAATGGGCACAAACAGGTACTGACACCACGGTGCTGCAACATCAGTATCAACCCTAAAGCCAATATGAGGATGTATAAACTGCTACATAAACCTCACTCAGTGCCAGGTGCTCAGCTACGTGGGGTTTTGCCTCATGCTCTGTCAGAGTAGTGCCACTAAGCTGGAGGTTTAGGGATGGAGGAACCTCCTCCACATCCTAAGAAGCAGAGGTTCTTGATGGCACTTGTGAGAACACGTATCCTATTCACAGCCACATGTTCCTCCAGCACCCAGGGCTTTTTGAAACACCGCTTCCTGATAAGAAAGAATGTTTCATAGTCAAGGTTAAAGCAGGAAATCAAAACCAAGCACTGCCCCCGCTCCCCACAGTCCAAATGGAACAAGGAGAGACACAAATAAAACCCCCAGTCAAGAAGAGGGAGGAAATGCCGATGAACAGAGAGTGTGAGTGAACATTATGAATCCCATTACACTTTTATCTCGCAGAGCAGATTGCTGCAGGCAGGAATTTCTGACATACAGTCTAACTTGCTGTAAAGTCTTAACATATATAGAATTGCAGTAATCATAATGCCAAGGAATGAGACAATGACAAATGAAAAAGCTTTCAGAAGTTAATGTTCACAACACACTGCCAGCAAAACACACAATCTATTTAATTACTAAAATGCCATGAGATACTGTTCAATTCTCCATTCAGAGGGACTGTGAGTAAATATGCAAGTGTTATAATGCAAAGAGATGGCTACATTAAGGACTGAAATATATGTGGCTGGTGAGATGCAGACACTGCACATTACAATGAACACATTGCATCATAAATTGAACACACTTGACACCATAATGGGCAATGAAAACTATGTCACCTATGAAAACAGCTGCAGATCCTTTAGAACCAGCAGCATTAACTTCTGCAGACTCACATCCACTTTCCCAGTCTCTGGTCTATCTATTGAAGCAGCCCAAGGCCACCAGAACAGCCAGCGGTCTAAGAACAACAGGTCCTTGTTGGGACGGAAGGAATCAATCACTCATTCATCCACGCCATGGAGTCAATTCTCTAGACACTTCCTTGGCTCTTTGCTTTGCTCCATGCCTCAGTTTAGATAGCAAAATCCACACTAAAGCAGATACAATCTCACCAGCCTCAGCCTTTCCTAAATGCTCTTCCACCTTCCTCATGCTTGGGGACTAACATGTGCCTTGGATTGTTCCCACTGGAGGTGTAGCACTGGTTGCAATCTCCGCCAGATACCACCTGCAGCAGTTCCCTAACACTCCAAGCCAGAAATGGTGAGATATTCTAAGCTGCTCCTTCATTGGCCACAGACTCTTCCTAGCATCCTCCAAAGCCATCTTCATTGCTAAAAATATTCTTAAAATGGGATTCACACATCACAAGAAGCCCTGGAAAGTAGCCTCAGCCATCATGAGCTTCTCCAACCTACATAGATGCCAAGGGGTAACTTTTATTCTGAGCAAGCTCTCCTGTGCCAGCATGAAAATCACAACTACCTTTGTTGTGATGGGCCAAATTGAGCGTGGAGGGTTCAGCACAGCATCTCTGAGTTTCCCTGGAAATGGATGTGTTAGCATGAGTGATGAAAAGGTCACGATGGCAGACTTCAGTGCAGCAGCCACTGTCAGTTAAGGTTGCTGTGCATATTTTAGACCTTTCTGTTGCTTTTTTTCACATATGACATGGAGTACTTAATATTCATGGGACCCCATGCAGTCCTCAGGATGTCTACGCAGCCAACCATATATCCTGCTCTATAAGCAGTAACTTTGATTTAACATTACTACTGTCTCTTCCTAAATCAGTTTTGATGTCTTCAATTCCATACCATCATACATCCGTTTCAGCAAGTTATGCTTTGATTCACAGTGAGCAATCTGGTTCATCAAATAATCTATTCCCTCACCTCATTAATTATTTTTAATGGGTGATTTATGTTTTTATGATTAAAGCAGATTAAAAGCAGAGCACAGCATATTTCAGTGTGCGGTACATGCCTAGTACTTTTAGAATGCGGATTTGAGTTGGTACTTTCTCAATTCCAGGACTGACACATCACAAAATGTCACTTCATTAGGAGACAAACAGAAATAATCCAACCAGAAAAAAAAAATATTGATAAAGTGGAGCAGAGAAATATCAGGGTCACTTATCATTTTGTATGTGGGGAACAGGCAATGAAATCTTTATCGTAAAACTCCCTCTGACAGGAATGCACTTAATCTTGTCAGAGATAACACAGACACTGTAATATATGGCTTGATATTTATAATAGCTACAGTAGATAGCCCTAGCCAAAGCTGCTGCCTTAGCAGAACACAAGCCTTAAACTACTTTATGTCAAATGACTTTGAAGATTTCATTTCTCTCTATTTTGTTTTGTTTTATTTTCTTTTAGGCCAGGAAAATCCAGTACCCAAGCCTTTCTTATGTGCAGATTGCAAATTGCTCAGCCGGAGCACAAATGGTGCAATGTGCTCTAGAGCACTCAGGGTTTGTTAGGACTCTTGCAGCTGCAGAAGCTGCATCCACATGACACAACGGCCTACATGGCCTGCTAGTTTGTGTAGTATTTTATGCATTGCTACAGTAGTAAAGTGAACTTATTTTTCAGTCCATGAACTGAAGGGAATCTAAACCAACCTCCTCTGACAGGTATTTGTCTATACCTGCTGACAAATACCTCAAATGCTGGCAGCTCTGCATCCTCCTCAGCAAAACTAGTCAGTATTTCATAACCAAGTTTCTTGTGATGTCAATCTTAAATCCTCCCTGTTGCAATCAAAATCCATCATTTCCCATATTATCCCCCCCGGGGATTCGGAAAACAAGTTATTCTTGGTGGAAGTCCTCTGTGTATATGAAGACTAGCACTGCTCCTCTTCAGACTTTTCATATTCAGCCTGAGCAATTCTGCTGTTCTCAATCTTTCCAGGTTCTATTTTCTATTAATTTACAGTAGGATTCAGCTCCTGATGACTGAACCTCTATATAAGTGATTGTCTATAGCTATATACATGGAAACTAGGTGTTTATGATCCCAGTGTAGTTGGGATGTAGCCAACCAACAGAATGTAGTTGGGATGTAGTCAATCATCAATCATGTAGTCAATGTAGTTGGGATGTAGTCAATCAACAGAAGTTAGAGAATTGTTCTATTCAGTGCAAAGCAGACATCTCCACTGACTATTTTCCCTACGTCATCATCAGCTATGAGAGTTTTGCTTGTAGGTACTTATACTGTAGCCACAAAATCTTTGGTATCTAAACTAAGTATCAAATGATTCCAATATAATTTTGTTTTCCACTGAATCAGCTGTGATGAATGTTATAGAATGGTTTGGGTTGGAAGGGACCTTAAAGATCATCTAATTCCCGCCCTCCTGGCAGGGACACATTCTACTGGACCAGGTTGCTCAAAGCCCCATCCAACCGAGCCTTGAGCTCTTCTAGGAGGGGGCAGCAACAACCTTTCTGGGAAACCTGTTCCAGTATCTCACTACCCTCTCCAGAAAGAATTTCTCCCTAATATATAATTTAAATCTACTGTCTTTCAGTTTGAAACCATTACCCCCTGTCCTATCACTGCACTCCCTGATGAAACCTTCCCCATTTTTCCTGTAGGCCCCCTCTCTTCTCCCAGGTAACAAGTGATAGGACAAGAGAAAATCACAGAACCGTAGAGGTTCAAAGGGACCTCTGGAGACCATTTAATCCAATGCCCCTGCTAAATCATGTTCACCGAGAGCAGGTTGCCCAGCTTTGCATTCAGGTGGGTTTTTAATATCTCCAGAGAGGGATCCTCCACAACCCCCTGAGGGCAGCCTCTTCCAGGGCTCTGGAACAGTCTCAAGCAGCACCAGAAGAGGTTTAGATTGGACATTAGGAAAAATTTATTCACTGAAAGGGTTGTCAGGCATTGGAACAGGCTCTCCAGGGAAGTGGTGGAGTCACCACCCTGGAGATATTTAAAAGACTTGTAGATGTGGCCCTTAGGGACATGGTTTAGTGGTGGACTGGGTACTGCTGGGTTAAAGCTTGGACTCAGTGAACTTAAAGGTCTCTTCCAGGCAAAATGATTCTATTATTCTCAGTGTGCAACTGCATCATGCAATGCTGGGCAGAGCCTGAAGCTGAGAAAAAAATTTCCAGACAATTCCATTCTTAACAACAGAAATCTCAGTCTATGGGACTAAAATTTTGCATGAGTTTATTTGAATCATTTTGAGGAGGAAAAATGGGGTAGTTTTCAAGAGCCTTGAAGATTTTATTCTGTTATTTTAAAATTGTTTTCTATTCTGTGTGTTTAAACTACACATATTTTTCACCCTGAATATATTTATTTTGAAATAGAAACATGGAAGTTATGTTTTGTCCTGCCCAGAACAAACTGTTCACCGAGAAAGAAGGCTCATGGCAACGGTGCCATTACACAGCCAGTTCTTCCTGACCCTCTGTGAAATCAGATACTTGACCTAACCCTCTGCCTATGAAAGTCTTCCCAGCATCACTGGCTTCCTGCACAGACAGACCTGACTGGGACATTACGTGTGGCAGCTGGAGCTGAAAGAGCCATTGATTTCATCTGCCTTGAAAAGTACCCCATGCTCCACTTGGTTTTAGTGCTGCTTTTGTGCCGGAGTCTTTTAGACTTGATACCCATTATCTCTACACACAAAAATGTATCCTGCAGCCTTGAATCACAAATGCCTAGAGTCCACTTTTAAGACATTACATTTTTGGACCAAGTTATGGGCTTGCTGTAAAAGATGTACACATATGAATCTATCACGCGCATCTGAGACATCTCACTACTGCTCTAGTGGAACAAACTGGATTTTGAGGTATGGGGCAGTCAGGCAGTTTGTTTTGCCTCTGGCATATTGGATTTCATGGAAATACTGATATTCAGAACTAAAACAGCAGAAGTCTCGACCAGAAAGGAAGAAGGTGGCAATTTGCACTCTTGACACTTGTGCAAACATCTAAAAGCCCGCAAGCACTGTAATCCAAGGCACACAGCAAAGGCAGGAAAATGGAAAGGTTTTGGGGCTCAGTGGCTTGGCTCTGGAAATCCTGCGTGTCTCAACGTACGCTGTTGGCTCACACTGCACCTCAGTTCTTCCACCTGTAAACTGGGGACACCAGTTCACTGGGCTCATATGGTGTTGTAGGGATTGTGTCATTAACAGTTGCAAGATGATCTCAACAGAGGAAAAATGCTAGTTCAAGGTTCAGAACACACTGGTACTTTTTTTTACCAGATCCAAATTTGAGAGGAAGAAGAGGCAGTTATAAGAGAACACCTACAGAAGTCTTCACAAACTTCTAAATAAAATAGACACAGACACCTTCCTGTGTGAAGCCACAGCTCTAGCAGGAAATAATTGGGGTCAAACTGTTGAAGTCAACTGAAAGTCATCACACAGACAGCAAAGATCTTTGGATCAGGCTGTCGAGGAGTTAAGCATGTGAGCACACGAGCATGATGTGCTTCTCCCTGGAAAACACCACTCACATGCAGCTCTACCAACCTCAGATATTAAAAAGGAGATTTTTTTTTTAAAAAGAGATATTGAGTTCTTTGCCTTTCCACAGTAGTAGGAATTCAATGCAAGGGAAGACAAAAGGTTCCCCTACTTGAGGGACCAAGCTTTTTCTGCAAATCAGGCAGGCAATCAAACTCATCGAAACCCAGCATCTTATGCAGAAAACCTCTTCCAAATATTTAAACGTCATTTTAAAATGAGTTTGGAAAAACAACAGTCATGACAGGGTGGTGATATGAAAAGTACTGTTCAATGAGAAGAAAAAGCAGGGCTGAAAGAGCAGATATCTTAGACAAAGAGCTCCCTCTAGCTAATCCAGCAGCACTCAGTAGCACAAAACCATTTCTTGCACCACAGAGCAACGCTGCAAGTAACACAAGCTGTGCCTGAGAGGAAATGTTGCAGTATAGTGCACATGCAGTATAAAAGTCTATTTCTCATCACCCCACAGCTTACAGAACAACAACAAATATGAACAAGTAAGCCATTAAGTTCGGCTTCTGGAGGTGTCGCTTCCAAGGTTATTTCTTGGCCACTTCTTGTGATGCTCTTGGCATCTTACCAAAAACCCCCAGAACTCTCAATATTGTGATGTCAATCTGTGTAATGCAGGTGATGTTCCCTCTCCAGGTTCACCAGGAGATGGCCAAGCAGAAATTGTGCAGTTGCCTCTGAAGCACACCCATTTTGGGGAGGTGAGGCAGGACATCTTCAAATACATCTGGCAGCACTAGCCAAAGGATCGTTTCCATTGTCAGAAAGCAGATGGGAAATTCGGCATTCCCCCAGTAACCAATACAGTGGAAATGGATTCATTGTGATACACAGCCACTTACTGGCCATGAGAAAGCATCAAGTACTCCTCCAGCGAATTAGACTTCTGGTAACCTAAGGAGGGCAGTGCCTACGCTCCCTGCTGCCCTGCTAATTAACATCATTTTGCATTCCCAAAAAGACTGATTCCACCCGTTCAAAATCAAATTCTGATAAATTCAGGGTTGATTCCTGGTCTATGAGCCAACCACTGACCTGCCTGCTGCCTTGTCCCCAGCAGAGACGGGGCACAGGTCTCAAAGCAGCTTGAATGCCCTGACAACGCACTCTGAGCCCGCACAGACTCAGCATGGGTTGGAGTTACTGTCTCTGCTTCTTAAACACTCATGTACCCAGCAGCAGCAGCCCTGTGCCATGTGTTAGGCAGCAGCAACCATCCCACCCTACCCCACTTTACTCTCCCCATCCTCAAGTACAAAGTAGGCACCAAAGAGCAGTTCCGATGGCTGCTGGAGTGGCAGGAGAGGAGATGAAAATGGTTAATTTTCCAGAGGGCAAAGAGGGTTACATCTCTTGAGTGAAAGAGATCATGAGGATACAGTCACACTCCCCAAATCTAGCACTTGCAATGGCCGGACAATGCTGCTGCAAATAAGGAGAACTCATGTTGTGGTTTTATCCTTCACCAAGGACCTCAGCACAATTTAGGAGGGAAATAAAAGTGCAGCTGCCCCATATTGTTTTACTGAGCAACAGAAAAACTGGTTTCACAGTCAGCTGTATCTGTCTAGGGGGCTATGTCTGAACAGAGAGATGGGTCTGGATCTCTAGCAGAGCTGGATAGAGATGTGAGAAAGACTGGGGAGAGTCTTACATTGGGAGAATACAGCCTCTTCCTTCTTCTGCACCATGAAGCACTGGCAGCACCATGCGAGACCATGATGGGTAAGGGGGTGGTTAAGAGTCTGTAACACCATAAACTGACACTTGGACAGTGCCAGGTACTTCAGTCTCTGCCAATTTTCACCCTTCGTTGAGTTTCCCAAATACAGACACTGTTTCTCAGAAGTCATCATGGTTGTTCTTCTTGATTTATGAGCCATGAAGGACGAACTGATAAAGAAAGTAAATAGAAGTAGTGCTTAGAGTAAAACAGTAATCTTGAGACAGATGGGTGTCTGCCTCCTCCCAAACCACCCCAGACTCAATACAGTATTTCTCTTTGTCAGGGCAACATCAAACCAAGTAATTAGAATCACCATAAAACTTTTGCTTATAGCTTTTTATAACTTTCCCTGAGAAATCAGTCCTACCTAAAGAAAAGAAAGCCAGGAAGGAAAAACTTAAGTCTATTAATCATCACAAGCTGTATCAAGACACTTATTTTTAGTTAAAGCTCATCCAACTGTATGAATTAGCAGAATGCTCAGACTCAAGCTTGCACGTTTCCTTGCCTCAAAACAAAACCCTAGTTAAATACATACACTTAGTCACAGAGAGCTTTACATACAGAATAGAGGTTGGACTTCAGAAATGAACTGCAAAGAAGTTTCCTTCATCTAAACTTAATTAATGTGCATCCTTATCAGGTTTTAGAAAATTGCCCAAAAGTCACAAGCACTGTACAAACAGTTTCTAGACATATAAAGGTCTAGGATTTCCTTTCTGGTAGAAAAAAAAGATAAAAATTTGTGTTCCTATATAGTCTCTAACAGTCTAATAAACTGCAACTATCTGATTTTCTATTAAAGGCCAAAAGGCAAGAATTCAAATAGAAATGCCTTCTATCACTATTCTGTACATAAAGCAATGTATAGATGCAATAAGAAAGTTAATTGGTTTCATGTTGCTTGGAGTGCACATGGAAGAAAATTAAAAGAACCCAATTGCCATCTCTAATTAGAATTTCTGAGGAACAACATTGTAGAGATAGATTGTCAGCTTCCTCAGCTTTCCTACTCATGCCTGTCAAATTTATGCACCCCCTTTCCAATTAGTACCTTAATTCCCTTTCCATAATTACCAAACCAGAGCTGGCTGCCACTTTATTTTAATTCTGAGAGTCACAGGGATGCTAACACCTATCTACCAATGAGAAGCTGGCCTATGGGGTCAATCATTGTGCTGCAGTGATGTCCAAACACTGCTACGTGGTGTGTTTCTGTTGGGAAATTAAACCTCTTGCCATCATCACCTAGGAGGCCAAGGTACTTCGGGTTAGAGGAAAAAAGAAGTACGTGAAAACAAAACGTTTTGCTAACCATATGGCTGTTGTAAAACATTCAAATCCACATAAAGGTTTCCATAAATAACGTCTTCATTACTCATAGGGTCCTTTGGCAGCTTGGGCTGGGATTGCTTACCAAACACAGTCTCCTTTTACTGCACTTAATCCAAACAAGAGGCTGTCAGGAGGGACAGCTGAAGGATGGGGTAGGATTATGTGAAATCTCACCCCTCCCAGGCTGTAGCTGACATAGGCTTTCCTGCTTGTCTTCAGGCAGATCAAAAAGTAGTTTCTTCATTATTAAATTACCATCCAGCATCATTGCCAACCATATCCTGGGCTGCATGGCCAACTGGCTGAGCGGAGTCATTCTGCCCCTTTACTCCACTCTTGTAAGACCCCACCTGCAGAGCTGCATCCAGCTCTGGGGTCCTTAGCAAAGGAGGGACATGGATGTGTTGGAGCAGGTCCAGAGGTGGGCCACAAAAATGATGAGAGGGATGGAACACCTCTGCTGTAAGGAAAGGCTGAAAGAGTTGGGATTGTTCAGCCTGGAGAAACCTTATTGTGGCCTTTCAGTACTTGAAGGGGGCTTATAAGAAAGATAGGCAGAGACTTTTAAGCAGAGCCTGTTGTGACAGAACAAGGGGTAATGGTTTTAAACTGAAAATTTTATCTCCAATAGGACAGGCAAGCAGCAGACAGTGCTAGGTGGAATCACTACGGAAAGTTGGGGATCCTGCTAAGACTGATGAGAGACATTTTAACTGCATTAAGGGCACATAAAAATGCCAAATCTGTCCATCAGGTTCCCAATTACCAACATTGCCCGAAAGCTCTTTGCCAATTCCCACTCTTCTGAAATGGAGAAAGTAAATCAAGTCCAGGCTCCTGGGTTGCCTACACACTTCCATCAAGTGCTCCAGTTAAATTTCAGCAAAGGACGTGGAGGCAAATGACAGAGGTTTTTTTTACCATCTTCAAAATCCTTTAAAAAGCACCCCTATTAATACCTGGCCATTTCACTTTTCTGAAAAGTGTAACTAAACTATGCTTTCAAAAGATAAAGGGATTCATAATTCAGCTCAGGGAAAGCTAAAGCAGAATTAAGTAGTATATAGCATTTAATAGAAATGACCTTGAAGAAACCGGTTGCTAATACACCAGAGGTACTTTACTGACAGGAAAATCAGAGTAATGGAATTTGCTGCTCAATAGCAATGACTTTGCACCTTGTAGGCTAACCACAGTGGCCCAATTAAGTTTTGCTTATACAAATATTAGCTGAAGAGTGAAAGGTTTGCATCAGTTACAACTTGGTGCAATGAACTGGCCATACGCTTGGATTGTTTTTAATTATCAAGCATAATGTCAAGATCTTAACAGTACAAGAAGAATCTAAAACCAACTAGAAAACAGGAGCTGACAGGCTAATGGACACTGTCACTGGCAGTGGATGGCTGTTGGGAAATTTTTCATACAAACTTTTTTTCATCAAAATTAAGAAACCCCAATGTTTTCAAATTCTTCTTTGAGTTAAGCACATCATCACCAAAGAGGCAAAACAGCTTTTTAGAAGCATTTGGACTTTTAGCAGCTTCCCTAGAGAAAATTACAGAGCAATAAAAATACTTTCCTTAGTGATCACATGGGATAAATCACTGTCTTCTTCCATGTTATGAATCTGAACAACAGCTCGGGTTTTGGACTATGAGAAGTATTACAGTAATCCTCAGGACAAAATGTAACACTACAATAAACCCAGCAATCTCCCCAGTTCAAGAGAGACAGGGAACTACTGGAGATCTCAGTAGAAGGCAACAAAGGTGACTGGGGGACTGGATCTTCTCTCTTACAAGGAAAGGTTGAGAGAGCTGGGACTATTTAGCCTGGGGAAGACTGAGAGGAGACCTTATCAATGTCTCTAAATATCTAAAGGGTGGGTGCAAGGGGGATGGAGCTGGAATCTTTTCCATAAAGCCCAGTGACGGGACAAGGGGCAACAGGCACAAACTGGAACACAGGAAGCTTTATCTAAATATGAGGAAAAAGTTCTTTACTGTGAGAGTGACAGAACCCTGGAACAAGCTGCCCAGGGAGGTTGTGGAGTCTCCTTCTCTGGAGACTTTCATACCCTGCCTGGATGTGATCCTGTGTAATGTGCTCTGGGCAATCCTGCTGTAGCAGGGGGCTTGGACTAGATGATTTCTGGAGAGCCCTTCCACCTCCGACGATTCCGTGGAAAGAAGATGGATACAGGAGCACTCAGGAGGTACCCATTCCTGTGGAATAAAGGTGTGCAGAGAAAACAGCATCAGGGCCCACAGGCTTTATACTAAATGTTGGCAGAACTCTCTTCCTTGCCCCTCTGTGTCCCACAACTCCTTTGTGTTTAAGTGTCAACACAATCCAGAGTAATGCAGCCATTAGAGTGAATTAACACTACTTTTGACTCACTCAGGAAGCTCTTACAGCTATGCCTAAAGTATTATAACAGCTTGACTAACAGAATTACCCTGTTCTCCCAACAAGAGGATAAACTGAAAACACCTTCCCCAGTACCAGTGAGCGACAGGAGATCCTGTCTGCAGCCGCTGCTGTTTCTCTTATATTTTTAGCCTGGAAAAAACAACAGTTGCTTGATCCTGGCTGATACCTTCTCCCCAGTGAAGGTAGCACTCCACTTTCTATAGGTGACTCCTTTCTAAGCACCCCAGAGCTGCACCTTGCTACCAAAAACAGGTAATGTCAAGATCCTTTCTAGCCAAGGAGATAGGAGACATTTGCCCCTGTGTGCATGCCAGCGACTCACAAATTTTACTCTAAAGCTGGCAACAACCAAATAAATGAAATTATTGAGGAAATCCACGTGATGGAACAAGGACCAACACTGGAGCTGCTTGTGTTGCTTCTGTCCGTCATTCAGAAACAAGCAGAGGCTGAGCTGCCACCCTTCCCCTGGTGCATCTACAGGGAAAGTTTTCCTGCAAAGAACCTAAAAGCCCCGTGATGTGCTCAGCACTCCCGATCAATGCAGCTTAAACCCCTCTTTTACTGGAACACCCCACACCCTCAGGAAAGCCAGTTTTATTACAACACCACGCGTGTAGTCCAGCAAATCACTCATCTGTAAACAATATAATCAGAAGATTATCCTCAGGGTAACGTCCTAATACAAGAGCAGCCCACAGCAAGAGAATATTAATAGCCCTGTGTGTAAGTGTGGGAAATGCTCTGGGCTGGGAGAGGAGCCTTTGATACTTCAGCACAGTCACCAATCCTTTGTGTGAGTTACAAGATGTCATTTACTGTCCTCTGCCTTTGTTCCTCCCCCTGTGAAGAGGCCACAACAATATTTAGCCAACTTGTACAATTCTTGACTTGCAGGAAGGACACCCACATGCAAGTGGAGGGTGTTATTATATATATATGTATATAAAGGACACCCACATGCAAAGAGATGGTATTATTATATACATATATGTATATATTATATATATGTGTGTGTGTGACATGGAATATCCTTTTCTCTGTTATGAGCATGCCCTTTGTAACCACACAATTCATGATGTGTTTTGAAGAGCAGGTGTAATGGTACAAATAAGCGTAGGTGACAGCACACGTCTTTTGCTGCTTTAGAGTCATTCTTAATGGGTTAACTTACCTTCACCACTGGAATCACGTTGCCATGAGGAACTTGGAAGGCACCTCAAAATTCAGAGATGGTTGACTTAGAGCACTCCAATGTCAATGGCTGGTGCTGTTGTTCACTACAGAAAGGAAGTGGATCAGGCAGGTAACAACCTTACGAGAAGCAAATGTGGCTGGAACAAGCAGGACACTTGGCAGGAATTTTCAATGCAGGACACATGGCTGGATAGTGTGCAGCTGAATGGCTAGAATGACAGATGTCCTCTCTAGAACAGCAATCATCATACAGCAGCTGAGAGCAGGGAATGGAAACACTGCATTCAGTTCTGTTCAGTTGTACCAAGCTGTAGTAGTCCAAATGTCCCCAAGGGCAAGCACCGAGCTTACCACAGGTGATGCTTCAGACTGGCAAAAAGATTTTTGAACTGTTGACCAATGAATTTGGCCAAGAATTTGTTTAAAATGAATGTGAAGGGAATAGTTGGAACTTCCAAGTTCTTCACTTTTGCTCGTGGTACACCCAGAGCTAACAGATTGCACAGGGAGTTCAGCCGACACCACAGGAACCAGAGCACAGCTTTTTAATGAAGATCTTCAGCACCACATCACCTGCTTTGCGGAAGAATGTGAGAAGGGCCACTAAACTGGGTATTATCATCCAAAGCCCTGTCAGTACTAGTCATGTTCTTCATCAATAGGCAGAAATGTCAGAAAGATCAGGCAGCTATTGAAAAAGCTGCATGCAGCAAAGCCACGGCATGGCTGTCTCGAGTCTAATAATTCCCATTAAGATTAAAATGAAAACAAAATTAGACTCAAGGTAACAAAGCCCCTTCAACTTCATGGCACCTTCCATCTTAGTATTAATTTAGCAAATGAATACTGATAAAACAGGATCTGCTGGAGAGATGGCTGCCCTCCTTCCCCCCTGCCCCACCATCGGGTAGCTCAGGGTTTTAGTCCCCATCTTTTTTCTGTGCCCACATGTTTCAACTCTAACATTGTTCTCCTCCTCTTCTGTCTGCTTTTTCTTAGAAGCTCTGGTTCTTGTTTTGGAAAAGGTTAAAGCAATCACAATTGATAAAAAATTAATTCATAAAGCTATTTAGGAGTTTGGGTTTTGCCTTCAGTGGCAACAGATGCAGACTTGGGTTCTGAACTCCCTATTACTGAACTACAAAGCTGTAATAAATGCTTTAGTTGGTGTCCCCAGCACTTGATAAATCACAGTATAGCAAGTCATTGCAGCACTGCTTGTTAGAAGGAAGAGATAGCTGATAGCTATGTAACTGATAGCTCAGTGAAGATAAGAAGATAGGAAGAAAAATAACCTTAAAAGCAGAATCATGAAACACAAACAAAGACGAGATTAAACAAGAACAGCTACAGTCCAGGAGTAAGATGATTCCAAAGGTGTCAAAAGAAGATCTTTAAACACAAGCAGTACTGTCACAAACAGCAGCAATGTGAAATGGACTTTGTCAGCTCTGATGCTGCACATCAACCCAGAGCCTTTGAAAATAAGTAATATTCAGACTCGCACAAATTACACCAGGCAGTTAAAATACACCATCACAAAGTACAACTGAATAATACAGAGAGGATGCATGGGAAGAATAAACACTCACAGTTCATCTGATCTTGACTGCGACACTCCATTTAGTGCTGCTATCAGCTGGTAATAGGTAAATGGATGTCTGAATCGACACAAATTCAGGACAATGTGAAAACATCACCAGAAATTAAGAAACACAGGGTCTTTCCCCGCTTTTAGGAGTAAACAGGTTTTCTCAGCCTTTCAGAGGTTTGAGTCCTAACCTGATGCTCTCAGGCTCAGAAAAATCCCAAGTTTCTGAAGAAGGATTAGCAAATGTCTGTTCTCATCAGAGACTAGATACACCAGCAAAAAATTTGAGCCTAGGCTTATTACACATATTTGAGTTTCTGGGAAGAAAACTCTTCTCACTTAAGTCCAGCTGCAGATCTTGCTCTAACTTCATGGAAAGAACCAGGCAGTGCCACCGAGTCATTCACCTGACCTATTTCAGACCTGTGCGAATCACACTCAGGGGTGCGTACTTCTCTCCTGGGATTATAAAGGGAGCCAAAACTGATGAGCT
This sequence comes from Todiramphus chloris collaris, assembly GCA_025345505.1. Lineage (NCBI taxonomy): Eukaryota > Metazoa > Chordata > Aves > Coraciiformes > Alcedinidae > Todiramphus > Todiramphus chloris. Next base: position 24,856,665 of record JANVCC010000019.1, on the reverse strand, counting down.
CAGATTTAGGTATCTTTGAGAATCATGAAGTGGAACAGATGAATTCTGTCTGAAAAAAATGGCACCTCATCTCAGGATTATAACCCCATTTTCCCACTGCACAACAGTGAGTTACTTGTGTATCAGCTGCGGAATCAAGATTACCAGATGTGAGGACTGGTTTCCTCGCGTGAAAGCTGATGCCTTCAAGAGAAGGAAAGGCTGTAAAGTAACAAGTTTTTCATAATACACCCCTTTTCCAGGTGGATTTGCTCACATCTATCTTCATTCTGCTGCCAGTTCTTCACAGAACTGCCCAGAGACCTGAAAAACCATGACAGCATGGTTGACATGACCAAAAAAAAGAATAATAAATGTAAAGCAAGAGATGTTAGTGTTGACCAGGCATGCCAGGCTGACACACATTTGTCCTTCTAGTAGAGCACTCACCATTCCCATGATAATATCAGAGATCATCTGGATTGAAGAAAATGAGTATCCGCTGTTAATTATTGGTGTAAAGGTCTGGTAGCACACAGAGTGCATCTCTGACAGCATGGAAAATTGGTCAAAATATTAGGTTTATTGGAGTTTTGCTTACAAAGCCAAAAGAACACTTTGACCAAACTCTTTTGGGAGGATTTCTCAATGAAATGAAAACCTATGCTAAAAAACCAACAACAAACAACACACAAAAATAGTGAAAAAAAAACCTTCAAAGAATGGTGGCAAATCCCAGAAGCACTTGTCTGTAATCCCAAAGGAAAAGTAAACCCCAAGCAGAGTCATTCTGTAGCTAAGGTGCAGCTTAACAGAGGTACCTGATTTATAATATTTGTATTAGCATCATTTGGAAAAGACCAAGTTCAGTTTGGGGACTGAAATGCTTTCTTTTCCACACACCAAAAAAACTTCTTTGATGAAGAAGTGTTTAAGCAATAATGTTTTTTGGACTAGTCTAATCTGTCTGAGCAAATGCCAAGCAGCCCATCACAAATCCTCCTTAAACCTTGTTCACAAAACCAGTACCACTTTGGTACAGCCAAAGCTAATGAGGTTCTGCCCGAGGTCCGTGCCTATCCCGTGATCTAATTGATCCCAGTTCAGCTCCCAGTTGTGCCAATCCAGAAATCATCCTCATAATTGGATGCTCCTTGGATATATTATTGGGAATTTCAGCAGAGCCCAGAAAGGGGTGAATGACAAAAAAGGGCTATTCTAATTTATTTTCAACTCACCTCATTATATAAAGAAAGGTGGCTTTTACTTTGATGTCCACACTGTATGCTTGCTCTTGCATGTTAGGTTTATTCTGCAACTCATGAGTCCTGTGCCTTATTATACTTCTGCCTGATGATAAAATACAGTAACCCAGCCCTTTTCAGTGCTTTCCCCCACGCCCCAACTCCAGCCAGCCCTTTTCTTTTCTTCCATGCATTTAAAACATAAACAAGCAAACAACATTATTGCTTAATTCAGGGCATCTCATGTCAAGTGACAGCTACTTCGAGAAGCTACAGAACTACCCCTCTGAAGGCAGAAGCAGCCAAAACGTGATCCTGAAAAAGGCAACCTGTGAGCACCACCCCACAGAGCATGGTCAGAAGCTACCTGAATGATCTCAGGGGGTTGCTGCTCTGCCTGGTGATTTCTGGTGGTGGCTGAAGCAGATAGAAAGTAGCTGCTTCCATATAATTTATTATTCAAGTGTAAAACTTTAATGTACTTATTTGAACAATTAGTGTGCTCTCTGGAGCGTGACTATCTTTTTGCTTCTGAAGACACAATGGCTCATGAATCAGTAAGTGCTATGGCCAGGACTCCAACATGCATTTAATCTCCAGTTGCTTGTTTCTCTGTACACACCCAGGAGGAAGAAACAGCTTTAATAACAGACACCATTACAGAAAGATTTTAAGAAAATGAGGAACCTCACACAAAATTCCTTGCGTTGCTGGGACAAATTTGCTCGCAGCTGGAAGCTTAACACATTTAAGGGGGGGGCTGATCTTACTCTAATACAATTTTTATAAGATTTTTGCAGTCCTGTTGTAAAAGCCTGTGGCACAAATCATGATTGGAACAAGCAGACCTTCCCTCGGGAAAGAACCGAGTTGGCTTTGCTGCAATTTACTTAGTGTACGTTTCTTGGCTCTTTATGTATGTGCAGTCCAACTGATGATAGTACCGATCTGTTGTCCCATTACATTTAGCCCTAGAAGAGGAAAGGGGGATTAATTTCAGTGTTACCTTCAGTTATTAAGACTTTGAAGTATTCATGAGCCAGTCTCTCTAACTCACAGGATAGATTTAAATCACTATTCTGGGAAATACCGGCTTTTTTTGGTTTTTACTATGAGTGCACAGAATAACAAAGCTTGGCTTAGAAAGCAATGACACCACTAAACTTGTCATCTGTTGATATTAGCAATTTATTTTTCGGCACTATTCTGCTGCTATGCAAAGCACAATGGCAACTGCACCTAGTTAATTCTGCTTTACAGTTTAATTAACTTTGACCCATTTGGGAACGCACAGGTTCAAAAGACTGCATCTTATCAAATGGTGGGAATTGTATTCCTTGTTCTGAAAAATGACTATACAAAGAATCTATTTCTAGCAGAGTCACAAAAAACGTCTTTCCCTTTCCACTGAAAAGTGCCATTTTGTCACAGCCAATCTTTTCTCTTAATCATTTCATCAAAACATCCAAGTAAGCTCTTTGGTCCAAAACAGATGAAAATTGGGTCGTGGGGAACAGGAAAAACACCACACAGACATGAAAGAAGAATTTTGACTACAATTTCAAAGCAGCTTCTCCTTGAAAATAAAGACAGAGGAGCTTAAATGTTCATGCAATGCACATAGCAGGCTAGTTCCAGCTGCCAGACCTTATTTGTGGCAATACTCCAGAACAAATTGTTCGATTTATAGTTCTGCAAAGCCATCCAGAGAAATGTAAAAGTCAAGCTGGGTTCTTTTTCCTTCTCACATGCTCCCATCAGGAGGAAAGATTCTCGAAGACAAATTAGATGCTAAATACATCTCTGTAATGAGAGCCTTACTGAGGTTAGATGATGGTAACTCATGCAAAATAGTGAAATGAAATGACCAAGCTAAAAAAACAAACCAAAAACCCTGTTAACCATGGAAATCTGCAAAAGCCACCACCCCACACAACAGAAAGTTGAGTATAAGCTGATCTGTACTCTTACACATGCACAACTTATACCTTTAAATATTATTCTGACATTAAGATCTGTAATACTAGCTTTAAAATTACAGTATTTTTTCAAAACAAACAGAAGAGTCTTTATCTGTCATTGTTATCTGACAGCCCAAGGTTCACATTTCTTCAGCAACTATAGTAAAAGCATTCTCCTAAAACATAAATCAGATTCACGTTAAAGAACAGCATGACAAAGATCTTGAGTCTTAAGGAAATAAAATAGCCTGTTACTTGAAATATTTGGCATCATTCTGCCACTGAAAAATGCAGGTTCAATTTATGCTGGTAAATTAAACAGCGCCGAGGAACATTCCCAGGCACTGGAGTGCCATCAACTACGCTGTTAACTTGTAAGCGTGATCCATAGCAACACTTCTGGCCATGGGCAATTGTCACTGAGCCAACTAATGGCAGAGCACGACTCAGGAATTAAGATTGAGCCCAGGGTGCAGCCCAAAAAGCAATCCTCATGTGGCCATTCTATTGGCAAAGCCAGGAGAGTTTAGTAAGAACAGGCTGTTGCCTGCAAGCGGGTCTCCGTGCCAGAGAAGGGGGTTGAGCACGTTTAGTTTACAAGCACTGCTGCAACCACTCACAACTGACATGGGAAACGAGATGTTGCATTTCAAAGTTAATAGAAGGTTTGATACTACCCTTAAAGAGAGTCGTCCAAGTTCACGGAAAATTAAATAGCATTTAGTTTACTTGTAATTTGGCAAAAAGAAGCCTAAGGTTCCCATTTGGGTATTCGACTAACAGTTCAGCACCATTTTGCTACTTCAAAGACAATTCTTAGTTAGATTCTCATCCATTTTAAATAGCATCAACGTGGGGTTATCTTCGTTACAACTAAACAACTGCAGAGCTTTGGTTGCAGAGGTTCTTAGAGAAAATCGTTTTCAGATATACAGAAATAAAATGTTAATACTTGTGCATTATATAACAACATATCATGAAAGCTGCCATCTCCATTCCATGGGGACAGAGAATCCAGATCATCTAGCTGAAGTGTTTCTGGTGTGAAGGAAAAGTGCAAAAGAGCAGCAAGTTTAATGGTAGAAGGCTGTCTACTGAAGCTTGTCTGTTTTCGCTTCCTTAATACTCCAATTTAAAGGTTGTCTGCTCAAGATCTGAGCTACCCTGACTGGTCACTGCATGATAAACTCAGTGTGAAGGAGAGAAACAAGCATAACAGAACACAGAAACATTCCACTGGACAGTATCCTTTAATAACATTTCCCATGAGAGGTCACTAGCTCCTCATAGCCAGTGAATTGCAAACTGCAGATCCATGAACTGCGTGTCACAGGAAAACAGTTTGTAATCCCCCTATTAATCCTTGGCATCAGGGTACACACAGGATAATTATTGACTGCAGCAGAATAATTTGAAAACTCTATTCCACCGGGCCATAATTATATCCTAGCTGTAATCCTTTAATTGCCAATATCATCTAAAGCGTTAAAGACGTACCAGATGACTAGCTGAAAAATGTACTACCATATTCTGCAAGCGAGCTGCAGTAAAAGCGATGGCACAGCCAGTGATGTGATGCAGGCTATTAAACAAAAGCATGATTGATAAGCATCAGAATACACAGCCTAGAAAGCATCAGGATTTCTACTCTCACTTTGGATATTTGTTGCACCAACAGTTGGTTTTCTAGAGTACCCAGCTAACAGTGAGAGCCTTACTGGATGCACAAATTAAAACTGTTGGAAGAAAATTGTCATAAATTGCCACTTAATGTCAATCAGCCATCAAGAAAAGGGCAAAAATAGATCTCCAGTAATTCTTTGGAAAGAAGTTATGAGGACTTAAACTGCAGTAGATGCTGAGCCAGTCCAAAGTGGAATGGAACCACAACAGACCATACCATCCAAGTGCTACTGAGGACTCTTCTACTTACCTCTTTATGAGCTGTCAACATTTTATCTCAGAAAACAGGAGTCAAGGAAGCTGAAAGAGTTTCCTTAAATCTTTTGCTTATCTACAGCTTAAGAGCATATACAGCATATGGGACCAGAAAGAAAATATCTTAAAAGGAAATATAATTTGCAACCTAGTTATTATTCTCAAGTAGGTAAGGCAGTGTTCAAGATCCAAGGGTTACTTGTATTTTTAACCAATGATTACTACTACAAATGCCTGAACAGTTCGAATGTAGAAACAAGAATTTGCCCGCTCCACTTTTGGACGCTAGATCCAGCCTCTCACATTCTCTTCTAGTGAAAGAAACTTCAGAAGTAGGAGAGCCCGCTTCAATCTGATGAGAAGTTTCCTCAGTGGCTGCTCCCACCACAGGGCTCCCATCACCTGCCTCTTCAAAACAGCTGAGCCCTGACAAGTTAAAGAACTCTGAAGGGTAATGCAACCCCTACCCCAAAACGCATCCTGTTTCTGGATCCAAAGTGTCCCTTGAAGCACTTTGATGCTCCAGAGAAAGGCCAAGAATTGTGACACAGTCATGCCTAGTATTTTCAGGAGGCTGGCTTTGTCCCTGCTCATGAACTAACTTCAGTTACCTGAAATCCAGGCCAGGGGACCCTTTATAACCCAGGTGCCAATTCTGTGCTACTCTGTGGGCCAGAGAGGTGCTCACCACCTCAGCAATGCATCTTCTATTTTGTTTTGACTACATCCTTACTGGAACTGATCCAAAGCATCTGCTTCCTGTACAAAACCACAGATCACCAGTAAAAATAGAATTAAGAGCAATATAGGTTTGCGCTTAAAATATCTCTCCTTTATATACAGTATCTACCACCTCTCAAACGCAGTGAACAATTTTCCCTTTGTAACAGTGGCTGCAGCTCTTGTCATCACCCCACGGGGTGCTAGAAAAAAAATAGCACAGCAAGCTGCTGAAAAATTCCGTGAGAATGAACGCAGCCTCCCAGTTAAACTACGCTCCTTTAGTTACTGATGTACAACAGACACAATGGGGCAGCACTTTCTTAAAGTGCAGATGCCCATGATTGCACAAGCATCACAAACACAAGACACACAGGATGGCAAACTCAAGATGCGTGGTGGCCATCGTCCTCACAAATACCCCCTCTTTTCTGACTTTTCAAATCCACGGCAGCTCATCTCCCACGCAAAGACTTAAACACCTCCCATTGCTGGTAGCCCTGTCACTTCCTTGCTCTAATTACAGAGGAAAATAAGTTGAAAGCGAGGAACAAAAAAAATCCTTCATGACTTTCTCTGTATTCATTCATAACACGAGATGCCGTGTTTGTCGGGAAATGTAACATCTTTAATTTTAGAACAGCTGATGTAACTGGGAAGATGTATCAGGCTCCTGAGACCACAAGCAAAGCAGCACAAAATTTCAAACTAGACATAGGTAAGAAGCAGTGCCTAATAATATGACCTAGTTACGTTCATCAGCAGAACTCAAAACCACCTAAATGGGAACAGCACTAGAGAAGCCAGAGAGGTGACAGGGACTCTGTTTAATTATTGAGTTTTTACAATCCCCAGGCCCCTCCCCAGTACAACACCTAGCTTTGGCAGTTGTGCACTGGTTAAAAAAAAAAAAAAAAAAGTCTCATTTAAATCCCTAAGGAATTACCAAGTGGGAAATGTTGAAAAATAATCTGCGTGTCCTGATTTAGCTTGACCTCTATTTCAACAATAGCTGAAGGCAGCCAACATTCTCAGGCCGGCTCCAGAGCCTTTCATCTGCCCGGCAGGAGAGTGCTGCAAGACATGAACACCCCTGAAACTGCACTACCTGTAAAGAGGATGAAATATCCCTCCCAAAGAATGCGACAAGATCTGGTGCACTGAGCAAGCTGCTGCCTCTCAGCAGCTCTGCGCTGAGCACTGCGAGACGCAGCGGGGCAGCTGTTGGACACTCGGAGTTTCCTCGGGAACCATCGGAAGGGCTGCAGCAGCACACCCCTTACCTTGCATGTGAATAAGCTGCAGGTTACAGGAGTTAGGCTTCGTACCTGCTTTTTTAGAATGGTTAAAAGCAACTAGCACATAAGCTGGCACAGTTAGACTAAAGCTGTGAACGTACGCATAGGACCACAGAGGTTGTTCATTTAAACAACGTTAAGGTAAAAAAATCCTGAAGTCATTTGGAAGCTAAAGCAGCACAGCACTCACCCTTCACCTCAGGGGTACAGCACAGTGAACTGTGTCAGCTCCCCTCCTCGGGGACCCTGCTCCCTCAACCACACTGCTTTGGTGTGTACTGTCTGCAGAGCCAGTGACCAAAATCAGGGTGGGATTCTTTTCTTCCTTCTAAGTTTTAGCTTTTAAGAAACAGATGCAACATCTGTGCTAGGCATCGCAGATTTTTATAGTCAACTGGATGGAGAAAGCACTGCCAAAGGATGAGTCCATCAAAATGTTTTAGGTGCATATCCTAGAATGGGATGACTTGCCCTTAGGCTGCAATTTACTGCTAGTCTCTGAAGTCAGCATGACGAGTCAAACATCTGCACTAAGGACTGGACAGTTAGGTCAGAGCAGACATTAAGGTACTGTCCTAAGAGGCAATCCCTAGGAAAAGATCAGGAAAAAGCATACAGAAATAAAGTGACTTGCCCAAAATGATGCAGCATGGTCAAGACTCACATGGCAGGTGGCAGCAAGAAATGGAATCCAGAACATTACAGGATCAGTAATGCCAAAGAGAGGATTTTTCCACTGACTTCAGGTCAGGCCCTGAGTATTTACAGGAGAATCATCAGATGTGAAACAGCAAGAACAGAAGTGGCCACGGAAGCAATCTGTGAACACATACTATTCTGCCTCTTTCTTCTCTCCACATACATTTACCTTGCAGAAAAGAAACTTAAGCTGCAAAACTAGACGGTTGCTCCACTACTATGACTAGTGTATGGAAATGAGTGAACTGGCTATTCCTTTGTCACAGTTTTGCCTGAGCTTTCATTCACTGTAACTATCTGACTGCCACCACACAGCACTTTATAATATTATGCAAAGCACTTTTCAATTAAACAGGAGGCTGCGTAACTCGGTATCCCTGGTGGTTTTAAATGAGCTTCTCGCTTGTTCCATCTCCAACGCTTGTTTGGCACAACAGTAATTTTTCCAGATGAGAGAGAACCCAGTGATCATAAAGAATGAATTATTTACAGAAAGATCGGTACTCCACGTCAAGTCTTCTCTAATTGCAGTTAATTAAAAGTACCACACTGAATATATGCACAGTGCTCTTCAGGTTCAGAAAAGCCTTAAGTGCTTTTAAATACTACTGCAAAAAAAAAGGAAAAGGCTCAGAGGATTGGTAGCAGGAAACAGTACCTTCCACTTCTCAAGCATTGACACAAATCAAACCAAACTTAATCAAGGCTGAAACACATCATCTGCTAATTGGTTGATAGGGAGAGGTAATCCCCATTTCTAATGAGCATATGGTATTGTAACACCTCAAAGTTAGAAGCCCCAGGTGTAACTATGCAGATCATCCTAAACTTCTTGCTGCAGTTTAGCTTATCTAGGCTCTGCCTCCACGCAGTCCCTCCACTGAAGCGATGCTGTTGACCTAGATTTTCAAGGAATTTTACAAGCAAATAAAGTAAAATGACAAAAAAAAAAAAAAAATCCAAACCAAACCCAAACAACACACCAGAGGAACTGACTTTGCAACACTTACTAAGCAACCAGCAGCAAAGCTGAAGACCAGTTTAGGTTGAGGTTCATTGTTCTATTCAGTAACCTTGCAGTTTCATCAAACACGGAGAGCCAATCTAACAGATCACTGCATTCAAAAAGCAGGGGCCGGGGCAGTTTTCTGCAAGGTTTGCATGTCAAATCCTCTCACAGTTTAAGCCAACAAGCTTAAATTAGCCCAGCAGGAGTCAGCAAGACAGAAGAAAAGGAGCTAACAACACATGTGTGCATTTGTCCTCAGATGCATCTCATCTTTTATTTTTTTTTCTGCCCAATGACTTTTTTAGACTCCCATGGTCCGTAGTGTGGTAGTTAGGTCAGCCTTCCAGAAAGCTGAAGAACAAGTAAGCTCAGCTTCAGGACATGTGAACATCCTGTATTAGTATTCTTATTATCAAGGTTGTTTTCCATGAAGAGGGAAGACAAGCACATTTCCTCATTTCTTTTCAACACAAGTCTTACTTTTTGAAAGAAATTTTTTTTATTATTTATTTTAAAAAAGGTACCCATGCCTTATGTCAGACATGTTTAGCAAAAATACCACCTCCTGCTAACTCTAAGATATCTTAATGCCTGGTTAAAACTGGCTGCAGGCCACATCCCCAACATTCCCTACTTGGCAGCACCAAGTGAGTGCACCAGGGCTTCAGCCCATGCTGCTTGGATCACTAAACACTTAAGTCTTCCTCTAAAGCCTGACTCCATCCACGCTGTGCTCATTGTTCTGGATTCTGCTGTACAGCCCAAAAACCTAAGCAGCCAGCAGTGCAGTGGCAAACCTGAAACAGACTGAAACATAGACAAGCTGATGTAACACTGGACCAAGGTGAAATGCTACACATATTAGATGACTGTCCTAGTTTGAGTTAGAACAGAGCTAATTCTGTTCAGTGATTTTACTTTTCAGCACGCTCTCTTCTAAGGAACTGCACCTTCTGAAGTTAATGGGATATTTTTGCAGGCAGTTTCTGCTTCTAGCAGTGGTAATTGATGTTTTATTTAGAGTTACTCCCAAGGACTGGTGTGTGCAGAAAGGCTCTTGCTTATCCTTGCCCCTGTGCAGACCACGGTCACTGCTAAATCACGCACACCATGCTGGGGGTGCAGAAAGTAAAAGGCTGAACCTGTGGGGAGAAGCAGCCAGGACAGGGGACCCCAAACTGACCAACAAGGGATTCTATCCCATGTACATCATATTTGGTACAAAGCTGAGGGATCACGAGGATCAAGCCTCTTCTTCAACAACCAGTGTCCAAGGAGAGCTCTGTCCATTCTGTGTTTGATCCCAAACCATGTGTTCCTGAATCCAGTTTCATAATCCAGCTCCTGTCTGTCGCCAACTCCAGTCTGGAACTTCCCCAATGCCTGACCACAGCAGCAGTGGTGATGGTGAGTGGCTGTCAATCAGGGAGGGTGGTTTCAATATGGGGTTTGTATGTATTTGTATATATTTAATTTGATTGTTATTAGCTTCATTAAAGCAGTTTTAGTTTTCCAATTTCATAAGTCTCTCTCCTTTATTCCCTTCCTCTTGCCTTTTGGGGAGTGAGAGTGGCTAATAGAGAGTGCTGCCATTGGTCTAGTAGCCAGCCCAGCCCTAACCTTGACAATTACCCATTTCTTTCTTGCTGAGATGAGTGAGCAAAGTATGCTTCAACATGTTTCTCCTGAGAGATGAGCATTAAGCATTCAGAACCAGACTTGAGTCATGGAGTCACATTTTGTTCATTTCTAATTTACGCTGAACAAATAATTGATTGGTCTCGATCCCTCCATGCCAATTAAAACCTAACTGATATGTCTTACAAAATACTTATTGGGCTATATAAATTGTTATAAAACCTCTGCCAACAGAGATCTGATACAGATCAGTACAGACAGAGTATGTAGCATTTCCTACTCTGTTTATTAAACCATGAAGAACAAATGCTGTGCCCAAAGCATGAGAACATGTGCCCAGGAAAAGGTTGCCAGAAACATTAAGGAACATTCACATTAAGATATTCACTGAAACTTGACTGGCCCTGAGCAATGGGATCTGACTTTGAAGTCAGCCCTGCACTGAGCAAGAGTCTGGACTAGAAATCCCCAGAGGTCCCTTCCAACTTCAACGTAACTATGATTCTACGCACATCGACACAGGAATGGAAGGCTAACCTTGGGAGGTAAAGTGGGGGCATACATAAATCAGGACTACCACAAACGTTCGTAAAGATGTTAACAGCTTTTATTTCACTGGTGCAAGGCCCGTGTGTCACCCACCACTCACCAACATCAAAACAAAACAGCATCTTCTATGAAACAGTCTCAGAAATTTCAAAACAAAGTAACAATGGCTATAATAAACTTCATACAATACTGTAAATCACTTAGTTCATGTCATCCAAACAAGAACAAATCAATTTCTCGCATACATGGCTTTTTGTTTTTTTTCTCCAAAAAAAATACCAGCACAACTCCAATACATGCCTCACACCCGGAAAGGTGTAACATCACTCCATGACACTGATAGCTGTTCGTGCCTAGAACTATCATCAATTCACCCTTCCAATATCATAAAATACAAAATGATATGAAAAACCTACATTTACAAAGTACAGCCCTAATCCCGCAATCTCATCCTTTTGGGCAGGTACCCTCATCCATTCCAACTCCCCTGAAGGCAATGTGGTATTTAGTGCTCCATTGCTCAAGATCTGATTGCAGAATCAGGGCCCAAGTGGGAAAGGTTTAAACCTTTCCACAAGCAGTAAAACACTGCCTTATTCTTCTAGATTCAGTTTCAGTAGTATTTGCACAACCTCCTAAACCGAGACTTACCTATTTTCAAATTACCTCACATTTAGGAAGAAAGAAGGATAGGCTTTAAAGGAGTCAGCAGAGAAATGGCTTTTACTGAAATGACTCGGGGCTGTAAGTTGTGCTTCAGTGCACGGTGGTGATCCAAATGCTTCCAAGAGATAACCACGTCTTGCTTCAGTATTTACAGTATCTGCTGCCTTCCTCTGCTTTACATGAGTTTCTTCACCAGCAAGATATCAGAGATCTTATTTCCATTAGACGAGTATTACGACATGACTCCGAAAACAGGATTATGACGACAAATACTAGGGCCATACTCTTCATAGTCTTTCTTGGTGTGACATACTTGGAAAAACTCTGGCTATGAAAATATAAAACAAACCCCCTCAAAAGCATAAGAATATATCAAGCAGAAAAAGTAAAATAAAACCAAAACACAAAACGAAACAAACTATTGCCATGACATTTTTGTAGATTGCAGCTCTATGATGCAGTATTACATTTTTGAAATAAAATCAAACTAGAAATGTTAGGATATGAATCGAGTTTGTCTGGGCAGAAGACTACTTCCAAACACAGAAATAAGAAATCTCACTTTGGAGACAGGAATTGCTCCCATTTTCCTATATTTGCTACTCTCTTGGCTTTAAGATCATTATTTGGAACCTATATTCCTGAAGTCCTAACGAATCTCAAGTGCCAACTATATTGCAGCTATCATATAAAAGCTACTTCAGAATTATATCAAAGCATCATATCAAGTTCCCACTTTATCTCCCACTGACATAAAAGTTGGGTAAGAATTCCAGATTGTGACACAGTTTAGGCTGTCACAATGAAAAGGTTTAAAACTTAGTACTCTGATCAAATATGACCAGAAGACAACATGCAATAATAATACATTTTTTTAAAAGAACAATTTTGGCAAAGACTTACTGTTGAAGCCAGCATGGAACCACCGAACCAAACTGCGTAACGCTGCATGTGATGTGTTATCACTTGAACTTCAACTGGTTTGGGCTAAGAAAAACAGTTTATATTTAGTTGGTTTACATTTTCTGGCCAGCTCCTAGCAAACTGAAAATGCCCAGACTCTGACTTCTTCAACCCTCCATTCACATCACTTATCTCATGCTTAGTACTCAGTCTGCCATGTTCCCCAAGAGACCAAGTCATAAAATTCTTCAAGATTATCATGCTGAAAGACACAACGGTACAATCCCTCTTGCTTACTGCTAAGATCACATATCTCCTAGAAGGGAAACCAGAATTGTCCTCAAAGACTGCTCATGGTAACTTTAAGATACCTGTAAAGACACGTCATACGCTGCAAGGCTACCAACACCTTTACCACACACATATACACTCCTTATTTTGCAACACTGCCATTTCACTATCAAGGTGAAAATTATGAACTTTATTTCTTTCAGTACTCAGGTACTTGGAATTTTTACTTACTTTGATCCGACCACCACTGAGTTCCTCACTAAGTCGCAATCTCGCATCCACAACTCTTTTCAAATCCCTTTGCAGTCGCCGTCCAAAGTCCCTGAACATCGTGGATCCTCCTGAGAGAACCACATTCTGTGCAGAAATTAAAGACATACTTTAAATCCATCTTCAAGCAAGTTTCCCCAAAAACTAACACTGCAGAGGTGACTATTTGGAACTTAACACCATTAGGAAGCTGACAAACTACACAGAACGTCTTAAGCATAGCTCAGTTTCCATAGGAGGCCCATGGTCCCCTCCTTTCTTTTTTCACCACTTTAAAGGGGAGCTTTCTGTAGGAGGTATTATTACAAAAGACAAGGATTCCATTAAAATGATGAGCTAGTACCCTACATGTGCAGAGCAGCAGAAAGGAGACACTACAGCAAGAAGCTGTAGTGTAACTCAGCTCACAGAAAGCAGTTTTAGCCCTGATACCAAATAAGGCTCTAGCCTCATCATATTGCTGTGAGGGTCTTTTCAAAAAGCTGTTAAATTATCTAGAATTCTTTTTATTTTTTCTTCTTTTTGTCCTCCTTCTTTCTTTCTTATTCTAAGATTTAAACAACATACCAACCAGCAAGTCCAATGATCCTTCACAAAAGTACACAGCTCCCAAAGAAGCCTGCAGTACAGAGGAAGGTACAAAGCCTTGCACTTTTCTGTCTACATCTGCCTGCCTGGTGTCTTCGCCTGGACTTGGATTTCAAACAGGAGTTTTACAATGCCACACCCTTCATTCTGACCAGGTTGCAGGGTCATAGACTAACACAGAAGCCATTTTAAAAGTAGGAAGATTCGAAACAGGAACCCTAGAACATAACGTTGGTGACAGCAAAAATGCATTTCATAATCAGAAAAAAATGTAACAGAACTGCACATGTGCCCTTGCACACTTGCAGCAACTGCAAACCAAAGTGATCCTCAGCGCTTACTAACATTTCTGAACGTGCTTTAGACGCACGTCCACGAGGACTGACACCAAGAGTGTCATTATACACAGGTCAAAGAATTCTCTCTCAGTAATATTTTTTGACACCGTAGACCAAGGCTGTGCACGGAACAAAAGAATCCCTGACTCGCTGTTTTCAGCCAGGATGCCTGCACAGAGATGGGAAGAGTCAAAGATGTGCGTAATAAGCGTTCACACTTGCAGGGTGCAGAAGGAACTGCTCGGATTTTAAGCAACAGATAACAAGGAAAGTCTTGTCAGTAACTTGTAAAGTGAGACAAAAAGAAAAAGCTGTTTACTTATTCATGAAAGAAAATCTCTGCACATCATAAAAACCACTACAGTAGGAAAAACTCCTTTCTTCACAGCTTCAGATTATCTACAGTATGAAAGAGTGCATAATAAGACAGGTGTACTTCAAGGAAAAGCACGTAGCCCCACATTACTGAAACATTTCCCAAAAGAAAGAGGGGGACAGAGATGAGGAAAAGAGCCATACATATAAGCAGGAGCAAGAAACCACAGTTGGTCCTAAAATTAAGGAAGAGATTGCCACTGCTCCCTCTCATACATAAAAACATCTCTTCCCCTGCCTCAAAGTGGTCACGGGGAAAAAAAATTGCTCATGGGGAGAGGGAAAAAAAAGAAGATATACAACAAGCAACCTGAAAGATGAAATAGCAATTAAGAAAATATTACTTGAAGGTAATGAAGATGGCAAAGACAGTGAAAATAATAATTCTACTCAATGCAAATTAAACCTCAAGTAATACTCACTGAAGTGGACAATGCTACCAGTAAAAATAGATTTCAGAATACACACGAGCATCGTTGTTCAAATACATCTGAGACCAACTCACACAACTACAGAATGAACAGGAACATTTGGAAGACCTCTCAGCATCCCAGGGTTAGAAGCTGAGAGGTTACACCTTCCTTGGGTTATGATTATTCAAGTACTTCTACACACTGAAAGAAGTTTAACAATAGTATTGGTCAAGAAGGAGAGAAGCACCAGGCCCTAGTTGTTGAAAAAGTCAGTCATCTCATTCCCACGTACCTGGACAAGCCAGGCCAAGCAGAATTTTGGATACGAATAACTAGATGACACCAACTGCCATTATAAGATGGTTAATTATGCAGAGCTCCCCTGCTTCCTGCACTTCCTGTCAGCACTGGGCCAAAGCTATGCTAACTTGTTAGCAGAAGA
The DNA here is from genome assembly GCA_025345505.1 of Todiramphus chloris collaris. Classification (NCBI taxonomy): domain Eukaryota; kingdom Metazoa; phylum Chordata; class Aves; order Coraciiformes; family Alcedinidae; genus Todiramphus; species Todiramphus chloris. Next base: position 24,841,344 of record JANVCC010000019.1, on the reverse strand, counting down.
CTGCTCACATATGGGCTTCAGCAAGTTACCACAACTCAGCAGGTCTTCTGCAAGGAGGTCAGAAGCCAGGTAGTTGAAAGCAGAATCCGTACATACTCCCCACCTCTCAAACACCACACCTGCCACTTACAGAGGACCCACTGGACGTGAAAGAAGACTGTCAGATTAAAAAAAAATAATAATAAAAAAATTAAAACATTGAAGAAACCACCTCCCACAGCAAACACCTTCTCTGGAATAACTAAGTGTAACAAGGAGTAATTCCAGTAACTACTTAACAAAAACCATAACCGTGAAGCATGCTAAATACATCTGTGGAGAAAGCTTACTAGTTATGTTTGGATTTTGAGCCTGTGTGGGAATTCTCTGGCCTCCCAGAAAAAGACATCAAGGAAGTTCAGATGTAAGTATCTATTTCCAGCTGATTCCTTTAAACAAGACTTCTTCTGATCTTACCCTGCTCAAACACACTTCAGCTGGTGTAACAGCTCCAGGCAGAGCAGAGGTTTCATAGCTAACACTGATTATCATACCAGCTGACAGAAAGAAGCTTCAGCTGATTTTTACTTTTGTAGCTAACAGGTTGAAAAAGTAGTTTGTTTTAAAAGAATGCATTCCCTTAGAAGAAAGGGATGAATCATAGAATGGTAGGGGTTGGAAGGGACCTCTGGAGACCATTCAGTCCAACCCCCCTGCCAGTGCAGGAACACCCAGGGCAGGTCACACAGGAACAGATCCAGGCGGGTTTGGAAAGTCTCCAGAGAAAGAGACTCCACAGCCTCTCTGGGCAGCCTGTTCCAGGCTCTGTCACTCTCACAGTGAAGAAGTTTTTCCTCGTGTTGAGGTGGAACTTCCTGCGTTTCACCTTGCTACCGTTACCTCTCATCCTATCCCAGGGCACCACTGAAAAGAGACTGGCCCCTTCTATTTGACACCCACCCTGCAGATATTTGTAAACATTAATAAGATCCCCTCTCTGTCTTCTCTTTTCCAGGCTAAACAGCCCCAGGGCTCTCAGCCTTTCCTCATAAATGTTCCAGTTTCTTCATCATGCTCATAGCTCTCCATTGGACTCTCTCTTGTATTGCCCTGTCGCTCTTGAACTGGGGAGACCAGAACTGAACACAGTATTCCAGATGTGGTCTCACCCGTGAAGAGTAGAGGGGGAGGAGAACCTCCCTTGAAGACCTTCCACACACCTGAAAAAGCTAAATACAAGTAAATAACAACTGTAGGCCATTTCTGGAAGGAAACCAAGGGGTGAATACCAGTCATCTCAGAGGGCTGGCAAGAAATTTCTCACTTCTCATCTGTACACTTTGATTCTCTTATGCTTTCAAGGCTATTGAGTTTCTCTCCATAGCATTTCTGGTATTATGCCTGTACAGTGCAATGCTGCAGAGATATGAAGCTGCCCAATGAAACAATATAGTGCCTGTAACAGAAATCTCAATCTAGATAAAGTTGAGATAAAAAATTCCTAAGAGTTAGATTAGCTTCTGCAGAAATCAGCGCTACCGAACACAGCGTGCTGAACTGGTTTGTGCATCTTTACACTGTACCCTGCTAACACGGTATAAGTGCACTCTCAGCTGGACACTTCAGAATTTGCAGTACTGAGAAGCATCCACAGCTTTTTCCAATAAATACAAGCTGCAAAACCACATCACAGTCCCCTTTCTTCCAAACGACAGCCGAAATTGAAGTTGTTTAACATGACACAACCACTCCAGAGACGTGTAATAAGAGCAATATAGGTCTGTTAATGAAAATTATTATGGGTAAAAGCTGAAAGGTGCACAAGCTGAAGCCAAGCTCTTCATAAGCAAGTTCATCAAATAAGCTACAAGCCCCTGTCAATTTAGTTAAAACAGGGGAGTATCTGGCAATATTGTGTGGAAATCATAAGGAGAAATATTATACATAGCAAATAAACATATTAAAGAAGTTAAGGTATTGTGAGAAACACTGGTTTTTAAAATAAGTTTGACTTAATGAAAAAACAATTTGTTCCTTTAAAATCATGACTTTGAACTTTCATTTAACAGTTGCAAGTAATAGCAAAAGAATACAGCATGATTTATGGTCGTGCTGTTCTGCAGAAATGTGTGTGCACTCGGGCACAAAAGTAACCACAGAACACTGCAGATGTGCTGAGCCACTGTTAAAGCAGCCAGCACGTGTAATGTTATCAGTTTAATTATAGCTGGGATAGGAATAACCCACACAGCTTCCCTGCTCTGCATTTAGCGATTAATAGCAAGCGGTGTCGTTTTGCTGAAGCGCAGATAAGCAGAAGCCAGTTGAACCCTATGCAGTCTTCTGCTTCAGAATACCTACAGTTCCAGAGAGGAAAAGCAAGAAGAGGATTGATGCAGGGATTTCTGGGCACCATCACACACTGTCTCTACCCGCAGCTCCCAGTGGTCCAGCCTGATGCTGCACAGCAGCCTGGCAGCGCCATCTACACACCACACAGAGCATGTGAAGCTGCTTTCACACAAAGTATTTACCAGCAACTCAAGTTAGAAGTGATGTTAGGGAGATATTTATCACCCTTTTAGCCTGCTGCACCCCAGATCCCTCCGGGCTTTGAGGATGGTTTGTTCTTGATACAAGAAAGACGTGGACCTGCTTGAGAGGGTCCAGGAGGTCCACAAAAACAATCCGAGGGCTGGAACATCTCTCCTGTGAAGAAAGGCTGACAGAGTTGGAGTTGTTGAGCCTGGAGAAGTGAAGGCTCCAGGGAAACCTTATTGCAGCCTTTCAGTAAAGGTGACCTTGTAAGAAAGATAAGGACAACCTTTCTAGCAAGGGCCGTTGTGAGAGGACAAGGGGTAATGGTTTTCAAACTAAAAGAAGGTAGATTCAGACTAAATATAAGGAACACATTTTTCACAATGAGGGTTGTGAAGCACCAGAACAGGTTTCCCAGACAGGTGGTAGATTTCCCATCCGTGGAAGCATTCAAGGTCAGGCTGGACAGGGCTCTGAACAACTTGATCTAGTTAAAGATGTCCCTTCTCACTGCAGGAGTGTTGGACTAGATGACCTTTAAAGGTCACTTCCAACCCAAACCATTCTATAATTCTGTAGTTATGAGCTGGACAATCAACAGTTTAACCTTCTGAGAGAACACTGATAAAACAAGTGTAGTACAAATCTTAATTGTATCAGCAAGCTTAATTCCAGTACCATCCACACCAGATGCACACCCAGCTAAAAAGCCATCTTCTCTAAGGAAAAGAGCCAATATCATTAAAGTCTTGTCTCCATGCACCTGTTTCCCCTGAAAACCTGGATGATTTATCTACAATAAAACACCACAGTCCCCAACTCATGCAACATTTTCAGCTTCAGAAGATAGATTAGAAGTTTGAGGTCAAGGATATTACAACTTGATCCATGACAACTTGAATCATGAATATTTAAACATGCTTGGCTAGGATCTTTCAGAGCTATCGCTGGTTTCAGACATCACTTATGTTAAATTCATCCATATATTTGTGCCAAAAGCACAGCAGAGAAAAGTTGAAAGAAATCGGTTGTTGGGACAGCCAATGCACCTACACTTATGCCCTTTCTCCTGGGAGAAGGCGTAGACCTCAGAACTGTCAGTACTGTTCTCATCTCCTGTTACCATCTAAACTCTGGAAATATCTGGGGAGAGACTTTGGGTAGGGGAAAAAGATGAAGTAGAGGGTAGAGTAAGAGTGACACTTTCTGAACCTTTTATCAACAAAAATACCATTTATTAGAATACGAATCATTTTCTAGAACTTCTGGAAGCCCTTTGTTCATCTTCAAAGTTATTAAAGCTACATTCACTAGGCAACTCTTAAATTCAGCTACTTTGTTCTTGAAGCCAAGTGCCCAAACTCATGCCCTTGGCGACAAATGTTAGGACAAGTTTCAGAGCACTTCCAGGTCAAAAAGAATTTTTTAAATAGCAACTAGTATTGAAAACATCCAGCATCTGTTGTGGCTATACCACAGAGCAGATGCTTCCCACTGATGCAAGCAGTGCATCAGTTACAGTGCTCACAGTAACCTGAAAGCTGAGGAAAGGATGATGTTTTTCTGCAGATTACAGAAAGTGAGCAGTAGCACAACAGGGGCTAACTTCTCTGCACTTCTGTGATATAAGTCATAATATATATTTATATTTATATAAGTAAAAGCAAAAGTCGTGGAACAATATTTTTAAGAAAAAAAGTAAGCTAAAGAAGTCTGAAGAAAATAGAACTAGATGAACTGTACACCATTCTTCCCAAAGAATGCCAAGGGTGATGCACTGCCCCACAAAAGCATGACGGCATTTCCAGCTGCAGGCAGGATGGGTCATTTTCCAATGGAATTCAACACACAGGAAGGATCAACACAGCAAGGATGGCAGATTATTTCAGTCATGTGGTAAGATCCAAAATTATTTCTCTATCATTACACCAGAACATTCACACTTTACATTTCTTCATTTACATTTTCTGAAGATGTAGGTTTGTTGGGGGGGGGGGGCGGGGGGAAGAAGAAATAAAATTTAAAAACCCAACCAAAACCAATCCACCCCACCTTATTCCCTCAAATTTCAATGCAAGTCCCCTGGTTCCAAACCCAGCAGCCTACCTATGTCCTTCCCTTTTAGCAGTGAGGAACTCATCCCAAACAATCCTGAACTCTCAGCTGCGTTAGAGACAGAGCGAGACTACAAATCAATTCTTCCAAACAGTTCCATTAGGATGATGCAATCCTGGGCAATCCAATAAATTGGAAGGATGCTGTTTTGATGGATGGACCACTCAGTGGGTAAGGAATTGGCTAGAGGGCCCCTCTCAAAAAGTTGTGATCAATGGCTCAATGTCCAAGTGGAGACCTGTGACAAGTGGAGTTCCTCAGGGATTGGGGCTGGTGCTGTTTAACATCTTTGTTGGTGACATGGACAGTGGGATTGAGGCACCCTCAGCAAGTTTGCCAGCGACACCAAGGTGTGTGCAGTCAACACGCTGGAGGGAAGAGATCCATCCAGAGGGACTTTGACAGGCTGGAGAGGTAGGTACATGCCAGTCTCATGAAGTTCAACAAGGCCAAGTGCAAGGTCCTGAAGCCGGGCCAGGGCAATCCCAAGCACAAATACAGGCTGGGTGACGAGTGGATTGAGAGCAGCCCTGCAAAGGACTTTGGGGTGCTGGACGATACAGCACTTAACATGAGCTGGAAGCCCAAAAAGACAATCATATCCTGGGCTGCATCAGAAAACAGCATGGCCAGCAGGACAAGGGCAGTGATTCTCCCTCTCTACTCTGCTCCTGTGAGACCCCACCTGGAGCACTGCATCCAGCTCTGGAGTCGCCAACTAAAGAAGGGCATGGATCTGTTGGAGAGGGTCCAGAGCAGGACCACAAAGATGATCAGAGGGCTGGAGCACCTCTCCTACAAGGACAGGCTGAGGGAGATGGGTCTGTTCAGCCTGGAGAAGAGAAGCCTCCTGGGAGACCTTACAGCAGCCTTCCAGCACCCAAAGAGGACCTATGGGAAAGCTGGAGGGGGACTTTTTATAAGGGCACGTGGTGACAGGACAAGAGGCAATGGTTTTAAACTAGAGCATGGCAGATTTAGATTAGACAGATGGGGAGGGACTCTTACCATAAAGTGTAGTGAAAGAACATGGGGCAAGGGTTTTAATCTGAAAAAGGGTAGATTTAGATATTAGGAAGAGATTCTTTACTGTGAGGGTGGTGAGGCACTGGAACAGGTTGCCCAGAGAAGTTGTGGATGCTCCATCCCTAGAAGCGTTCAAGGCTGGGTTGGAGGGGACTGTGAGTAACCTGGTCTAGTGGGAGGTGTCCCTGCCCATGGTGAGGGGCTGGAACTAGATGATCATTCAAGTCCCTTCCAACTCAAGCCATGCCATGATTAAAAGAGTGCACTGCTGCCAACCATTTACAACTTAAAAGGCTTCATCACATGTGAAAGAATGGCTGAAGAAGTCAATCTTATGATGGTCCTGCTGGTCCAAACATCAGCATAAAGTGAGATAACTGGCCTCATATGAGAGATGTTGATCAGATTGGAAAACAGGGATACTGGCAACAAAACTGAAAAAGAGAAATACCACGGGACATCAAAAGATGGGTTGTGAAACAACACTTCAAAGGATACCTACCACGTATCTGCAAGGAGGGTACTTGCAGGTATTTTCTGCCTGAATACTGAAGAAGGATCCAAATACATTTGATGGAAATCCAGCTCCAAAGCACAGGGCCTTGGCTGGCCACCATACAGCACTGTGGGCAAGTGAAATTGATAAACCACACTAAGAAAACTAAGAAAAAAAGGAAGAATGGATTTCTGCACCCATACACTGTTTTAAACGAGGCCAGAGATGCTTGTCCCTTTGCAGTGGCCTTGCTTGAAAAAGATAATTAATAACTACTGACATCTATTATTACATTCAACAGGTAATTGTGTAACAATTGTTTTTCATTATACTTGCTTAATTAAAACAGCAAATGGAAACCCATAGTCTCAATCAATGGCAACCCAAGGGAAAGTTATTTGCCTGCTGATTATGGTGAGAAAAGAGTAACTTAACCTCAATTTAAATACCACTTCCTGGAACTCAGTACCAATCCCTACCCTACCAAGTGATGAAGCTGTTGCTCTATGGCAACTTTGGTCTTTCAGACCTGTCAGTACCTTCCTTTTCATTTCTTAAAAGAATCAGTGACTAAAAGTACTCTCTGGACTACATCCTGGGCAAGTTTAAGCAGACTTAATTACTGTCACCTAAAAGATTTTCAGTCTTCATGTACTTGAATACTGGGTTCAATACCTGGCTAAAACTGCAGCCAGCAGGCAGATACAAGTCAAGACTATGAAAAAAAAAAAAAAAATATGAAGCAGGGGGCATAGAGGAGTGAGAGGGGCAAGACCATGACATAGCTCTTAAAATGCACAAAAGCCAAAGACCTTCATGCACAAGAATTCATATTACAAATGCCAGATACAAATAACATCTCCCTGCCTCAGTTCCTCAGGGACAAGTTAACTATAGATCAAGCCACTGTTACCAATAATCCTCCTTTTAAAAATAAAAAACAGCAAATATAAAGTAGTCTTCATTCAGCAGTGGCACTATCAACTTGAACTTTATTTCTATTCCAAGTTCACGTTTCCTGTAGTGGGAAGAGTGGTAGCCACATACATGCTTCATCACGATGATATGTCAATACTCTTCAAACAAATTCAGTTGGTCTTACAACAAAGAGACTTTACCTTATATAATGGACGCCGGACATCAATGGGACAGTTCTGTATAACTTCATCAACTACATCCGAAATGGATTCCATAAAATCAGGATTGGCAAACTAAAATGAAACAGAACAGGCATCAATCTTTTTGTCCGAAGAACAGAGAAGCAAACAACCAGAAACGAGACTGTAGAGAGATTTTGTAACAGCACTTTCAAAGGAGGCAAGTGGGAATCAGAGTCAGTATTATTCCTGCTCACCACTTACTCTACATTATAACAAACTCACTTCTGTACAAGGGAAATGGGAATTCCATCTTCTGCCAAGAAATTCAGATTCTGTTCCTTGGTCATAAATTTACTGTTTACAATTTATGCACTATGGATCTACTATTATAAGTGACAAGAGTTTGAGTTCTCCTGCAATATTAAACGTACTGTGACTGTGCAACATGGTCCTGTCTTTCCTTTTAAGTAAAATCAAAAGCATCAGTGTGCAAATCAGAATGTTCTCCTGTGAAAAAAATTTCAGCCCTACTAAAATACTTACGTTAAATGCCCACCAAAAAGTCAGTCTTTTTTTCCAAGCACACAAAAATCTCTAATATTCAAAAAGGCATAAATACTCAAAGGTCTTGAGAGGAAGTCTCCATCAATGCAAACAACAATACAGTGTTAATGTAAATTTCTGCATTTATAAATACTAGAGACTCAGAACTGCTAATGCCAGAAAACATTACTGGACCAGGGGCAATTTTCCTCTTAGGATTTAACGTAAGCTTTAAAAACAAAAAAAGAAAAACAACAAAACAACCAGTTCATAGCTCAGGTTTTGCCCTTTCAGACTAAACTTCGAGAAATTAAATGAATTACCAATACATAATAATGTATTATTATAGATCATTAATAACTTCAAATCTTTCCCAAAGATGTAGAAGTTATTTGGGCTTTACATCCTAAACAAGATGAAATATTTAACTAGATGAGTAACAAAAGCCGAAACACAAGAAGTATACATTGAACTGAAGGAGAAATTAGCAAAGGAAGTTGGCTTGGAGATCAGGAGCCATAAGAATGATGTGAAAAATCCGCAAGAATCCAAGCTAATTTCTACAGTAAGAATTAATCATGCAAGAAGCTAAACCATGAAGCCACATAAATTAAAAGCGAAGAAAGAAGTGGTGTTGCTTCACATGGAGAGCTCTCATCTGGATGAGCTACAGCCTGAAAAGTTCTCCCAAGTTCTCCATAAAGATGTTGATAAAACAACGGGGCAAAAGGAATAAGTAGAAATGTGAGTTACAGCATACAAAGCAGAGTATAACATGCTCCTGGAACAGGGACAAGAGATGTGACATGTGACATTGCAGTCTGCTAGCAAATACTGTATGTTTTGCATACAGCAAGTAAAATACCTAATTTAAAAACTGGAGAAATAACCTGGATACCTACAAACCCCAAAGCCTAAGTTCAAGAGTATCAAAGACTTCAGGACAAATTTCATAAACTGAAAATAGGAAAAGATTACAAGACAGCTTTACAAAAGGCAGCTTTTACCTAGCTAACTTGATACCCTTTGAGGAGAGGAGTTACTGAAGTCCAGCGAGAAATTCTCTTTGGATGCAGTACAGATCATCTAGTGTGTTTTTCTTGTCTAGAAAGTCAGTTCAGGGTTTTTTTTTTAATACAGAGCCAAGAAACTATCAAGAAATGAAGAAAATGGAAATTAGTCCTTTATCCTGTTCCTAAGTGTCTTTGAAAGGACTATGGAAAAGAGGAGATGTTAAAATGATGTCTGACATGAAATTCAATGCTTCTCTGTAAGATCACATGGGTAAACAGGGGGGAGGACAAACTATTTAGCCCAGAGTTTTACTGTTGGCACAAGATCAGATAGCTACAAACTGACCACAAAGAGATTAAGGCTGGAATTTAGACAAAAGCTGAGAGAATGAAGTTTTTTAATATTCTTCCAATGTGAGGTTTCCCTTTGTCTACCCTCCTCCTCAGTGTCAATGCAGATCTCGATTACATTTTTTAATACTATTACAGGTTATGGATGCCTGCAAAAAACTCAATGGAGCGTGTAGAAATGGAGAGGATCTTCTCTGCTATGCTGCAACATTTTAAAGCTTGACTCTTTCCTCTCCCACAATATCCTGAAGGCTCACTTCAGCTGAACTAACAAAAACTAAACAGACTAGGTACTGCAATGTCTCCCAGACTTGTGCACGCTACTTATGACCCCATCAGAGATTTTACCGGTCTTCCCTCAAGGACAAATTTAGCATTCATGCTTTATAAATGGACTAAGCATCAGAAGTCTGTCTCCAAGATTTAGGATGTTATGAGTGCAGTGCTACCATGCAGAGTAGTGCCCAAAAGGATTGGTGCCATCATTAAATACACAGTATAAAGGCACACTGGTTTAAACCAATGCTGAAAGAAGGAAAATGCTATATAAAATCTGTACGTTCAAAAAATTTCTTCTCCATTTTAGAATACCTTTGAAGAAACAGAGTAAGACGTTTTAAGCGTTACACGGGATGTCTGAAAAACAGTTATCTGTTGTGCTTATATTGTTCTGTGTGTAAATTACCCTAGAGCTGACCTGGCTTGCAGTGAGGGTTACTGATACCTTCCTTCCAGCTGATGGCGCCCTGGCACCAGAAATGAGACCCTCCCTCCCCTCCCCCCCCCACCTCTTCACTCACACAGGAAAGTTTCTGTAACTTCATATTGCTAGTGTTTATTCTTACCTCAGGATGAAAGAAAATTTCAGGTCCGAGGAACCTTTCATAGCCCACGTCTATAACAAACTTGGTTTTGTTGATGGCGTTGATGCCAGTATACTGTTTGATCCACTTCCGAGGATCTCCATCGTACTTGGCAAATTCTTTCACTATGTCTGGGCAAATGTAACAGTATTTCTCCTGTTAAGAAATGCCATGCATTAAAAATTGCCAAAAATCAGTATGCCAGCGTTGAATTAAAGTATAACACAATCAGAAGACAAAAAGAATACGTGAGCATTCTTACAGCCAGGGCTGTTCAGCAGATGTTCTCACCCAAAGGCTGCTGAAAAGAGCCCCACAAAGACATGCACATGCCCTGTCTGTTTGAGGAAGGCTGCACAGCTGACTCATCTCAGTTCACCTCTCTCAAAGTGAAGACATCATAACCCTTAGGTCTACGATGATAAAGAAGTTCACTGGCAAGCTGTGATGGGAAGATCAGACCCACGCAGTCGCCCTACTGACATGACATACATTTATTTTTTATTAAATTAAAAAACTAATTTTAAACAAATCTAAAGCTTAGAATGTTGATTTAATCTGCAGAACATGTTCACTCCAAATAGTCTAGTGAAGATTTTCTTCCTCTTTCTCCTTCCCCTGCACTTGATTGGATAAACCACCAGAAGCTCGTGTAATTACAATACACTGCCTACATTTGCATTTTTAAGACAGCCACTAGCAACTTGCTGAAGCCAAAAAAAATTACCTCCAAGGGTTTTATTTATGTATTTATGAAGAGATAAATAGGGGTGTACCTTTATGGCTTTTGCTGTCTCCAGAGATTGTTCAGGAGGAATTCCCACCTCCCTTTCCCTTAGGAGCTGTTGAATAAAGTAAGTAATATCTCTACCTGCAATGGGAATATGTTTGATGCAACTTCCAATTACATAGCCTTCTGCCTATGTAGGAGGAAAGAAAAGAAAATATTTAGGGAAAAATCTTATTGTGTATCAATAATGAACAGCAAGACTAACATTCCTTTTTATAATACTTTTTTTTTTTAGATTTTAATTAAAAAGTAAAATCTTGAAACTGTAAAGTTACTATTAAAATGTGCATCCCATTACAAAGTGGATATTATTTTTATTTAAAAGACCCCGATTACAACATATAAACAGATATTAATTATTTAACAGATACACAAGTGACAGACAAAGAACATCTTGCACACGTTAGAAGACATTCTTATCAGATAGCTTCTTTTAGGCATGATCTGAAAAGAAAATGTAATATAAACAGACCACTCATGTCCTATCTGACAGCAAAAAAATAATAGAAAAAAGTATTAAAATTATTAAAATTTCTCAGACAAGAAAAAAATAACTAAAATTAAGTAGTATTTAACAATAAGCACAATAAAAACAAGAAACCTATTTGCTCAATTTTTTTTCCAGGATACATTTACTAATAACACTGGTATTGTTGAGCCAACATAACTTCTTGCATTGTGGGGTTTTTTTTTATGCTTTGCAGTTTCATATGGTAAATGCTGGAAAATTTCTTGTCAGATGCTGGTGGCATGCAGGAGATCCAAAAACATAATACGGTTTAATATTGCATTAGTATACGGTTTAATATGCATTAATATTAAATGGAACAGAAGCATCACAGTAGCAGAACACAAGGTTTTATATAGAAACAGCTTTTACAAGATGGCCTAATGATTCCTTACTGTGACCCTCCTATAGTCTGCAAGCTAAATTAATTGCAGAAATAAGTTCACATTATAAAATACTTACTTTTCAAAATAATCATAAGGAAGGAAAAAAATCCCAAACAACCAAGCAATACTAAAAGTTTAAAAATAAAGTTTATTTTGACAATTCTTATTTAAATCTATAGTAAACAAACCCTGTACTTGTCCAAAGCACAGATAATTTCAAATTGCATCCTGCTACATACCACAGGAATTACATGGGTCACTCCATCGCCACTGTCGATGACAATTCCAGTCAAAGTACGTTCTCCAACCTGCCGTGAGGTCCAAGAGGCAGCTAAGGCCAACACTGCCTACATGAAAAAGCATGTATATTTAGAAGCAGGCAGAGTGTGCCAATTCCAAAATCTCAGAAAATACTGTTTCAAATGTTTCAGACGTGTGCATGGAGACTATACATACTGCAGCTATACTGTACTTTAGAAGTATATATTCACAGTGTTCACCTGAACAGCAATATAAAGTCCTGGGATGTTAAATGATTCAAACATGATCTCTGCAAGATATTCTCTGTTTTCTGGTGTGTTCAGTGGAGGCTCTGTCTGCAGGGGAAAAAAAAAGGTATTGACAAAGCACCTAATACAAGTCCTAACAGTTCACGCACTGATTATCCTGATGATAATCAAACTTTTAAAATTCTCAATGCACTCAAAATAGAAAATTTCAAACAGAATTTGAACAAAGTGATGGAAGCTTTCCACAACCAATCTCCAGCCTGCAGTAGCCCGCATCACAAAATGAACAGAATTTAGCTATAGTGTAGCTTTGCAGATTACTTTCCTCCTCCTTCTCCCCCCACCACCCTGGCTTCTAAAGAAATAAAAGACATATATAGAGAAAAATCATCTGACAGACCTATTTGTGCTTGGAATACCATTTCATTTTCCTCTTATAAAAATATTTTCTTACCCCGTCTCGTTAACTCACCATTAAAAAATAGTGATCCTCTGGCTCAGCTCGTAGGTATTTAAAAATGACCTGCTCCATGAATCTCTCCATGAGGTCCCAGTCTTCAACAATACCATGTCGTATAGGCCACTGAAAGCAAGAAAACTCGTCAAGATTTTAGACCATACAAGGATAAAAAATAGTACAGAAATAACAACAGCCTAAGTCCCCAAACCCTTCCATCTTCTGCAAGAAAAATAACACCTAATCTCCCAGTTATCTTAGCAAATCCTCCATTCTCTAATTCGAGGCACTATATGTTGTTTTCTCCTGCTCCCAGGTACTTCAAATTGCAATTCTATCTTGCAGTACTAAAAGCCAGAATCGAGACTCTACTCCTAATACTGCTATAGCTCTACTGCAGCACTGTGCTTTAATGTCTTCGTGTATACATTTTATCATTTATAAAGTTGAGAATCATACTAGGCTTCAATATGCCTTCCAATCTATAAAAAGAAATAAAGACCATATAGGCTATATATTTTTCAACTAAAATTCTGGCAGGCATGATGTTTACATTTTGCTCGATGTTAAGAACACAGCTGACATTTAAGTAATACTGTAGGATGTATAAAATATGATTTTTTTCCACATAATTCATAAGCCAGCAATATTCTGTAAGTACAAGAAGTTCTTTGCTAGGATATGGAAAATATGATTCACAAAAAAAGCTACTGAAGACAGCCCTCCACAAAACTATTGTGACATTCCCTGAAGCAAAAGTATCCAACACATTTCATATGCCATGTTAAGAGGACTCAATTCTGGCAAGAATTTAAATATTCAGTGCTTATGACTATTTTAATAGCTAATAATCTTGAAAACTGAACGGCTGCCCTGTGTCAATGGATACTTACAGAAGGGTTCGTGCATCAATCACACAGGACAGCACTAGTAAAACAGACATTTTAAAAACAAACAAACAAAAGGTAAAGCCATGAACCTAACCATGCAGTTTTTAAAAAGCAACAGAAACACTTTGCAAAAAAGCAAATGTGTGTTTCAAAGGGCTATCAGAAAGCCCTCAAACGTTACATAATAAACATGAGAAATTTTGGGAGTGACTTCTTAAAAATACTCAACGCTTACCTTTGTAGCATAGGTAGGTTTATCTATGGCTTCATCTCCTATGAAAAAGTCCAGATCATCAACACCCTTCATGACCCTTCTCTGAGCCTGGTCACCTACTTTGGCTGATTCTCGAATTGCAATACCTTAAAATAAAACCCAAAGAAATCAAACCCACTAAATACCAAATAATTAACTCATATTTACTTAAGGATTCTTTTCCAGAAATAAAAATTAAGATCTAGAAAGCATAGTCTCCAGAGAGTAGAAATGATGTAAGCAATCTATTGACAAGCCAATATAGCAGAGTTCATCCTCAGTGCTTCACACAGGATTATGTGAGTAGCAATTCATTAAGGTGAATAGTAACTCAGAGAAAATGTTAAAAATGTAATCTGTTAGTGACTGTAACAGTCACTAAACCTGTGGAAGTGCAGCATTCCACTGGAGATATTCTTTAAGCCAGCAAGGATCACAATTTTCTGAGTTTCAACTGTGGAATTCAGAGAAAGCACAGGAGGAGGAAAAAAAAAATCAACTATGTACTTCAGAAATAAGTACTGGAGTCATTATCACAGTTGGTGAGAAGGAGAAAGGGGGGGAGGGGAGAAATCAATTTGCAGTGCTACAGAGAAATCTTTGGGGACACTTATGCTTCCCATTAGCAAGCTGCAACTATCACTAAAATTATTAGATGATGGTGGTTATAGGCACAAAGATGAGACAGCAAAACACAAATCTAGGGCAAGCTATAAAGTGGAATAAAGTACTCTTAAAACAATCTTATTTACATACAGTTTTAATAGGTCATAACCAGGAGCTAAATAACATACAGCAGAAAATACAGAATAGACAAGCATCATCCAAACACACACCAAATACTATCAGCACCAAAATTACTGACAGGCAAACAATTCTTTGGGAAACAGGTCTAAGCCCCAACGAGTTCATAGTTTTATAAAACAGAATTTATAACAATTCCCAGGAAACTCCTGCCATCTCCCTTCTTTAACGTAAGATACTGAAATCTTTATCAGGGGTTTAAGGTTTGAATACATCTGGTAAAGAGCATATCCCTCTCCACCTTTTTGGCCCCCAGTTAGCTTTATTATTTCCTTATCTTCAGACCTTCTACTGTGAGTAGCTACAAGGCAGTCTAGATGAATTAATAAGTAATTAATTGCCAAAGTTCACAAAAAGTAAAAGGCAGTACTTAAGTGGAGATAATTATGAGGTACCAGATGCCATTATAGATAAAAATACATAATCACTACCAGAATTTATACATACATATACAGCCTGTGAGAGAATCTATTAAGACAACAATTAAAATCAAGAACACCAGAAAGGTGTAACATTTTAAACAAGTTTAACATACAAAAAAAAATAAAGAGAAAAATCTGCTCAACAAAAACATGTTAAATGGGCAAAACCATTTTAATTGGTAACCACACACACCCAGGAAGAAAATTCTCTAATAGGAACAACTTTCTGAAATATTAAACTGTCTACAGTCCCAGACAATGTAAATAAGGCAGACACCACCTGCACTTCAGTACTTAATTTGATCGTGAGCCTTGCCCAGATTATCCGGGCAGTAACCATGGTGTCAGGTAGACAGGAGGTAAATTGCACTTCTGCCTACTCAAGAGTCCTGGCAGAAAAATAATGAGAATAAAAAGGAAATTGGACTGGAGCTCTCTTCATCTTTGTCATAGCAACCAAGAGCTGATTTAATGAGCAACAGTCCTAGCTAACTGCAAACAAGGAGTTCTGTTTAGCTACACTCTAGCCAAAGATGCTAACGCAATGAATATCGCTTCCCAGATGGACAAGAGCCTATGAAGGCCAAGCTGGGAATGGGAAAGTATGGCATTTACTCCTGAAAGAGCTCAGGGACAGTGGAGGATGTTACAATGTGGAGGGACAAAAAAAATTACTCACATGATGGAATAATGAATTGAGGTTCTGTATTTCCTGCATAGCCAAGTTTTGTATACCTAGGAAAAGAATGAATACCAGGTCATTAGATGCACTTAGATGTAAAAAAAGTAATAAATACTACTTTCAATTCACTTCTTAAAAGTGAAGTCCAAACAATTGCATACGACATCTACATTTTCTGGGTGATGCTTTCAAGCGTTGTCCTGCTGAGAAGAAAATTCAGAAGTGGTAAATATTTTAAGCGTAATTTAGTTTTCAGACACCTTCAGCTTACAAGTCTTGGCAGTGTTTTTTCTGAACCATGAAATCCAAGAACTCATCTCCTACTTTCTCCACGGTGTTGACCAGCTATGACAAAACAGAGGCAGGTCATGTTCCACCCTTTTGTAAAAAAAGGCTGTGCAGATCTTTTGGAAAGCTACCATGACCAAAGATGTCATTAGACTTTGCATATTTAATATAAAATACAGGAAAAAAAAATAAAATAGCCTGTCTTAAGTACAAACCAGAGTTCAGAATGCTAGTGGCAATCCTGATCGAATTCCCTTTCGTGCCTTCCACAAACCACTCACTTTGTCACAGGTATAGTATCTGTGTGGTAGCATATACATACTACACCAAAGCAAGCATGCATTGATAAAATGCTTTCAAAACGGGCAGCAGATGGTACGAAGCATCGTTCGCCTCTTTCAATATACATAAAATACCTATTTTAAGAAGTGAAGGATCAAGAAGAAAAAGAAACTGGGTAAGTTGAGGATGGAAAAAAAAGAATTAATTTTCAAACAAACCCTAAAATCTCTGCATGGTGTTACTGTCTGCAAGCTAGTTCAGGTCTTTAGCAACTAGAAATAATTAACAGCCCAGACTATGAAAAACAATTCTGATTCCTAAGGGGAAAAGAAAAATCAGAAACAGTTTCCAAAGAAAGGAAAAAACCCAACAAAATTAATTGAATGGTTGCAGAGACTGGAGTCTTTCTCTAATACTGTCATTAGATTGGAATAGAAATACAATAATAACGTGATTTGAGAGGAATTAGCATTATTCACATCCATTTTTACCACGAAAACCTAAATCCATGACATTCTTAAATGGGACTGATCACAATCTAGGTCCTAAAGTGAATTTAGAATCTTTGTCTATGGCCTGCTCTCAGTTATCTGCAAACAGTATTATGCCATCACTAAAGCAGAGGGCTGCTTCTTCATTTACAGCTTAAACAGTAAGTTCCCCTTTATGGAGCATTTGGCATAAAAACACTCATTAAGAGATAGTTGCTTAGATAAAGGCATTAAATCAAAGCTGAATTAGCAATGACCTTGGAATTTAAATATTGTATTTTCAACATCTC
The DNA here is from genome assembly GCA_025345505.1 of Todiramphus chloris collaris. Taxonomy (NCBI): domain Eukaryota; kingdom Metazoa; phylum Chordata; class Aves; order Coraciiformes; family Alcedinidae; genus Todiramphus; species Todiramphus chloris. Next base: position 24,824,268 of record JANVCC010000019.1, on the reverse strand, counting down.
TTCAAAGCTATAGCTTCAATGGACTTCAAACAATAGTTTAAGAAGTCCTTTTTCTCCAAGGCTAGGAGACAAGGACTGTGTTTTGAGGGCAAGGGTTTGTGGTACGTTTAATTGTCATTATATGGGCATATGCTTTCAGTCTCGCCCAAAGTGTTTACGCACGTTTCCCAGGGCTCTCAAAAAATATAATCAGGACGTGAAATTAGACTGATTTGTAAAGAAGGCCATTACTAGCAAGAATTCTTTTTATGATTATTATTGCACGGTCCCTTCACATTTTAGAATGAGGCCCAGCTAGGGAATATTGTTCAAAACTAACAAGCAACAACACGAGTTACACTGGGATTTAAGACACATTGCAGGAAACTTCCTCTTCGTTTCTCTCTCTGAAATGGGGTTTGCTCAAACGCACAGAAAGGAAACCAGATTTGGATTCAAGACAGCTAGTTTGAAGACTTAATAAACAGCAAGCAGGCAGAAACCTCATGAAAACAGCTCTTCAAGCCCCAGTGACAAAACCCAAAGTCAATATATACACACATGCACATATACTTGAGCATGTAAGTATGTATATATACCTTTTCATAGAATTCTTATAGGAAGGTGTGTGCATATATATATATATAAAAAATTCTAAAGGTTCCTGCAAAATGATCAGAATTTGTTTCTTAAACTAAACTCTGGTTGAAAGGTGAGCTTAGTTTGCCATCTTTTCCCCCTCTACACACACGCTAAATTCACACCAAATCACAGTATTGAAAACACCCTCGAAAAGTCAACTTGGGCTATCAGTCTGCAACAGCTTAACCTTCCTTCTTAAACAGGGATCAGATCCCCCTACTAGGATAACTTAGAGCACTAGCAAATGCCTATAGCTCAATACTTCACCTATCTATTTTTTCACTAGCTGAATTAACCCATTAAAACTACAGGATACGTTTATTAGTATCTGTGAAAAATAGTTCTGGGCAGAAAACGTGTCTCACAGAAGATGGAAAGATTTCTTTACATGCCATTTATACATGAAGGTTAAATACTTAGAACTATGAGAATAACTAAATTCACAGTTCAATGTTGAAGCAGGGAAGTGGAAAAAAAAAAATGCTGTTCAAAGAGAAAAATCTATTTAGGATCAAACAAGAGCCAGACTTGAACAAGCTGCCATATTTCAGGTGTTTTGACAAACCAAATGGAAGGGAAACTCAAACTACTCTTAAAACCACTGAGGAAGAGAAGGAAAAGAGATGATGTGGTCATGCTGTCCTTTCTTATCCAGTAGCCCATTCACTCAGGACATGTCAGACTTGGTACCAGACTTTTCTTCTGCTCAGCAGGACCCGAACACATTCCACCTTCCAGAGACATACCCAAGAGTACATTAAAGTGCTTGGGTGACCCACTTCCAGCATCTCCTACAGAGATTGTTCCATTTTATACAAGATATTTAAAAATTCATAGGCCTGAAAGGCTCTGGACTTAAACAGTTAGCGAGGTTACCTGGTCTCTAGTCCCTTCTCCAATGAATATTTAAGCATCTAAAACATGCTTTTCTTTCTCCTGGGTTACAGCCTATCAAACTAATGGTAATGCAAGGTCTTGTGATCTGTAAATTACAGAGACAGCTGTAGGGAATGTGTAGATAATCAGTATTCCAACTTCATTTCATTAGAAGTAGATTTATTGCCAGTGAGATAGGAACCTACTGGAAAATCCCCAAAATATAAGATACTGGAGGCTGCATTAAAGGATAGCAGAAAACTGATCCAACAGATCAAGCAAGGGGATTTGGTGGGACTACTCATTTAAAAAAAAAAAAAAAAAAAAGTAAAAATAAAACCTAATGGAAATTACATATTGTTAAAACAAGCAGCTCCTAAAAATAGTGTTGTCTCCTACATACTTTTTTTTCCCCAGGTGATTTCTTAGGACACATACCAGTTTCACTGGTCTTTGCATGAGGAATTATAATCCTAACCCTGTTCTCTTCTGAGGTCCTACCATGGAATGATACAAAAACTTACATTTAAATAAATATAATTACTGCAAAGATATACAAATGGACCAAACTTGGAGATAGATGCTGTAGCCTCAACTATTGTAAAAAGCAGAGATATACTTTGGAGAATTCTTATTAAAACATGAAAACAACAAAAATCATGCACTTAAAATCACCAACTCAAGCCGTTGCTTTATCCATACAAGACATCCAATCTTTCTCCAGACAAGTATGCAAAAGACCAAAGCCCAGCTGGGAACATTGCAGCATTTCCTCAATTTCTACCGCTTTTTCAGCCAGCTCTTTAAAACGATCTGTTACATCCACAAAAAAGAAAAGCCCCGAAAAGATAGACCTCTAAGTGACTGAAAACACCAAAATGCTTTAAGAAAGCCCTGTAAACAAACAAAAAATAACCTCTGTAAGGAGAGCTAAGATGCTCAATCACTAAGAGTTCTTGGCACTGGAGAGCTGTGGTGCCATTACCAGACGCTATTATCATTGTTACCAATCTGCCTGAGAAACTCACAACACGAGGTCTTCAGAAAGATGTGGGAAGGCGCTCTTGAAACGAAGGAGGATGTGATGAAGGAATGGGAATGAAGGAAGAAGGGATGAAGGAGGACATACCAAACAGGAAAAAAAAAGATCTTGTATCTGCACAATTTACCCAAGGGCAGCAGCAGCCGCTATAGCAATAAAGTGTACATTAGAGCCATTGCTTTTTTACAGAGTCTAGCACTTTACAGGACTGAAGCCTGTGATTATAAACAACAGTTAATTAACCCAGGCTCCTCACACCCAGAGCAGCAATTACAGTAATGCCTGTTCAAAAGTCTCACAAGATCAGAGGTAATACTTGGCTAAAGCAACTCATTTAGCATCAGAAACACAGTGAGAGGGGGAAGCATTACATGTTCTGAGGTTCCAGATATCTTTAACAGCCCAGCAACAGTAACAAACAACACTCTAAGCTTCAAGTTTTAAGACAAGTTCAGTACACTTCTCCAAAGGACCCCATATTTACCTCTCAGCTCATCAGTAAGACTTCATCAAAACAATTTTTCTTTACTGAAAGAAAAACAGAGTGACTTCAATAAAATACATCCAAAATAGAAGTACTCCTCAGTGCCTGCAAAACACACACACTGAAGAGGAGAGAGGTATTTTAAGACATCTTTGTTTCGCACACCCACCTACTAGCATTCTGATATCCCACAGCTAAATGCCAGTTAATAAAACTAGTTATAAAAGTTTAAAGCTACATAAAAACAGCAACACCAAAAAGACCTGGTAGCCCTAAGATGCTAAAAATAGCATGCCCTTCTCCACAAAAAAAACTGACAGCAATGTGTAAACTGATCACGGGGAAAGCCTCACGCAGAGTAAACGACGGTGTGGGGCATCAAAAGTGAAGTAGGACAAGACATTTGCAAATACTAATGGAAAAGAGGACAGAAAAATATCATCGCCTTCTGCAAGATTTGTGAATGATGAAGGGAAGGTTTACTGCAAAGAAAGTTAAAGTCATCTGTCCAACAGGGGAAAGGAACATTACCCTGTCCTGCTGTGATGGTGTTGCTCACTGAAGGTCTGTACCTATTTTCCATCTACCTGTTGTTGGGCTTTTGTGAGAAAATCCAGCATTTTACAGGATGAAGGCCTACGGCTGCAAACAACAGTCAGTGAAACCAAGTTCCTTACGCAAAAAACAATAGCAGCAACAGAAACAGTTTTCAGACTCTTTTTAAATCCCCTTACATGCAAAGAAAAGGGATAAGTGCCTGGACAAAGGACCTCATTCAGTACCAAAGATGTAAGTCAAAAAGTATATTTTATATACATAATGATCCACAGCACCTGTGTGCATATACCTTTTCCTTTCTGCTCTGCTCTTCCAAGTTTTTCATCACGAAAGCCCTTTCATGAATAATTTGAATGAATTGTTTGAAGCTTGTAACCCAAAGTAGAATCATTCTAACAAGAAGGTTTTCAGCCCACACGAAGGAAAATTCCAGAGACTGCGTATCAATGAGTCAAGCTACTACTTCCGGCTGCTTTTGTTCAGACTCTTATTTCTTCTTGAATTCTGCAAGATAACATGTCAAATTCTTCAATCTTTCTGCTGACAAGTTTTCCGCATTTAAGTGTCCTGCAACAAAGTCAACTAGAAGTTCCATGAGCAGAGACACCATGTTGTCTCCTATGACATCATTTGTCATTTGGAGGACATCATTTGGAGGCACAGAAATGCAAATTGACATCATTTAGGGACTATCTGAACCCTTCCTAAAACAAACTGATACACACCCTCCCACAGATGAACTCCATCAGTTTTATCTAAGCAAGCACTAAACAGACTTTAGAAATTATACTTAAATTCTTATTTCTCTGAAAGGACAGAATAAGACGTTTTCTATCCTTATGTATTTTGCACAACTGTTGGCCAGTAATATCTACTGCAACACTGGAATCCACCAACTGAGAGCAAAGGAGTCTTCTGAAAAACACAGACATTGCAGTTAGTGCATTTTCTGGCTTTTGGAGTTTATATTGTAGCCTTTTTAAAGGATCCACCAAAAGTTCCCATTTCTCCCCTTGAAAAACTCTTCAAAACTGTCAAGTAATATTCCTGGAACACCAACAGTTCTGGGGAGAACAGATATTTAAAACTTCTTCATCAAATAGACAGTACCTGGGAAGCTACCAAGGAGTACCTAATGCACAGGCAGAATCACATGCAAGATGTAACTCAGTCTCTGTTCAACTCCCAGAGTTCCCAGATGTGGACTCCAGTAACCCCTGTTGAGGGGACAGAACTGATTTCTGGTAAGTTTCTGGTATAGAGAGAAACAGGACAAGAGAGGACTAAAAGCTTTGTGACAGTTTAATACAGACATATTTCAAAATGTTAAGCACTTTCTCAGGAGAAGGCAGTGTGACACCACACTACTGGGAAGTGCTTCCTTTGGTTATCTAGGGGATTGGAGGTTTTTGATTGTTTGGTTTGGTTTTTTTTTTTTTAAGATGGTTCAGTCTTTGAAATTTTCAAGGTAACTTTCCATGCGTTAAAGAAATTAAAATAGCGCTGCAAACTCCCTGCAATAAATTAATGTGACCAGTAACACCAAGGCAGCACCTGACAGCTAAAGTTACTGGCTGAATAGTTGCTCATGGACCAGTGTCTCCTCCTCAGAGCTATCTGTAACTGTTTGGACAAAGGAAAGACATTAGCAAAAGTACAACACTTATTCATTAGCATCCTCATTACTGTTCCCTCTGACACCTACTCCCGAGGCACAGCAGAACTGGTCTATCAGACAATGAATGGGTCTTCTCTAGCCAAAAACGGGTAGGAAAGACCTGCTCCTGAAACTCCTTCCAAGGACAGCCTCTGCAATTTAGATTCATTTTAGACTTCAAAGACTTGAGTTACAAGGCTTCTGATGGGGCTAAACGCAGAATAAACCTCAGGCTGATTTGATAAAGGTGAAGAAGAAATGACCAAGAAACACCACTAGTATAGACCGCCAGCTCCCACCTCACCGCTGGCCAGAGGAAACACCTGGAAAGGTTCAAAGAAGATGCAGATGCTGTCCAGGGGCAGGGCCAGCCACAACCCGGCAAGGCCACTGCAGCCCAGCACACACCTGCCCTGCTCCTGGACCACGGGCAAGGCCGGTTCGCAGCTCCCGGGCAAAGCAAAGCTGCGCCCCGTCTCTGCAGGCAGTCGCTTGAAACAAACCACCCCCACTTTTACCATTTTAATCGTGCAACAGTTGAAAAATCACACAACACGAACGAAAAATCGGACGCAAGGAGAGAAAAGGGCAGGCAGAAACACACCGCGGCCCCGGGCACCCGGCCGGGACGCGACAGGGCCTGTCCCGCTCCCGGCGGGGACCCAGGGAGGGCAGGAGGAGCCTTCTCGGCGGCAGCAGCAGCAGCCACCCCGACGGCAGAGAAGCCCCGAGGGGAGGGAGACCCCCCGCCCCAGGGCGGGTACGGGACCCACGGCAGAAGCCCGGACCCATGAGAAGGGAACTCCTCAGCGAGGGTCCCGGCCGGCAGCGGGAGGCGGCCGAGAGGAAACCGGCACGGCGGAGACACCTCCCCTCCTACCCAGAAAGGGGAGGACCGGCGCCGGTCCTCCCCTCCCCACACTCACCCCGTGCCTCCGTCTATCACGCAGGGGGGCAGATAGCTCGCCATGCTGGGGAGCCAGCAACCGCGGGCCCTACGCCACCATCCAGGCCGCCGCCGGCTCCCCCGGCCCGGCCCGGCGCGGCCTCAGTGCATGGGCGGCGGAGCGGCGGCGGGCACCATGCAGCCGCCTGCCAGCGCCGCCCCCGCAGCGCATGCGCCGCCCGCCGCCGCCACGTGACGCTGCTGCCGCCGCCGCCGGCCGGCCGCCCGCCATCTTGAGTCAGGGCAGCGGGCCCGGGGGAGGTGGCTGCGGGCGGGCCCGGCTCGGTGCAGAGCGGCTAGGGAAGCTTGTAAGAGGCCGTGCCCGTCAGGAGGGTCTTACGCTGGGCTTGATACCCTACTTGCTTTCAGCTTTTCCCGGGGGGTGGGCTCTTTCTTCCTGGCTGGTGCCTCGGGCCTGCCTCAGCAAGGGCACCCTGGCCGAGATGGATTTCATCAGCTTTAAAAGCTTTTTTTTCAAGCCCTGTGTGACCACGAAGGATACAGTAAATGTAGGGCGAAGAAAGGCTTCACCACCCCCCAGCAGACACTGCAGCTGCAGTGGGGCAAGACTTGCCTCATAGTTCACGTTTCAGTGACGGTGGGGTTTGCCCCAGGGAAAAACAGCCAGCTTTGAGCCAGGCGGTTGTAAAAAGCACGAAGCTGTGTTTCTCTGGGTGCAGGTGGCCGTGCTACAGCCCACAGATCTCCGGGTTGGTCATAAACAAGCGCAGAATACAACAGAACCAGTACACTTAACAGCACTGGGGGAGAATAAATACATACGGGCTGTGACAAACGTCACCTGTGAGGTTGTTGATACCTAATTTACACACAGGGTAATGCTGCTTCGTACGTGACTCAGCGCTGGTCATGCTGCGAGCGCGCGGTAACGCCAGAAATAGAGCCTTCAGGTGCCTGTGCCCAAGCATGAACCACACCAACAAGTGCATTTCCCACAAGCGTGCAGTTTTCTATCATCCTCTCCCTGCTCTGCATCGCTACACCAGGAGCTTGTGCAGACCGAGGACTTGTACAAGAAAATGAACGAGACGTATCCTCTAGTCCTCGTGCTCAGCGGTGGTGTGATGGCCATAGGCTGTGCATATGCCCTGGGGGGTTTGTTCAGACACTTGCCACAAACCAAGCACACTTGCTAAACATATTTGTTCACTCTGTTCCCCTCGGGTGTTTTGGAAGATGCAGAGTGTGGTAGAAGGCAGCCCAATTTGTTTGTTGGAAGGGCTGCCTTATCAGTGGGTTGAAACTGCTAACACTAATAAGTAGACTCCAGGACTGCGGATTGAAGCTCGATAGAAATTGTCTGCCCCTCTCTTCAGGCCAGTCAGATCAAAACAGCTCATGAAAGGCACTTCTTTAGCATCCAACAGATAAAAGAAAGAATATGCTTTGACTTTCCTGGCCAAAATTTCCCTCACCCATGCTGCTGCACAATATGCTATGCTGGGCTCAGAGAATATACTCATATGCTATACAGGCACATCACTGTAAACTTTCTTATAATTCTCAGCTTTCTTTTTTTTTATATATATATATTTTAAGAAGTTGCCGGCTGTTATGGGTGAGAAGAACACCTTGTCTGGAGCCAGAGGTACTGCTGCAGCTCACGTGCAGCCTGCAGGCTCTGGGAACACATTCAATTTGCAAACAGCTGCAGAGGTTTGAAACATTGGTGCCCTGCCTCTCTCTTCTCAAGCTGTTTATCAGGGTCCCTCGGGCATTGATTACTACCCTTATAGCTCTAGCAGCTGTTTGTGTGAGTGCTCCCTAACCAGCTTCAAGCAGAATCAGATGAGATAGTTCAAACAGTTTAAATAGGAGCTATGCCCTAACTCGGTTGTGCCTGAAGTGGGTTAGGGAGCACTCAAACAAGTTGCTTTGTTAGCAGAAGGGAGGGAAAGGGTGAAGCACAGTAATATCTTAAGCTGTTCTAGCAGGATCCAGAAGCGGACATCTGTCTGTAAGCTAAGTAACATAAAGTCCATGGAGAACCTGGAACAAAAATTGTGCCATGAAACTATAACAACATTGGGTGGTGGTCTTACAGCAAGGAGAAATGTGAAAACATTCATCCACCCCAGTGATACCTTAGAAGTGAAGTATTTAATGATTGTTTAAATGACAATAGTAACTAATTTCTCAGAAGAGGAAGGAGGAGACACCTGATGTATACAGCTTAGTGAGTGACAGATTCTTCCCAAACCATCCTCATGCAGCATTTGGAGGGTATCACAGCCTCTCCCTTGGAGCACAGCCATTGTTACTGTTGGTTCATACTTTAAGCCCACAGGGATCATTTTGTCCTTCCTCTCTCAGCACCGTGGAGGCCACAACAGTTAGCCGAGTTTAAGCTATACCGGCAGAGAAATGGACACCCAAGAAGAGCATGTGGTCTCAGTTTGACTATCTGTAGAGCCTGCCACGAGTTACACAACTGAAGCTCTGCTGTTTTATCTTGGTTTGTCTACACCCCTTTTTACCACAGCATCCAAACGCCTTCCAGGAACGTGTTAAGTGATGTGGCTAATAACTGCCATTCTTTCATTTCAGTCTCAAAGGGAGAACTGTGTAGGCAGCAGAGGATTGGGTTTTTTTACTTTTTATTTTAAGGTTTTTATCTTGAAGTGTTGATGCTACTGTATGTTTACAATGAAGAAAGTAATCTAAAGAAGTAGAAGGTGGTGTAGTTTTGATAACCCTTTACTCCTGTGAGAATTTATTCAACAGTAACAGAGCAGGCCCCAAGAAACTCAGATAATTTTGAAGCAGTGAGCCTGCACTTAGCTATGAGAGCCAGCATGCGAGAAGAGGGAGCTTTTGATGCATTTATGCTAGCTTTGTGATATTAAGATGAGCTGCACGTTGCATTCTAGATCATGCATCTTCAAAGCTGATAGCATCATAGCCAGATATATCACGTTGCTATTTCAGAGAGGGGGTAATGGAAACCCAGCTTTGGTTACATGTCATCTGGCAGGAGGAGACAGGGGCTCCTAAACAAAATGCATGCACAAGCTTAGTGACAGCTCAGAGTCCAGGGACATCACCCAATTAATTAGCAAGTTAACCAACTGTGTTTCCATACCCTCAAAGAAATGAGACAACAAGAAAGGTTTTTCTTTGTTTACATAACCTCTCCCCTGCTTGAGATCAGCCACAGTCAGCTTTTCTTCATTGCTGAGCTGACCTGTAAAAGCACTAGACTATCTTAGTGGCACTGATAAGACCCAAGATCTGCTGAAGGACTGTACTGCTGACACTTAGGCTCACACTGCCCAGACAACATACCTGCAGGCCACACGTTCATGGTGAATTCTAGTTAAAGGGATAGTTGTAAGGGTATATTCCTTCATCGCTCCTTATTCAGTGAACACCTTCATAGAGGCATCAAGAATGTTCTCCTGCACCTCTGCCTCCTCACAGAGATGTCATGAGTATCATGAATTGAGTGTCATGAGGATGGAGGAACACTATCACGCATCCCCTGAAATTTCTGTTCTGCACAGCTATCATGCTTCATCCAAAATAATTTCAGCTATGTAATTTATTTTATTTTTTTCAATGATTTTCAAATCTAAAACTTCAATCTCTAGATAAGTAGCTGCTCATCACTCTTCCTTTAAACTGTGATTTTTGGTACGAAGTGGGGAACTGTTGGCAGATCATATTCAGTGAACTACTTCTGATTTTGTTCACCTGACCAGCCAAAACAAGCACTTACAGCTTGGTCACAAACACATGATTGAAGTCTCAACTTGTTTTCTAACTAGCAGAAATGATGACAACATAAAAAAAAAGACTCAATTCGGAAGCTCAAAAAGGAGCAGCACGAAAGACAGGTCTTTAATCCCTTGATCATCTCAAACATGGGGCTAGGTTAAGGGCAGCTGTTATGCAGTCATCATCATACAATCACTAGGAAAGGTCACCGAGCACTGGTGTTCACACACTAGCAATCACAGGGTATTACTCAATCACTGGAAAGTAAACTGCTGGAGAAGCTAAGCTTTCCCCTCAGCTCCAGGTGAAACAAAGAAAAAAAAAAAAAAAACTTTAAAAAAAAGGAAAAAAAAAGCAGGAGAGTGCAAACTATTTGTACAAAGACATATCTTCAGAGCACATGTCAACCTGTTGTGTATTCTTTATTGCTACATGGACATGTACACTGCTGTTTCCAAGAACATTCTTCAGCAGGGTACCACCTGCAATAGTCCCACTGAAAACAACAGAATTATCCATCTCCCTATGTCCTTTAAATAAGTCTGCAAATTGGGGTCGAAACAAGCTTTAGTTCCTAACTGCACAGTCGTAGCTTTCTGTTGTGTCAGAAAACGACAAGCAGGCTAAAAAGTATTTTCTCTTATTTATTACATTGGGGTCTTATGTTACAAGACAAGTTAAAGAGGGTTTCTTTGATGGGGGATGGAGATGTATGTCTTTTGCAGAATAGGTGACTTAGTTCCGAGTGTCTTTGTGTATCTCACTGTTGTGGGATCCTTTATTTGCCATTTCTAGCACCTGTCTGTTCAAAAGATGTTTTTGTCTCCCAGGTAAAAATCTTTCTCTGCTTCTCAAGTTTCTAAACAGTCTCGTGTGTCTGCTTTTTCTGTGCAAGGGTTGAACAGAATCAGAATCCAATACCCCTGTTGATATTGTATTACCAGACGTGGTATTACCAACTGCTTCCTACCTTCCTCTTCCTATAAACCACTCTAGATTTACTATTGGCGTGTATTTTCTCAAATTTTGCACAGTGACTTCCTACTTCTCTTCCCTGAATGGCCACTGTTAATTTAAATCTACTCAGAAACATTTTGGATTCTATCTAATCTATTTTCTATTTATACCACGTTCATCACCATGGTAGCTGAATGTTTTGCAAAGTATCTTTGAGGTAGAGGCTATGCAGTGCTTATTTTAAACCACTCTGGTTCTTTGCCTTTAAAATTGAATTCTAACAACTTCGTCTTACCCCAGCTGAGAAACTACCCTTTTGCACTTTGCAAATAACAGTCTGAAATTTGAAGCCAGTCCAGCATGACTTGGGACCCAGTTTTAGCTGAGAACATCAACTGCAGTAACTCTACACTTTTATTTTGATAGTTCTCTTACTCTAAGAGAAATATTATGATATAGAACATTCATAATTAATGAAAGCAGCAGTTCCTCAAACTCAAGCAAAGCCAGCAGACTTGCAGTAAACTCTCATGCTCACTTTCACCTATGGTAACATGCCTGTCTACCTTGAAATCTGGTTACTATTAACTGTACAGTCAAACTCTGAATATATATATGTGTATACATATACATACAGTGACATAAATGCTTTACACAGTTTTAAAACAGAACACCATTTCATTCCACATACTCAGTTCTGTGTCCTTTGCGATGCTGCGCCATGGAATTTGCCAAATATTACACCTCTAATTTTAAAAATAATAGAGCAGAAGCTCTATTGTATCAGGGGATCTTATCCCTGCACTTCTGAAGAAACCTGGTAAACAACAGAAGGTCTAGCTAGTACCTGGGGAAGCTCTGAACTACTCTGTTCATCCCTATCTTCCTAAACAATACCAGCAATACACTTATGAATTGTAAATTTACAGGGAAAAAAAGAAGACAATTTCCCATATTAAACATGGGAATACCATAAAGTTAGCTGTAGTTGTCAAATTTTTATATTAATTGTAGTATTCACTTTTCAGTTGCATCTTTAGGTTTTCAGTTTGCTATTCTTAGGAAAAAACCTTACATTATCTGGAAGTTTCTTCCCTCTCTCCAACTTGAGCTCACTGGGCAACTTCAACCAAGCTTCACTCAAGGGTAGAGGCCTTAAAGATGTAAACATTTTCAGCAGTTGTGTAAATAAAATACCCGAGAAACATACAGTGGAAGGCCAATATTGTCCTCATGGAGAGACTGCAGCATCAGCACAGCGATATTATTAGGCAACAACAAACTAGCATGGCAGAGGCAACTTCCCAGGTGTCATTATCAAAAAAACTATTTGCTTAATTTGCCCGAAACAGCTACAGAAAGCCAGCAGAACAGTGAAGAACACAGCAGCACAGTGATGAATTTGTCATCGTTGAGGTATCTATAGCCAGACAAATTTTTACCTGCTTGGAAACAGATGCTTTATAGCCAGTTCCAAAAATGGCAGTTCAGATTGTTTAGACACCCCAAAAAAGAGAGAGATACAGGTTCCTCCAGGGGTACTCCAGGATGCAAACAATAACCTAGCAGCTCCACACTACATGGTACCACCCCACTATGAGAAGTGCATGGTTCAAAAGCAACTGCACACAGAGATATGTGTAGAACCTTCTATTCAATGGTTTCCATCCTTAAATAAAATAGCCTGCAGATTGAACTAACACTCCATTACTTGAGCTTGGAAACGTCTTGCACATCTTGTCTCCTGTGGACTGAACGGAATATTTTCTCCTATTCCTGTCTGAGTCATTAACATACCATTCAAAAAACTTTTCAGCAGTTTTTGTCAACATCAAACATGGTCCAGTTTCATGGTTTGGTAAGTTTCCCATAACATTCATAAAGCATGGATCTGTTTGTCACAAAGTTGCCATTTGAAACCTCATCTGAGTCCCAGGAGAGCTGTTGGCAATATAGAATTGATTTCTTCATATGGACCATGAAGCAAGCGAGATCACAATAATCTGATGAGAGACAATCTTGACATCCTCCAGACCAGCCCACCTCTGCAGATATGTCAGCTAGACTCGTTTGGACAGGCAAATCAGTTTGCTGTTTGTTTTCTTTTAAAATACATCAAATGAGTCAACACATCAACAAAGCAGCAACATATTTTTCCAGTTACCAAATGCATTTGTTAATCAGCCAAACCAGAGATATCAAGAACACTCTTTGTGGAGATGAAGTCTTTGGTTCTTAGAGTCCCCACAAGTGCTGTCACACACAACAGAACAAACATCATTTTGATCTAATCAGGCTTTAAGGAAACATTTCTGGTAGTAAGAAAAAATTTCTTGTAGCTGAATACAGCTGTCCAAAATCAAGGACATCCAAACTGCACGTGACAGGATCAACCCCAGAGGCACAAAAAGGAGTCTGACCAAGCCTTACCACAGGAGTAGGGCACTAGATGGTCTGAAACACTGTTAGAAGCAACATGCCATTCCTTATCTCCTAGACCTCTGCTATTTATACCAAAAATCTTCCCAAGTTTGTGTTTAACATTCTCAAGCAGCCCAACTGTTTTTATAAAAAGTTTTTGTGGAAACTCTTGTGAATTTTTCAGGTTGCACCAAGTCACACACCAGAAGGGCTCTGAGGCTAGTACTGGCACACAGTACTTAGAGGTAGAAACCCAGCCTTCCACAGAGACCAGGGGCTAATTCTCTTCACTAACACAAAAATCCTGACATATTCTTCCTGAAAACAGGGAATGGGCTGTTTCCTTCACCAAGGCCTTTCCACAAAAAGATCCACAAAAACTGGAGTTGGACCTTACTTCTAACTCAAGCAAGTATGTCTTCACTGGGCGTTCGCATATTAAACTGATTAAGAACTCCCAAAATCCCTAGATGGATTTAACTTGCTGCAAGTATTCATCCATTTAGCAGTAAAAATGCTGAGTATGGGGTGTTGTTTTGACTCTAAGTTCACAGGTCCAACATCCAACAGCTGTCACCTACTGCAGAGTGCTCAGACCTATGGTAGTTGTCCTGCTGTCCATTCTTTTTTTTTTGCTTCTCTACCTCAAGCACCATCAATATTATACCAGCCTCAACATTTCTAAGTTATACAAGCTCAGTCATTGTCAAAACTTTGCTATTTCTGTACATGAGATCTCAAAGGAAAGCCATCTCCCCAAACTAGTATTTTCATCTTCTGACATATAGAAAGATTATTTTCTCAAATACTCTTTGCTGCTTCTTCCCCTTCAGCTCCTGTGTCTCCACTAATACCTCCCCGCATCCAGCTTTGCTTATTTTGGGAGGCAGAAATAATGTGTCAACTAACAGACAAACTAGATTTCTTCCATGAAGTATAGAATTCTGCTAATACATTACATTTTGGTTTGATACTACTACCCTATAGAGGCAACCCCCCACCTTTCAAGTCTCCCATATCATAGCATCGGCATTTACAAAATGAAACACTTTCAAGCGTGTGGACACCTGGTTTCACACCATACCTTCACATGCACCACAAAGCAACAGGGCTGTTCTGCAACTGGAAAAAAAACCCAACCACCTCTAATTGCAGCACCTGTAAACATATACAAACTGTTCCTAATCTATATATCTCAGCTACAGGGAGCAGTGATGACGCAACAGTACGGAGTGGGCCGTGGGTGATTAACCAAGTGGGTGGCTCTTCCATTGACCTCTTCACCCTGCTTGTTGCCCAAGCAAAGCAGATGAAAGTGAAATCGAATGTATTTACCCCACACTGCAAGAAGACCCCCAGCTGAGGCAGACACCATGGCCACTCCACTATTCTCTGAGTCCTTGCATACCAAATTTCCTCTCGCCTATACTCCCACTCCAAGAAATGTGAAGGTTTGTAGCACCTCGTTACAGCAGCTAAGGAAGAAGCACTTCTCTGGTACTTGTGTGGGTGCTGTTGCCTTTCTTCGGCTGGTTTTGTTTTGTTGTTTGTGGGGGATTTTGCATAAAGTCAGCTCTCATTACAGCAGCTGAGACTATCACGAGGTTGAAAGTAAGAAAGACTATCCGTAGATGCCAGCAATGAGGTGAAGATTCAGTACTGATAATCTCAAAGCCTAACAACAAGAAAGTGGATATCGCACACTGACAAAATAAGCAGATGCAATCAGGCAGCTGCACACTTTACAACAGAACAAGTTTTTCATCTTATCTATTTATTGCAGACCCACTATTACTATTCCACTTAGGCAAGCACTCTAGCTCCCTCAGGAAAGGTTGGCATGAAAAAAAATGGGAAAGAAAAATGTTTCTTGCCGTTTGAAAAATATATCTGCTTCACAGGTGAAATATGAGATTCTAATGTAATTCAGGAGCTCAGAGTTACACAGAGTGAGGCAATAGTTTAAAAATTATCCAGCAGTCACAATCTGCCTGGCACACTGCAGGAACGCAGCCATCACTTCGTAAACCCTTACTTCTTTTCTAATGACAAAGTCATGGCTCTTCTCTGTGCAGCACCACACCCCTGCCCCCTGCCAGGCCTGCTGGAATGAATAAAAAGTGAAACATAAGGGGCTTGCTCTGTATTGTACTTCTCTAACACAATTCCATTTAAATGAAAAAAAAAAAGGAAAAGAAATTAAAAAAGCCTGCCTGATTTCACAGCCAGAAGGGCAGATCCTCCCCACCTACATCACTAATCAAATCAGCCAGTTTGGAGAAACTCACTCTCAGACAGAGATTCTGACCACTTACTGCAATACCACATAGCTCCCAGAGGAATTAAATGTATACATATGTGTGTGTGTATATATATCTTAACTGCTGTCATCACTTTGAAATACAGACTTACCTGAGGTCTGAAAAAGAAGAAATATGCTGAGCCTCTAAAGGCTGCCTCAAAATCGCTGTGAAGCATTTGTGCTTCCTGCAAACCTCCCAGGAAGAAAAAAGAAAGGCAATCTTATGTAAGGCCCACTTGGATGTACTAAGAGTTCACTGCAGAACACAGGTGGAGATTATGGTGGTAGCCTTTTGTGTCAGAACTCAGTGTCTGCAGCACAGTCCTAGGATGTTAAAGACCCAGACTCCTCTTCCCACAGCTCCCATTTCTCTAAGTACAACCTTGCAGCCATCAGAATATAAACCACTCAGTCCTGCTCTCACGCATCTCTTACTGCAGCTGGCACACAGAGCTGCAGAGAAGATGACATTCAACAGGCCAGTGAGAAAGTAAATATGAACCTGCCTCCTTACTGATGAACACCTCCAGAAGTCAGGAATCTGCTTCTCACTGAGGAACTGCTTTTATTTGTCCATTTAAGAGTCCACCTATCATTACCTCCCTTCCTAGAGCTCAGTATTTTTGGTCTGTAAGAGACAGAGACAACCCCCTAGGCAGTCACAAGTCAAGCACCTGGTCTCAAACACATCTTCATCCATTATTTCTCATCAGCTAGCCCAGGAGCTTCTTCCTCAGCCCACAGGCATCATTGTCCCCTAGGCTCATTACATGCAGAAGAAGAAGTATTGCCTCAGGCACGCTGACATGCCCTCTGAGCTTTCTGTCTTCACTTACTACATGGAGACTTGCAGGACTTGGGTCAGCTGCTTGGAATGACTGCCTGATGGCCAGGACTTGGTTTTTGAAGCATTATTTCACTTCAACCCAGTGCCTGAAGCTGCTGAGTATATTTGAGTCCTCATTTGTGTTTTCTAAAGCACTTGTGTGACCTCGGATCCCCTGAGTAAGTTTCAAACTGACTCACTGAAAACACTCTACAGCCTCTGGTTATCTCTTTAGGCTAGAAGGTAAGTAGGATTGAAAAATAAAAGAGGGGAGGACATATATATATATATATGCACATAAACAAAATATATAAAACCACCAAAAAAAAAAAAAAAAGAAAAAAAAGAAAGATATTTTACAAATAATATAAATAATTACATTTATGAGTACAAAGGAGGTACTCCTTGGTATAAACCAAGGAGATATTTCCCCTTCAGTAGATTCTCTAATGGTCCACTGTTTTCTCTTATCAGTGCTTTGAACTAAGGGGCAGTTCCTCTGTTTGAAGATAGTAAGGCTTAAACCATGAAGAGGTTCACTAGGTAGAAACTGTTATTTTAAACTGTACTGTATGCCAAACAAGAATTTAAAAAATCTTTACTATCACTTGACAATTTTGTGTAAATTCCCCTTCAGCGCCCAGTTTGGTGTCCACCACTTGTGAGCAGGTTATTTCCTCCCCATCCTCACCAAGTGAACTGCAATGGAGTTGTCTTGTCTCCTTATAGGTGGCAGGAAGAAGTCATCACAAAAAGGAAATACTGTCAGAGCCTGATGAGCATTATTTTCAGCAGCGCTGTCTGCTTAAGGAGTCCCTGCTCCAACATCGTTCCTCCTCGTATCTCTTAGCTTGCTGAAAACAAATCAGAGCAGGGAGGTGAGCTGGCTAACCCCCTGCCCCTTCTTTTTCAGCCAGAATATTTTTCAGCCAGATTAGCTCTCCCTTTGCACTTCACCACATGCCCAAATGCTTGTGCCAGCATAGCAGAAGGAGGAGTGAGGGAGTGGGGAGGAGTGGCTGGAAGTAGGAGGAGGTGAGGGAGCAGAAAGGACTGCTTTGGTGGGTGTGAGCCCCACAGCCTCAGAAAATAACTACCTCTCTTGGATTAAGTACTCACAGGGTGCCCTTGTCAGAATGGATGCGCTCACTCCCGGAAATGCTTCCCTTAATGAACCTTTGTGGTTACTGAATGTCTAATTCACTGTAACAGAGATCTACCACTGAAATATTTCCCAGTGGGGACAATACCTGCTAACAGACAGAGGGTTTCGGTCAAACGCTGCCAACATCTCCTTCGGTGTGTTAGCCCTTCGGCCTTTGTACGTCTCTAACTTTGTCTGAGGGCACGAAACAGATTCTCACCTAAAGCAACGCTGCAAGCGGGCGTACTGTTGCCTGCAGATTTCACACAGCCTACAGCGCAATCACAGAACCTGCAAATGGCTCGGATATATTTAGAATCCCACATTGTCATTACGTTCATCCTGCAAAATGGAGGGGGGGGGGGGAGGGAGTAAAGAATAGAAGCCGATGACAAATGCACAGCTGGAGAACATCAGCAGAGATCTCAGCACTGGCTGGGCCTGGTTCACCTCTTGTTTAACTGAAAGGGAGTGGGTGACCCTGAGAAAAAGGAAATCAACATTTATTTCTCTTGCCATGGTCAACACCTGCCTGCCCCCGTGAAAGACAGCGTTATGATAATCTGCCAACTATCGCTTTCTGTGCCAAGTCCCTGCTGCCCCTAGGGACTGAGCATGCTGCTGGGAAAGCACAAAAGTCCAAGAACTGCCTGCGAAGAGGAGAGCACACGGCTGCTACCTGGCTTGGGATATTCCACAGGCAAAGCACAGCAAGACAACATCCCATGAGGACAGAAGAAACTGTTCATAAAAGGTAATAAAATGATACAAGAAAACAGTGTTACAGAGTTCATCCAGCCACACAAAGGTCAATGCGTAGTCGTATGTAAGCAGAGATGCTTGTAATTAATGATTTCAATCACAGTTGTTGGCTAATTCCCTTTGATTGCGAAATGTGTTTTTCCAAGACAGAATCCCAAGAGAAAGAGGACAATATGGAAGAAGCAGATAAAGTTTGAATTCTACCTCCAAAAGATATTTCCACAGTTGCTCAAACTTATCTGGGTCATTTCTCCTTCTTACTCCAGGCCCCACAATTTATGTCTGTGTTAAAATATTAGCAGAGTCACTTGCAAAGAAGGCAAACTGGTCTATTTGTGTTCCCTTTCACTGCACCTGAGACTCATCATTTATCTAGCTTTGTTTAATTCCTCAGAGGCACCTCATTTCTTCAGAAGGTGGAGAACACTTGCTCATAGAGCCTTCAGGCTATAATAATGGGTAAAATCATCCAGATTATATCTTTTTTAACCTCCATGCTACCTCTAAAGTTAATTTTGAGCGTTGAGGATTTTTGAGCATTGAGATAGTAGTGAAGGCTTTTGTCAGAGCTTTGTTTGCTAATGGCAAGAGGAAAAGGGGAATGGAAAGAAAGATTCTAGATATTTTATTTAAAGTTCTTTTTTGAAGAAGCTACTATGTTCACTTTAGAAGGGTAAGCAAAAACAACAGTCAGCTGGAGAGTCCAGATTATGGTGTGAGAAGAGCTTTTCTGATTCACCGGAACTCTGTCAATCTTTAAGTAATCCATGTTATCCTTAAATTCTGAGAAAAAAAAATCACCAGTATTGGTGGCTGTTGCATTCAGTTAGAAGCTGTGGTCTTAATCTCAGAGTCCTAACCATATCAGTCCCAGTTTCCCCTCTCTTCTTGCAAAACAGGCCGACTCTCTCCTAGTCCTTTGCTCTCAGCATCCTTAGTACCAGTAAAACCAGTGGTTCCACTTAAGTGATGCACATATTTTGCAGATGTTTCCATATTTTGGTCTCCTCCTACAAGTGCATCTTTTCCTAAAACCCAAATCATTTGTGGGATGCCAGCAGCAACAGAAAAATTTGCTGGAAACTGCAGTGGTCTCTCAGAAATCCAGGGACCTCTGTTGATGGCTGTAATGTGTCAGAAGCCCTGTTCTTGATGCACAGGATCCCTGTAGTCATTTTTAATATTGCAGGTAACTTCTGAAATGCCACATGGGCATGGAGAGGTTCTCAGAAATCCATGGGCTGTGCAGCTCCCACAATTCTGCTACTACTTTCCAAGTTTCCATGTTGTCTTAGATAATATTCTTTGTTATTGACCATGTGTTTAATAAATTGAAGCTAGTTCTTGTCTGCAGGTCTTTGGGAACCACTAACACATCTCTTGCTGCAGTTGCTACATTGGGTGAAATTGCTGTTGTTGAAATTCTGCTGCCATAAGAGGATTTATACAGAAATTATTTTAGCCTACAGATATATCATAATTCCCTCGCAAACTGAAGGGTAGAAACTGCCCTATGTTGGGTCAAGCACAAAAAACACTTTGGATCACCTCTGGATGGCCTAGCAATGGGATGATTTGTTTTGGACACTTCATTTTGTGCTTCAGAATTCCAAGCTTTGTTTTTGAGACCATAAATTTCACAGAGCAGAAATTAACCTTTGAGATTGACCAGCTCTGAGGTCTCTCTGAAACTGTCTCTGTAGCCACTTTTGGCCAACTTAAATACAGGCTGTCAGCATGAGAAGTCCTGCCCTCTCTCACCTCAGACTTCACATCAGGGCACTGAGCACGGAAAAAAAGGTCCTTCCTCTCACCCCCATCAGGTCCCAGCTCGGTCACAGGGCTGAGTTGGTTCAGTACAACGACCACCAGCAGAGCCCAAAGGAGGGAGCAAGAACACACAGCTCCGAGAGGAATCATTTCTTGTAGGAGCAGCTTGAATTTATGTCATTTCAAAGCAATCAGGCAATTGCAGCCTTAGCCTGCACATTGAAAATCTTAAATGACTCAGATTTGTTTTAGCGAAGTGCTTAATTTTCACAATTCAATACAGCGCTATTCACTGCTGCGCTGCTTAGCAAAGATTGCGGCAGTGAAAGAGGAGACCATCTTTTCATGATCTACATAAACTGAGGAAGTATGTCAGGCAACCCCATTTGCAGAGAAAACATGTTATTAAAAAAACCAAAAACAAACAACAAAAAAAACCCCAACACATTGCCATTAACAAATCTCAGTTCTAACCTTTCTTCAAACCTTCCTGTAAGAAGTCTCTTTTTGTAACCTATCCTTCAGCAAGTTTGTTATAAACATTCATCATCAGAAAATTCAGGCCGTCGCTGCTTATGGGAGTGGACAGAACATACAGCTGATGAAAAAACTTGTGATTTTTATATTTATATATATTTATAATCTGTTTTCAGCAGATACATTTGAATGTCCGCTTACAAATTTGCTGCTTCAGTGAACATTCCTATCAACAGCTTAGTGTGAGGACCTTTGCAGAAAACCAAGCACTGAAATAGGTATAAACACAAGCAAAGGTAATACCTGGAAAAATCAGAGAAATGCTGCTTATCCCAAAGCGACTTTTTGCTCTGACTATAGGAAATCAAAATACAGGATGATGTCCCCAAGCTGCGACAAGGCTATTTTGTGCTAGCCAAATCTAACAGAACTTTAGATGTTCTTCAACAAACAGTAGGAAGAGGTTTCCCATCCTAGGAGAGTTTTGGTATTTCAAAACCAAAAGAGCAAAATCTTGTACTCTAATCCACCAGTGAGCCAACAAGAGCGGTTTTTAAATGTTTCATTTCAACTATGATGCTTTTTCATTCAAATATCTTAGTATAATTAACTTTAAGGTCTATCAGAAAAATTGTTTCAGAGGACAGTTTTCACATTGAAATTGCTAACTGATGATGTCTCCAGAACTTCAAAACACCTCCCCCTGAAGTTCTGAAGATGAGAAATCCATCCAAGCCATTCTCATTCAGTCAAAATGGAGTCCACAAGAACTTTTTGGTTTCCACCAGTCTATATTCTCTGATAGGAAAACTACTGATGGGTAAACTGTTGACTGACTCAGTTCTATGTCACTACCACGACCATCTTCCATCATCATGACAGAAGAACCAGGAGCATGCCAGATGAACATGGGTGCAGTATGGTCTCTTTGCAACACTCCACATGTGCAACTTTGTAAGAGTTATTGCCAGTGGCCTTACACTAGATAATTTTTGAGGCAGATGTAACATACATCTTGGATGATAGAGCTTTCCATAGTACCAGAAGACAGAACGGCTTCTGACAAAGCCAGCGCAAGCAAACTCACTTGTGACTCTTCCACCTGCTGTGTGGAAACAAAGGGTACAGAATCAGAGAAACAGGAATAAATTCCTGAAGTCCATCAGAACCAAACTCCCACTCAAAGCCAAACTATCACCAACTCTAAATCAAATCATCCACAGCTTTATTTGAACCATAGAATCATTTAGGTTGGAAGAGACCTTTCAGATCATCAAGTCCAACTGTTAACCCAGCACTGCCAAGCCCACCAAAAAACCATGTCAATGAGTGCCACATCTACACATCTTTTAAATCCCACCAGGGATGGTAACTCCACCACTTCCCTGGCATCCTGTTCCAGGGCTTTAGAACACTTGCTGTGAAGAAATTTTTCCTAATGTCCAACCTAAACCTTCCCTGGTGCAAACGGAGGCCATTTCCTCTCGTCCTATCTTTGGAGAACAGACCAACCCTCACCTCACTACAACCTTCTTTCATGTAGTTGTAGAGAGTGATAAGGTCTCCCATGAGCCCCTTTTCTCCAGGCTAAACAACCCCAGGTCCCTCAGCTGCTCCTCATAAGACTTGTTCTGTAGACCTTTCAACCAGCTTTGTGCCCATCAGTGTCCTTTTTGTAGTGAGGGGCCCAAAGCTGAACCCAGAATTTGAGATGTGGCCTCACCAGTGCCAAGTAGAGGTGGACAATCCCTGCCCTAGTCCTGCTGGCCACAGTAGTGCTGGTACAGCCAGGATACAGTTGGCCTTCTTGGACACCTGGGCACACTTCAGGCTCATGTTCGTTTGGCTGTTGGCCAACACTCCCAGGTCCTTTTCATCTGGGCAGCTTTCCAGCCACTCTTCCCCAAGACTGTAATGTTGCAGGGGGTTGTTGTGACCCAAAAGCAGGACTCAGCACTTGGCCTTGAACCTCATGCCACTGGCGTCAGCCCATCTATCCAGCCTGTCCAGATCATTTGGCTGAGTACTGAAAAACTCCAAGGATTGAGATTCCATAGTTCATCTAAATAATGTATTCCAGTGCTCTACTGTCCTCCTACCAAAGAAATTTTGTTTGCACAAACTGGGGCCCTTGCCCTCAAATTTGCCCTCAGTTTCCAGTTCTCACAATAAGTTCCCCATCTGCACGAGGTTATTCTGCTCCAGGTACCAAGCTTCACACATCTACTGAATGTCTTAAAGTCCAATCCACAAGTGTTTCAAGATTCCTCTGGACTGAAGCGCTGTTGTTCAGGGTGCTAAACATTTCCCTTAATTTAGCACCATGCACAAGTTTTCTGAGTTTGCATTCTCACTGATCACAATGAAAATGCTGAACAATAACAGCCCCGGTTTCAACCCTGGGGTACACATTTACTGAGCATCAGGCCATTCATAATTGTTCTTCAAACCTCATGCTCCAGGTGGTTTTTGACTGATCTAAAAGTCTATTCATCCAAGCTATACTATTCCTCATCTTCCAGATAAGAGTCCTATGGTGTCAAAAACCTTACTGGAGAAGATACCAATCTCATCTTTTTAGCCAGCCATTTCACCATAAAAAGCAACCAGGTTGATCAAGTACGATCTACCATTGATAAATAAATCCATCCTCACTCTTTCTTGTCATTATCTTCTTGTCATTTATGTGTTTGTAAATGGATTCCAAGAGGATGTGCTCCACGAAGAGCAGCCTTGAGCTTTAGTTGCAGTGGCAAGGCCAACATCATACAACATCTAAACTTACTGACAGATACCCAGGTGTTGCAGCATGACCCTGTTGCAAGTGCAGCAGTGAAGGTGTAGTCAGGTTGGCTCAGACCCTACAGACAATCTACCCACAGCAGCACAGACTATAGCTTTACTGACTAAGCTCATGCTGGGGTTTGTAGCCATGGTGAAATAAGACTGCCATAGTAAATCTGTCATCAGTATCAATGATGGCCAGTCACTGCAGTAAACATAGCCCAGTTCTTTCTAATAGATTTATTTCAGACCTTTCAGACCGAGTTGTAGGTATCTCCAGGGTGAGTGCACTGTCAAGCTTCAGTTTCAAGGCAACAGTCAAAAATGAGGCGTTCCCTGAATAGGATCTAGGGTGTCGTTACTGAGGTGAAAGCATGGTCTAGCTTGAACAAAACTTTATAGCCTTCTAAAAAAGCATACCTTTTTCTACTATTACTGCTAGCAGATCCAGCATTTGTTATCTCTCTACTTATATTTTATGCTCCCTAATTCTAACATATGATGGCACTTCACTTCCCAATATCCAATTGACATTCTTTTGATGTATCTTTTGGGCTAATGCCTAAGCACATTTGCAGATAGTTTAGTGCTCAATTTAAGGCTGAATATATTCCCAGAATTCCTTTGGCAATCAATTATTTATTACTTACAAGTGTTAAGATCAAAAAGAAAAGCAATAGATGTATATTCCACGCTGACAGGAGGTCTGTGGGGATTACAGAAAACAGAAACTTTAATGCTAAATTTGTGTAAAAAGAGTAAAACGGGGATTCCCTAGTCAGTTTTATTAAAAAAAAAAAAAAAAAAAAAAGAAAAAAAAAAAAAAAAAAAAAATAAAAAAAAAAAAAAAAGCCCTGGATTATACATTCTTCTTGGGCTTTATCTCATGGTTAGAAATGCATGCTTGAACTGTACTATTAGTTCTTTGCACAACAGGGACAAACTCTGGTTTGCTTTCACCAAAGAAAACTGGTCACCTTGAACTCGGTGCCAGCTACCTCGATGCATCTTTTATCAGCGTACCCAGGGTGATACACATAGCTAATTAATTAAAATAGTGATTCATTCCTATTGACAGGCCTAGGATTTGTGTTAATTTGTCAGCAAGGCCATACTACCTACATGGCTTCTTTGTGAGACCTGGGGCTTGCAAGGGCATCAACGTTCAAGCAAAGGGGAGCTCACAAGAGTAGAATTTAGAAAGATCATTTCTGCTTCATTGAACAGCTCTGTAGAAGGTGGAGAACATTCTGATAAGCACGTTTGACTGGGGCAAAATTTGCATTATTCCTGTCAGTGGGGGTATGAGTGGCGACAGAGCTTCATGAGTTCAAACACAAGACCTCTGCCTCCATGGGCTGCTGGTCAGAGCTCAAGTACTCAAAACGAAACCTCATCTGTAGTCACTGCTGGCTAGGAAAGTTTCTTTACAAATCATGTGCTCTTCGCTATAAGACTTTATTTATTTATTTATTGCTAACCTTAAACTATGCACCAAAGACAAACAACAAAATACTAGGCCACCAGTACAAAACCAGTCCTTATCTGTGTGCTTAACGTCAGAGTAAGGAGTATCTGGCAGCTTCGTAATGAGCCAGTGCAGAATTATTCAGCCAGGACGGAAGAAAGAGCAGGAAAAGAACAACCTGGTGCAAACAAACAAGGAGTAATTCCAGCTCAAGAATACAAGCTGATAAAAGGCAACCTGCAGAAATAAGAAAGCTGGACATAAATACAGGTGAATGGCTACGCAGAGCAAATTTATTCCTGATGTAAATCTGCAAGCTCTAATGTAAAGCAGAATATCCAGCAACCAGCTATGAAACTCGATCACAGATGCCAGAACTTAATAATTTTCATGGCTAGCAGTACATCTACCAATGGTTTAAATTCTTTTCTCTTTGTGGTTTTTTCCAGGTTATGCAGCAAATCTATCACCTTTTCTGGGGTCAGTGAAATTATAACATCCTTGTAATTTAAGTTACTTATTTCTGAAGTAAACAGATAAATTAGACTTCCATAAAAACTGAGATGTATCTAAAGAAAGTGGCAGCTCTCCAGGTAAAAAGAATCAGCCATCTGCTCTGAAAAAATTCTAATAAAACCCAGTGACAGATCACTTCACTCACTGAGAGAAACTTGGAACAGTGGGGCCAAAATCAGCAATGCCAAACTGGAGGAGTCACACAACAGAGAGGCTGCAAACACTCCGACGGGCAGTTCATCATTTGCTTTGCCACATGCAGATTCAACATCTACCTTAAGTGATAATTTTCACTAGTATTATTATTCTTCTTTTTAATCATTTTTGAGGTCTACTTACAACTTTGAGATGGTGTTTAGCTGGTAAACCCTTTGGGTTTTGAGCATTACTACACAAAGGAGTAGATAACACAGAACTAGAAAACAACATCTTTATATTTTGTATCTTGAAATGTTTCTTGCCTTTAATGGCTTTTCCAGTAGTCAGTTTGTCATGTTTGGAGTGAAGGCATTTAGAAGTCTAGAGGTTAATTAGAAAAACAACAGCTGACTTAACCAAAAGAGTTTAATTCAACTATATGAACAGAGACAAACTGTTTTCAGCCTCGAAGATCTGTTTGGAGCTGGTTTGTGCTGGAATGTCACCCACACAAATCTTGTGAGGGAACATTAAGTGACAATACACTCAAAATGATGAAGCTTATGTTGGAGCAAAATCTCTGCAGCTGAAAAAGATGATTAAAGGAGGAAACATTTACATTCCAGTTGCTAATTTAGCTATTACTTAATTAAATATAAAAGTTTGATGCGTTTTTTGAAAACATCTTCACACAGTCTAAATTTCTTGTCACCACATTGGTTTTCTTCGTACTTGTCCCTTTTGTTTAAGCTCTTACCTCAGGCCTTGTTCCAGAATAGGCTGTTAATTCTTTAGACTGGCTCTGTATTGTAGACCAAGTGGCAATTTAAAGTTAAGACTTTGCTCCTTAAAAATAGATTAAATATTTCTATAAATAGTGGACTCTGTTGTCTACAGCCCCGAGGCACCTGGTTGTCAAGGTTTAGGGTCAGGGCAGTCTGCTAGTCCTTCCTTCCCCAGAACCCAGACCAGTTTCCTTCTGTTGGCCGAAATTAGCAATGATGAACATGTGAACGAGCAAATCCCCCTCTCCCAAAATAATAAATCATCGTTTTGCTCAGGGCTGCAACTCCACTTAAAACACCTTCCTCTTCTGCACTACCATTTTCTCTCCCTGCGATGAAGGTCTTAAACACATGCAGTGGAAAACACAGCATCCCAGTGTGGAAGATGCTCAAAATTAAGGTTGGGAAAGAAGAATTTTCTCTGCAATGCACATTTCATAAAGATGGAGATGCACACCCCTAGAGTCTGAGCTTCCTGCTATTAGAGAAGTCATTGCTCTTGCTGCTGAATTGCTACATAAACACTGCCTGGGGCTCGAGGGGCACCCTCAGGCTCCCCACATGCCAAACAAAGGAAGACTAATTTTCTGCCTGTAGAAACAGGAGTGCTGGGGCAGAGTCCCTGGATACGATGAGCTACTTATAGCTATAATGCATTAAGGAGGAGTCTGCATTAAGGACGTTTCGGCTCCTTAGGAAGAAAGAGTAAGGAGCGGGTGGGATCCTGTACTGTTGGATCACACACAGTCACTCAGAAACACTGCAGAGAAACATGAAAGAATGTGATGCTGACTGCTGAAGTGCAGAGGGCAGGGGCTTAGGCAGACAAAGATCTACATACGGCTGGTTTGGGGTCAGAGCTGCAAGTGTGTGTCATTGCCAAAATCCAGCTTTTGGTCTGCAAAGAAGACAAAGGATAGTACTGACAAATGAATGAAAAAAGCACAGTGTGAGTCTTTATTAAGGCAGTGCTGTCAAAGTGAGTATCAATTTTGTAACTTCATAATGCCAGCACCACTGTATGAAGCAGATGAATGCAAAGGTAATGTAGGTGAGGTGGATACAGCAATCTGCCTAGCAAGGTGACCACTGTATTTGATTTACACATTTTTTGTTACCTACTATATGTCAGGCAATTAAATATAATTTTCTTCTACTGCTCAGGTGAATGCAAGGTTTTTACCCTCTCTTGAATCTTTGTTGCTTCATCTCCATTGAACTGTGATACTTCATCTTGCATTAGATTTTAACACCAAAATCATGTTCACCCATGCAGTGGAAGAGCTCCTGTAGGACCCTACTGGGTTACAGGCAGTGGTAAGTGATGAGTAAGAGTGGATTTCGGTCAGCTGGCATTTATGTGTGCTGTATATTTTATGTCTCCAAATTCAAGTAGCAAACGCTTTTAAAAAATTAGTGCAATGGCTTTAATTAGAGGAGAACAGCAATAAGGAACATATAATTAAAAAAAATCCCTCATGTGGTTGATGCAATGAGTAGTGTCTTTGTCATAAGTCACAGCGAGTCTACTTTACTCTTGGGTTAGGCTCAATCATCACTCAGCTTCAAGGACAATCACTTCTAATTAACAAGTCTTTTGAACTCTTCCAGGAACATGGCCTAGACCTCTAAGGTACTATAACACAGCTCTTAAGGTTGTCTGTCCCTTATGTTGTCTTCTTTCAAGGCAGAAACTTCCTTCACTAAAATTAAACCAGTAGGTTGTACCAAAAGAAACGTGGCCAGAAAGTCAATGGAGGTGATTCTCTCCCTCTACTGAGACCTCATCAGGAGCATTGCGTCCAGCCCTGGGGCCCCAGCATAAGAAAGACATGGACCTGCCTGAGCAGGTCCAGAGGAAGGCCACAAAAATGTTCAAGGGGATGAAGCACCTGCCCTATGAGGAAGGGCTGAGACAGTTGGGATTGTTCAGCCTAGAGAGGAGAAGGCCCTGGGGAGACCTTGTTGCAGTCTTCCAGTACTTAAAGAGGGTATACAAGAAAGATGGAGAGGGACTTTTTACCAGGGAGTGTAGTGGTAGGATGAGGCACAACAGTTTTAAGGTGAAAAAGGGTAAATTTAAATTAGATATTAGGAAGAGATTCTTTACTGTGAGGGTGATCAGACACTGGAACAGGTTGCCCAGAGAAGCTGTGGGTGCTTCATCCCTGGAGGTGTTCAAGACCAGGCTGGATGAGGCTTTGAGCAACCTGGTCTAGCGGGAGGTGTCCCTGCCCCTGGCAGGGGGGTTGGAACTAGGTGATCTTTAAGGTCCCTTCCAACATAAACCATTCTACGATTCTAGGATTCTACTGTAGTTGTGTTTTTGTGCCATGTGTCATTCCCCCTCGCAGCCATACAAGTCTTTCTTACTAGAGAACCACCTTCCATGCTCTTGATAATTCTGCATATGTATCCATACACAGAGAAGATTCTTCTATAGGCTGGGCAAAGAGACCGTCTCCTTTCTGTGCTTCAATGAGCTGTATTAGAATTTGACACTAAAAGTACAGATTTGAGTTGGGTTAAATCTGGCTGACCCTGTGGAGACAGGAGACATCCAGCTGAAACCTTGAGTTAGAGTCAGGTGGCAACAACAGGGAGTTCCAAACAGGGGGAGCAGTGCCTTTTGGGCTGATAGTGGGTTGAAAGAGCAAACAGAGCCACTGACTTACATCTGAGGCTAGTTTTTTTTCTGATCTGGGATATATTCAGGACCAACCTAGGAGAAACTCTTTTTAAATAGACAAACATGATTTCTTTGAAGAAACAAAGAACTCCACCACCAGTTTCTCCTCCTAACCATATGATCATGCAGTATCACCAGTAACCTCGCTAAACCCAAAGGGGGTGATCTCATTACTGCTCTTTGATGCGCAGATAAGGGGAGTTGCTATTCTTATCCTGCCGGTTTTGCGTTTAGCCCATGGAAAACACAAGACAGGTTCTCCACGTTCTGCAATCAGGTTGCGCAACGGCAGCGGGTGGACTGCGGTCCTCAGGAGGAGCAGGTCCCACCTCCGGCCACGGACACACAGCTGCTCACTGGGCAGTCAGCTCCTGCTCCGCAGCGTCACGTGCCACAGAAGCCTGGTTCATTCGAGGCATACGTGTAAAATACTCCAGACCCCTTTTAATCTAACACCATAATTGACAGTTGGCTTCTGCAAAGAGCAATTTCCCAGGCAGCAAGCGTTTCGGCGTTGCCACGCAGGTGACCGTCCCTTGAGTCACGTCAACCCCCGTGTCACACAGGAGCATCCCTTGAGTCACGGCCACCCAGCCACCCGCCCCCCCCATTTCATCGGGAGCAGGAACAAAAAAACAAACAAACAAACCACCAACTTATAAAAAGACAAGCCCTTTTAAAACAAATAAATAAAAAAGCCGCCTCACAACAGCGACCGGTGGCTCGGGACTCCCAAGGGGCGCGGCATCAGCCCAAGGCGGGACTCGAACCCGCGATCTCCCGGACTCCACCCCAGCCTCCCCGGGGGGGGCCGACTCACGCATGCGCAGAGCGCGCTCTGGGCCGCGGGCGGTGGGAAGCTGCTGCAGCGCGCGTGCGCAGCAGCCGCAGGCGTCCTGGAGCTGAGGGGGGAGCTGCGGCCCCCTCCCCCGGTCGCCGCCATGGGTGACGTGTTCCGGAGGGCGGAGTCGGGCACTCAGGTGAGGCGCTGCCCTCCCCGGTTTCCCCTCAACCGCGGGGACTCGGGCACCGCCTGCCCGATGCGGGCGGGGAGGGTGAAGCGAGGCGAGGCCGGAGCCTGGGGAAGGGGAAGCGCCGGGCGCTCCCCTCCGCCCTCCCCGAGCGCAGCTCCGTCCCCCGCCCGGGGAACGCCCGGCGACCGCGGAGTCTCCCGAGGGGGCGGTGTGTGAGGGAAGGGGGGGGGGAGCCGCGCCTCAGGGCCGCGCCCTCCCGCCTCCGCCTCCCTTCCCCCCGCCGTCTGCCGCCTCCCTGGGAGAGGGGGGAGCGGGGCCCCCTCAGCCCGGCGCTCCCCAGCCCGGGGGCCGGGCCGCGAAGGCGGCTCCGGGAGAGCAGCGGCGGGGGCGCGCCTCCCGCAGAGGGGAGCGGCGGGGGAGGCGCCTCGGGGGGGTTGAGGCGTCCCTGAAACGCTGCGGTTTTGCCGGAGCGTGTTCAGTGGGTGGCTGGCCGGCCGAAGCAGCCGGGTTCGGCCTGGGTGAGGGTAGCCTGGGTCTCGGTCCTGCCTTTGTGTCCCCGGCTGCCCGGGTTGAATGCCATCTATGACCCTTTCTTGCGTCGCGGGGGGGGGGTATTCAGGTGGTCCCGTAATTCCTTTATAAGTATTTCCTTCGCTCTCCACCGTCCCAAGGTTGCAGTGGATGTGGTAGGGGAGAAGAGCTGCGAGGGAGTCTTGGTTGAAATAAACGACACAGAAGGTGGAATTGCTTTCCTATTCTTCCGAAAAAAAGGGGATTTGTTTTTGTTTGGGGATTTGTTTTTTTCTTCTTCTGTGTGTGTTAGTGACTACTATTTGTAATCAGTAAGTTAATTATTTGGACATTTGTGTGTTACTGTATCAGAATATGCCGAGTATTGCACGCAAAAGCATAGGAACATGATAATATTTATTTCTTGTTAAAACTCCGTGGTTTTTTTTTTCAGAGGGATTGAGTTCTTCAGACCTTATGACACTTGGAAAATAAAAATAGCACCAGCTGTCCACTATCAGCAGATAGACACAAATTAAGGACATGGGTTGTGCTCTCTGTCCAAGTGGCTAAATGCATTTATTTGTCCACATGAGCGGTGCCATCAGGGAGTGACTGCCACATGGCAGCTGTCTGTGAGGGAATGGATAACCAGACCTGAATGAGAGAGAAGCTGCTAACCGATGGGATAAGAAAGGTTAACGTACGAGTACATCCTCCAGAAAAAAAAATGGTAAAAGCCTGTGAAACAGAAAATACTTAATTTAAAACAGTACTTGCTCAAATAGCCTCATGCACAAGATCAGGTTTTACTGAGAGTTATACTGAGACCGCAGTCTTGTGCTCTTATTGAATATAATTAATACAACAAATTAGAATTTCTTGCAAAACACCTTTGGTATATCACAGTAAAATAAATGATAAATTGCTTGCATATGTCTTCGTGCCCAAAGTTTACAAAGGCTCAGTCAGAGCGGTTATAGTGGTTGAAAATTAAATTCTGTCTCGTACTCGAGATAGGTTTGTACGTATAAATAGCCTGTAGCTTAGCTCACAGCCTCTGACAGAGCCGGAGTATTTAATTTGAATTTCTTTAACATTTTAATGAAGCAATATCTCATTCCTGACAAGACCTACACGTACGCTTACTTTTATGCATAGCTTCGTTGAAACCAATGTAGTACAAGCATATAATGTATTACTTGGTGGGACTGTCCATCTCCATATTTCTTTGTTGAAAAGATGAAATTGAGAAATTATAAAAGACATAGTTGAGATATTTGAGTCCCTTCAGCCTTGTCATTAATGAAATTTAACCCAACTGTTGCCTCACTTGATGTATAGTTTGTTTTCTGCATATAACAGCACATAGGTGCGGTTTCTTGGGAGCATAATTACACTTTTGAAGAACACCTAAGAGCACAGACCTACCACTAGCAGGTTGCTAAAAGGTGGTATTTAGTGTAAAAGAAGATAAAGAGCATTATGAAAGAGGAAATGGGCATCTACAGCTAAATTACAGAATCCGAAGTCTCTAATAAGTCATTTGAAATTGTTACAGGGTGCTTTGTTTTCCCAAGTTCTTCCCAGTCCAAGGGTGTCTTCAGAAGTGCTCTGCTGCCGTGTTCTGCCCCTGACACAGCTTGGGACACCTGATGTCTGCCATCCCCATCACCCTTTACATGCTGTAGTTTTACCCCTGACCCCGCTTCTCGCTTTACAGAATTCAATGCGAGGAGGCAACGTGGAAATGCCTCCCCTGGAACAGAGCCAAGGAGGCTTTGGCCCATTTGGGAAAACCCGTGTTGTCCCTGTCTTCCCTATCGGCAGAGGGGAGTGCTGCCTGTCTGGTGTCTCACCTCAGCTTTGCTTTGGTCACTTCCCGCTGGAGCACGGACAAACCGTTGTTAGATTCGAGGGGAAATTATTAGCTCCGTCTGCCAGGATCCCCGTCGCTCCCAGCGTGACATTAATGAGGCAAGTGCCTTTGGAGATTCTGCTTCAGAACTCGGAAGTAAATACGAGTTTGCTAGAAACACAGGTGTGCTATCAGCAGTGAATTAGCGTCAGTTACCCACGTGAGCAGCACTCTGAGTAAGCACCTGTAGTTATTTAAAATGAACATAGAAACTCGTCATTTAAATAACCACAGATTCGTATTTAAACGATAGAGATCAATCTGCTGCCTATTGCCAAAGCTCTAGCAGTAAGCTTAAAGAGGGGAGACTCTAGGAAGAGCAGGGGCCTTGCTGTTTCCAGGAGAAATAAACTTCAGAGGACTTACTCGTTAGTGTACAGATAAATTTGGGAACAGGAGGCTGCGGAAATATGTTTAGACCAGTAAGTATTGTGGCTCCTGGCCCCAGCAGTGGCAATAATCAAGCCTCCGTGATTTCCGAGTGCCAGAGTGGTGCTTCCTTTGGTAAGAAATGAAGAGCATCAGACAGCAGCAGCCTGTGGTGGTTTTCCTGTTTCTCTCGACTTCCACTGACGGACAAGGGAGTGAGAGATTCCTGGCCCTTCTCGCAGCTTCTCCTTGACAGGAGCCAGAGCCAGGCACAGGCAGCTGCTTGCAGGGTAGGGCTGAACGTGTAGGGTCTGCCATGGCTTTCTTGGTAATTGAAAGCTCCTAGTTTGTGTCCTGAGATACGTTCCTATATTCTGGTGTACGTACATCCATCTGGATTTTTGCTTTGTCCAGGTCACAGAACCCTACTGGTTTTCAAAATACTGAAGAGTTTTCTGAGCTGCACAAATGTGTGAAATGTAACAGGAGGGTCTGCAGATCCAGAGAAGGTCAATTCAAGTGGTTTTATGGCCCTTCAGTGGACGTGTCGGAAAGCTCTTCTGAATATGTGTGGACAGGCAAACAAAGGCAAAAACATTGACATTTTGGTAATGGAAGGGAATGTTAAAATGTCAGTGAAAATGTCACACTTAGATTCCCATCGTGACCACTTGAAGTAAATTCAGGACCATTTAATGGAGTTTTATTCTACTATTAAAGGCAAACACACAACTGTTCAAACAACTTTTAAGACCATTCAAAGCAAATGTTGCTTATCCATGTGGCAGGGAGGAAAGTAAGATAAGGCAGCGTGTGCTTAAAGGTGTGTGCTCGCTGCTCGTTTAGTGACTGGCAGGAGGACAGTTAAGGAGGATGGGATAAAGCTGAATGGGATTTGTTTTGTTTAAATCTTCAAATGACAGCTGGGTCATTTAAATATCGAAATATTTGGCACCAGGGTCTGTGCTCTGGCAGTGCTCTGAGCATCCTGGCAGTGCCCTTTCCCATGTGTGTTAATGCATGTAGGGAATAAAGGCTCTAGCACTGGGTGAAGCGTCCATTCTTGGTTTCTGAATGTATGCCAGAAGTACCAAAAACACAAGTTATTTGAATACCTATCTACTTGCTATGCAAATACCTGTCAATTTAAGAAATTGTCCATGACCTTTGGACTAATTTGTTTTACAATGGACTTGCTTTACACGGGGCTTTGGAGGAATTTGCTTTTACAGATTCAAGCTCACTTTAGAAAGGTTCTCACAGAGCTGTTGGTGGCTAATTACTCTTGATCATTCTTAATCCATTCTCTGTTTGAACAAGTAACTACGGTATAATAGGATTGTAGTCCAGAAGAGTCCTGTATAACTTTCCAGATGAAAAGTACGTGGTTTTACTTACAAATGCTCAGAGGGACTGACTCAGGTGACTAATGATGGGTAATGTTTCACCTCACAACCAGCAGTTTTTTTGGAGGTGCTGGTTATTACAAATTATCTTCTTTGTTCTGTCAAACAGCAGCGCTGCTGTGTACCAGAAGCTATCCCTCTTGCTAGTCTATTTGTGCGAGTTTATTTTTCCAATCTATATCCACTTCTTATTGCCACAGAATCTGTGTGCTAATTGTAAGATGGAACCTTCTGTTGCTGTAGTCCAGACTATATGTTTCCATATGTATTTAAGAAAATATTTTTAAAATCAGACTAATCTTTTGATAAGGCTGTCATGGAAAACTCACAGTTCTCAGAATCCTTCAAATTTGATTCCCAAGATCCATTATTTGGAGTTAACAGCATGTCTCTTCTGTCTTTTCTTTAAAAGCTACTTGCACGACTTGAGGGCAGAAGTTCCCTGAAGGATCTTGAACCTTATCTGTTTGCTGAGGAAGGCTCTCCTGTTCATGGTAAAAATGTATCTTTATCCTATTTATGGAAAATTGCTAATGTACAGTCATTCTCAGAGCAGTACAGTGGAGATAAGCATACAACTAGATCTTTTT
Source organism: Todiramphus chloris collaris (assembly GCA_025345505.1). Classification (NCBI taxonomy): domain Eukaryota; kingdom Metazoa; phylum Chordata; class Aves; order Coraciiformes; family Alcedinidae; genus Todiramphus; species Todiramphus chloris. The sequence continues at coordinate 24,789,540 of JANVCC010000019.1, read as the reverse complement.
GTCCTGGATTCAGAACTTCAATTGTTGATGTAGTTTTATGCAAACTAGATAAAATGAAATAATGCAGTCACCACTCCAAACATTATTAAATGGACTTTAAAATCTGCTTTAGGGGTATAAAGACACAGGTGTAGGTGAGGCAATACGAAGCACATTGTTCTGTTTCTAGTAGTTTTACCAAAATTTGTTCTAGTCTCTGTAATTTAACCTTTTTTTATCAGTATTCTAAAAAAATCATCACAAAGCAATAACTGCAGAAATTTTCAAAGAACTCAAGTTTCAATACAGAGCAAAGAGTTTTGTGATACAGGGTGGTCTGGACCTGTAAGGAAAAGGGGCAAGAGCAACACAGTATTTTTCAGTGAAGCCATCAAGTCATCAGCCATTCAGTCTTGGCATGAGAAATCGTGGTTATACTTGCATGGAACTTTGGAAACAGTTCAGCTATGAACATAGGTACTAATCAGCTGAAGGAGTTCACAGACAATGGCAGGATCAGAATGGCTAATACAGACCTTCTGGGAATGAATGAGAATTTCAAACTGGAGAAATTGGGAGACATCCCAGCGATGCTGGTACAACAAGTTTAATGTAGATTCTTCTAGCAAGAAATCAACATTGGCTGTTTTAATGAAAGGAATTTCTGAGCTACACAGAAATTAGCACACTTAGTAATTCCTTGATTATTCAGGAAGTCAGACAGGTTTTCCAGATTGAGTGAAATTTCATGGATTTCACAACGGAAGAGACTACTCTGATTACGCAAAACGAGAAACACGTAGTAAAGAAAGGCGTGTGAATGGCAAACTGTAATGACCATGCTGTGAGGTACTACAGTTGTTAAATGTGTCTGTGAATGAATGTATTTCTTAGGAGAAGTATGTGGCTGCAGTGGTTATCAACATACTTGTCTGCAGCCCACCTGGATCTGTTCCTGTGTGGCATGCCCTAGGTGTTCCTGCACTGGCTGGGGGGTTTGGACTCTGTGATCCCTGGAGGTCCCTTACAACCTCTCCCATTCTATGATTCTAATTTGAATTCCCACAAGTTATAGAAGGATCAGAAGAAATAGCAGAAAAAGCAGTAGAAAGAATCAAGATAATTGGATGAGAGATGATGCTCAGTCTACAAATGCAGTCACTGTGAGACTATTCGTGTATTATTTTGCAGCACTTAAGAATACATTAGGGGTTTAGCAATATAGGATTCCTGCCCCTGAAAGTTTCAAATATGCTATAACAAAGGGCAGAGACATACTGGTAAGCCACTGTAAACGAAGCAGAGAAGATTATTTACATATACTCTCAATTCTAAACTGCTTTGTTATCCACAAAAGAATTAAGAACCAGTAGTGAAATTGGTACATGTTTCATAAGGCTCCTGAATTCTTCACTTTTTTTTTTTTTAAATGAGGTATTTTTCTTTTGAAAAAAATGCAGTGGCAGAAAATGCTGATTGTTCAGTCTGTTTTCTTATGACCTTTACAAGAAACAAATGTTTGAGAGACTAAACTGGTCATGTTCTGGTAGAACAGACTATAAGAAGCCTTCTGGGGGTCAGTAATTGCCCTCACCGTCACAGTCCACAGTGTTATGTAATTCCATCATTAAATTATCAGCTTTGATCTCTAAAGCTGTGTAGGTTGGTCATGTCTGTCCAAAGATTGTTCCTGAACCTCAGTTCTAAGATGGCTGGAAATGTAAATTCATCATTGGTTTCTCTGTGCCAATGTGGTCATTGAGCTTCTGAAGCACTTCTGGTTTTCTTCTGCTTTTAACAAATGGCATCAGTTATTACATGCTGGGGTCTTGCTTTTTGGCTGATATTAATGAAGCCACCTAACGTATTGGCACAGATCTTTAGCTATATTTACATAAACAGACTTCACCTTTTAATACATTTTTGCTCTGTCTTTAATACCACAGTATTTCTGTGAGCCCATGTGTTATTTTGGTGTGCATTCTCATTATTCAGCCTTAAGTCCCTGTTGAAGACCTACCTCGCCATTTGTCATGAATTCAACTTTCAGTAGGTCACTGTGGAATACTGTAATACATTGCCCATGAAGTCTGTACTGAACAGCTCTTAATCTAAAATGCCATGGTTACAGCAGTGCAAAAACCTTTTTCCTGATGGTATTTGAAACAAACAAACATAAATATGAAGTTTCAAGGAACTATCCAAAGGTTACATCATAGTCAAGTGTTCATCCCGTCTATGCCAATGCTATAAAATAGGAACAGCCAATGCAGGTGCTGCTGTGGTATCCTCGTCAGTGCTTCTAATTATGATGGACTGGCATGTTTAAGAACATATAAGCATATTAATTGCATACCATTTAAGCTTTCCTGGAATGGAGCAAAAGTGACACGAGCTTTGAATAATCTTCCACTGTTGCCAGTCATGTTTCTCCTATGCCACTGGTGTGAAGGTGTGGGTGGCAGTATAAAGCTCTGATGTTCAGCAGTAGTATGACAACCAACAGTAACTTGGAATAAATTTTAGGCCTTTCTCCTTCACATATAAACAGTACAAATATTAGTGACAGCTTCTGCACAATATTGTATATTACTCGTCCAGTAACTTCAAGGTGTCTGATGCTGCGGAACCTGCAGACTCACTGCTGGGTATTCCAGTAGCCTCAGAAAATGGTGTAACCCACCTTTGCTAGTGTAGTGATTACAGACAAAACTTAAAGCTTTTCTCGGTCAAAAGATAACACTGAATTGATGACCAAGGCCAACCACAATGTTTCAGTTAGATATGTTAGTGGTACTTTAGTGTTTACGTTTGTGCAACATCATTTAGTTTATCCTGTATGCTATTACATAGCAGTTGTATTCTTCAGTCTGCCCATAGTGGGCTAGTTCAGGCTACCACGAGCCATGCAAGGTGTTGGGTGACTCCAGTTTGTCAGTGCTGAATGTCATATGAAATCATTCTGCCCATCCATCTTGATCTGTTAAATCTTCACAATCTTAAGACTTTATTAACTCAATTGATTTGTTTTCTACGCATTTTGCCAAACTAATGGAGCATTCATCTACTGGTGTGTCTAACTTTGGGCAACACCAATTCTAATAGGAAAATTTCCCATTAACTTTCTTCTATGTTAAAGTGTCTGTTCCTACTCTGCCTCTCGGGCCGTTTTCATCCTGTGACAGTATCTTTTTACTAATCCTCCTTTGCAAGTTATTTTGACATAAATGGATGATTCTAGTACTAATCACTAAGTATCTTCCATGACCTATTGTGAAGACGTCAAAGGCTTCTTGAAAACATTGCTGGCCCCACTTCCTCCTGTGCTGTGTCATGGTTTGTCCTCCCTGATCCAGAAGGATGAATTTCCCCTCTTATCTCACTGTTACAGCCTGGTTGCTAATTTAATGAAACCCGACATTTATAGATGTTGCTATAAAGGGCTTCTGTTTTGCACCCGTTCTTCTTGTGGGCAGCCTCTTTGGTAATCATGAAGGCACAGAAATCCCCGGCTCTCTTTAGGTTTTCGTACAGTCCAAGCTGTTTCTCTTCTCAGAGTAACTTCAGTGTTTTGGTCAAGCTACAACCCGGATGTGCATCTTGTTTAGCAATGTTGAACAAGCTTTGAAGGGTGCTTAGCTGTCTTGCTGTTAAAATTTATATGCCGCCACCACAAAAACTCCTAAGAATGATTTTTTCATTCAACTTACAATTTTTACTTAAATAAATTTCTTAGTTCTGCTAATTAAAGCTCATCCAATGTTATTCTGTAACACACAGACTTCCTGACAGAACCTCTTTAGATGGACAAAGTCAAGCATTTATTTCACAGAATAACGTTTTTGAATCATTACCAAACAGTTAACTCAGTTTACCCACTGCTGCTGCCGAGTGGCCCTATAGAGTTGCTGGTTTTTCTTGACCAAGTCCCACTTGGCTGTGGGTGAAGGTGGGTGAAGCCATCCCTATTGCATACTGGCCCAATTCAGTCACTGGGCTGGATTCAGAAATGCCAGTTGGGGTGGCAGAAGTCTTGTGCCAAAGCCAGCAGCAGACAGAAGATACACTTTGTCGCTTAACAAGAGGTGTCCTGTGCAACTGTTCTAAAATATTTCAGTAGAAGAAACAGGAGGGAATGATCTACCCAGCACGTTCAGGGGGAGCTCTTCCAAGCTGGTGTCTTAGCCTAACAGGCTGCGGTGATGTCACTGGCACAGTCTGTGTGGCAGCAGAGCGGGTGCTGGCTGCAAGTGGCAGAGTTGGACATTGCGACCTCTGAACAGGAAGGGAAAATGGAGATTTCTGTCACAGGAAGCGTAGTCATCTTTCATCTCTAAAGCAGAGAGAGCCATCCAGAACAGATCAGTGAGAGTTTGTGAGGCAACCAAGCTTTTTAATAGATTTCAAGGTACCAGAAATGCATATAAGTGTAACTGTAGTTGTGGAGCAGCAGGAATTTCATCATGGAGAGGTGGGCAGTCTGCTTGTCACTGAAATGGGCAGAATTGTCACATCAGGCATAAATCACTTTCAGTGCTTGCAATGGGTGAATCAGAGCTTGGTTTGTTCCCCACCACCCTCCACCCCTCATCCCAAGCTACGTCTGGACATTGTACGTGCTTATGAATGAGGACATCCTCTGGAAGTTGAGTAATGCCTTGAAAACCTCTGTGAACTCAGCTGGGCACAAGCATGTTTAAGTAAAGTTGCAACTAATTCTCTGCTCTTGCATCTCCCCTATGAAAAGCTGTTATGCCATTTGCACTTGCCAAGGCCACAGAAATCTCTCACCTTCCTGCAGTTATCATTGTATGATTCTCCTTACTGCATGTCTTTACCCTTGTGCCTAAAACCCAAAATGTCATAAATAAATAATCCAGTTTCCAAAATTATACATTTATAAAGAGCAACTCATAAATCAACTTTTTTATTAGAGTCTTGCTCTGATACAAGACATCAAAATACTTTGGAAAAGACTTTAGAGTATCTTGAATTCACATACAACAAAACTCGTTTCCTACAAAAGAATAATGCTTTTTTAATTAATATGTTATATTTTTGTGACAAGTATTTTATTGACCCATGTGGATTAGGCACCGGGGCTGAGTCCATTTACGAACAAAGATCCTTTGCTTCAGACAGTAGAGGTGTTGGTTGAAAGAATCCAAGTCATTGAAGGAATCTGGGTCCCTCTTGTCAAAAGGAGCAGTTTCATACTATGATCACTGCAGAAGAATAGAAGTGCTAAATGAACACACCGGTATCTCGTGACATGCGCGTATACTGAACAAGCGTGTAGCAGACAGGAAATGCTGAAGGACAGTCTGTGCTATAAAATAGATGTGCCAACGTGATTTGGACATCAAGTATGCCAGCTTCTTTGTTTTGCTTGTCCACTGCTTTTTTATTTCTTAATTTTGCACAGAGTGTAAATAGGTGATTTTTCAGCCGATGTTGTGTAGCAGCTTCCTCTTCAGCCATCACCTACCTGCAACGATAGATGAAATCCAGTTGCAGATCGGTGTCCTAGATGCTCCTGGCAGGGTTGTTTAGTTTGGGTTTGTTTGGGTTTTTTCAATCTTTGTTCCCAGTTAATTTTATTCATTCTAGAAGCCTGTCTTGAAAATGGAAGTTTCTCTTGGTATATGCTGACCAGGATTTAAACAATTTTATGGATATCAAGCTTTCAAAAATGCATTTTCCATTTAGTGGAATAGTAAGTACTGGTTTGGTAAACACTGAAAACTGACTCTGAGATGGAAGTGCTCTTACCTGACAACTTGCTGCTTTGGTTTTGAACAGGAGATGTCATCGAATTCCATGGTCCAGAAGGAACAGGAAAAACAGAAATGCTTTATCACCTAATAGCCCGCTGCATCATTCCAAAATCAGGAGGAGGACTGGAAGCAGAAGTCCTGTTCATTGATACAGATTACCATTTTGATATGCTTCGTCTGGTTACCATTCTTGAGAACAGATTGGCTCAGAGGACGGAAGAAATGATAAAGCAATGCCTGGGGAGGCTTTTCCTTCTGAACTGCAATAGCAGCACACAGTTACTCCTCACCCTCTACTCAGTAGAAAACATGTTTTGCTCTCGCCCCTCCCTTTGCCTTTTGATTTTAGATAGCATATCAGCTTTTTACTGGATAGATAGAAGCAATGGAGGGGAGAGTCTTAACTTGCAGGAGATGAACCTGAAGAAATGCGCTACCTTTCTTGAAAAGCTGGTGAGAGAGCATCACCTGGCCCTCTTTGCAACCACACAGACACTTATGCAGAAATCTACAAACTCTGCAGAAAGCTTTTTTCCTTTAAAACTTCATCATGAAACCGATACAGACTATAGACCTTATCTTTGTAAATCATGGCAACAAATGGTAACCCACAGGATATTTTTCTCTAAGCAGTGTGATTCTGGCAACAGCAAAGGTTTTACAGTCGTTTCTTGCCACCTCAAAAGAAACCATGTAGTCAAACGGTCATTTAGTGTTACAGAATGTGGAGTTCAGTTTTAACTTCATGTTTTTTTTAAAACATGTAGCAAGTCCTGGTACTTAAGCCTGATTAGGTCCAAGTAGTTTTTAATACCTTTTAAACTACTGGGTGGTTAAGAATTTTTGTCATTATTTTCTTAAAATTCAGTGAAGGGCAGGAAATGGTAAAATTTTTTAATTGATGCAAACATTCAGTCCAAGTTAGCGATGAATGTTGAAATTACTTGTTTGTACTTAATGCATAAAGAGATTAAATCAAGAAAACGATAACCAAAGACATTTTAAACTCCTAGTATCCTTCAGTAATCTAACCAATGTGATAGGTGGCTAAATGCACTGACTTCATTTCTGGGCCTTACTGCTTTACACGCCTCCTCTTCCCAGCTACAGAAATAGGAGCCTTGTTGGCCGTGGGGGAGACTGCAAAAAGGCGAGTCTTCACTCTTTATAAATATTGGTCTTGGTGTATTCCCCGTAGCCTAGGGCATGTGAAATCCATTCACAACTTTGCCTGAAGAAGAGGATTCATTTTAACAGCCTGTTAAATAGTGGTAATCCTGACCATGCTTCTCCAGGCTCGCAGCCTCTCTGATTTTGTTTGTGTGTTCTTGGAGAAGCAAGGATTGCAGGTGTTCTGACCCTTACAAACATCTGGGTTTGAGGAATCTACAGCTGTTGCAGAAATGGAGTCCTGATCTCCATAACTGAAGGAAAACTAAATACCCAGCTCTGGGTACCTGTGAGTTTGTGCTGCATGCAGCAAAGACTTTAGTCTTTGAAAATAATGAAGTGTCAGTTGTGGGTTGGTTTGGGTGTGGGGGTTTTGTTGGTGGTTGTTTTTTTTTTCAGATGTATGTACAGGCATACCTTTTGGTTTCTACTCTCCCTCATTATTCTTTCCCACTTCTTTCCCTTCCCCCAGTCTCTCCAAGAAATCCAGGAATGCCATGCCTCTGGTCTTCACCAATATGTATTTGCCACATGTAGAACATTTGTGTGCAGGATTTGGCATGCAATGTGTTGCAGTTCTGGCAAAGAAGATTCAGAACTTATGGGAAATGCCCTACAGTTCTGGCAAAGAATACCATATTATTTATTAACCTAGAGTGCCCTTTGAAAGCTTCAAAGTGCTTTACAAGAAAGAAAATTGCACACAGTACATTATTTAATACAAAACCTTGCATTAGCTTACAAATTTAAATTACTCAAACGTGGGGAAAATATTTCTCACAGCAATCTTCGTTCAGTCATGTTGCACAGCACGTTTTATAGTTTAGATTGAACAGATTATTAACAAAAATGCATATTAAGAAGTAGTATCTAGCACAATATCTTTTTGAGGAAGACACCCAAAAAACTCCACTACGAGACACCTTTTAATGTCCTGACTCCTGAAGCCAACTTTTTCAAGCCGAATGCCTCTGTGGCTTCCGAGCAGTGTCTGGTTCAGCACGTGTACCCACAGTTCCACAGGGTAAGCAAGCAGCTCCTGTCTATACTGCTCCCTATAGAATGGGGCATCGTTGCCATTTGGCTGGATTTTTGCAAAGGTGGTGAGTGTCCAGCCTCTAACAGCAGCCAGTACCAGAGGTTTTGGGAGGAGTGTGAGAATCAGCAGTTTTCACTGGCCTGGCCTCCCAGCCTCCCCTGGCATGGGGCTTAGGGAGCTCCTGACTATAGAGCCTGCAGTCGGACCAGTGTTGGATGGCCATCGATCAGACCTATCCTCTGTGAAGTCATCCAGTCCACTTTTAATTTGCTTAACCTCTTGGGTTCCACCGTGTACTTTTCATAATGAGATCAGTTTAGTTATTCTTTCTGTGGGAGAACTTCCTTCCTCCCTCTCCATTTTAAACCTTCCATCTGGTAACTTCTTCAGGCCATCAGTTCTTTGTGACAAACAAGAGAACTTTGCCTTTTCAACGTCTCCATAGAGGACATGATTTCACAGGCTGTCATTTCATTTGTGCTTTCTCTTCCATCAACACCAATATTTATTTCCGAACTTGCATAAGTACACAAATACATGAAAACCAACTTAACCACTCAGCCCAGACTGGGCCTGAGTTAGGTGGTTTAATATGTGTAGACTCTTCTGCTGGGAATTATTATAAAGGACATACTTGGATTTTTTATAAAAACCTGGAAATATTCAAGTAGAACCATAGAACTTTTAAATGTGAAAATTATAGGACTACATACTTTCTACTACAAAAAAAACCCAAATCCCCTTTTCTGTTGGAGAATACAGCTCTGCTGAAGATTAACTACTTCATAAAATCATACTTGCTAAAAAATATGGTTTAGGAAAAAAAACAATGGAAATGTCTGGGCTTTCCCATCTGTGCAAAAAAAAAAAAAAAGCTTTTTATATTATTCACAATGTAGTTTATATTTTTCATTGTACTGTAAAAGAAATGCCTACATTGAAATGAAGCCAAAGTTCTAATTGATCAAAAAGAATACCTCGGGAAATTTTGAAATTTCCCGCTTTTATTTTTACTTTGAATGCAGACAGATTTTTTTAATTCTCTGGTAATTGTAATATTCATGCTCTGCACATTTGTTTTAGCTGGAAAGCGAGCTTAGCTTTCAGAGCTGCTGAGCTCTGCAGAGCCCTGTAAGTTTGCAGGAGGGTTGGCTGGACGCAGTCAGGGAATGCACTGACCTTATCCTCCGCCAAAATTACACCATTTGGAAAAATGAACCTTCAGGATAACAAGGCTTAAGAAAGATGCAGTGATAAAGAACCAGGGAAGCAGCAATTTTGTTTGTACCTTAATGAACTGTGGATATTAAAAATGGGGTTTGCCATTTTTTTTCTAATGGAAAATTTTCTCTATTAAAACTACCCAGAAATTGTAGTTAGTGGAGAATGCAGCGTCACCTCACAAGCCAGGAACAGTGTATTAAACATAGCATCACGTTTAGTAGATAATATTAAATGCAAATTCTCCTTTCACCTGGTCTGAACTTCCTGCCCAGTCTTCAGCCCCTGTCTAGCCTGGAGTGCCCTGTGCTGCTGCAGCTCAGTCTCCCAGGGAGGCAGCACATTTTGGGTTACTAGGTCTGTGCTGCTCGAAATCAGCCCTGCAAAAGATAAGTGCCGTAGCCTGTTATTAAGTATGAGGTCTGTGTGTCTAAGCTCTTAATTTATTCAGGTATTTCTTAGAAATTAAAATCGTGCCATGTCAGTGTCATGGTTTTTTCAGCTCAGTGTTTTATTGTGAAGGCTTTTGCAGGCATAGGAACTTTTTACATTCGTGGGAATTTGTGTTGTTTGCTTCATGTGCAACATCAAATTAGAGCAGCAAGCTAGAAATAAAGAGGAACCAGTTCACCCTTTTTTCCTTATCCTTTTTATAATGAGAGCTTTTTAGCAAAACCAAATTAAAGCATTTTGCAGGTTTTTTATTTACTTTTAAATAAAGCGATATTTCTCTGGACACCTAGAAAGAAAATGTCATTTTCCTATTCAGCAAGAAGTTATTAGTATTTCTAGACTGGTTTTTTGATTGGTTTTGGTTTGTTTGTTTGTGTGTTTTTTCAAGAGCAAATAAAATATAAATAACAGTTTACTTGGTTTAAATTTGTACTTAAATTAAAGGAAATGAAAATTTCCTTTTCTTACCTAATGGGTGCCAGCCACATAATTTTCCACAGAGTTTGGAAATGGCAGAAGATGAAGTTTCTCGTGTGGAAACATACCTGCAGTTGTATTTTTACTGGAGACTAGTGGACAAAAGCAGAGGACAATACCATTTTGGTGTCTGCTGGACATAAGACTTGGACCTTTGACATGACATTTTAGTTATTTTCTGTGGCTGCTGTAATAGTTGTATTTTGAGCCTCTTTATTCCGATGTGTTTTTGATATGCAGACATCACGCCAAGGCAATGCAGCAGGCCTTCTTCCAAACTTAATAGCCACCTCAGCAGAAAGCCAGGCCATGCCAGCAAACTTGAACTTGTGTAGGAAGCTTCAGGGAAGACTCACCTTTGAAAAAGCTGCAGAGAGTTTTAATGTTTCCAGCTAGAGTAGCACAGGACTTAAGGATTTTGTCGAGAAGGGGAAATGTTGGAAAAGCTCGGAAGCTTTTGGCAGTGGAAAACACTTTCAGACAGGGAAGGAAACATCAGTACGATGCATCTGTGTGATCTTCTGGATAGAGCATTGTGGTGCCCTGCAGCAGTCTCTGCCGTTAAAGGCCTGGCCATCCCTGTGCCTGAAACGAGACAGCAGAATGGCACTGAGCTTTTAATGACAGGTAGTACAACAAAAAAATGCTTGAACTGTTAAATAACGTGTCTGGCATGAGAAAGGTTTCAAATAAAAAGTTAGCCCTAGCTGACCTGCAGTTTCTTCCCACCAAAGGATGAAACTAGTGATGGATTCCACTATGTAGATGTTTCTTCATAAAATCATAGTAACAGAGAATGGTTTGGATTGGAAGGGACCTTAAAGATCATCTCGTTCCAACCCCCCTGCCATGGGCAGGGACACCTCCCACTAGACCAGGTTGCTCACAGCCCCATGCAACCCGGCCTTGAACGCTTCTAGGGATGGGGCATCCACAAATTCCCTGGGCAACATGTTCCAGTGCCTCACCACCCTCACAGTAAAGAATCCCTTCCTAATATCTCATCTAAATCTACCCTTTTTCAGATTAAAACCCTTGCCCCTCATCCTTTCACTGTACTTTCTGATAAAAGAGTCCCTCCCCAGCTTTCCTGTAGGTCCCCTTTGAGTATTGGAAGGCCGTTACAAGGTCTCTGCAGAGCCTTCTCTTCACTGTATTTATAATGAAGATACAAATCCCTGCTCCTCTAGACCCAGGAGGAATTAAATGTAAAACCAGACTTCCTTTTTTTATGTTGTTTTTTTTTTCCCTTCCAGCCCTAGACACCTTCCCAACAGTCAGCACTGAGCTCCAAAAGCACTCTCACAGCTTTCCATGTCAGGACCATGCTTTACTGGAAAGGGATAGTTTTCTCCTTTGCTGTGAGCTTACACCCTTTCTTCCTAGTGTGGACTGGGATAGCTGAATAGAAAAGACTGCACCCATGTGACACATCCGTGTGGCTGGTAATTCGCTTTGGAGCCTGCATTCTATTTGCAATCGGGAGTAGTGTCACACTGGAGTAGATGATTTTGAAGAAACGTGGCTGTGACTTCCCTTGGGAAAAGTTTGGCACTCTGCCCTCTGCCTTTCCACCCTGCTTTGCATCCTGCCCCAGCCAACTGGTCAGAGTACCTGTGTGGGCCTCAGTGCTCAAGGAGAGCAGTGACAGGATGTCACCGCCTTGCCAAGTGCTGGTGAACAGCCATGTTCTGCATCTTGGCACTATCATACTGCAGGAGTTGGCACAACCACTATAGTCTTTAATTTAAACCATTTGCCAAGGTTCTTTCTCATACATCTAGCTGGGCCTGTGCTAAAGCCCCCCCAGCCCTGAGGGGAGATAGGAAAGAGAAGAAATCTCGGGTTTCGATTATAAGAAGGACAAGATTTTTAGGCCATTGCTACAGAAGGAGGCCAAGCAAGGCCATGAGGTTGCTGGCAGTGGCAGATCAGTGTCAAGGCCTCGAAGGCATCTCGGTGAAGGTCAAGGAACAGACTCTATGTCTCCCTTGCCAACTGTCCGTATCATGAAGGGTGAGTAGGGTTTTTGAGTTAGAATAGCTGCAGACTCTCGTACTGCTGAGTGAGAAGACCATGCTACAGTGGCCAGTACTGTCTCTGAAGTGCAACTGAAAAGCTCTGATCAAACTCCGTCACTGACAGTTCTCTCTTGAGCCCAACATCTCCGTGGACTTCCAGCCATGATGTGAACATCATCACATTTGCCTTTATGGGACGTGAGCAATACTGTGCACATTGATAGATGGTGCTGGGCATTGTCATCTGGGGCAGGTTTGAGCCACGCTTTCCAACTGTAACAGTCCTCTGCATTTCCAGTAGGATGACACTGGTCAGTAAAAGTTCAATATAAAGTCCTTTGAACAGCCAGACCTCCAACTGCAAACCCATCCTCTGGACTTGGTCAGCACTTCAGCAGTACCAGCTCTGAGTCCCAGCCACCCCCTAGTCTCTTGCACTGTGTGTTCACCAGGTTCAGCACAAAACACTTTTTCACAGAAGTGCACAACATCTTATCCCACAGTGGCATAAGCAGAGCCAAAAAAAATATTGCCATCTTCCCAGGGAATATAAAATGGGATTTTTTTTCAGTACAAAAAGTACTCCAGTGTGTCCCCAGCATGATATGGTCAGGACAATCTTCTCACTGCTTTGCGCAGTGGCAGTTGTACCACTCCAGCTGCAGAACACCAGAACGTGTTGGTCTAGAGAATTCCAGCAGTATGTCACTGGCTGGGTTCACCAGCAGCAAGCCTTCACTGGTTTGCTTCACGGATAGGGTCATGCCCTCCAAGGAAGGTGCAGCCTGGAGCAGTGTGAGTATGGTGACATTTCCTAACTAGACTTCAGCGGGATCCCTGCACCGTTATCTGCAGTCTGGTCACGCACTGCCGTACAGATGTGAAATGCCATGCAGTGCAGGAACAGCCCAGCTTGTCTCAGGCTTCTAAGGCCAGCCCTGCCATGATGGAGGTTTCTTCTACTCCAGGTTCAAAATACGTGGAAGGGCAGCTGGGAAAGAGTCTCCAAGGTGAAGCTTTGCCACAAGTGGGAAGAGGCTCTGGGCTGTAAAACTATGAAGAGTATTTCATAAGAAACTGTCTGTTGCAAAGCTGAATAATGAATAAGGACTTACTAATTTCTCATCGAGCAAGGCTATCAACTCACACAGCCAGACCATCCAGGAGCTGGGTGTTAACTACTGACCAGATTGAGTAGGGAAGTGAGAGAGGAAGGGGTAGAGAAGAGGGGCGGCTCTTTAGAGAACTCTTTGAGGCTTTACTGAAGCGTGGTCAAAAGGAAAGCCACATGGTCATCCAAAGTTGGCAGGCAAAGGGCTCTGTTTCACTCAAGAGCCTGTAGAAAAATGCCCACAATGGCAAGGAGTGTCTTGGCTGGAAACAGTAAATGGACTCTAAAATGATCAGGAGGTTGCAGGAGCAGACAGTGGCCACCATGAAGAGGAAAGCCTGGCTGGAGAGGACATACCACCAGAGCTCATGTTCTTCTCCTCTGCACTTTTCTGAGCATGCCTTGGTGGGAACAGCACATTGCCACTCCAAGCTCCTGTCACAGCTCCTTCCATCAGGAGATGGGACACTGTTCAAGCCTTTCTGGCTGGTGAGAGGCCGCCCTGTTCACAAGGATGCTGAGCATCATACCAGTGGTGGGGAGCTTTCCTTTAAAAGGTCATGACTGAACTTTCCCTCATCCTTTATTTTAACTCCTTTAACTCTGTGGTTCTGCAGTGACACTACCGCCACTGTTTGCACTTTGGTTACCATATGTTTTCTTCACACTTTTCTGGTAATAAAGTCACACTTTGTGAAATTAGACAGGTGCTTCTATTTTCACCCATCAGAAAAAAAAATGCTATTAATAAAATTTATGAATACTGTAAGCAAATTGTATACACCAGTTGCATAGGCTGAAGATAACACCTGAAAGATCCCTGTCCCTCAGAGCAGATGCACAGCAGTCTTTGCCAGCACAGTTGTGGGTTCTGTGGCAATGTCCCGTGGGATGCCATAAGCATCCTAGCAACTGGCTGAACTTTCTCCTTCGTTCCCAGAGGTGTGGTTCCATAAAGGAGTGGTGGGTGCTAGCTGGAGGCAGGCAGGGCTCAGCTGCCAGGGACCCGCAGAGTGCCCACGATCTGCTGCTCAGCCTCCCAAAGGCACTTCTGGCTGCTGAATGCTCAGGAAAGGTTTCACCTCCCACCACAGCAGGGGGTTAAGTGAGACACCCCCCTGGACTCAGAAGGTAAATCCTAGTGTGCCTGATTTTCACCACGCTCCCCATAGTAGCGAATCAGCCTTTCTCAGTGGTGGAAATGTGAATTTCTGACATTTCTCAGGCCTTTGCTGGTTGCAGATCCACTCACACTGACGTCAGTAAATCACCCCGGTGACTGACCACCAGCAGCAAAGCCCAAAGGAGTTTTTCACCTGGAGGTACCTGCTGGGAGGTCCAGCACAGGTCCTGGAGGGATGTGCCTCCTGGCACAGGGAGAGCAGGCTCATCTCCTCTCTAGAGCGCAGTGCTCGAATGTGGTGGCAGTGACTCCCAACCGCTGTCCCGGAGCACAGCAACCACCAAGTGAATCCCTTTCTCTCCTATCAATCAAATTCTTCAGCTTCACACATGGCTCTGCTCTGGCAGGATCTCGAGCCTGTGTTTTGCATTGAAGTCTCTTTTGTTCTGTAAAGAAATTCAAGTGGCTTTGTGGCTCTGAATGAAGGACAGGGGTTGTATCTCCCAGGTTCAGTGACATTTTACCCAACCCTAACAGTACTGGCCATGAACGGAATGTTAGCGAGCCAGAGCAGCATAACAGAGTGTCAAGATTTCAAAACAGGCTTTTCTTTTTGTTTGTTTGGGTTTTATTGCTACTACTAATATCTCTTTCAGGAAACAAAATTTCCCAATAATTTCTTTTCTGGTAAGTCATAGAATGTGTGTGGTATCCTACCCACGGGAGACTGGGGAGGCAAAAGGCAAGAAAGGGACAGAGTCTGTGGGCTTATTTTCTGGACTGAAGCCATACTCCAGTTTGGACTGCACATTACACAAGTGTTGCTCCACTCATGGATTGATCAAAGATATCCCGGGCAATGGAAGAAGTAGGAGGGAGTACTAGAAGAAAATGCAGAAGTCTCTACAGACAGAGAGGCATTTAAATGAATGCACTGGATACAAGTAGAACAGAATTCTGCAGCATCTGACAGCCAGGAGTAAAACTTTCAACTGTTCCTTCTGAATTTGCACTTTTACATATACAGCACAGCTGAGTTGGAGCCTGGTGATGGAAATGTGCAGACACAGAACAAGGCTGATTTTCTAGATCTTTTGATCCTACAGCCTGCTTCTTCCAGGAGCAAGGTCTAGCTTTTAGGAAAATAAAGGTGTAACACTAAAGGAAAATGCTCTTTCTGTTAGGATAAGAAATCACCAAATACCAGTGTAAGAGTTCAAAATGTGCTGAATTGCCAGTATTTAGAACTGGGGACTGGCTAACCTCTGTTCTGGAAGACTTCAGTGTCACTGTTGTCCTGACAGTTATTTGGAGCCAAAACCATTATTCTTGGGAAGCAGGTAGCTTTTCAGACTCTCCTTCCGAAAACCATTGGGAATAATTATGGGGTAGGACGTACTAAAACTAAAACCTTAATCCAACCCCAGATGGAAACATGTATTTAGCAGCTTCTGGGATTCTTGTGAACGAGAGCAACACACAGATAGGACAGAAGGCATTTCATCTTGCAAAGCCATCATGACATGAAACTGAACAGTCAAAGAGAATGGAGAAGCCCTTTAGCTCCAGCATGTTAATGAAAACTGAATGCAAGGTACATTTTCTTACCCTGTGGTCTCCGGTCCCAGATTTCCTCTCTGTCTGCAACATGTGCCAAAGCTCTCCCCCTTGCCAAAAGAAGCCTTTTGTAAACCAGAATAAATACAAGTAGAGGCTGGAGCCTCAATCTTGTTTTGGACTTGCCCTGTTTCCCCACAGGTCTCCTTCTCACTAGTTCATTGGTTTTGATACTCAAAAGCAGATCCTGATAATCCTGGGTAGGGTGACATTACGCTTTGAACACAGAAGAAAAGAGAGGTCAGAGTGTGGTCCTGATACAAAGAAACAACCCCCCCTCTCCCCAATCCTATGCAACTGTATAAAAGCCTTAAGTACTCTTGAATAAGGAGTTGCCTTTTTGTAGACTTACAGCTGATGGCCTTGTTCAAGTATCCATTTTTAATGCATGAAAGGAAACATAGCAGATAGTTGAGAATGCAGCTTGCCAAAACTCCTACCACCAAACGGCAAAACTTAAAGGTCTGTTTTAAGGTGGCTCGCCCAACACAGTCTAAAAGGCTTGAGTATAATGCAGCTCCTCAAAAAGGAGTGGCTTTCACCCACAAAATGGATTCGATAGCGCTGGAGGCTGGGTTCATTTTCATTTCTGAACACTTGCTCAAGTCTCAATATTGCTTATTTGCTGGAAGTTTGTGTAGCTTATTTTCACAGACACAGGCCATGGTAACTACAGAGCAACCTGTAGATTTAACTGCTAATCCCTACAGCACCAGCTAAGCAATAAACCCATCAAGAAAAACAGACTTGAACCAACGTGAAGAAGCAGATACAAACAATAAAAATAGACACATTTCCCATGTGAATATATAAAATAAATAATTAGAAGCTAATACCTAATAGAAGTCTTACTAGTCTGGAGAAGCTAATCCTTGAATGATAACTCTTAACACCAGACCCTGGGTATCCTGCCCACAGCAGGCTGCTTTAGTAATGTAGAACTTGTTGGTTTTTACTGACTCTCTTTGTCCGTCCCCAGTGCCGCTGGTCAGGTTTGACTTTGCACAGAAGCCACCACGGGCCAAGCGTTACCGAGCATGCAGCTCGGCTGGCACGGCTCAGGGGCGTCGGTGCAATGAAGGGATCTCAGCCACACAACCCAAGTTAAAGTTGCCTCCTGCCAATCCACCACATGCTAAATTCCAGTAGGTTCCTTAATTAGTGTAACGAATGCAAACTGCACTCTAGTCTGCATTGTAGGTAGCTGGAAACGCCCTCTCCTACGCAAGCAACAATGCCTTGTCCTTTAACAATGTGGCCTAGATTTTATCTATTCCTAAGAGCTCCTCTGTGCACACCCTTTGTAAATTTTCCTATTTCATTGTACAGAAAGTATTTCTGGTTAACTATTTTGGTAGTCTCATTTATATTCCCTATTTCTAGAAAGGCTCATGCATATGTTTAATGCATGAATAGTTCCAGGGAAGTCAATGGGAAAATTTGTATCTTTAAAGTTAAAGGTGTGCATACATCTTTATGAAGGCAAACTGGACTTTGCATCTATACCTTTTCTGCAGCTGTGTCTGCCAGAACATACAGAACTGAACCAGGTTTCTAACACTAGTCCGTTATTCCTCCAATCAAAGTCCCCCGTTGACTGCACAATCATCATATACGGCCGTCTTCCTTTCTCCTACTTCTTTTCCAAAATACTCAGAACATGGGACATGAAAAAATTACTGTAGGGTCTAGGAAAGCACATGCGCACCAGAGCTGGTTGGTGATGGCTGGAGAAGGAAGGTGAGCTGTGCTGACAGATGCTGTCGGCTCACCTGCTGACCGAGAGGCCTGCAGTGGTCCCCACGGGCTCACTGCACAGAGGCCAGTGTCCTGTGACCAGACTGTGCTGACTTGCACTCACTCCACCTGGTTCTGGATCAAAATCCGTGATCTAAACACTTTCTCTTGCCAGTCCTCTATATTCTTCATGCCCCAGTCACTTCTACCCCTTTCCCTTCAAACACATCAGTCATCATGTTGATGGAACACCACACTAGTCTTCTTGGTAAAAATGTTCCACTCAGAAAAAAAAAAAACCAAAAACCACAACAAAATATAATAATCTGTGTCATGGAAAAAAAAGTAGCTGCATTTTTCCTATCTCAGTTTCATTTTCTCTAGTGCAAGGATAGACCTTGAGTTGTAAGACTCCACAGAGTAGAAAATTCTGCTCAGTAGAAAAGCATAACCACTGCCTGCGAAACGTTAAACTATCAAGTAGAAACATTTTTTGCTCGGTGATTGCATCCCCTCCCACTCGCACACAAGCCAAGAGGAGTCTCTTGTGGTTACAGCGGGGGAATGGGAGACAAGCGCTGGGCTGCTCTTGGCTCAGCTCAGTTTTTTGTTTGTGTTGGACACATGGTGACACTCCCCTCATCGGATCCAAGGTCCTAACAGCAATTTGTTTTCATTTTAAGAAGAAAAGGCAGCGCTTTCTTACCAGCACACATACTGGGGAAGGCTGCAGCCACCATCTGCCCTCGTGCTTCAGCTTCGGTGCCATAGGTCCTGTGGCTCCCACCCAAATCTCAGGTGCATCCGAAGAATATAAACACAAACTTTCCAACCTTTTGCTATCGAGCCAGCCATACTGCTGGCTTGGCAACTGCAACAACCAGTTCTCAGCTTTATTGGTCCCTAACAGAGCCACGTGGACGCAGACCTGCTCACACAGCCCAACCTGCAAGACCGGTGCCTCAATTTGTCATGCTCATATAGCAAATCAGTTTCTTTCCTTTAACGAGGGGTTAGTCAGCAAACTCTTACTCATTCATTTCTCATACAATAAGTCACACTTCCCGGTAGCATTCCTCTGAATGCGGTTTCTGACTGTGGCCTTACCTTTGCTTCAGGAGAAGCAGCAAAATGAGGTTGATTTTTTTCTGCAATGTCAATTCTCTTGTGACTCCTCACAACCAATACAGACCTAATTTTAACACCCATGGGGAAGAGATAGTGGACACGTATCACATACACTATGCTGTAGGAAAGGGATGTTGTTCTCCAAGCAATCGGCCCAACCTGGATGCGAGTGACCAAGCAGCGGAGCTGTGTTTCACTTGCAGCCCCTCTGCCACCCCTGGCAGGTGTCCCAGGGGTGTATGTGGAGGCAGACTGGTTCACTTTCCCCCCGAGGCATGAGAGAGCTCCCCTGTCCTGGGCAAACAGGTTGTTGCAGTAAGCAGCAGAGGTCTATCAGCGCTGGCATCTCTCGTTCTGCCTTGGCAGGGCTGTGTGGGCCAGCCCTCGCTGGTTCTCAGCATCGGCAAACAGCCACTGCTGTCTCTCCCTGCAGCCCCCTTGACCCCAGTCAAACCACCGCACTCGGGCGAGAGATTTTGCTCGTGGTCGGGAACGGGGCTTCGAGCAGGAGGACAGCAGCAGAGCTCCCCTCAGCACTGCTCCCCCAAGCTCTGGTTGATGGACTGTAAAATCTCTGGGCCCGTGCACTCAGCCTGCCTTGTCCAGCTGTGGGAGGACGTTCAGCCATGAAATCATTTCTCAAGGAAGTGTCTACCCAAGAATTAATGTCTCTAAGAACTAATTATTGGGTAAACTGTATAAACAGTCCCTGGGGTGCCTCTTCAGTGCTCTGCTTTTGGTCTCAAAACAGATCGAGCAGGCAAGAAGATTTTCAAGGACAGTCTGTCTGGGCAAGGGATGATGTAGGTGACTCAGTGGTTTTCTCTCTCACAGCCTAAGAAGACAGAAAGGCCCATAGTGGTCATTTGGGGTGAAAATTTATAGCTTATTAATTAAAAAAGAAAAAAAAAAAAAGAAATCCATTTCTAGGCCAGATCATAGATTCTAGGCTGCCATCCAATGTCAGGAAATGTTTCCCTCTCGGCAGGAGATCCAGGCTAAAAGGTTATTTAATACTTTTCGGTTGATTTTGTATTTGGAATAACTGCCTTAAATGATTGGTTTTGGCCTGAGAAAATGTTTGCTTACCTGGCACCTGAACTTCAGTGATAAACTTTAATGTCCTCCTCTGAGTAGTCCCACAGCACACGAAGGAGCCTTCGTGCAGTCTTGCTAGCTATAAATCTGACCTTTTTTTTTTAAAAAAAATAATCAAAATCAGATGTTGCTCATTATCTCTTCCAACTCCTATCTATCTGTCAACATCCAAAACTTTTAAAAGCCCTGCTTCAGCCCGACTCCACTCCATCGATGGAACAGCCTTTAATATTTTATAGCTCTGACTTGCGCTTCTAAAAGTACTAATTAATCTCACTAGATAAAAACTGGCACAAAATGGCACAAGTGAGAATAGCTCCATCCTTCCTCACAGCGATCGTGTGCCAGTTCATCTTGGAGCATGTAATGATTTACTGTAATAGTTTTAGGCCCGTAATGGGGCCAATAACTGGCATCTGGAAGCTGTGAGGCTCTTTCCCAATGGATGCCATTCACATATAGTTATTTAATTAATTAACAGCTCCACTAGCATAAGCCAGTAAAGGGTCCATTAAAGTTTTTTTTTTAATATCTTCCCAAGTAAGAACATATGCTGCACTCTGCTTTTCCCTCGGAGAGTGCTTAATGCTGCAACCTGTTTATCTTATGACTGGTTTTCAAATTCCACCTTAACCAGCTGCTTTCCGCTCAACTTTGGGATTCGGCAGAGAGCGAACTGCCGAGAGCTCAGCAGGAGCAGCGGAATAACATTCTACCTGCGTGTGCTCATTCCCGTGCGAGCTGCCAAACCCCTGCCACGGCTGCCTGCCTGCCTCCGCGCTCGTCCCAGACCTTACACGTGATGCGTTTTCGCTTGCCCGTTTCTCTGCTGCAAAAGGAAAAATGAAAATAAATCAAGGTGTGGAGTTCATTTGGAATAAGCAAAATACCAGTGGGAAAACAAACCCCACCAGGCACTGGAGGGAGTTGGTCAAGTTTGTAAAAAGCATTTGAGAGTTCAGTCCCACGTGAAATGTGGAAAAGCTATCAGGGGCCGGAAAGCCAGCAGAGATGGGTTTGGTCTGGTTACAGTGCCAAAGGATTTTGCTTCCCAAATGATGAGCGTTCCTATTCCCGAGGTGCATTTAAATGCAGACCAGGTCCCAACGGGTGCTGGTCTGCAGTGGGATGACAGGCTTGTCCGTGAGCCTCCCTCCTTCTGCAAGGAGCGGAAGCAGGAGATGAGAGTGGCTTTCCTTGCCCCTGTCTGGGCACACAAACATGCCTCTCCAGCATGGTGTCATGAAGCAGGAGTGAAGGAGCTGCCCCGTAAGGACACAGTAGACATGAAACTGGAGAACCCTTGACAATTCGGGAATGTCATGTAACAGCAACGGTCTCAAGTAAGAGCTGCTAACATGGCACAGCGTGAGCTCCCTGGTACTGGATCCTGATATATAGGACATGTCAAAAGTTACATAATCCGTGGTGAAGAATCTTTTTCTCTTCTTGGGCTGTAATGTGTTGTGTCATTCTTCCTCCTGCTCTCCTTCCCTCCAGCCTGCAGCACAGCCTTCTGCCTGCAAGGCTTTTACCGTGGTGCGCTGCAAGGCTTTGGAAAAACACCAGTGCCCTGGAGCAGCTGTCACACAGGGCCCTTTAACTGCAGCCTCATCCCTCTGATCTACTGTGGCTAGTCCAAGGGCTGTCAGAAACACCGGGGGAGGCCAGCAAGAGCCTGGTTTGACACCCGTGTGAGAGAGGTGTCAGCTTTGCTTTGCCTAATGTCGGATATGGATGAGTGAGGAGGCATCTTTTTGACGTTTCCGCTCCTGCCTAGGTAGAGTCTCAGGCCTGACAAGCCTGGAAAGTTCAGCAACCAGCTCACTTCCAAGTCCATCTGGACCTCTGAAATTGCTCTTTGGCCTAAACCCTCTAAAGTGACCAGTCTGTCAGGGCTTCTGGGTCATGGCAAGACCTCAACGGTAGAGTCTTCCTCCTTACCAAAGGTAATGGTAGTCACTACTGCTTCACAGACAGAGCTGGGACCGTAGAGGGGGTGGTTCCCACTGCTAGGCAGTTGTCTGATGGTAGAAGCACTCTCTGGGTAGTGGTGCATGAGCTGAGTTCCTTCTCCTGTAGGACATTCAAACACGCATCTCCCGCTTTCCTCAGCAATACCTCACCCCCTGTGATAATGCACTCTCCTTATTGCTTGTGACTCTATGACCTCTAATTTGCACTCACTCCAGCAGAAGTCCCTGAAGCAGAGGCCAGAGCTTGGTCTGTCTTTTCCCAGGACAATGCCATAACCATGCAAGGTCATCTCAGCCAACTTCACGTATCAAGTAGCTAGATACCAAGATGTCTCCTATAGGCAGCAGAGGAACAGGCATTTCCTGTCCTGAAAGGAGACAAATATCTCTCCTGAGTTCTTTTTCTTTTCCACTGATTGTATGTGGAGCCTGGGGTGACTAACACAGTCTTTCAAGTCCAATTGTTCAATATCTAAGTCAGGGCAGAGGAGTTCCCCCTCCCCTCCCTCCACGCCTTTCCTGTCTTCTCTTTCTATGCCAGTAAACCTTTCATGTTGCCACAGCTCTAGCAGGAAGACCTGGGAGCACGCAGTTATCCCAATCCCCTGCAGAACAACCAAGAGTTAGGGGCTAGAAGGCTCCCCATGGAGCTGTGGGGTTGAACCATCTCCTGTGACCCACAGAAAGCTGTCCTGTGACCTAGCAATCCCCCAGGAGAGGAGGTTCATGAGATACGGTTTCCTTTCCCAGCTTATTTTAATAGACAAGACTGACCACTTCTTGCTTCTGTGCAACAGATGCTGTAGACACTTCTGCAAAGAACTGTAAAAAGATTATTAATTAATATGGTCATTAATACCCTGTGGATGCTTTATGGTTTTTGTGGAAAGCAGAGCAACTATAAACACAGTTAAACTGGCTGGTTTGTTTCACTGATTTGTGCTGCTCTACTGCTCCAATGAATAAACTCTTCACTTGGGATTTACTCTTAATGTTATCCCATCTTCAAAATATTAGAAGCATCCCACCGTAGCCATGATTTCAGTTTTCTTCATTAGTGTTCACTTACAAGTAAATTATCCCAAGGTGGAATGAAGGTTAAGCACATATATGGGGAATTTAAAGGAAAACACTAATAAAAGATTTTGCCACTAAACTAAAACCAATCAGGAGAAAATTCAAAGCCCTCGTACCTAAAGTTGCACTTAAAATCCAAACAGGTTATGATTAGCAAGTGCATTCTATGCAAACATCTTCCCTGGCAAAGTTTATTTCATGAGAAAACCCCCGATTCTAAGTCTCAAGAAAAATTTTGACCAGCCAGAGCCATAGATCTTGCCCTCTGCAAAGTCATAGGCAAGTCCAAAGACCCAGTGTGGGACCTTTGTTTGCTGACTTCCTACCCCCACATCCAGCCTTTCGACCAAGCTTCTGTTTCTTTTCCAAGTTTGCAAACACATTAGACTGAACTTCTGGAAATATTAAGAGGTGCTTTGGTTCTCTGCTCTGGAAGAAAACCCAGTTCACAGGCTGAGAACTCCTTGGGATGGAAACATGATGGTAACGATTTTCTGTTCCCAGCAGTGTCGCTGGCGGATCAGTGAGTATCGTTAAAACCATACGACAGAACTTTCACTGGACATATGCCACATAATGTAAAAACACTCAAAGGATTAACAGCAATCAGGGGATGTATCTCTAGCTGTGCACACACAGCAAATCTACAAAGAAGGGATTAGAGATATAGGATATGAACCAGCAAGGAAAAAAATACAGTGGAGCCAGAAATGAAATCATAAGAGAAAGGTTATTCCTGTATTTGTGAAATTTTATACAAATCCTTGTGTTACGTGATGGCTTATTCATATTGGATCAATATGTAGAGATCCTGCAATAAAAGATCAGTGACAAGATGCTGGGTCTTTACATGCTGATCATGAATAAAGAGTAGATGCCCAGAAGCTCGCAGTCCAAGAGCTATTTCCTGCAAGTGCATCCACATGGTTGTACTGTTGACGTGTGGAAATCCAGTCTCAGGCGTTAGCCCAGAACAGCTATTTAAACAAGAAACATCTTCATTCTTTCGACGCTCATTATTCAAATAAGCCATCCCTGATTACGAATTTTCACCAGCCCCATTCACTGCCTAGATAGCTTTACTTCATCACTCTCTTATCTAGAAAGTTTTTTCCTAATGTCAAACCTAAATTTTATTAGCAACAAACAAATCTGGTTCCTTCTTTCCCTATCCCCCAGTGGCTGTGGGGAAATATTTATCACCATGCTCCTTACAATAAACTTTAACATATTGAGAGATTTTTATCGTGTCTTTTCTTTAGACTCTGCTGTTCCCAGACTAAACAAACAATCCTTTCAACATTTCCTCCTAGGTTGTTCCTTCTATGCCTCTGATATTTCTAGCGTCCCTCTCCTGGACTCTATCCAGTTTGTCTACATTTTTCTTACAGTGCAGTACCCAAAACTGGACACTGTATTCCAGCTGAGGCCTTACTGGTGCCAAGTGGAGTAGAATAATTATCTCCTATGTCTTAGGTTGCAGTCACACATCCTGTTCTGCCTGCAGCTGAGCTGGGTGAAAAGAAATAAACTTTTCACCCACTCCAGCTGCTTATCACCAGCCCTCAGCTGCAGGCTCTCCCCTTTCCAGGTCAACCAGCGTAACTGCCACATAATCGCTCCCTGCCACAATCCGGGTGAAGGATCCAGGTTAGAGTCAGTAATTCACATAACAGGTCTTTTCTAACCATCAGTTTAAAACACCCAGGTAAGGCTGAGGCGTAAACAGGTAGGAAGAAGTTGAAACCTGAGGTGGGAGGAGATGATGAGCAACGGGGTTATGGACAGTGGCTTTTGCTGCCGGAGTAACTGCGGCCAGAGAAGGACACCCGCTATTGCCCTTGTATTCAACCTTTAGCCCACTCTGTGGCCTCAGTCCCTCCCGATGCTGCTGCCCAGCCAGGAGGTCCTCCTCTTGCATTAGTGCCCCCCAAAAGAGCAGTAGTTTGCACTTAATCAGCAGGCTGATTTTACAGAATTTTGCTCATTATCAATGCCATTCTGAATTCAGATTTTGTTGTCCCGAGTAAGATCACCCTAAGCAGAGGTATTTTGTAAGTGCATTCACTGTTCCCACACCCAAGGTGATTATGAAAAGGACAAAGAGAACAGCAAGGTCTGGCTGAAATGCCATCCTAGTGTGACAGCAATACCTTCAGAGCAATCACCTAGAGGTCCCCACCCCCTTCTGCAGCCACCTTACAGTGACCCTGTTTTATGTCCACTTACAGTGCTGCGCAGAACACGGTCATGTTACTCCCAAGTAACCAGAGATAGGACAAGAGAAACAGCCTCAAGTTGTGCCAGGGGATGTTTAGGTTGGATTTTAGGAAAAAAAATTAATCACTGAAAGGGTTGTGAAGTGCTGGAATGGGCTGCCCAGGGAAGTGGGGGAGTCCCCATCCCCAGAGGTGTTTAAAAGACATGTAGATGTGGTGCTGAGGGACATGATTTAGTAGTAACCTGGCAGTGCAGGTTAATGGTTGGACTTGATGATCTGAAAGGTGTCTTCCAACTAACCAAAACGATTCTATGATTCTATTATTCTGTAAGGCTTTCCTAGTGTCACAGTACAAATGTCTATTGCATTCTTCCACCTACACTGCCCATAGAGAACATCTACCAGGACGCCGTGGGGGCTTCTCACTCTGGCAGGAGAAATACAGCTGAACAACTTGGAAATATGGTACTGATTAGACTGCAGATGAGCATTTATTTTCTTAATCTTTGGCTTCTGCAAAGATATGATGGAGGCCTGAGTGGCTTGCAGAACTTACTCCCAAATCCTCTGCTCCTCTGCAGAACAGAGTGCCTTGTGCTCTGAGGAACGAAGACTTGGGAGAACAACAATGCTAAGATACTCTTGTCACAGAACAGCGCAATGCGAGGAAAAAGGGCATTTCTATACCAACCAGGACCACCAGACACAGGGAGACCACTGAGGGAAGTGACCCTGAGAGCCTCCCTCCCACATCTCACATTTCCTTCTGCCGTTTAGACAGTTATACTCACTTTGGTTTATTGCCTTCAGCTCCAGGTGTACCTGCATCCCATTCTTTGCTTACCCATGCATCCTTTCCCTGTCCATCCTCATTCCCTAATTTTCCCCTTCTTGTCTACTTTCCATCTCCTTCTGTTGAAACCTTCCAACAGGTTCCTTGTCATTTTCTCAGGCTCCCCTCTGCCACCTCGCCATTCTCCTCTCGGCACGACTGCATCCCCCATGAAGGGTGTGCGTGCACTGCTCTGCCCGGGCACAGCTGTGATGACTCTGTTCATGCCACAAGCCCTGTCTATTTTCTCAGGCTCTTTGGAAGTTGGGGGGGGGTTAGGCAGGGCGAGCTGATGGCAGGATGAAGTAATAGGAGTAGAGATGAGGTGAACTTCTTGTTCTGTCTTGAACACAGACTGCCAATCATGCCATAATAGATGGTGGTTCTAGGCAGCGAACAGCTTTTCAGCCCACCAAAATTAGACCATTAAATGGAATTTCCTCTATGGGCTAATCAGGATTTGAACCCATTTCTCTGGAGATAAAAGGCACAGCTCAATCTTCTGATTTGCGAGGTCATCTGGAATACAAATCAACTTTCGTGTATTCATTTGAAATGTTTTTATGTAAGGGATTTTTTTTTTTTTAATCTGCTTGTTAGTGCCTTGTGCCTAAACTGGAGCTGTGAAGTGACTTTTTCTCACTAGAGGCTAAATAAAGTACTGTACTGTTTTTATAAATGTCCTAAGCTTTGCCAGAAGGCTGGCAATGAAAGAGGCTGGCAGGAGACAGGCACCGTCTCTGTTCTGTATCACGGAAGTGAGCCCAAGGACTCTGGCCAGTGCCTCCCATCCGTGGGTATGTGACCAATTAACGCACAGATGATGTCATTGGATGGCAAAAGCACTTCCCTTGCAGCTCTCCCTGCTCTGCCAGCTCCAACCTTCAGTGTATTTTCCTCAGTCTGGTCCATGTACTGTAATAACTAAGTCAACTGGAAAAAATATTGAAGAAAAGACTGAGGAAAAACAGAGTGTAGGGGCAGCTGGAGCCAGCAAAGAAGGCACACTGAGAGCTATAAAGAAGCTTTGTACAGCAGCTTCTCTCAACTTCAGGATATTTAGTTCCACAGGAGTTGGAGAAGATGGGTAATAAGCTGGCCTTTATTTTAAGGGATATCCCTTGTAGTCTCAGCTGCATAAAGATCAGTCTTCGGGTACGTGGCAACAGTGCTAACAGTATCTCTCTTTCAGTACCTCCTGCTGCTCACTCTGTTGAATGGCCTTGGTCCAGCCAGAGAGGAAAAAAGCCTTCCATCCCCAAACAGTCATCAGTCTGAAGAGAAAGAGGTGATGAAAAAAGGCTGCGAGTGATGAAGTGAAGTAATAATTTATAGAAAGATACATGACCACAGAACTCAGGTGCCTGCTCAGGAACAGAGCCCAGGACTGCTAATCCTGAATGTGAGGAGTATGTGCCTGTGCTTCCCCGGCCCCAAAGCAGGCACCCCGTCCCGCCCGGGCACAGGCGAGGGGAGCACGTCTCTTGGCTTCACGTACATGTGCGCAGGGTCATCAGGGAGCACCAGCCTGGGCATGGGATGGGGCTGCTCCCAGATCAAGCCAGGAAAGCCAGGGTCAGTGAGGGATGAGGCCAGGCTCAGACGGAGCTGCACCATCACTCAGACGAGGCCCCAGGGCAAGGGCTGGAGCAAAGGCAGCTCCCAAGCACAGGGGTCAGCCCCCGGTGGGGCTTCCTGCTCCCAGGCTGCAGCCACACTGCATGGCTTGGGGCACTGACAGCCAAACCCTTGGAGGAGAGACGGGGTTTTGCAGAGCCCGTCAGTGCACCCAGGGTGTGGGTGTACCTATGTAACTGCTTCTAGAATTGGCCTTCAGGGGTGGCTTCTCTGTGAATCAAGACACCCAAATGGCCACGTGGAGTTGGGGAGCATGGATATACTTGCAAATCGGTTTTGTATTCTTGGCAATCAATAGGGGCAATGCTGATTATGCGTATATATGAATGCAAATTGGCTTTGTGTTATTGCCAATCGATGCACACAGTGCTGATTATGCATATATACAAATTCCAGCTGGTCTTGTATTACTGTAAATCAATATATGTTGATTATACCTACCCAAACCTTTACATTTTATAGATGATGGGGGAGAGCCAAGCTTTGAAGATGGGCAGGAAGAAGAAGCAGCCTTACGGGCATTGAGCAGAATGTCCCAGGGACCAATGTGTTAAACTGATCAAAAAACAAGTTTAAACTTTTACTTGGAAAGAAATTCAAAATAAAATCGCCTTGAACGTATCACAAGGGAAGGCTGCTCGAAGTGTTCTGTTGTGCTAGGCAAGCCAGCAAATGTTCACACTTCCTTTTAACCACAGTCACCTGCACGCAGTTAGCGAACTGTTTTCTACCCTCATCATTTTGCTACCAAGCCTATGCTTTTCTCTTCTACCTCCACTACAAAACTGGCTTCAAATCATCTCTCAAGTCTGATGTGACAGAGATGAAGAGCAAAAAGATGCCAGATTGCTGGTGGGGGCTCTGGCTGACTGGGACATCGCTGGTAGCTGGAATGTGCTAAGACTACGGGAGAGCAAAGGAGCCCAAGTTTTTCAGATGCAATTGGAAGGTTCCAGGGGACTTATCTCTGCCTTGTGAAACATTCTGCAGATCTTCCAACTGGTAAAATGTAAAGTGACACTAAGTGAAATAAGCTACTTTATAATTCAGCTATAAGTATCTTCGAGAACCGTATGAGTGAATTATAAATTGTTTAATAGAATAAAAGTTCTTCTTGCTCTAGAAAGGTTTTCTTTTTAATGGCTACTTCAGATGTTCAGTTAAATGTATTGTGACCAATGTAATTAGCATTTGCCTGTGTCTCAAAATTGTCTAATCAAGCACTAGTGGGCTTAGTGCTTCTATACACAAGATTCACAAATACTGTGATACTGAACTGTTTTCCATTTCCACTCACCAGGAATACAAAAAATGTGGAGACAAAGGCTAGACACAGAAGTATAATAGGAAAAAGTGGGATAACCACAGCTCAAAAATAAAAAGTAAGGTTGGACGTAACTTCACTGCAGGAGGATGGGAGAGCAAATCAAGTGAAGGAGGAAAAAAAAAAAAAAGGAAAACAAGCAGAACTAACTACTTTTGGAATAGGAGTTTGCTCAAGTAATGAAAGGGATTACATCATGTTTGTCTGCAGTAGTGAAGGACTGAACTCGGTGACCTCAGATATCCCTTCCAACTTCTTGGGCACACAGATATCATTTCACTGAGCACAAAAGAAACACCTGACCCTGCTTCCTTCTGCCACAGAACCAAACAATGCAGGCTGTCTGCGGGCAGGAGAAGCAATTTAAGTATTGACTGCTTTTTTAGAAAGGTACTCAGAGTGTTATCCCTGCTCCTTAACCTCTGGATTTAGGCAGAATTTAGTCACCTTAGTTCCAGAGGAGCCAAAGGGAGCACTGCCTAACCACCACCATTGCTTAATCCCTGAGGGGCCCTTCTGCTCAGCTTGCAAACCTGGTTGGTCTCCCACCTAAACTCTTCTGCAATCTAGATCGAGGCCAAATGCTACAAGTCACTTGAAAGATCACTGGAAGGGCACACTGAGAAGATGCCGACAAACACTAACAGCAACACAGCGATGAAGGTGAAATCTCTCCCCCTGCATTTCGTAGCAATTTGGACACATGCTCGGGAAGCAGGACAAGTGCACTGTAGGCTCTGCTCAGCCTAGTGCTGCTGCTTGGTTCTCAAAAAGAAGTAAACCTCCTCAGTTTGGCCTCCACCAGAAGAGGTTCCTCCAGGGCCAAGAGTCCAAAGGACAGCAGTTCCCCTGGGCAGCCCTGAAGCAAAGGCTGGAGCTCCATGAAGGGGAAGGGAGCGGAGTGAGCGCAAACGCAGGATTTAGCACTGGCCACATCCCACCACCACCTCCTTCACCTGGGAAAGCAGACTGGCTGCTTGACTCGCTCTCTGCGTATGAAGCCCGACCTGGCTTGTCCTGCTGGAGTCAAGTCACGTAATTTCAGCTGCCGCAATGACTAACGGGGACCTAAATCAGGTGGTCTTTTTTCCTTAGCACAGTTGCTTCATCCAACTTTCCTGCTATAAGGTGACTTGCAGTTAGCAGCACTGTGACTGCCTGGGTTATAAGAGTTCTGGGTTGTGCTGCACAGATTTTACAAGTGTTTCAAGATGCTACTGAGCTTTGCAGTGCGCTGCTTTTCCCTGCAGGCTGAA
Source organism: Todiramphus chloris collaris (assembly GCA_025345505.1). Classification (NCBI taxonomy): domain Eukaryota; kingdom Metazoa; phylum Chordata; class Aves; order Coraciiformes; family Alcedinidae; genus Todiramphus; species Todiramphus chloris. The sequence goes on along the minus strand of JANVCC010000019.1, from coordinate 24,759,265 downwards.
GGGGCCAGCCCCATGTCCCAGGTACGTGTGTCGGTAGTGTTCGTTTGCCATAAATTGTTTCCCCCTCTGCGGGTGCCATCTCTGTCTCTCCTTCGGGATGCAACAATCACACGGCGTTGCCCGTTCCTCAGAGTAGCTGGTATTCAGCAGAATACAATAGCCCTTGTTTGGTATTTTGTATTGCTACTTTTGTATTGCCATTTTGGGAAGAAATGGGTGTCTGTGCCGCCTGCAGAAACTCGGCAAGAGCTGTTGTTCCTGCTGAGTTCCTGTGAGCAATGTGGAACGAGCAGGCTCCGGAGCCTCTCTCACTGGCAGAGGCAAGATCCAGCCCAGCAGCTTTTGCTGTGCGTGTGGCTGTGCCCCAGCATCCCCCGACTTCAAGCGCTGCAGCCGCTAAAGCAAGGTGGATTCAGAGGTGCTTGGTTAGTTTTTCTCCTGTTTTCTTTTTCCGCTCTGATTTTTAACTCTGTCAGCACAGGCAGGTGCAGACAGATGTGAGCTCACCCTGCCTGTACTCCAAGACAACCAGACTTGTGCCAGCCCCTGTCTAGAGCCACAGAGCTATATTAGCATGGCTCAGTGCCCAAGCTAATAGGCCTGCTGAGAAGGCATGAGCAGGAGAAGCTTGTGTGTGTCTGCACAGAGCCTAACAGGCCTGCCCTGGAAAGCTGAAGACCAGCTACCTCTCTTGAATAACAGACAAATTGTTCTTAAATACGGATACAGGCATGAAAACAAAGGGCTCTGCTCATTTTGGGAAAGGTCCTGTTACCTTTCTTTCAAACTGTCACACATCTGGCCAGCAGAGATCTAGGAAGAGTAAAGTAAAAGCCAAGATGCTGGGGAGCTGACTGCCTCCTTACCTCTGCTCTGGCCCTTCCAGTCCAGATTGCTTGTGTTTACCTCCCCTTCCTTGAGGGGAATGGAGCATAACGTGCACTTCTTAATGCAATTTTGGCCAGCAGCTATTGCTTGAAAGTTTTGTGATTGTCTCACATTAAAAAATATAAACCTGTTAAAAAGGTAACGCTTTTCTAGAACACAATCACACATTATAACCTTTTTTGATAGAAAGAGAACTGTATCAGCATCCCTCAGCCCATATGTAGAGATGTCAAAGAAAAAGAATCATTTTGAAAAGAAATTCCTGTCTGCTAGTAAAGAGTTTAGTATCTGATCCTCTGTATACCAACGTGGTGACTCAAAACTGTTTCTGTTGCAATATATAAATGAATTCAATGTTTCTTTGAGCACGAGCTACTTGACTTGCCATGCTAAAACATAACTTACAATGTTTGTCACCAGGTGGAAAACGTCCAGAAAAAGGGTCCTGTGCCAATGTACCCAGTTTTCTCTGAAAGATAAGGAGAATTAGGAAGGGAGCTAGCTGTGAAGTTGGGCTACTTTCAGATAAAAAGTTCCTGACTGAATTTGTATTCGATAAGCAAAGGTTGGCAGCCAAATCTACTTCCCTAATTTAAAATTCCCACGAGCTTCACACCCCCAAAAATTTGTTGTTGTTTCCTTTCTCTCTAACCATTATAATCCAACAGCAGCATTTGTTGGAATGGGAATGACAGACAGTTCTCATAAATTAAATAGACTACGTGAAGAAGATCTTAGCACTGGTTAGAAAAGCATGTGTTATCCTGAGATCTGGCTACGTCTGATAGATAAAGTTTCAGTGATATTTTGTAATCGGAGGAGCCTTTCTATTGTAATCTGAATCCATAACAAGCCTGTAGGAGACGTGAATATGAATAAAAAGAAGTAGCTGAAATCTTCAAGTCCTTGGAAAAAATCAGGAGTAGAAATTGCAGTTGCTGGATGTTTTCTTTCTGCATCTGAATGGGTCAGCATGGAAAGAAGGAGCACCTGGAACAGAAACGATCTCTATGTCATTGTGATCCCAGAGGCTGCAGCTATCAGACTGTTGGATATCCTTGGGAAAGTCCATACTGAAAAGACTGCACTGTGCTGAGATGCTTGAAAAATTATTTGGGTTGTGGCACGCAACAAACATCTATTCATTACAGTCTTGCAATTGTGACCCAGCCCTTCATCTTGCACAAGATCTATAAAAAAAAGGCTGAGTGACTATAAATGTGTCCCTTGAAGCAAATTATGGAAGACATTATAGGAAGACTGGTTTCTAGCCAGCTTTTCCAGCTTAATGAATTCCTTTCAGGGATGTGTGAAAGCTCCATTGAGACCAATGGCGAGTATCATTGGATTCCTCTAGGAAGATTTTATAAGGGGTCCTGACTATTGTATTCTTATTTTTCTTCTATTTTCAAAGTTAGATTTTTCAGTTAGAAAATAATTTGAAATGGTAATGCTAAACTCAAACACTTGTCACTTTGAGAACAGACCTAACTGATACGTGAAGAGTCAGCAAGAGGCTCTTGGGCAGATTCAGTTTTATCATGGTAACAATCAGCATACAAATTATTACGGTTTGTGTGCTGCCCATTCCTGAAAAGATTAAAAAAAATTAATATTTTCATGCATCTTTCACATTAAAACCCCGTCCTTTTAATTAATGCACGGATGTGGACTTTCAGTGCATTCCTACTGGCATCCATCAGCTACACACAGATATGGAAGGAGAATATTAAGAGTCAAGGAAGACTTCACTCAAATCAAATACCTGTAGGTACCTTATATTTATGACAGCTCTTGCAGCAAAAGGACTTTCATCTATTACATTTACTATTATCAACTGACTTCACACATTTTCTGTTTCCCCATTAGCAGAAAGAGAAAGATAATGATCTGTAGTGTTGCTCTGGAGAGAGCAGCACTGCTCTAGAGAATAGTTTGCTCTTTCAGAATCCATTGCTCCAAGCACTCCTGCCCAAGATGTTGGGAGGAGTGGAGGAAGTGAGGGAGAGAAATTATTAAGTATATGGAGAGAATCTACTAAGGGCAATGAATGGGAAAAAGAGGGATGTTTCATCTGGGAAGGAAAAGGCACAAGGCAATAGGGAAAATAATGGTAAAGAGAACAGTGTATAATATGCAGACGGAAAGAACGAGAGGATGAATGAATGGAATAGAAAAAAAAAAAGGGAATGAAGTTTTATCTGAAAAGTTCATCAGGAGTTCTTTATTTGTCTGTCTTCCCATCCAGTTGTACTGGAATATCCTGATATTCGGCTTTTCGCCGATGTACTAGAGCAAGTCACAAGGCAGGCAGAGTTAACAAAATATTCCGTGTGCCAGCACCAACTGCATACACTCTGCTGGACCTTGTCAGAGTAATTCCTGCAGCTGCTGTTGGCACACTTCTTTGTAAAGTGCTACAGCAAGGCTAACTCTCCTTATTACCCAAAGAGATCAGCGCACAGAACCGGCTGTCGTCACACGTAGCAGAAATTACAGGCACATACTAAAATACCTGCCACTCCAGGGAACAAATCACCAGGGCTACAGGCTGGCTGCGGGTGGCATTGCCAGCTACAGGTGCTTTGCCCTTTAGCGCCCAACAGGTTCTGGTTTGTACAGGAAAGACGGGCACACCGGCAGTGTCTTGCTACAGCCTGCATGGATGGGAAACATGCGAGAACTGGGCTTTCAACCAGTTTGGAAAGCCAAGCCATAGATTCTAAGCATTTCCCCGGTTTATTGTTTTTCAGACTACAGACAGAGGAAAATTAATTCCCCCTGTAATTCCATTGAAATCTAGTACATTAGCTGAGGGACTGCATTAATTTAAGCCTGTACCAATATTTATGAGATGAATTTAGGCCCAGAATACGTTGGCTGATGGCCCTTTATTGGGGGATGAACTGGATTGCTTTACTGGGAAGACTCCCCAGCCATTGGGAGAGACAGTGGGGAGCTGGGAGTAGGAAAGAGAAGAAAAGGGCAGAACAGAGTGTTGGGACCACAGTAATTAATGGTTAGTGAGGCAGAAAAGGCGACAGACTCACAGGATGGTAATGCGAGCATTGGTCTGTTGTGTGGTTTCAGAGTCGAATCAATGCCGTGAGCGCGGCTTTATCTGCACAGAGCTGTGCCACACGGAGTTCATACACTTGCCATTATTTAAAAAACAACCACAATTAGCATTAAATTGTCTCATCAGAGCAACAGAAGTTCTGCAGCAGAAGCAGGAATGATAGAGATGGGACAGTCCTTTCTTTAAACCTTACTCAGAAAAGTAGTGCTTTTCTGCTGTTTTCTCACATAGAAAACTTTGCTTGTGTTGTCTGCTGCTTTTTTTTGGTATCATAATAATAAATTAGTTCAAGTACCTTTATTTAGTGGTCATGATAATGCTGGGTCTCAAGAGACTTACACCTCTTCTTTGACACAAGTAGCTGTAATTTTGTCACCTCCAGAATGGACTATGCAGTAATTTAGGGCAAGCAGAGAGGGAGCTTTGGGACCACCAGTCTGTGGACAGCAAAGAGTCATAGAATCGTAGAATTGTCAGGGTTGGAAGGGACCTTAAAGCTCATCCAGTCCCAACCCCCCTGCCATGGGCAGGGACACCTCCCCCTAGAGCAGGTTGCTCACAGCCCCATCCAGCCTGGGCTTAAACACTTCCAGGGATGGGGCTTCCACCACCTCTCTGGGAAACCTGTCCCAGTGTCTCACCACCCTCATGGGGAAGAAATTCTTCCTAATGTCTAACCTGAATCGACCTATCTTTAGTTTTAATCCATTCCCTCTAGTCCTAAGAAGTTTTGATCAGTGCTCCCATGCAACACTCAGGCTCCGCTCACTGCTTTGGATACCTCCTCAGTTCTAGCTATAATTCCTGGGTTTAGTGATACACTGATAATCTGGATAATATTATGTCTCCTTCAAAGAGTTGTTACTGTGGGGACTTGGTTTTCCAAACCCAACAGCTGAGTATTTTTGGGCTGTGCATCAAAACCCACACTTGGTACATTCTGGGCTCCTTCTCTCAACCCAACCATTTTCAGTGTACTGAAACCACTTGCAGGGTTGGTTCATCCCTTTGTTGCTGGATTGGCAGGGGTGAGGTATTCCTAGTTTCTTGCTGGACCTTTATGAAGGGCAATCACCTTCCAAGACCGGAGGTCAGAACATTCCTGGTTTTACGGGTGTTAAGCACAGATGTGGCAGGGGACTAAAGAGTGCTGCAAAACTTTTCCTTTATGTTAGCACAAGCAAGCTGCACGAGCCCTCCAACATCAAGCGATATGGTTACGCATCAGTACAATCCTCTCCAGCCCAGTCTGACTGGGGATGAACCCTGAGATACTGTGCAACAAAGTAAATAGGAAAATGTGCACGTCTGAAAAGAGAATTACCACTGTTGGTAGAATGACTACTTCTGCTTCCCTGGAAAATGCAACATATTGTGGTACTTTGTTCAGGCGCCTTTTTTTTCAAGCCACTATTGCCAGCTCCAAATGTTCAAGAACTACAGTTTGACCCTCAAAATCACAAGCCTGTCTGTAAAATGATAAATGTGGAGCTCTTTTACTTTGCTTTCTGGTTTTTGAGCTGTTAGGGTGCACCTGGGTCACATTTGCAAGCTTTTTCCTCTAACCATTAGGACTAGAAACTTACTTTAAATTAAAGAAGGAGGAAAGCTGAGTTTCTAACCTCATTACACAACTCTAGTAGCTGGAGTGTAAGTGAAACATCAAACATCACAAGACTTGTGATAAAATCATGAGTGCTGACAACATCAATTTAGAGTAGGAGGTGGGACAGCAGGGGAAAGTCAGGGCAAATGGATTTACTTTTTATCTTAAATGTTTTTACAGGCTGTCTACTTTTATCTTTAATCAGAAGTTTTCAGTGGCAGTTCTTTCTTCGTGTATCTGTGCATGACATTAAAAGGTCACTTCTGCATTAATACCTGATGCCATTTGCTAACTGCATCTTTCTATCAGAGATAACATGAAAAGGCAGGTGTACCAATGGTACACCTGGTGCTAATATCACAGCAAAGATGTATTATGGAAGTACAGGTCATAAGTGCATGGCTGAAACGGTATTGAGAGGGATTCCAATCCCCTGTTGTGTGTGTGTGAAGAATACAGGATGTTTCTCATGGCTATGATATTTACTGCTGGAGCGAGAAGTATTGTACTGAGAATTCACCAGGAAAGCTCCCCATTCTTTGTGAAATGTGTGCTTAGAAGGCATCGCTTGCTGCATCTTTTATGCCTCAAAATTATCTCAATGAAGAGTAACATGGAAACTTACAAATCTACATATAGTTAAATCTTTCACTAGAATAAATTAGCTGTAATTAAGCCAAGTAATTTATGGACTGGTGTGGTTATAGATCAACAGACTTGCCAGATCAAGAATTCAGGTCAGTGTTAAGTAATGTCAAAGTGGCAATGGTGACAAAGTGGCCAGCTGTCCCTCCACTATCAGAGTTTATTAGGTTTCCAAATGGTGCTTTTGTCGTTTGAAATTCTCCAGACAGAGGGAATTGTGTACTCACCAGTCCATTCAGCCTCATGCAGAGGGTTGTTGTTGGTGGTGGGGTTCTTGGTCACCCACCTGACATTGCTGGTCTGATCTGTCACTGATGTGAAAAATGCCAGGGCTGCACAGTGGCCAGTTTGGGAGCATCTCCGGCACAATGAACACTCCTGCTCTATCACGATAACCCAGTAATTTAAAGTAGCAGTTAAGCCTGGTCCAAACGGCCAGTTCACTTTTTGTCTGCTTTGCACAGCTCCAGTAGTACAAGCAGAGTGTGGAAGTGAATTTCTTGGTGACAAGCCAAAGTTTTTTAAACGATGTAATGCTGATATTATGCATCTTCCACTCATTAAACAGGCTCCAGTCCCATCTGGGTGGGACCGAGTTCTTCTGTTCATGGGTGATCATGTTGCTAATTGGAAGGAGAGACACAACCCCTGTGTGAACCAAGAGGAGGTGCTGAGGGTCTGCAACGTGGCCCTTGTCACAGCAGAAGTGATTCAGCCCAATGCCACCCCAGCCAGAGCAGACCTGTTTCTCATGCTGCATCACTGAGCTTGGGCTCCATGCTCAGTGCGAAGGCAGCAGGGCTGCCCCAGCGCTCTGCAAGGTGCATTTTTGCCCACCCTTTCAGCCATGATGCTGGCACTGCTCACATGAAGCTGTAACTCTGCGCTCTGAACTAGTATCAGCACTAGGAAAGGAGACAAAGGCAGAAGTTAATGCAGGGGAGGATCTCCCCTAAACCTTCTTTCTCCTCTCCCTGTATTGACAGTGTGTATTGAACAATGAATTTTCCCCAAAGGAATTATGTTAAGCTGGAGTCGTGTAAAGAAAGCAGAATATTATAATTATCCCTCCCTAAGTGTTACAAACTCAGGAAATTCAAGACGGGGACCTGTGCACAATCTCACAGTGCAGAACTGCAGAGTTCAGAACTCCAAATAACCTCAGGTTTGCTCCGATGCGATACACAACCACGTGTAACTCACACGCATGACAGCAGTTCACAGTTCATAGCCTGAACTTAGTAGAAAAACAATTTTTGAAGAGAAACTAGTTGTAAAATGTGCTTCAGTACCTTTTTGTTCCACATATTGCTACAGGAGCAGGGTTTGACCCTTTCGTTCTCGTGCAGGTGATCTGGTGTTCAGGATAATTTGATAGATTCCATCTTTCTATAAAAGCCTGCTAGGGAGGTCAGAGAAGGAAATGCATTGTCATCCCTGCCTGCCTTCTTGGGGGAGCATTGAGGTTAGCCTTCTGGACTGAAAATCTTACCACAGAGACAGAAAACGAGATTGGCTAACCACAATGACTTGACTCAAAGAATTAGCATCACTGACATAATGTAGGCAATTCCTGAAAATATAAAGTCAGACTTCTGCCTACTTTTAAAAATAAATAGCAATCCAAAAATCTAGGGCAATAAAACTCCATAGGCATCTCAGATTTCTATTTCAGCCAACATCAGCCTGCCTTCTTTTCAGACAAGCTAAATTATACTGGTAAATCAGCAATGTTAGATCAGTCAAACCAGCTAAATGCAAAAGCTGAGGGAACAGACCAAATTTGTACTGTGCGTACTGAGATAAAGGAAAACTGCTCATAAAGTTAAATCTTAAATAAGCATGAAGCCTTAGTAAGAGTACACAGGGAAAAGGAAAGACTACACTCTAACACTTGTGAGAGGACTCTGATTAAACGCCCATTGAAGTGGCAAATGGACTTGGGTTTCTCTGTACTTCAGAGTCTGCAGCTCATGTAGCCAGAGCTTTAAAGGAGCTAAGTCAGACTGACTAAGAGGACAGCAACAGAGGCAGAGAGTGGCAGGGCTAAGCACCCAGAAGCACGCCCACTCCGCTGGCTCCTGCGGCTGCCATAGCCGGAATGACACAGGAACTAGCTTGTTCCCAGCATCTGCGTAAAGTAGGCCACTGCAGCACGGGCACTCCTGGGACTCACGCTCACTACCCTTATGGATTTCATTGCAGTGGCTGAAGATGTGACATCCTGCCTTTCTAGGGGAGGACCCCATCCTGCAGAGATGGCAGATGCAAATGTGTGCTGGTTGCTGAATCACTGATGTGACTATTAAACTTCCTTGTTAGTTAAAACTGATTTATGGTAAAGATAGCAGACTGGGAGCTGCTGAGCTTCAGGAGCAGTATGTGTTTGCTTCTGCTGATCAGATCATAGTTTCAGTGAAAACTGGGTAGTGGAAGGTCCAGCAGCAGAGGAACTGGTGCCCATGGGAATGCTAGCCACACTGCAGGGTCCTTTACCAAACCCTTTGGGACTCCAGAATGCTTTTCATTGAAGCCAAGGATCTCTTATTACATCAGCCATGTCTTTTCCACACACACCCTGACATCTGCAGCTCCCAAACCACAAGGGGCATGGGTTTTGAATGTTCCAAAACCTTGCCAGATCTGTAGGAATGGAACGTCACTGCTTTGTAGGTACCCTTGAATAACTTTCAATCAAAGCAAATACTAGAGAAACTGTAACAGAAGAATGCAGAGGCACATAGAGACAGCAGAAACCAGCAAGAAAATCATTATTTTCTCCTCGTGTAATACAGATCAGTTCCAGGAGGCCAGCGAGCAAGCTGTGAACTGTTCATGGCTAGGATCCACCATGCCCATACAATGATTTAGATTGAGGTTTTCTTAAGGAGTGTACAGAGGTGAAAAACTGAAGTTCCCTTAATGCAGAGCTCACAACAGATCTCCCTCTGCTCTACTACTGAGCAAGGGACATCTGAGTTTGTCTGTGGAAAGCAGCTGAAAAAGAAGGTAGAAAGGGGATGAGAAGGACTCAAGATCACCCATCCTTTCACTTGGGATTTGTGTGACTTCCTTTCACAGCGTGATACAGTAGAGATGGAACAGGTCTACCCCATCAGTGAGTTCATCTTACTTGAAGAGCAGGATTAAGATCTTCCCACAGCCATCCACAATGAAGAATGCTCCAGTTGCCAAAATAATTCTGTGCTGAATAGCAAAATCCACAGGTGGGAAGCAACTCTCCGTGCATTCACTTTCTGGGGTGCTTAATAAATGTGTGTATTTCACATCAGCACCATTCTCTCAAACAAACTAGAGCCATTTTTTCCGTGGTGCCCTCCTGCTTGTTGGCCAAGGGGATCAGAATTCTGAGTTCTGTCCCTAAAGGCTGGATCCACGCTACCAACTGGTGGGTTGACCCTTGCCAAGACATTTTTGGAGGAATTATAAAAATCCCTCTTAGAGAAAGGAATTGTATGTGGTACTTGGGCAAAACAGGCATTCCATTTATAAATATAATTACTTTTGCTATTCCATCAAGAAAAAGAATTCAGTAGTGAGGGATACAACAGAGAAAATTATTTATGCGTTGACACTTACAATATAAATAAAAACCAGATTTGGCTGAAGCTAAGTGGGAAATGGAAAACATGAGAAAATATGCAACTGAGATTATCAGCTGGGGGGATAACTTACGACCACCCTTGTGTATTCTTTCCAGTGAAAGTACAGTCCCTCCTTTCGCTTTACGCTCGAATCATAATTATATAGGCACTTATTTAACAATAAATGCACAAGCTTACTTTGCAGTTGTTGGCAAATTATCTTCTTTTGACTGATGACCTTGAACACGGCAAAGCACTGTTCTGCAGCTCAGAGTAGGGAGCAGGACACGTCTTGCACACAGCCCTGCTTTCGTGTGCTGCAGCACGGCTTAGGGAAGAGAGGAGCACGTTTACACTGACTGGAGGCAATGCTATCACCTAAGGAATGATTTTGACCCCACTTCTTGCATTTGTACACGTGCTCCTTGCACTCAGGCTGCTTGTCTGGGTATGTCCATTAACTGCACGTCTTCTGCTTTAGATTTGTGGAAAATATTTTTATCCAGTATCTTCATTCTTAATATTAATGATTTATCACATATGGTGCACTATATTTTTATAAAGCTGTAAGATACCATGGTGATTAACACCATATGAGAATCTAAATAGAAAGGAACAGGGTAACAGAAATGCCCTCCCAGCAGACAGAGGGCTTCTGCTTGTTTTTAGGGAAAGCATCTCAGCTGCATGATTTTACTCTGTACATAAGAATTGTAGGATTCCATAATAGAAGACTGTATTGTACTTGATGATGTTGTAGAGAGAACAAGAAATCTTATGTTTAATTTCTCTCTAGCCTTAATTAGGATTTTCAGATCAAGTATGTAAGGAGAGATTGATGATTCTAGCTCTTTTGATCGTACAGATTTATTACTCTGATTTAAGAAGGCAGAAGAAGAAATGTTAAGAACCACAAGTACACCCTTGTGTTTATGCATGTACATATATATCTCTCCATACTTCTGGTAGGAAATGATCCCAGGTTCAAACAGCCTTGCCAATTTGTCCTGTGAATATCACAGTCCAGGCACAGCATCTACTCGCTGAATCAGGATGGTAGGGAGAAACTAACCCCATTTTAGCCACCCATGCAAACACTGCGAAAGCCTGGAGACTCTGCAAGGCCACTTCAAATGAGCACATTGCTGCCGCTGGGATTGCTGCTCCCCCTGCATTACTGGATCCAAAGGAAGGACGTGTCTCAAGTAGGGCAGGCCAGCAACAAAGGGCATCGTCTCTGGGCACTGGCACGCACACAGAAGCCAGCTTGGGGGCTGCTGGAAAGAGTCAGGATGAAACCCATGTGGTACAAAGGGACTGAACTTGGAACTTCTAGCTTCTGCTGGGCTCCCATGGGAGACAGGCAGAGGGGCTGTGGCGATGCCAAGCAGCTGGCTACAGGGTGGGCATCCCCGGGTGCTGTTTGATCCTCCAGGCCCAGGGCTGCGGGGAGCGTGGGGAGATGAGCGCTAGCAGCTTCCCATGCATCTTCCCCCCCAGCACAGTAGAGCTTAAAGAAAAAAATTCACTGGGCAAAAGGCCGTTTCTGCAAAACTGGTGACCAGCAAAGAAAGGCAGCCAGGCCCCCAGGGACGCTCTCCTTGCCTAAGGATGAAATGGGATTATGTTGGTAATGTTGCTGCACTGTAATTAAGGTGGTGTCAGGACTTCCATTAAAAAATGTGTTTTTGTTGAGGGGCTATGGCTTGGAGAAAATTTTTGCTTGAGGCTGAAATATAACATTGTTCTCAGTCAGAAAACACATGCACAGCCTTTATGATACATGTAATTTAGAATCTCAGTATAATCTTGACTGTGGAGGCTCTACTATTGTTTCCATATGGGTATGTAGCTAATTGGTTTAAAACATCAGTTACTAAAGAAGTAATGGACAGAATCCTGGCAGGACCTCATGTAGGTGACACATCCTCATTAATTGTCCGCAATTAACTTTAAAAACCAAAGGGCAAATTCTGCCCTTCTTACTCAGAGATGTAGTTTTATTGAAGCAAACAGCTGCAGACAGGATTGGGCTCCTCATGTTTACCTGACTCCAACCCAAGGCACCTGCTTCTCCCACGTTAGAACACCTCCATCAAAAGTAAGACCATCCCTCCTGGGACAGATATTATTTCCTCACAAAACTGGCAATATATGACAAGGTTATTTCTACTAATAGTATTTAAATTCCTATTATCGTAGCATCCAAGAGCTCATAAAAGGAACTAGGATCTCTGTGCACTAAGTGCTGTGCAAAAGACAGAACAAACGCATAGTCCTACCCCAAAAAATGTCTGATGGAAAGCACACAAACCGACTCCTCCTCCTGTTTCATGGCCAGGGTTCTGTTCTTTCTGTAAGGTGATGGGAGCGTAATGCACCACTCCTGCAAACAGCAAACATTTGTTTAACTTTCTGCACCAGTCTATCGTGTCTCCCCAGAGGTGCACGCAAAGCATCCAGCTACTGCCCTGCGTGCTTGCTGCTGGCTGTGGGGTTTTCCTGGCTTGCAGGTGTCAGCAGTGCAGCCCGCGTGGAGCATGTGCTGCCTTCAGATAGTAACCTGATTTTACTCTATTAGCATGCTGCCTTCTTGGCAAAAAATATCACGCAACTGATATGTCACAAAAGATTATTTTATTTCTCTGTTGCCCACCACCACACACGTATCAAGACTAAAACTAATTATGTGTTTCATAATTAGTTTCATAAAGTCATAAGCAGGAATTGCAATGAATTAGGGAAGTCACAAAGAATGGAACTGAAGTTCCCAAGTAACCTGTGGATGCTTTATGTGACTTCACATGGATGCTAACAAACTACAACATAGACCAGGCCGTTGTTCCTTATGAGAACAAATTATATAACTTGTTACTTCAGGAAGAATTTAAGCATTTCTGCAAATGCTTAAGCACAGAACAAACTTTATTCAGGAGGTACTTGTCTTCAGAGAAACTATTCATGTGTTTAGTTACTCATCTGCTTAATTTAGCCTCCCCAGGATCATGGCTTTGGTATGGGATAACTTCATTTTGGTACAGTGCCTCAGCTACCACGTGTCAAAATAACAAGATTCAAAGGTAAACAAGTGATGGTCACATTAAGTGCAAATGTGCAAAATTAACACTCCTAACAGACCAAAGCTTCTCCACATAGGAAGGTATTATTAATAATAATACTCTCAGTCAGGCAAACGTAATTCTTCATGTGGACAAACTCATTCCAATATAGGTACCTTTTCTGATTTCATTTAAATGCATTAACAAATCTGGAAGGAAAAAAAAACAAACACAAAAAAACCCAAACCAGAAGATGCCAGGATGAATGACTCTGCGTGAGGGTTATTACTATAACCACTATTTTAAATTCACACTTTGGCGTGCACAAAAAGAATATTTTCTTATGAAGATAAAAGCCTCCACGTGTAATAACTCGATATATAGACAAGCCCTAGGGGCTTGCATCTTGAGCACTTAACATTTTTGGCCCCGTCTTAATGGATAAAAAAAAAAAGTGTGTTTCTCAGTCACATTAGCCCACTCTAAGTAGCTTAATATGATGAAAAGGCCTCAGGCTTTGGTGAGACCAAGGTGTAAAAGTGTGAGGTGAGCACATATATCACGGCGTGGGCAAGGCTGCCTTTAACACATACTAAACTAATCAAGTTAAAGCCGGCAGGGGATGGGGAGCCTGGACTGTATTAGCCCATGTTCCCAGAACCTCGAGAGTAGTTTGTGTGGGGAGCAGCTGGTGTAGAATGTAAATCGGGATAGTTTTTGGTGGGGAGCAGGCGAGAAAACAAGAAGTAGAATAAAATATTTTTCTTCTTGTTAGACTGTGAACAACAGTGCCTCCAAAGAGAGCAGCTAGATGGACTTTAGGGAGACCGGACCTCTACGCTATCTGCCCATTGCTCTGGAGCACCTGATAGCTGGAATTCTCCAGCTGTCTGGGAATGCTGCTGGGATGGCAATGAGGATTATCTCCCACCATCTGTGGCAATAAGCATCTCCCCAAAGTGCTGGAAAAGTCACCGCTGCTCAAGGGTATGTCATACCCGCTATCCAGGCTCTGCTGTCGCCTAAAATAAGACAGATCTACAAGATGACAAGTAAGCAAAACTGATGAAAAGAAGAAACAAACATTTCAAGTTTAAAACTAGACTTCTACAACGCATTCATTAGCATGTGACAATCAGCATAGGCTAACTTTTTTTTTCAGTCCAGCCAAGTTTAGTACAAATAAACTAGGAGTCAAATATTTGTATGATGTAATCCTGATTTTGCCACTCGATTTAGGCTTTGTCTAGAACGCATTTAAATTTTCTTGGGGATTGTTTGGTTTTGTTTTTAATACTGAAAAAACCCCCAGTTATTTAGCTATTTCTGAACTACTTGGGTGAATGCAAACAGAGATGTAAAAAACTGCCATGGGCAGCTGATGTGGTAAATCCCTCAAAGGCCCATCGCAGCGCTTCCCTGCAGCTGGCTACTCCTCTGGCAGGGACAGCCAAACGGGACCCCCGCGCACTGGCACCAAAACCCCGCTGTTTTTCAGAGCACCATAGTAAAGTAAGCGGATGTTCACTACAGTCAGCTATCAGTTTAACACAGGTTAAAGACAAAGTGGTTCAATGTATTGAGCATTTAAAAAGTCAGCGTGTTGCTGACATATCCTAAATGAAGCCTATGTGATAACACAGTGATCTTTTCTGCAATGGGTGAAGAGAACAAAAACGAAACTTTTTGTTTTGTGTAGTGAATGATCATCAAGCTGGCAGAGCTCGGAACTAATGTAATAAGAGAGGAAGTATCTGGAACTTGTTCTTGATAGAATCTGGAATAATTTTCTCATTATTTCTGTTACACACACTACTTTACCTGTATAATGGCACAATGGTATTTATATACCAATCGTCGTTTTCCTGTAATTATTTCTACAACAGGATCATTTTCCTCAACTAGACGATGTAAGACAGTGTCCCTTCTTCAACTTGCTCTATTATGAAACTATCACTCTTTGTCGTTAAACACATTGGCACAATGCTTTGAAGTTAAAACCATGCAGTACTGCAAACGTCTCCCTTGGATTACAGAAACAATTGCATAAACACAAAAATATTTATTTTAAGGAAGGCTAGAAAGTAAAAATCTAGTGGAAAGTTTCAAGGCTGTCTGCCCTTGAAAGGTAAAAAAAAAACAACCCAAAACCCAAACAACTTGTCAGTTCACCTGAGTTAGTTTACAATTAACTGGAAGATTCTTAACATTCAATAAAGCTGAGGGCCTGTTCATTTAATATTACATCTTTGCTGTAAAAATGTGTGTTTTCCAAACAGAGATAATTTATAATAGGTGGCTAGTGTGGGCCAGGTATAAATGTAAAAATGTTCCTGACAGAGCTGTTCAAACATCCTGAATCAACAAAGCACTCCTACCCTGGACTTACGTTTGGTGACACCATTTCTCCTAGCTTGTCCCCTCGCCTTCACCGAGTGACAAACAATGCTAGCAAACACAGTCCTCTACAATTCCAACTTGGCTCTGGGTTCCTGCTCACAAGCCTCTCTCAGCCCTACCCAGCTCTTCACACCTCTGATGGCCACAGCAACGGCTGCAGCAGTTCCCGGGACAGCCCTGCCCAGCGTTGTGTGGGCAGCCAAGCAGACACTGCACAGCAGTGTACCTAACAGGCACTAGTCCCCTGGCATGCTCCTGTCCCAGGCCGTGCCCCACCAAAGCTCATTTCATCCCGTCTCCACTCAGGTTTCACATTGTGATAGCTACATGTAGTTTATATAAAAAAAAAAAAAAAAAAAGGGAGAAAAAAAGTTAAAGCCACACATCTGTTTTTGCCTAGGAGACAAAGCCCAAAGCTCAGCCGCTTACAGGTGACCTGAAGGTATTGAACAATATTTACATGGGAGGACCGGAGGAACCACACGCGGCCAAGTGAATGGAGTGATTTCACCGACCGTATTTCGGCTGCGGGTTGTGACAGTTTCTCCCCACACACGTAGCAGTTGATCTGAGCCCACAGCCTGCTCAGCTCAAATCAATTTGCACATGCATAGTAGCTCTGACACATCCTAGACTCACCCAAGCCATTGTGCATGCGCAGTAGGGCCGCACACGCAGAGTCAGTGTTTCAGGAGATGGCCATTTTTTTTAGCAGACCAGATGGCAACCTGGCAACTCTAGCAAATGCCACACCAGCGATCCCACTGTGCAGAGGCTGTGGCCTTTTACTTCCCTCTCCCTCCCCTTCTCTGCTTTTTTTTTCTCCCTACTCCACCCAAGTCTGGGCATGGATAGCATTAAATATTTTCAGTTAAATTATGTTAACTTGCCCTAGTTAAAATTCAAAGGCACTTTCTCCTGCGTTAAGACAACATGTAACCGGATGAAGTCCCCATATCTGAAGTTGTATGAGCAGTGTATCGATGTTTTCATTTGCAGACTTCATCATACAAACATTTAACTCAGGGTATGTGTTTTAATTTGGCAGAAATGAGTGCACTTTCAGTATCGGGGCCAAGACGTCGTGCTAGCAATCAAGCTGTTGTCCTTGCATGGCTGAGCAAAAGGGATGGCTTTATGTAATTTTATATATATATATGTATAGATGGAGGGAGACGTATGTGTGACCACGTATAGATAGGAAAATGTCACAAAGGTGTAATTTCTTACAAACCCAAGAAATGAATCCACGGAGGCTTTTTGTTGTGACATGGTACCCAGGAAAAGAGGCCAGCGACACAGCACGCCATTCAAATTCAGCAGTTCTGAAACTAAGAAGTGAAAAACTTGGGAAGGAGGCAGAGTATAAAGGTTTGGATCACTCCATGTTTATTTTTACATCAAAAAAACAGTGACTAACACTAGCTCCTCCTGCCCTCCCCTCCTTCTTGTACCTGCGTGCTACTCTAGGCCACTTTATCAGCTGGGATTCGGAGGACAGAAACCTCAATAAAAGGGAGAAGGTTTGACCTGAATGACAAGGGTTCTCAAAATGTATTTATATGCATTCGGAGGCTTGTAAATATCCTCCCCGAGTTTTCTCCAAGTCCGGCGAAGTTCTCTAACACACCCGCCCCAAACATGAGTCACCTATGTAGGCTGCAGGGCAACAGAGCTCGCTGCTTTCTTATCCGTACGGCCCATTTGGTGATTCAGCATCACCGCGCACTGCATCGCTCCCTTCGCACACGCTGCTCTACCTCCGGCAGCCGGAGGGAGGGACGCCCGGGCCTGGGCAAGGGGCCCCGCGGCACTGCCCGCAGCGGCAGGGAGGGAGGGAGCCAGGCAGGGAGGCGGGGAGGGAGAGAGGCAGGCGGGGAGGGAGAGAGGCAGGCGGGGAGGGAGCCGCTTCAGGGGCTGTCCTCAGGGCGGCGTCCGGCGGGAGGCGCGGCGGCGGGGGGCCCTGGGCTGGGCGGGCAGCGCTGCCTCCTGCTCGCCTCCTGCTCCCCGCCCGCGGGCCCGCTCCGCAGCCGCTCCCCCCTCGGGCGGCGGTGCAGCGCCAGGGCAGGGCCCGGGAGGAAAGTCCGGGGGCGCGGCCCGACCCGCTTCCTCGCCCCGTGGCCGGACTTTTCTCTGGCTGCGAGGCCGCAGCGCTCTCCCTCCCCTTCGGAGCCGGAGTCCCTCCTGGCCTCCGGGACACGTTAAATCCCGTGTAATGAGGCTTAACCCCGCCCCGAGCCGCGGCGCAGCCGGGCGGGCAGGCGGCCAGCTAGGCCCCTGCCCGGGGGAGGCCCCCGCCCCCCCCCCCCTGCCGCCCCGAGCGGCCGCAGCTGCTCCAGCCGGAGCTGCTGGAAAGCGGCCACGCTCCCCAGACTTTGTCTCTCTCGCACACAGCGCTGAACTCTGCTCCCTCCCTCCCCTCCCCCGGGCGGCCCTCCGCCGCTAACCTCCTTCCCCCCCGCCCCGCCCCGAGCCGCAGACGCACGGCGGGGGAAGGAGGGGGCTCCCTGCCTCCGGGCTGCAGCCAGCGGTGCCCGGGGCTCGGGAAGAGGGAGAGCCGGCGGGCAGGGGATCATGCGCTGCTCCGAAAGCCGCCGTCCTGGAGAGCTCGGGCCATGCGAGGGGAGGGGGCACCCTGCTGCGACCCGGCCGCTTTCCCCCGCATGGGGTTTTCCTTTTTTAAAATTTTCCACTGTGCCGTAGGGAAAATAAGTAGGTAATAATAATAATTAAAAAAAAACCCCAACATCTTCCCACCCCCCAAAACAAAACAACAAACACACAAGAAAAAAAAAACAAAAACCCAAACAAAAAAAAAAATCAACCAACTACGAAACAAATAAAAAAAAACCAAACCAAAACAACCAAATCCTCACGGAAAAAAACAAAACAAAACAAAACCAAGAGCGAGGAGAGGGTAGGGGAGCGAGCAGGCTGCCGGCCCCCGCGGGGCGCGGTGCGGGGTAGGTGCGCGGAGCGCCCCGTGGCGCGGCGCCGCGTCCCGTCCCGTCCCGTCCCGTCCCGTCCTACGTCCGCGGCTCCGCGCTTTCCCCGCAGCCCGCCGCGGCAGCCAGCCCGTGAGGTCAGTGTCGGCGGCGGATGGGTGTCTGCGCCGTGGGACGTGCAGTGGGCGGGCGGGCCGGGCAGGCGCAGTGTGGGGCCGCGGCAGGGGGAGGAGGGCGGCGGGCGGGTTCTGTGTCTATGTGTCGCACTGGCGAAGGGGGGGGGCTGGGGGGGGGGTTACACACCAGGGCAGCGCCGGGATCCCTTCTCCACCCCGCGGGGAAGGAGTCTCCTCCCCTTTCCTCCTCCCCCTTTTTCACCCTTCCTCCTCCTTCTTTCCCCAAAGTTAAACTTCCTGCTCCCGGCCCGGCTGGGAAGGGGACGCGGAGCCCGGCCGGACTCAGCCCTCGACACACACAACAGCTGGAGCTGTCAAAACTTCCTCCGCTCGGCCTCGGCCCCTGCCGCCTCCGCCACCGCCGCCGCCTGCTCCTCCTCCGCCCCCGGGGGCTCTGCGCGGGGGGAGGGCGCAGGACCAGTGTACAATGAAGCGGCGGCCGCCGCAGCCGGGCAGCGCAGGAGCCGGAGCCGCCGCCAGCTCCCGGGGCCTCTGGGGGGGGGGGGGGGCGCCCAGCGGCGGGATCAGCCGCCTCTCGCTCGCTCTCTTCACCTCGCCCGCCACCTCCCCCAGCCCCGACAGACCCCGCCGAGCCGGGGAGGGGGTGTTATTGTGTGTGAGACCCTTCCTTCCTCTGCGCTCTTTCTCTTCGTCCCCCCCCCCCCCCCCCCCCCCCCCCCCCCCCCCCTTCCCCTCCTCCTCCTGCTCTCCCCATGCTGCTCCCCCTGCTACCTGTGCTGGTCGGCGGCGGCTGAGGCTAGCAATGCGAGGCGGAGGTGGAGGAGGCGGAGGTGAGGAGGAGAGGAGCCGCGGGAGCAGGAGGAGCATCGGGATCCCCATCACCATCCTCATCTTCATCCTCATCATCATCATCCATGTGTCTCTCTCGTCCTGCTGACTAGGATGTCAACGGAGGACAAGAGTCTGGTGGTGGCGGTGGTGGAGCCGCCTCAGCAGCAGCCCCCCGAGCCTGGAGCTCCCCCCCCAGCAGCAGCAGCAGCAGCCACAGACAAAAGACCTAGGGGCCGGCCTCGCAAAGATGGCGCTTCCCCTTTCCAGAGAGCCAGAAAGAAGTAAGTTCAGCGTTTGTGTGTGCGAGGCAGAGAGGGGCAGGGGGCAGACGGCCAGGCGCAGGCTGAGCTGTCAGCGGAGGCTCGCTGCTTGTCGCCCCCTCTCTCCTGCCTAATGCCATTTTGAGAAGGGCCCTTCTTTCTTCTCCTCCTCTCCCCTTTGCACTTTCCCCTCCTCCTCCTTTTTCACCTTTGTCTTCCTCCGCCTGCTATGTCTTTTCCACTTTTCTTTCACCGTCCCTATTCCTTTTTTTCTCCTCCTTCTTCAGAGTTTCTCTTTAGCTCTTCCCCCTTCAACCTCTTCCTCCTTTTTTTAATTTTTTTTTTTTTTTTCCCCCTTTCCCCTTGCTTTTGCACCTTCTCCTTTTCTCCTTTTCGGGTCTCTTCTCCCCCAGGACGCTCGGCTGCCTTCAGCGTCGCCTGGCTACTCCCTGTGCTTGACGGTAGTTCCTCGTCGCTTTCCCTTTCTATCCCCCCCTCCTCCTTTTGGGAAAGAAAAGCCTGTTCTCGGCGGGAGGCGAGGAGAGCCCCAGCGCAGGCGGCTGCGGAGGCTCACACGCAAAGTTGCGGCAGGAGTTTGTTCTCCGCCAGCCCGGCCGTGCGCTGGGCGGCGGGGAGCGGCTGGCGGCGCTGGGGGAGCTGTCAGCCGGCAGCTCCTCTCGGAGGGACGCGCCGGCGGGACGCTGCCGAAGCACAACAAACACCAGGCGCGGGGGGGGGGGGGGGGGCGGTGACGGCTTGGGGGGCCCGTTGCTCGGCTCTGCAGGTTTCCCTTAGCCGCGGCCTCTCCCCGCCGGGGGCGCGGGCGTTCGCTGGCCCCAACGGCCGCGGCATGCCGCTGCCCCCCCCTCCTCGCCCCCCACCCCTTCCCGGGGGAGCCGCTCCTCGGCCCCGGCCGGGTGCGCACGAGTTCCCGCAGCGCGGGTGCGGGCAGCCCGTCGTGCCGAGACGCTGCCCGTCGCTGCGAGAGCTGGGCAGCCTGGCGGGCAGGGCCGCGCCGCCAGCGATGGGCGTGAGGCGCCGAGCCCGGCCGGGCGCGGAGAGGCCTGGTGCGGTGGCCGCCGCGCTGCCAGGGCCGCGCTGCCAGTGCCGCGGCCGTGCTGGCCGCGCTCCCCGCGGGTTGTTTTTGAGTAGGCTGGATCCTGCCGTCACATACCCGATGGCAGCAGTAGCAGGGCAAAGCCGGGCCAGCGCGTTTCGAGAGGGGACCTGCCGATTGATAGCCAAATAGCCCCCGCGCTGTAGGGTCGGGGTTGCAGAGTTTGTGCCCCTTTGTTTCGAAGGGACGCTTTCAGTTTGACACCCCTTGAGTATATTTAACGAGGTGAGCTGCTGGAGCTTGGCTAAACATCCGCCTCAGAGCTCACCGTCAATTTCTGAACCTGAGTCTTTTAGGTTGGAAAAGACCTTTAAGATCATCGAGTCCAACCATCATGTCACGGTGAAAGCCCACAGCACTAGCAAGGGATTCTGCTGGGCTGGACCTGGACACATGCAAAGACTATGCCATCCTCTATTGTCATGTGTTTTTACAAATATACGTTACATAAATATCCCAGGACAGAACTAGCATTAGTTTGGGATATATGTTTGGGTTTTTTTTGCTGTTGTCATTAGTGAAAGTTTCCCTTCAAAGGTTTTAATGCTCACCCCCTAGTTTTGGTGGAGACACATTGTTTGCAGCTCCCTCTTTTAACTATCTTACATATTTGCTTGATACAAATTTTCGTATAGTGATAGCTGAAAGTAGTTGGCAGATGTGTATACATAGTAATGTTCTTGGGTTCATCTCCTTTACACTTAGTTTTATGTACTTTGGGTTCATTTCTACATACAGAATCCAGACCTTCCACAGGAAACCTTTCAATACTTTCTTTTAAACCAAGTTTTAGGAAGAAAAATGCAAAGACAACTGAAATGTAGCAGTCTGCACAAAAAGCCAAATATTTGTGAAAGTGGACATACCTTGTAGGCCAACATGAGTTTGTGCGCATGCTCTTGATGAAAAGCAGGTGCTAAAGAGCTGATTCCCGTGTTTGGTTGTGGTTTGGTTTTTCTTTCTTTTTTTTTCTTTTTTTTTTTTTAGTTAGGTTTTTGGTGGTGTGGTAATATTGACTAGTTTTAGGGGGAAATTAAATTTTCCTGTAAAAAAAAAAAAAAAAAAAAAATACTCCTCATGGTGACATGACTGTAAGCGTTTGTGTAAAAGCTGAAAATGAAATTAGCTGAGACAAAACGAAAATGAATCAATACTCTTTCTCTTCACACTCTGATTGCCCCTGTCTGGTGAGGTGCTAAGTGTCCTTCTGCATCCTTATGGAAAACCTGTAATGTTGGTAAAGGCGTCGTGGCTTAAGTCATAAATGCTTCTAAAACTAAGACTTTAGCAAAAATATTTCTTTTCTAACTTTCACAGAGTAGGTATAGACTGGTCTTTTTTTTTAGTTGCATCCATTTTGGGGAGAAAACGGTTTTATTTTGTAAGTTCTGCTATTTACAAAATGCTGATTACAACTAGCTAAGCAAAAGCAGAAATAAAATAAGTAAAAATATTCTCAATTTTTTTCTCATGACTGCTTGGTCCTGTCTTCCTTTTCACTTCTGTGCTTTCCAGTTGGATTAATGTGCCTCATGTAAACCAGATAAAAGAGCATATGTCAGACCATTTTCTGTACTGTAATCACATGTCTAAATCACTATTAGCCAGTCAAATTGTTCAACTGCTTTATCCCATTATAGAAAATGTTCCACTGAATGTTCAGTCTAAGTGCAGTCTAAGTAACGATAAAACCAAGAGCCTTGCATTAAACCAGCAAAGCCAAATAAAGTAATTCCTCAGCCATGGATGCCTCCATTAAAGAACAATACCATATTGGAGAGTGCTGTAGGTTGGTATTTTACCTTCTCGAAGGCCATGTTTTTAAGCAAATTTGATGAGTTTAAGCAGACAGATGGAAAACTGCCTTGAATCTGCTTCTGTGAGATGCCAAGGATTCTCAACTCTTCCCAGAAGCAGGCTTATGTTAAGGGAGCTCAGGGTTCTTTAGTAGGACAGCTCCGCGCGTCTCTCTCATCCTGCATGTTAACTGGTTATCAGTAAAGATTCCAGTACACTGTGGGCACTGGTATGTATAGGGAACGGTTGACGTTTCCCATATGTGACAAACCAGGAATCGGTGGCGTCGGTACCTGGGGAGTTACTGGTGGTAGAGCATGATGCTAGAACAGCTTTTTATCATTGTTTGAAGGGTAGAGCTTCATGAATAGCATTGTCAGGAGACTTAATCTTAGGTGAACAGTTCATTTTTGTTATTTATATTGTAATTGTGCCCAGAGGCCAGGGCACCATTATACTGCATACGGTACAAATGCATAAGCAAAGCTTGCTTCTGCACAAACAATTTCCTAATTTAAATGTAAAGATAAGACGGCGTGTAAGTGTAAGAAATGTATTGGGAAAGCACAAGGGAGCTGTGAGAATGCTAAGAGCAAAAGAACAAGTTCAAGTACCCCGGCTATCTCGGCATTGGTGAATGATTCATAGGCATCAGACGTGGAGGTTATATTTAAAGGAGGGTAACATTGTCACCCTGAGGATTTTCACGGACGGCTTGTTTCCTGCCTGAAGTGCTAGACAAACACTCCTATTTTCTTCCTTACATTTTGACGACTGGGTATCCGTATGGAGCAGCGGGTCAGACCTAAGAGGGAGACCTAGAATAGGCCATGCAGAGCCTTGGAGTTGAGAACGAGCAGGTTGGTGATGATACGGTTCATCAGGAGGAACAGACAGAACTATAATCAAAGAAATTAAAGAGGAAAATATTTTTTATAGTATCACATGTCAAGTGAATTTAAAAGGTGGAGAGATTGCACTTAATGAAAGCCAAAGAAAAGAGAATACGGTTGCATTACTGAAGGTGATGTAGGAGTAAGAAACTTTCCGGTGCATGGTTGAAAAAGATGCCTTGTTAGTATTGTGTAGGAAAAAAAGGAAAGAGTTTGGGGCCATCTCATCGTATGGCCTGAAATCTTGGAAATATAACTCCTGTACTTGGATTACATTTTAGCTTCCAGGCCATGAACCTGAAGGGTAGGAATGTGATCAAAAAGGAGCTGCAAGGGTAGACTATTGGTTCTGTTTTATCTATATTGTCATTGTATGAACAGCTGGTTACTCATGAAAATGGATGGGAGTAGTATTGTACAGGTGCAGTAAACATTTTTGTAATCTATTTTAAGTACTAGAGCTTTCTTAATCTACACAGGTTATAATCAGCACAAACAGATGTATCTTCTTAGCTAAAATTTTGTAGCAGAAGCCTCGTTGATTGTGATCATGATAAGAGTTACTCCGTAAGTCAGCGTCTAAGCTCATTTTAAATTTTATTTTCAGCATACATCAGACTGATAGATGGTTACAAATTATTATAGGTTTAAAATGACGCAGGATAACTTGAAAAAGTAGGAAATTTCTGGGAAACTTTTTGTGTGTTTAATTAATTACGTTTTAATTTTCATTCTTGTTTTTCAGTACTTTGGCCAATGTAGGTTTTGGCTGCAGTTGGCTTTCAAAGGCCATAGATTTCACTCATGCAGATGGTTTTGAGGATACGTAAGCAGAGCATTTTTGCCAGGAAATGATTATTTAAGAATTTTTATCATTACTTTAGCTGCATTTACATTAGGTTAGGCCAATATTTAAAGATACCTGCACTCATTTCAAAAGAACCTTGACGTGTTGGATGGATTCTCTTTCTAGCTAAGCTGCCTTTCTTTAGTTTGTTGCACACCTTCTAAGTGACACTTGTATCTTTACTTGCTGGTCCTTTTCTCACTTCAAAATTTGTCATTTGCAAATGTAATATTTATATCCTGTCATACGATAAACATGTTCCTGAATACCTGTTCACAGTTAGGGAAAGTCATTACTGCCCCATGGAAGGTGAGTCTTTCACTGGATAGGCTTTTTGCACAGCTGTTGTACAGAGAAGGGTTGAGGCATTGGAGCAATCAGGGGCCTTGTACTTCTCAAGCTGAATATGAAAATGTTTGAGCAGAAGCCAGAGGGTACATCCTGGCTGACACAGTGGGAAGAGGTGAGGCATGGGATCAGGCTTCATAGTCAGGACATGCCATTGCCTCTTTGCAGGCCGTCCTAACCCATTGTAGAACAGGACTGAGCTATGTGAGCGGGGTTCCGTGGGAACTTGTGCCATTTCCTTGGGCATCCCATGTTGCATGGCCTCCTCCATCATACTCGTGTTACCAAGCGATTCTCCAGCTGTCTTACGTAGTTCTTCCATAGGAGCCTTGCTTATACTGCTTACAATACCATTTTACTCAGGAGGTAAATGATCTCTGATAAATAATGTCTGCTCTCGTCCTCTGATTTTCAGTTCTTGATAGGACTCAAGTAATGGGTGACCGTGGAAGAGTTGTTACACATCGTGGGTTTTACAGAGTTACTTTACCACCTTATCAGAGTTGTTAAAATGTTGGTTAACATGGTGTCTTCACTTGTGTCTTAAGGGTGAGTGAGATTGTGCTTAATGGTGGAAACAGGTACTTTTCCATAACCTTAGCCTTCAGGTTTCAAAATTTCAAACTCCGCACTTGCAAATGAGGAGGTGAAGATTTTCTTTGGGGGGGGCGGGGGGGCATTGCAGTTGTTAGCATGTTAATGTT
Source organism: Todiramphus chloris collaris (assembly GCA_025345505.1). Lineage (NCBI taxonomy): Eukaryota > Metazoa > Chordata > Aves > Coraciiformes > Alcedinidae > Todiramphus > Todiramphus chloris. Next base: position 24,734,104 of record JANVCC010000019.1, on the reverse strand, counting down.
TGTGTTTGATGACCCATTGAACTTCTGTAGTACTTGTTGTGAGGGGACCTCCAAGAGCTATCAGAGCAGTATCATGACAGAGTGAGCGTGATGACGGGCTGAAATCTCCGTGTGTTAATGTATGTTGGTCATAAAGCATCTTTGCAGAAGTAGGAATAAGAACCCACTCTCTTGGATTCTACTTTCTGAGCCATCTATGCACCAGACATCATCTTGTGTTCAGTGACCCAAGAGACTTTTCCCAGCTTAAAACAATAAAACACTTCGAATTTCTAGTTTTCTTGGCTTTGCTTGTGGATATTCCTGTTTGTGTTTTTGTTTTGGTTTTTTTCCTGTCTTGTTAGCGTGTTCAACTCCTACTAACTTCTTGTCATTGTTCTTTTGTAAGATAAGTAATTGGAAATGGACACTTCTGTTCTATGTTGTCATTTGACTTGAGAATTGATTTTCCAAGGCAGTTGACTTGCTGAGAGTAGGTAACCTCTGCCTTTCTCAGGCTGGATTTGTTCTTCCCCCCCTTCCCTGCCCCAGCTGTCCCACAGCAATGTTGGAGGTGTAGCAGGGCCATGTATAACTAAGGAAAATAAGGAATATATATAAATATATATATATAATATATATATAGGAATATATAGAAATAGAATTTCCTTATCCACCACGAAGGATCACTCCCTTATGTTATTATACACAGATGCCATGTGTAACTGCTTAAGAAATGCTGTCACAGGTACACTAAAATGTTATGAAATGGTAAACAATTAAGCAACTAACAATTTCAAAAACTACTGAAAGCTTTTCAGTATAATTGGTTACCAGTTCATGCAAGCTGCACGATTCGTACAGTTTGGATAAATACAGCTAAGCAGAATATTACTATAGCAAGTACTGTTGGCTAGTAACTTGTGTTGAATTCTGCATATTTTATTTTATTTTATTTTTTACTGTTTTTCACTAGAAGGATGGCACTAGTCATTCCCATTCAGGCTGTTCCTGGGTTGGTCAAAATAAGTTTGGGCACTTGCTTCAAGAGCTGGATTGAGTAAGTTCTTCCAGTAGCATTGGTGCTTTTGAAAGAAAATAAGATGAAGTAGGAAATAGGCCTTAAAATCTAGAATATTTATTACTTGGAGAAACATAGGCAGTGAGCGTATGGAGTGCATCATGTGCTTATTTTTCCCAAACACCATAAATCTTAAGCTGGTTCTGGCAGCGAGAAGAAGCAGCAGTGCTGCCCTCCCTCCGCTACCAGCTGTTTGTTCTCTCCCTTGTGCTGACCCGGGCATTTGTGTAGCCATGTGGTGAACTGCATTGGGAAACTGAGCTGGGTTAAAACTAACCTGGCAAAGAAACCTGTTTGTGAGAGCACGAGGGAGGAGGCCAGAGCAAGTGGCCTGGCTGCGGAGAGGCAGAGCTACAGCTTTTGGTAGCACTGCCAGCTTAAAGTAGTGTCTGCAAAGCTGTAGCCTTGGGTGTCTGAAATTTGGGGGTGTTTGGTTTTTAGGCTGACTCCTTTGAGTTCTTCAGTGGAGGAGTTCTTAAGGTGGTTGTGAGAGGTTTTTAGAACCTGTAGCAATGTTATGTATGATGATTGGTTGGTTATTTAAAAAAGAAAAGCAAAAAATAAGTGGTGTTGGGAGGGTTCTTCACAGCATACAGACAGATGGGTTGTTCTCATCTCATTCTTGCCCCAAACATTGGCATTGATGAACTAAGGAACTTCAGTTCTCACTTGGATCCTCAGAATCATTCATAAATTGAAATTCAAAGTACCCTAAAATAATGATATAAGTCAAGTGTTTTCTGTTAACAATAGTTTCTGGTATTTTGAAAGCTCCTTCCTACAACTATACCAATATATAGGCATTATAATAACACTAGATCTCGTTTCTTGCAGAATATTCTTCCCTTTCACAGTTTTTGAAGTATTTTTATTGAGTCACACACGCACCAAATCCTGTTGCCAATCATTCCAATGTAAATATCCCATTACTGATTTTCAGTGCTGTATTTATCACTGTTCTGGTTGCCTTTCCTGAAGGAACTGCTGGAAACCCTGTGAAGCTAGGATGTTCCCCTCGAGACTTTTGGCTTTGAGTGAGGGGAGAAAAAGAGGCCTTTTTTCTCTCCTGCTGTGTCATTACTGACAATAAATTCTTGCCAGAAGTCCTTTTAATTAGGCTATCAGAAAAAAAAAAAAAAAAGCTCAACTTGAGAAAAATTCACCAATTTTTGATTTTGCTTATGATATATTTTTTTTCCCTTGGAGCATGTGCAGTTGAATCACTTGTATGGCACAGTAAGATAGAGGAAGTTCTGGTCGTGAGGATGTGGTCCAAATGTGCAGTTTCTGCCTCTAAACATTTATCAGCATCTTCTGTGGCTGTTCAAGAGTACTGTCTGAAAGCTCAGGTAATCCAGAGTGACTTCTGGAACATCCCAGGGTTCGTGGAACCCCGGCTGTTCTGATCATGGTGTCTACCTTCCTGCTTTTGTCTGCAGGGTTCTTAGTGAAAGCTTTCTCAACAAAACATGGTGGGACGGCTCCATGTTGTTGTTAATAACGAGGGGAGCTATGCTGGGTTAAAATTGGGAAGATGTATTAGTAAGCCATTTCATAAATATGGAATGTGAATTATTTAGGGTTTCTTCCTGAAGTGTGGAGTTCTGAAGCACAATGAAAATCTTTTAAATGAAATTAATATCTAGTTTTGCTCCATCATCACAGATGAATGGAACTGCATGGCCAAAAAAGACTTCAGGGTGATCTTGCTCATCCTTCTGTATTGTTTCTGTACCATTCCTGACAAATGTTTCTCCAGCTTGCCTTTAAAGTATCTGGTGAATGCAATTCCACTGCATCTCTAGGCAATCAGTTTCAGTAACTTATTTTCTGAAGTATAAAATAAGTATTCTTTACTGCTGGTTAAGCTGGTTTTGCCTTGTATTACTCACAGTTTAGGCTCCACAGCTGAAACGGAGAACAGTTTTTTATAATAAACTTCCATTTATTGGGAGATTGTCTCCTTTGTTCTCCACGGAACAAGCTTAAACTCTGTAGCAACGTAACGTTGACTTAGCTGATCTATCCTTCCACCGTTCGCTAGTCGTTCGGAAGTGTCACCTGCTTGCCAGGTACCACTTTTCCATGCAGCAGAATGGTTTTTTATTAAGATCTTCTCTAAAATGTTTATAGCCTCTGCCCCAGCCTTGTGTTGTGTGTGTGTGAATTTCCTCAGGTGGGTCCTGGAGGAAGGAACTTTTCTTGCGGTTCTCCCACCGCCACTGAAAATAATTTGCAAATTTATACATCATTGCCAACCTGTCTTGGGGCGGTTTCGCCGGGACTGTGGCATGGGAGATGGCCACTCACAGTTTAGAGATTACTTCTGTTTGGGTCTGAAGTATAGCGTGAATTTCTTCCAGTCCTGCTGACTTGAATTCCTTTCATTATTTAACCTAATAACAAAATCAGGTTTTGGTATTAGATACAGTAAATCTCATTTATGAAGGCAGAAATACAGAGAAAGACATTTGATTCTTTTTCGTTCGCTGTTTGTTCTTCTTTAACATCGTTATGTACTGACTTTTTTGTTTTTATTCTTACTTCTAAAATATTTCTGAAACTTTGTTTGCCTTTTATATTGCACAGTGGTAATAATGCATGCTGTGCTTTTATCTCTTCTGATTTTTATCCCTGACAGTTTATGCTGTTCCTTTATATTCATTAAAATGCCCTTGTTTCCATTCCTAATACGATTCTTTCTAGTTTCAGACCCTTATTACTGGCTGCTTTTGATGCAGCCCGTATTGTTCATACTACATTTCCTATCTCTCCCCTGCGCTGAGATCCTTTGCCATTATGTGTATTCCAGTACAATAACTGCCAGTTCTTCTTTAAATCACATTCTCAAGAGATTCTAGCAACAAGTTCAAAGAGTTTGTTGAAATTTGCTTTTCTTATTTCAGTTAATTGAAGATTTCTTCTCCTTTTTCTACTGCTCTCATTTTTTCCCCTTCCTTGGCACAGTGAATGTTTCTCGTTACCACTTCCAGCCAAATCACTGTACACATTGAGATGTTTAAAATGGAGCCTGCCCTAATAGAGTGAAGTGTGAAGTAACTGCTCTTCTGGCATCCTCAACTTTGTGAAACAGTTGTCCTCGACATTTTCACAAACATGTTGGGCTGTTTGTTCTGTTATTTTGGTTTTCTATTAGATGTCTGGATGATGAAGGCCTCCTATTACCCTCAAGATGCGTGCTCTGAAAGCTGCTGTTAGTTGTTTCAGATGGCTTGCCATCTTCCCCACATTTGGTCAGTGCAAGTTTTTTCTCTCCTGGCCTTCCTAGTTCCTTATTCCCTAGTTCCCAGTCTCTGATGTTTATGTTTTTGTTGCAATTCCAACTTCTTTCCTTCCCTGTTCCCCGACCCCCACCCCTTGTAATAAAAGCGAGTGAGTATAGTATATTTTTCTTACCATGGCCCACTGAACTGCACGAGACTAGAATTTCACTTAGTACTTTTCATTGTGAAGAAAAGCTCGGAAAAGGGGATTTTGAAATAAAATTCAAAATGCAGATAGAAGACCTGTTTCAATTTCCTTAGATTTCACCATGTAGAAGTTGGGCTAATTCATGCCTGTGCTTGTGTTTTGTATCGATTAGCGGCGTGGTTGTAGCTGGCAATAGTGTTCTGGTGCCTGAGGCACTTGGCTTCTTCACAGTGGCCACGTCTGTGGTCATGAAAAACCCAAACAAGGAATCTTTGGAGCCCCTGGGTGCCATCATCCCTGTTGTCAGGTTGTGGCAGCAGTTGCTTGTACAGTTCTGAGCTGGGCCTGCCAGCATCCTTCCAGATGGTTGGATGGGCTGGCCCTGGGGTTTGTGTGGACCACGCACCATCCTCGACATAGTTCACGTGTGGCTGCTTTGTTAGGGGGGTTGAGACTTAGGCTGTGCTGTGCGAGTTGGCCTCAAGGCCACCATCACCAACTATGTTTAATTTACCAGTATAACTGGTGGCTTGTATTTTCTTTTTTAAAGGAGGGATTAAATGAAACTGATAGAATTCTCATCAGTTTTACTTTCAGCCTCCTGGGTAAATGCTGTGCCACAGTTAATGTTCTCTAACCTACAGGGATGTAAGTTTAGGAAGAACAGCTCACAGCGGAATTGCTCTAGAGGGAGCAGAAGAGATGGGATGTACAAGCCATAAGGCTTTGGGAAATGCTGGCTTTCAGTGCTGCTTTGGTCTTCTGACACACAATTTTTCCCGGTTCATGTTTTGTATAATTAACCTTGCATCAGGCATCCTGGTAGAGATTTATACAAAGGAAAGTGCAAAACAAATTCAGCGGGAATTCTAATTTATTTTTCTGCCTGTGTCTTCCAGAAAACCCTTTAGGAGAAAACTGGGCCCAGAAATGGCATAGGGTAACTCAGGAAATAAATGATCTGTAAGCAAGACTATTTAAAGGAATTATTTCCCTGAGGTCTTTCGTGTAGCAGTAAGGGTTGGCTTGTGGCTGGCTATTCTGTCACTCTTTCTGGAATGGAACGGGAGAGTATTCTTTGTCCTATCGTCTGCTGTCTACAGCTTGGAGATACAATCATTTCTATTTCAAATGCAATTGTTGGTAAAGAATAAATACAAAAAACTTGGTAAACTGACTCACGTATTTTGTGTGCTCTACATGTGGCCTTCTCAGATAAGGATACACTGGTAGAACGAAGCAGAGAAAGTGCTGTTGGGTCTACACCTAATTTATGGACAAGCAGAAAATCTTGATCTCAAGGCTCGTTAACCAGATACTGTCAGCGGGGTATTACATTACTGATAATGGAAATAAATATTGTTTTAAGAATGTTTTCCACTTCCTTTTTTCAATTAATATGTCTTTTTTTTTTTTTTTTTTCATTTTAGTTGCTTTAGACTGTCTTGATAGGCAAAAAGAAGTCTGTTTTGAAATTGTTAGCTTGACCATGTTATTTTAAAGGCTTTTTAGACCAGTGAGAGTTTCTTGTCTATACTTAGTTAACGTGGTCACACTTCAGAAAAGTGATGTCATGGCTTTCTTGAACATGTACAGACTTGTTAAGTTGAAGCTTGGGCTCTCAACTGTCCTGTGTCTTCTAAGGTGAACTGCTTTCCTTGTATTGTTGTGGGCATTCGTTAGCTGGCTTTTAGCTGAAGACTGCGAGTGTTGTTAGATCAAGTTGAGTTTTTCTGGTTTTTTGGTTGGTTTATCTTTTTCTGTTTGTTTGGACGGTGTTTTGGGTTTCTTGTGTGGGTGGGGTTTTTTTTTTGGTTGTGTTTCTTGTTTTGTTTTGTTTGTTTGGGTTTTTTTGTCCCACAATATCTAGCCCAAACTGAACCTGGGGAATATACAGCTGGATGGATGTGACCGTGTCATATTCCATAAGAGCTATTTGTAATGGGCCTTGGGGACAGGACAGACACTGAATTCTAGCTCCTGTAGTCATGATACCTAGGTTTCTTTTTCAGCAGTATTGTGATGGTCTAGTTTCTATCTGAATTGTTTTCCTTCAAAGCTTTTTTTAAAGCATTTTTTATGTAATGCTACTTATTTTTACTACTCTGAAGGACCTTACTAATGAATAGGAGGAATTGTCCTCAAATTCTGCTGAAGTCTTCATGCTTAATCAGAAGAGAGGACTAAGTATCTCTGAAATGCAATTCAGAAAGACTAAGGTCTGAGCAGGGAGTTCGTTAGAGCCATCTAATAGGAGACGCGAGATGAAGGGGTGATGTGTGATTAAGGCCAACTGAATATCACCTTTATGCTCCTGTCTCTGTTGTCTGGACATGGTTTGTTTGGGGCATAAGTTATCCTGAATAGGGTCCCACCATCAGATTTCAGCACTGGGTATAATTACACAGCTATGGAAACAATTAATTGAACTTCGAAAATAGTTGTAAAACCATTTTGGGAACTGACTCTGTTGACCTGCTTTGAGCAGGAGTTTGGGCTAGCTGACCTTCGAGGTCTTCTAACCTGAGTTATTGTGTGATCCTGTTCTATGAACACCCCACCTGATGGGCATGGCCATTATTGTTGTTGTACTTACTGCTTTTACACAGTGAATTATGTGTAATAACCTTTATTTTGTAAACAGTGTTTTCTTGTATTATTTCTTGAAAGAAATAGTTTACTAAACTTTGTTTCACAGTCTGTGTTCCTTATTCCCTCTGTTACCTGATACTTGCTGTATCTATTCATCTGTTTGATTCCACATAAACTTAAATAAATTATTACCTCCTTACTATGGTTTTTTTTTTTTTCCTCTTCCTGGAAATGGTGGAACTTGGCATTCCAGATTTTTTTCTTAAAGAATATATTTAAAGCTTATCTGCTAGAAAAGTGTAGGCCTATTTTGGTAATTTTTAAGAAAAAATGTCAGAATTTGTATTCTCATTGGATTTCCTTCAGTTGTCCTGGCTGTGCCAGCAGCTGACAACACCACGCTAGCAAAGAGGCATCTTCTGATGGCCCGTGTTTAAGTATTGCCTGTTTTCTACCTCTTCTCTTCTTGAATCTTCTTCTCAACTTGTGGCCTATTTGTCTATGTTGGGTTTTATCCCCTTCTGAATTCACTTGCTCACCCCTTTATTTCCATTTCTGGGAAACAGCATATTATCATTTCAGTGATATGGACACATGGCACTCTTGTCTCTTGTGCTGTGTCTCTGTAAGAAAGCACCATGTTTTACGCTGCTTCAACACCAGGGAAAGTGAAGAAGTGAGTAAGGAAATCTGAGATTTCCACAGCTAATCCAAGATTTGAAGACCTATATTTTTTTATTTCAAATTTTGAGGTTTTTTAAAATGCTTTTTAACCTGCTAGAGCCTGTGCTTCTCCATTGATTTCACTGTGTTACTGGGCAAGATCAAGTGATGCTTGCTGAGCTCAAGCTACCTGGAAACATCTGTGCTGATGTTTTGGGGGAAGATACCAGCAGTTAAGGCAAAAGGGTCATTAAGGGTTCCTACCTCAAATTCCCATTCACCAGTGAGTTTAATGTAATGGTAGGGTTTTCTTTGGAACGTCCTGTTCTGCCTCCGTCGCAGGGGCAGTAACCTTTGCCAGAAACATGGAAAGGCATCAGGGTGGGAAGACACCTTGAGTCTTCTCAGTAATATTTGCCAAGACTTTTCTGTCAAAGCCCTAAGGATAGACAGAATTTGATGCTTTCTATGCAGAAAGCTATTTCAATTGCCTAACTTACATGACTCCTCAATTTTTATTTCCAATAGCATGCTTGCTAGATGTGGCATCTTGGATGCAATGGCTTTAAAACAAATTTATAATAGTATGTTAATGTGGGTGTGTAGTTAATGCACAAAATGTTTTTCTTGGCTGTATGACGTGCTGCTGACCTATCTTGGGTTCCAGATATGATCTGGTTCATGCTCACAAGAAGAGAGCAGAGGGAAAAAGAAAAAACATGGTTTGGAACCATTGTTTTGTTTGTTGACTGTCTTAACACAGGTTAGAAATGAAGAACTTCCAAACCTCTTCAAATGTAATTAAAAAAATGAAGTCAGGTTACTTTTTAATGCTGTGGCAGAAAAAGTGGAATTTACAGAGAAACTGTGTTCACAGAAGGGAGTGGTTCTAGTTGATCTGTAGCACGAAGGCATAAAGGTGTGCCAGAAGGTAAATTACCTTTACTTTTCAGTAGAATTGCCAAGGAAAAATATTTGAGTTTCCTTTCCTGCTTTTTGTCCTTTTCTAGCTCGCTACTTAAGGGCTTATTCTCAAGTTTTTATGATTCTATTACAATATTATTAGAAACCCATTGAAGATCTTGGAAATAGCAGGTCAGCAGAAATTAAAAAGAAACAAATGTTTAAAAAGGACAAATGCATTTTTGTGCTTAATATATTATCTTTGTATGTTTTAAAATCAACGAAGCACCAAATTGAGTGTATGACCTAGGAATTGTAACCTGGTAATTCTTCTGCTGTGGAGCCTGTCTCTTCTTTGTGTATGTATTGCAGCTGAAATCTAGCCTGGAATAGATTGGAATTGGTGATGTGTTTATGTCTGAATTTCTTAGAATCATCATAGAAAACATAGAATGGCTTAGGCTGGAAGGGACCTTAGAGATCATCTAATCCAACCACCCCACCATGGACAGGGACGCCTCCCAACTAGACCAGCTTGCTTAAGGCCTCATCCAACCTGGCCTTGAACACCTCCAGGGAGGGGGCAGCCACAGCCCCTCTGGGCAATCTGTTCCAGAGTCTCACCACCCTCCTACTGAAGAACTCCTTCCTAAGATCCAATCTAAACCTGTTTTCCCTCAGTTTAAACTGTTTCCCCTTGTGCTATCGCTGGACACTCTTGTGAAGAGTCCCTCCCCAGCCTTCCTGTAGGTTCCCTTCAGGTATTGGAAGGCAGTTAGAAGGTCCCCCCGGAGTCTTCTCTTCTCTTGATTGTCGTGAAGTAACATTCTCCAGAAGGTAGAAATTGTAAGTGGGGCCTCTCAGATAAAGCACGTTTCACTAAATGTGTCCTGGTTAACTCAAGAGAATGAATCAACTTGAGTTTGGAAGAAAACAGTCCACCATATGTATAGACATAAGTTTTTATCTTAATCATTAAATCCATCGCTTCTGTTGCTTACAAAAAAAAAAAGTCTGTCTTAGGAGAGATGACTGATCCCATTTTCCCCATGTATTTTCTTGGCAGAAGCGTTGGCTCAAACAGTTTCTGCCTTGCCATCATGGTGACACGCGTCTGGGGAGACGTGTGAATCAGGGCAGGGAATCGATGCGGACAAAATTGCTTTGCCTTTTTTCCATGTCCGGCCCCAGTGCTTTCTGCTGGGTTACCCTGTAGCAGGATCAGTCCACTCATCTGGGTCACAACATGAGCCAACGTACAGCTGAGTGAGCACAGCTCAGAGCCTGGGAAGAGGATGCATGGGGTGGGATCAGCTTCAATTAGAACTGCTGCCGAATGTGAAACCCTACCCTGAGTTGTTCTTCAGCTCGTTGTATGGTCCTGCTGAAGGCAACTTCTGGGCTGTTCGTGTGGCAAAGGAGTAACTGGTCAACGTGACTGGTGTTGGACCATATCTGACCGTGCTGTAGTCAAATTAGTGTTGTCCTTACTAAGATTTTTATGTCAATTAATGTGCTTTTACAGTAAAAGACCTAAATCTCACATCTTTCATGTGAGACTCCACGTTCAAAGCTCTGGGGAAGAACAAGGCCAGCTCATATGACTTCATACCTGGGGTCACGGGAACAGTGGGGAAAAGTACCGGCAGTAATTTATTATTATTTTAACCAGCTATTACTAAATTGCAACTTCTCTTGTTTGTGCCAACATACATAAACTTGTCAGGTGACCCATAACCTGGTATGTCAAAACATGGGGTTTTTTTTTTTAATGGAGTGTAACATGTTTGAAAATATCTGAGGATTTAAGGTGTAGGAGCACAAACAACTTGGTAAATAGATGGCGTGGCAGTTCTGCTGCAGGGGGTATCAGCTCAGAATGTGCCACACCAGCGTTGCAGCGGAGGCTTACAGAAATAGGCAGTCATGGGATAGCTGACATACAGTAAGTAAACTTGGGGCTCTAGTCTTGCTTAACCAGCTGAGTAATAAACACAGAAACTCATTTTATTTAGTACGATTTGGAAAATACACAGCTTCTGTCCACCGTTGAGTGTCTTCTTTGGTTTAAGAGGAGCTTATTTTAGTTAATTTTTTGGTTAGAAAAACGTTTAAACTCTGTGGAGACGCAGGTCCGAGAGGTTAGAGCTAAAGGGCTATGAGTGCTGAACGGAACAGGCAAAGGATTGGTGTCTCAGTAGTGGTTTTGCCACGTGTTGGTTGGACCAAACCAACCAACCCTTACTGCAAAATAAAATACTGATATTTATCAACTTTACTAAGGTTTCGACTAACATATGTAACCTTCTCGGTGCAGCAGACCAAGTGTGCTAATATGTGTGGTTACCAGAGATGTGCTGATAAGCCGTAGTGTGATAGCTCCGTGTAGCTAAATATATTCATGTGTCCGTACCTGGGCTACCATGGCACAGTGGCTCTTACACAATAGGTACTTGTTTCAGGGTAAACACGTGGAGACTTTTTTTTTTTTTTTCTCATGTGAGTGCTTTCTTTTAAAAATTTTATCTTAATCTCTGGAGAATTGGTTCGATAACAACTTTCCTGTAGGCTGGGTACCCAGACCGTGTTTCAATTGGAAAGGTAATGATAGGCAGTGTTGGTCCACTCCACGCCTGCCAGGGTGGAACTGGGGGGGTCTGGGGCTTGTTTTGTTCAGCCTTAGATGTGAAATGGTCATTTAGAGCTCCTGGCTCCAGCCAGTACTGAAAACTTCAGTACTCAACTTCTTTGCTTGTCCACAGAAGAATGTACCCCAGGTTAAGTGTGTCCAGAAGAGACTGTTAAAAAAACATTCAGATGAGTGAGAAAATAGATGTAATATACAGTCTTGTTTGGCAGATAAATCAGATTATTGTTGTCAGTGTGTCAGCCTAGGCTTGTAGACGGCTGATATTTAAACAAATTTGAAGAAAACATTAAAGATTGACAGAAGCAAAGCATTACACAACAGCAGTTTGGGGTTTTTCTGCGCGAAGTTGAATGAAGGTAGTTGCGTTACTACTTAAATCAGCAGACCAATTGGTTTGCGAGTATCAATACAAGTGAAATGGGTTGTGCAATGTTTTCTTGATTTGTTTTTCTTCCTGTAGAAGAAAAAGAAAATTGGCAGGGACCATTTAAAGGATTAGGAAAGAGCTGTTTGTAGATGGACGTTTGTCAAACTTGCTTTCTTAGCTTGTCCGTATCAGATTGGTTTTGGAGAAGTGTAGAGCGGCCAGAAAAATGTTAAAAAGGAAGAAAGAAAGGAGAAGAAAAAGGAAACAAACGAACAAACAAGCAAAAAAAGCCAATCCCCGAAGTTTCATTTAAAGGCTGCAATCCTCTTTTTTTCCCAGAGTAGCCCCAAACAGCCGAGCAGGGCTCCGCCAGGGAAGCGGCTGGCACCTAGGGAAACGTTTTGTAACTTTTCGGCCGCGCCGCTTTGTTAAATGGGAAAGTGCAGGCGCTGGGGGAAGGGCGAGGTGGGGAAGGAGAAGGAACCCGGGGACAGCTGCCGCCCGCCCGCCCGGCTCCGAAGGTGCTTCGAGGACAAGGGGGCTTGCGGGAGGACTCGGTGCCGGCTCCGGGGCTCGCCCCGCAGCAGCTGCCCGGGACTCTCGGCCCCTCGGGCCGCGCCGCCCTCTCCCCCGGTGGCCCCCGGCGGCCCCCGACCCCCTTCGGCGCCAGCGCCGCAGCGTCCCCGGCGCGCCGGGGGTGCGGGGCGGGGGCGCGGGCGGTGGGAGCCTCCGGCGGGGGCGCTGCTCCGCCGCTCTGCCTCCTTAGCGCAGCCGGCTCGGCGGCCCCGGCTCCTGCCGCCAGACTCCGGTCCGCACATTGGCGGCGCCCGGCTGCGTCGGATCTACTTTCTCTCGCTCGGCTTTTTTTTTTTTTTTTTTTTTTTTTCTTTTTCCCTTTTTTTTTTTTTTTTTTTTTCCCTCCCCCCCTTTCCCCTCCCCTCCCCTTCCCCTCCGCTCCCCTCCCCCTCCGCCCTCCTCCTCCTCCGCCGCCGCCGCCGGCTCCAGCCTGGTTCGGGGAGGATCCCGCAGCCGAAGTTGCGAGGCGATCGGGGCTGTGGCGGATCGCTCCCCCGCCGCTGCCGCCATGGGGGCCCTGTAGAGCCGCCCGCCCCGCTCCCCGCCCGCCCGCCCGGTCGCACCGAGGCCCCGGGGCAGTGGCCTGGGAAGCTCCTACCGAGCGGCGGCTCCGGGAGAGGAATATGGCTGATCTCGGGGAGTGCTGAGCAGTCGGTGTCTCCGCACGGCGCTGGGCTCGGGCCGTAACATGTAAATAACTTCTCTTTCCTCCGGATCGTACGGGCGGGCACCGATGCCAGCCCCTCCATTTTCCAGAGGGGATTTGTGAGAGGTTCCGCGGGGCTGGGCTATGTCGCGCAAAACCAATTCGCCGGGGGTGAGTACGTCTGTCGTTAACTTCTTTGTATTAAAGGGCAAACTGTGACAGCGGGCGCGGAGCTGCGTGCGGCGATCTGCGGGGTGATCCCCGGGGAGGGGGGGGGGGGGCCCGGGCCGGGGGGGGGCGGCTGCCGGGAGCGGGGCGAGAAACTTGGCTGGGGGGACTCGGGAGCCGCTGACACTCGGAGAGGGGATCTTAACGCCGTTTGGTCAAAAAAAAAACCCCAGCCCCCGCAGCCGGATTCAGAGGTGGATATGTAGGTTCAAGTTACACGCTTCAGTAGAGAATCCTCGACCATTTTAAAAAAATTGGTGTTATTTTGTTTATGTAATTTTATTTTATTCAAAAGGAGCGGGGGGGGGTGGGGGGGCGGGGGGGCGTGATGGTGATGGGAGAACAACAAACACAAAAGCCCAGCTCGGGTCTGACCTGGGCTCTGCAGCCGGTCCTCTGGGCATTTCTGCTCCCTGCGCGTACCCCTGTAGACACACACGTGTGCTTGCACGGACGCACACACATATTCCTGTGAAATGATGACTTTATATGGCTAGCTATAGCACAACTCTTTTTGGTTTTCTTCCTTTATTTATTTATTTATGTATATTTTATCGGTATCATTTCCTGGTTTGAATTCTGGAGTGATGGAAAATGAAATAGGATTTTTTTTTTTTTCTTTTCTTTTTCTGAAATATTTTCAAGTGCTCTGTCCTCACTGTTTGTGAACAGTGCCATTTTAAATCTGCATGATTTCAAAGCATACCTGGATAGTGTTAATTTTAGATGATCCTCCCAGCTGCCTTTATCCATAGTTCTAAATTGAAAGAAAGAAAAAAAAACCCCCCAAAAAAAGCACTTTTAAAAATATGCCATATTCCTAATGCATAATGGGTATTCAGACCGTCATATATGATGATTTTTTTTGTGTGAGCAGTGAGCAAATAGGTCAGAAGTCAAAGTAAGTGTTACGTAACTGGCTGGCTTTAGGAAACTTGATACCAACTGTAAAGGAAAAGAAAAGTCTTATTTTGTTTTTGGTTTTTGATTCACACAAGAGGAGAGTCTGGCTGTTCCATTTTTTCCATGGGATTACTTTGTAGCAGGTTGATTTTAAAAAACCAACCAAACAACAAAGCAACCTGTGCTTTAAAATATGAGCCAGATAACCTGTATGGTGGCTTGTCATTTTCTCAAAAAAAAAAACCCCTTTTTCAGTCATGTGTCTAATTCTGGGTACTGAATACTAGATATTCACCAGTGAATCAGTAGTTAATACTGTAACCAGATTCATTACGTAATTGAAAAATGTTCCTGAGTTAGGATAGTTTTGTTATTTAACTTCGCCGGTTTCTAGAATAGCGTTATTTGGCATGGAGTTCTTGATAGAGCTTTAAGCTCAGTAGGAAAAGAATTAGTGTGTTTTGGGGTTTTTCTCTGTGTTTCGGTTATTTTTTTTTTCCTTGCATCTGAAGAAATAAAGCAGGAGTGGGTTAATACTCCTGTGGCAAAACTGAAACAAATAGGCAGACATTTAAGGCTTCTCAGTGACTGAGAGATACTGTGTATTGAAGCAGACACAGTTACTAACCTGCAGCTTGCTTACGAGGTAGGGGTCTTTGTGCTTTTTGTGCATCGTGGTGAGGTTAGTTTGTTGGGTTTGGTGTTCCTGCACAACAAAACACACTTGATACAGAAAAAACCTGCACCTCCCAGGCTGTTTAGTGCAATAATTTAACCGTCTAGTTGTAACACAAGCAGGAGACACTTTTCCAGTGCGACTGTGATCAGCTGCATCTATGTCAGCCATTCATTAATTTCACCAACCACTACTGTACATTTATTTTTCAAGTATTTGCCGTATGCTTCCTCGACTGCGTTGGGAATGTCCTTTCTTTTGATAATGCACTTGGGAGTTTGAGTAGCTGTAGTTTTTAATTGCTTGCCTCACTTGCAGGTTGGCTTTGTAAACTGTTTCCTGACTCCACTCTTGTATCTGCTCCATGAAAATGAATACGTAATATTCTGTTGGCGTTAAATGTAGATGCTTTTAGGTCAAGATACTCTTAATTGCTTTTTCTTGTACGAGTTGTTATTGAATTTTGGTAGAATTCTTTTGTCAGGCTGTGTACTCAGTTGACCTGTGTAATTGTTGATGTTGTTGTGTTGTTGTTTTTTGGTGTAGTGTTTTTTGTTTGTTTTTTGTTGGGGTTTTTTTTTTTTGGGTTGTTGTTGGTTTTATTTGTTTTTTTTTTTTTTATTATTCTTTCCCAAACGGAAACTCCTGCAGAGTTTTGGCAAAATGTTCTTTGAGAGGTTTTTTTGGTTGTTGTTGTTTTCATTTGGGGTTTTTTTTGGGGGCATGGGCTGGGGGGGGGAAGCAAGGGGTGGCATTAGTGTCGTTTATATAATATGCCAGTAGAAAGTAGTTGCATCATGGACACTTTCTTAATCTGACTGTTCATTAGACTTGCCTGAAAACGATCTCTTAAAGGTAAAAGGCTGAGCAGAAGTGAAAAGCAGCCATGTATTGATTTCTCCTTTTGTTTCAGGCTGAAAGGCCCATTCAGCATGTGCTTTGCAGGGTATTTTCAGCCTCAAATTTAGTCAGCTGTTTAAAAATAATAGTAAAAGTATTCTTTTATCATCTCTGCTCTCGAGTCTTATGGCTTTGCATTCTGTTTTCCTGTTCTTAAGGTGTGGATAGAAAACTCACAGTATAGAATAGTATGTACTTTGTATACTGTTCTGTATAAAATACGCAGCCCAAGAAGAATGGAAAGTGGCTCTGGAGTGTTGTCAAAGCACACTCTAAATGAGCTGAAAGATACTTTTTTTTTGGTCTTATTTGGGCCATTGCAATTTTTGTGATTACTGAGGCTTCTGTATACTCTAGCAGGTAGAGTGTTTTCAGAAAGAAGTATGAAAACCCAGTTTGACAGTGGGCCTTCAGCTCGTCTTTTATAATTCCATCTTTCCTCTGTGAAATCCTTTTGGCGTGTTGTGGTTCTCTGGCAGCGTCCCAGGATGTGATAGCACAGATATCAGATGTCTTCTTGCGATTCATGGCACTCGCTGCTGGGGCGGCTTAGGGGAACCAGGAAATGTCATGGAAATTCCCTAGGGAAGTCACCAGGAGAGAGAAACGGTCGTGTAGTGTTGGGAATGGGTGAGCACCTTCTGTGTTCAAGAGCGTTCAAATCTTTGGTGGAACGTATTCGGCAAAGGTGTGTCTTTGAGTGGTCTTTACAGATTTATTCCCCCTCCCCAACATCTTAGCTCTTGATGTGTATCAAAATCAGTGGCAAAACCCATCCCAGTTAAAGCTTTTTCCCTTGGAAATTTAAAAAATAGATCGTAATTCTATGTGGCCTTGTTAGGATTTATTTTCATCTCAAAGTTGAGGTCCGGTGCCAGGCATAAGTATAGATGATATTGCACATACGGAGGATATTTGACTCCTCCATAAGATCTGTTGGAAGTTAGTCATAGCACATTGCATTTCTGTCTGTCTCTCCGCTGCAGTCTCCCTCTTGGCTTGAAATGTTACCCACCAAGTGTGGTTTGTGCTGCCGGTGCTTTTGTAATACAGCTAGAAAAGAAAAGACCTCACGTTGGCTACTTTGACCCGTGTTTCCATCCTGGTTGTGAAAGACTGGAAGATAAATACTTGATATTGCTTAATTAGACAGTCACAGAAGATGAAGACATGGGAGAAGACTGTACTTGTGTATTTATTTGTTTGTTTAGTCAGGACTTGTGGTTCTTGGGTGTAATTCTGTTTCAGGAATTAATTCTTTGTTTTAGATGGAACTCAGTGTTTTTCTCCTAACCACAAACACGTCCATGTTGTTGTTACTCCAGATCTCCCTTTTTCTTTTCTCCCCCCCCCCCCCTTTTTTTTTTCCTTTTCTGTTTCTTTTTTCTTTATTACCATTATTTTTAATTTTCTTGTCTCAAATGCCCCTCAAGCGCTGTAGAAAGAGAATATTGATTGCATTTGTAAGACTCTGTTTAGGAAGAGGTGTTTGTGAGAGCTGGTTGTTGCTGCCTTGTTTATAGTTAGGCTTCTGTCCCTACCAGATTATGACTGAAATTATACTCTGGCTCCCTGTTAGGGTCTAACATCAGGTGATGTAGAGAAAAATGTGACAGTCTGAAGTGGGCAGTTTTGGAATCATTCTATGGGGTGTCTGTTTGAGATGGAGCTAGACCAGGAAGAAGGGGAGAGCTGTGTTTTCTCCAGAATTCAGAAAACCTCAAGTGGAATCCTTATTTATCCTTACAGTTCTGCAGAAATCTACCTTTACATCGACTCACTTGTGAGGATATTGAGTTTGATGGCATTGGAAGGCTTTTTCCAAGCACAAGGAACCAGGTGAAAGGATATGATGCAATTGGCAGAACAAAGAGAGTGGGGCATGGGGGAGGGATGTGGTGGAAGGGACTATAGAAGGATGGCATCTCTGGAGCACCGAGAAGAAGGATTAAAGCTGGAGCATTATTGTAGTCCCCTTGCACTTCCACTTAGTTGGGGGGCTTTTGACAATACAGTTTTGTAGCATCAAGGAGAATGAGTTTAACGAGCCAGAAGATACTGGTGGTGGTCGAGGAGAGTGATGAGGGAATGAATCTAGAATATTTTCTCATCTTTACAAAGGTTACTTGATCTGAGACAAATAATAGAAGGTGTGCTAGATGTTGCCACTGCCATGTCAGCCTTGCCTTGTGTGCAAAGGGTTTAGTCATAGTCATGGCAGAAACCATTCATTGTATGTTCAGAATGGTCATAAAGTGGAGGTTTGGGTTGAACAGTAGCTACTGGTTTAACCATGACCAGACTTTCCTTGTTTGAAACAACTCACTTTGGCTTTATCATATTTTAGTAGAAGGGTGATTGCACATAGCAGTGGGTATGAAAGCAAGGTAGAGGGCTTGTGGAAGAATCATGGGTTTGCAGTGATCAGGAAAGGGCAGTCCTATGTTACAGGAACATAGTCTCAAAGACAGATGGCAGGTTGAGGATGAGAAGCACTGACTGCAGTCTTTTTCTTTCACCTTAATCCATCTTGGTGTAGTAACTTGTCTGTGAGCAGTCTTTCTTTTCGTGTGTGTTTAGCCATCTTTTCCTTTTCATTTGTCTCTTGTCATCTTCTGTTTTCACCATGTTAAAGGAAGCAGAGATTTTTAATTAAAGAAAAATAAACAGTTTAAAGGCAGGGTTACACAGCTCCAGAAGTAGCAACGATTGCAATTTGCAGTCTAGTATTTGGAAGATGAGAGTGATGGTGAGGAAGCCTGGGAGATTTCTGAGGTGCTTTGTGTGGATCAGGGTCTTGCACGAACAAGTTCTTGAAACTGGACTAGGAAGGGCTTGTGTATTTTGTTTAGTTTGTGTATTAGTCTACAAAATGTCAAAACATTAAATATGTCTTCCCCTTCCCCCCAGCATACTTGTCTTTTGGTTGTAAAATCCACCTAGACTAGTGTAGAGTGTTTGACTACGAGGAGTTTGTCAGTTAATTTTCTCTTTCACGTTTGGAAACACATAGTTCTCCTGATCATTGATGGACTTACATACAGTTCATGTGTAAACAACCCTATATTCTATTTATGGTTATATATTTATTCCTTTTCTTATGGCTGCCTAATCTTCAATGTCTGCTGCTGACAACCTGACCAGTATTGTGGAGGAATTTTCATTATTGATGCCTCTGGACCTCCAAATAAACAACCATCAATGAATAAGTACTGTATGGATTAATTTAATTATTAATCAGGATGATAGACTGTTCTCTAAGGTACACAATTCTGTTTCAAAGACAAATGAAGTCAATAGAAAGTTTTCCATTGAAACAAAATAGTAATGAGAGTAAATGCTCGTCTGTATGAGTAAGAATTTGATAGTCCAGTCCATTCTGTATCTGCTGTTTTGAATAGTGGTTTCTGATAGTGGAACTCTGGGGGATCCAAAAGTGCAGGGAACAGGGTGCTTTAGAAAAAATAAACCAGGTGTTGCAGAACAGTTTCCCATTTTTCAAATTTCAAGAAACCATGAAACTGGTTTTCCGTCAACTTAGATTTGTGCAACAGTGCTAAGCTGGTATCACAGCACTTCTAAATTGCATAAACTTGTTCCTGATTTCTGTACCATTCTTTTACTGGCCAATTAGTCATGTTTTACTCCCACTGCTTCCAGATACTGACAAGAATCACCATTCTGTTGTGTGTAGAGGAAAAAAAAAAAAAAAGGAAAGGCAATTCTAAGCCACTCAGTGAGAACTGGGCTTACTTGGTTGTGTTCTTCCTGAGCCAGGCATTTGTTTCATGCCTCTGAGACCCAGCCTTCTGCCTGATACAGTCTCATCAAACACACAGTAGCATCCTAAGTACCAATACTATGCGTAAAGTTTTATCAGAGCGATGCAGGGTTGGATAGTTTGGCAGGTAGGACTCTACATCCCATCGTTGAACTTTGCAGCATGTCCTGCGCCAGCATTTTCAGGCCAGGAAGCAGATAAAGAAGAGCTACTTAGTTGGCTTTCCTGGTACGTGACATGTATTTGTAGGAGGCTTTTTCTGGGGAAGGTCTTGAAGGTCTCCTTTGTAGTAGAAAAGGCAGTGATGATTGTGGTCTCTTCAGCAGGTTGTAAGGGTAATGTTTTTCTGACTATTCCATAGCATCCTCTGAGCTTGAAATGATCTGGGAGGAATTTGAAAGATGTGCTGTAATGGTGCAGCAGGGCCAGAAAAGCAGCAGTGGGGATGTTATGCCTCGTAAGGCTGTAAGAGAAGCAAGGATGCAGGGGAGTGACTGCATCTTATGTGAAGCTGTTCTAACTGGGTAAAACAGCAGGTGAGCTTTTAGGCTCCCATAAGGAAATACATGCTGTTTTTTCACCAAGTGTCCAGCTGCCTCATCGTGCTTAAAGTCAGCACAGAAGGCACCTCTATGCCTGGAGTCCCAAATGAATTTACAGAATCTCTTCAGTGGTTGCAACCTATGCTGGAAAAAGATGTATCTTGAAATAATATCTCCTGGAGTCTCATCTCCAGTCCTTCCAACAGCCTCTTAAGCCTACTGAACTCATCAGAAGCAAACTTTCTGCAGATCATCTGGTACCCAAATTGTACCCGAGCAGCAAAAGTGAAATTTGGTGGCAGAGCTCCATGGTCTGCCCGGTGCACACGCTCCCAAGACAGAATCATCCAGATCATGGGTATCTGCAACATGCACTTTGTCTTTTAGCAGATTTCCTCGTGAACGTTCACCACATCCCTACGGCAAGCGGGGGGATGAAATTAAGGAGCTTTTAGGTGTAAGGATGAACTTGCCCACAGCTGGTGACCACCAACTGTCTCTCATAAAACGCTGTCCTTAACTCTTTGGTCCTGGCATTCAAAGGTGCGTGCCAAATTTCATCCAAAAGTTGAGCCTGGGTGCTGTGGGATGGTGAAAGTCATGCGCCTGATAAATTGACAAGTGACAAAATACAGTTGTACTCTGATATCTTCCCTGCACCCCTGCCCTAAAGCTCACCTCTTTGTCTTCCATGGATAATAACCATAAAACCTCTTACTCATTCTCTTTTCCCCAGGAGACAACCATCTTATGAGCCCTCCCTACAACCAGTGTCTACCTGTCTTCTCAGATAGGTTCACAGCTTTGACTTTGAAGACTGGGCAGTCTGTGTAGTATTCAAACAAGAGCTTTTGTGTCCAGGAGCTTTTTTTGTTACTTAACTGTATTCCTTGATCCAGGGTGGAGGGCAAAGTAAATTCCCACAGATCTCTCTCTGTAGTCTTTTAACTGACCACAAGAAGCAAAAAATTATGCATTCCCTACAAAAGGTTCTAATGCTGGTACACTAGGGTTGAATATTCATTCAAATGGAAAGATAGCAGCAAAATGTCACCAGAGTTTATTCAGTGCTGTGACACATGATGCTCAGGTTATTTCTGAGGCTGTGCAAAGAGTTTGGTGACTTAGGCCTCCAGAAGAGCTTAGTGTTGCTTAAATACAAGAAAAGTAGGGTTTTCTTTTGACTGTGAAAACATCTTGTTGAAAAGCATGATTGTATGACATAAAGCTTGCTGTTCTTGAGGTGTTTTTTTTTAACTGTGGCAGATAATGAGTGCCTGACTGAAACCTTTTCAATACAGTCTGGACAAAGATCCTAATAAGCCATCTACTGAATGGGAAGGTGTACAAGATGCTCAGGCATTTTCCTTGCTTTTCTTTCCCCCTCCTGCCTCCCACCGTGCAGAACTGGTTCCCTGTAGGACTGCATTACAGTCTCTGCATGTCTGAAATCAGGAACAAGTCTTAGAGGAATGGAACTTTTATAAACCACTAAAGGCTGCATAACTGTGTGTTCACTGTTCACAGTTCAGGATGTTGAATACAAGGCTGGAAATGAAGGTTGGTGTTAAAGATCAGTCTTTAGGTGTGACAGTACTTTGGGCTATATGATGAGCTTTGTTTTCCTAGCTCGTGGTTCAGAGTCTGTAAGCTAATATGGAGAAATTACCTATTTCATAACAGCAGCTATCAGAGATCTGGATGTCCCTTCATCATGTTTCCTGCCCTGGTTAATGACAGATGCCTAGGAAGGAAAATAAGGAAAGGGTAATTTTGTAACAATGCTTCCCTGCACCGCTAATTGCAGAATGTTGAGAGAATTTTTGGGACTTCCAGAGTCAAGGGTGGTATCTCTGTTAGATCTGTTGAGCATTAGGCATCTCCTTTGAGTGTGTCCAGCCTCTCCTTGATCACACAACTTTCAACATGCTGACCGTTGAGTATCACAGTTCAATTGCATATTGTGAGAAGAATGGGTGCCTTTTACTTGGGATTTCCATGAACCTTCTACCTCCAAGCATTGGTGCCATGTGGAATGTGTTGGAAGAGACAGTAAACGCTGATTCTGTCATCACCTTTTCAGTGTGAATTGTCATTATAATGATAGAGCAAGATGCATGAAAATGCATGTGTGGGGAAAACTGGCCAGTATCCTTTTCAAAGAGGTGCACAGATCCTGAAAGATCTAGTTGAGAGCACCAGGTTACAGCAGTGAAATTTTATTGAAACTGAAAAATTATGTGTGTGTAACAGGACTGCTTTTTGAAGGCGTTAAGAGACAAATGGACTCCAAAAGCAGGATGTCTGGACTGCTAGCAAGTTTTCTTCTTGTTCTTAGGGCAGTGTATTTTTCACTTTTTGCAGCCTTATGGAATCACGGGATCTTGCTTTCTGATGTTAAATGTCTATATTACCGCACTTAGGTTTTGATTCATTCTATTAGTTAATTAATATTTGTATCTGGATGATGAACCTGTTTCATATATATACCATAAATGGATTTAATTATTCTTCATATTATGTCTCCTGGAGGAGCTGGTTATTGGCGAATTAAGGTTTCACGCTGGGTCATGCTGTAGTCCGTGGATCTGGAGATCTTTAAAGCCTCCAGTGTATTAATACTGTTACCAATCAAAGCTGCTGCAGCTTTTTTTCCTTTTCCCTTCCTCGAGGGTACTGTAGTGGCCAGTTTGAGCATTAGCCACCAGATGCCAAGGTGGCTGCATGGTAACTGCAGCAGCATTTCAGTATCTAATAGACCGGGTCACGTGCAAACCCTCATTAAAATATGATTAAAGTGTCCCCTTTTGTTTGTTAGATGGAGCCAAGCCCATGCTTTGTGCTGGACCCTCCATTATGTTTGTGCTGTGTGTTTTGAAACGCCTCTCGTTTGTGAGGCTGATTGTTCACCACCCAAACCCCAGCCTCGTTCAAGCCTGTGCTGAGGATGCCCTGCGTTCAGCTGCCTTCCCGTTATTCTTCTCTCCTCTTACAGCCACTGCTGATTAAATGCGAGGGAAGGAAAATGGTGTCTGCTTTCAGCTGAAACATAGTCTTCGAAAGACAAATACAAAATGCAAAGCTCCTCTTGTTGGCGGGGGATGTCTCCTGTTTTCTGATACCTCTGCTTTTTAACTACTGGAGACTGCTGTCTTTTTCTTTTTCTTTACTTTTATTGGTTTGGTTGGTTAATTAATAAGCCAGTCTTACAGTTAGAGAACCAGCACACACTATGTTGGTAATCTTCCATGACCACCTATCGTAGGATGCGAATAATGAGAGAATAACAACAACTTACAACTAAATTAAAGAAATAAAAAGGATTCAGTTACGCTTTTTAAGACAAGTCTCCTTATCTTGTCTGAAAGCAGAAAAGAAGTGTCTGTTCTTTAGGAAACCAGTATGCTTCAAGCTCAGATTCATAGCGTGGGTCCACAGATGTGTCTTTGATCAGGTATAGTTTTGGCAGTACCTATGGAAAGTGCAAACTTACCAGAAACGTGGTCTAGTTGATCAAATCCTACGATCAGCTTAAACAACTGGAGAGGGACAGCTGATTTCCTGTGGTCTTTGGGATCTGAGCAAATGAAGAACATTATTTCCAAGCCAACGTGTTGCAGAAGAAGAAGAGAGAGACGCTACGTAAGTTCTTAGATCCGGCTTTTCTTTTGACACTCTGTGGAATCAGATGATTTGGCACTTGTCACTACTGTGGGTAAGAGGCATTTATAAGAAATAAAATAAAATGTATATGTGGCAGTGGTGGGGGAGGCGTCTGTTCTGAAAACATCTGAGATGCTGGAAAGCGTGTCCCCAGTGGGAAAGAGAAATTGCAGAGCTGGCACCGAGGCTCGCTTCATATGCCTGTGTGGCCATATTTAGAAAAGGATCAACACTAGGAACTGAATTATTAGAGAAGTGAGTGGCTGGAGCCATTGAACATAAAGGAAATGACTTGTATTTTGCTTGTTCATTTGAGTCTGGCCAGACGGTACTGTGGGAGGGTTGCTAACTCCAGACTGGCTGCCTCTGCAAAGTGAATCTTGAGCTGAGTTTCAGAAGGTAAATGTTTGTTTGATGTAAAGCTCCACGGCTGCTCTTCCCTGGCTTTGTACGTGGCTGCCTTCTGTCTGCAGGTGGAAGATGAACAGGCATGTGTGAAAATGACCCTCTCCACTTGGAAACCTGGGCTGGAAAGACCCGATCCAACTCTCGGTGGAGCAAAGTGCAGGATGCTTGTAGCACTGTGGGAAGCTTCTGGTTTCTGGTACATCTTGCAAACATTGGTGTGTATGTGTAAAGCAAACAACAGCCAATTAAAAAGAAACCCAAAACACAACACCACTTTTCAAAGAAGTTATATATGAAAGAAGAAAGCTGTTTTATTGGCAAAGAGGTGTCTGTAGTTCATTACAGCTGTTTGCACCTATGTGGCAGCTGTTGGTTCACTGTGGCTGTGTTGCAATACCTCACATTATATAAATGAATACATTCATTTTTGAGGGGATTAAAACAATGCTGTTAAGGAGACAGACAGAAGGAATGCTTTCAGAGTTTTTTAGGAGCAAACTCCCCTCCCCTTAGGGTTTTTTCTCTTTTTTTTTGCTTCTTGTTACACTCATCAAGATTCATTTTGAAAGACTTTTTTCATTTTGGCAAAATAGTCGATGAGCACAACTGGCAAGGAACCGACGTGGAGCAACAAAGGATTTCTGTCTAGCTAAAAACTGGATTCGAGGCCATCTTGGAGCACTTTGTGAACTAGAGTAGAAACTCTGTGTAAGAAAGGCCATTCAAGTAAAGCTGCACGTTTTCCTCCCCAGAATTAGCATACCAGAATACTTTATTGCGGAGTGTTTAGAACACTTTGTACAAGAAATAACAGCGAGTCGAAGATTGCTAACTGAGGAGCTGTAAGGATGCCAACTGACTCTCTTTTTTTTTTTTTTAATGAAAGCTTTGTATACATAACAGGATGAGTCACCACTGGAGAGTTCTGAAAGTGTTTGGCATCCTGAAGAATCCTTTTGTATGTCTCCGCTGCACAAAAAAAAGAAGTATTTTTGCCATGAAACTCTGCCTTAAGACGTATTGCAGTCAGTGAAAGCTCAAGGCGACCGCTTTCCAATGTGGCTTGAGTTTTGACTTTCTATTATCGTTTTAAAAATATTTTCCTATCCTTAGCTCTTCTTGAATAACAGGTTGAAACTACCAAAGTGGATTGTTGGCTGTTAATTTGTACTTGTATTTTTTTTTTTTAAGGTTTGGTTGCAGACATACTTTTTGTAAATGTGCTTTTAAAAACGTGTAATAAAACTTGACTGCTTTGCTTAGCTCTAATACAAGTATCAGGGTTGTAGGAGGATACTGTAACACATTCTGCCTTATTCACCCAGGGTCCCTGTTGTAAACTCCCAGTAGCTGCTTATCGGTGTCACGCTCGGTTCAAGTGAGTTTCTTTTGATACAGTTGTCAGGTAGAAGAAGCGGTTGACCTTGGTAGTTGCTGTTGTGTCTCTTCAGAAACTTGCAGAGTTAAAAGTTTTTTTCTTACGTGTGTTAGGAGCATCAGTAGTTGCTGTCCTCGCTCAGAGCAACTAAAGAAACAGAAAGATAAAAATAAATAACTAAAAAGAAACAGAAACCTTCCTAAGGGTTTCAGGTGATCCTAAGTAACATGTCAGATTACCACTGTATTTTGCCCATGATTTTTCTTAACGATGCGAAACCTGGTTCGTGTAACGTTCAAGTGTGTGCAAGGCAGCACAGGTTGAATTCTGCAGCTGGTGAAATAGGGTGGCAAATTTAATTTTTTAAAATAATTACAGCACGCCTTAGAAGATACACTGCTGAGGAAGGAACTGGGGAGGAGGCACCCTGAAAAATGTCAGACATTCATAAAAATCTCATCTAAAAATAAAGCTACGGGTAGATTCTTTCTTTTCTTGTAGTAGCAATGAGATATAGATATATATATATATAGAGAGATATATATATATGATGATGATGATGATATATGTTTGTTTATTGGATATAAAATTTAACAGTTTTAATTTTTGTGTTTACTTCTGAATGAACCTGAATATGAAACTTCAGAATTTGTATCTTTTCATCCAGGAAAAAAGAAAAGCTTTAATAATCATTCGAACTCGCATAGGCTTTTAATCCAAATTCCTTGAATGATACTGGTAACTGAAAGCATAAGAGAAGGGCTTTTAGAGAGTCCTTGAAATATGCAGGTTAATTATTCAGCACCGCACACACAAGTGTGATAGTTTTGAGTCAGACTCTTGGGCCCGTGCATTTTTATTGTACTTTGATTTGATTTGGAAGTGAAACAACAGAAACGTATTTAGCTGGTAATATTCTTATTTAATGATAGCACCCTTTTTCTGTGTGGTTTTTCTTGAAGTTGGAAGTTCTTATGCTGTGTGTTACCAATTTAGTGGTATTCTACAATAAAGTAAAGGTCGGATCATGCTAGTGTGGTGTGTGCCTAGTGCAACTGAAGCCCTAGTTTGGTTTTATTTTCCAAAGGAGGCTAAACCTCAACTTTTGATTTCATTTTTGGAAGAGGTAAACCCTCAACGTATCTGCAAATTGAGTCATAGAATTGGATATAAGAAAATAAGGTGTTGGGGTGTGTCTGTATCTAGAGAAGGTAAAATATTTGCTGTTATTATTAGTTTTACGTTTGTCTGGCATCCTCTCCCAGCTCTTACTGGGAGGAGCTCTCCTTCAAAAGACTGTACTTTCTTCAACAAACCGTTGTTTCCAGCTGTTCAGAGGAAGACAGTTTCCCTTAGGGACACTGAACCAACCACGTTACCTTTGCTTTAGGATCCAGATGCCAAGAAGAAGACCGGTGTTTGTTACTTTGTGAGGTGACTTTATGTGCTGGTTTTGTAGCTTCTAGGCCAGACCATTGGCACCTGAAATTTCTGTGTGTCTTTTCTCCCAAGTCTTGAGAGTTAAAGTATCCTGGAATTCCCATTTTCTAGCCTGCTGAATGCTGCAGAGCCTGGATGCCCTTGTAGCCTTCTTAAGTTTGCAGTAAAAAGATACTGCTCGTGTAACCTGTCATGGGAACAGTCCAAAGATAAGTGGAGAAGAAAAGGTGGTGAAGCATATTGAAGGTTTCCCACCTCACCTCTCCTGATGAACTGGTGGTTTACCTACTCATGGTTTGGTTTGGTTTTTTTTAGTAATGGAAACTTTCTAGTTAGCTTTACATTCCCAGGGCATTCAAGGCCATGATTCCAGAGCCGTATTCTGCTGGCAGCAGTGACTTAGGCGGGTGCCTTTTCTTGCAGCTGCTCAGCCCCATTCCTCTGCCAGTGCAACTGCTCGCATGCCTGCGTGGAGAGCCCGGCTGCCAGCTCGCTCCTGACAGCGTAGCCTCTCTTTGTAATGGGTACGTGTGGCTTACCTGTTAATTCAGGGGAATATTTGCCCTTGGCCAAGTCCTCTTAGTTTTGCTTTGACCTCTGCTAGCTCTTTGTATGAAGCTCATTTTCATCTTTGTGGACTCTGCTAGTAAAAGCATAGTGCTCGGATGAGCTTTTAAAAGGAAGAGGTCTCATCGATGGCAGTGGTTCTAAAAATAAAGTGTATTGGGTTATTTATTTTTTTTTATTTACTTGGTCTTTACCTTTTTTAGCTTTGAGCTCAGTGTTTCCTGTCACTTCCTATGGTAAACTTCTGCTCTTACCATATTTTTCTAGTTAACAGACTTGCTGATAAAATTTTAGATCTTGTACAATTTTAACCTTTGTAAGTAATTTGATATTTAAAATGGTTCAGATAAGCAGAGAAAAAAAAAAAGGAGAAAATTCGGTGTAGTATCATCTTTATAGCGTCAGTAACAGGCACTCGGCAATCAAGTGTCTCCTGTTGTGCCTACATCTGTTTTACTTGCCAGTAAACTAAACCTTCCCCGAGTCAAGACAAGCTATGTCTAGACTACACGCTCGTGAGATTTAAATTTTGAAAGGAACACTGTTATTCAAAATGACCTTAGTACTGTTCAAAAGCTGAGATCTGGGAACCCGACTTTGGGTTACCTCTCTGAGTATTCAGTGCAAAAAAAAAAGAGACAGCTCAAGCCACCAAAAAGAGATTAAACAAACAGATTGCTCTAAAGAATTTGTGTTGTGTTAGTGCTGAGCTTTTAAGGATGAGAAAATAAGTGTTAATCATATATTTGACTTATGGTACTTGCAGAACAGTTTACAAAATACAGGTACTCCATCAGTGTTTTGTGGAGATTTGACTTGAAAAATCAATACAAATTGAGTGACAATCCCAGTGTGTTTGAAATTGCTTGTATCCAAGAAACAAGGAAGGAAACCCATCCAAAAGGTTGGAGCTGGGTAGAAGCAGTTAACGGCAGACTGTAGGGCTTGGTGTTGGGTGCAGCCTTGCTGCTGTTGATGGGCTGAAGAGGGTGGAAGCAGCAAGCTAATGGTATTGACAGCGTGGAGGTAAATGGGTAAATGGGGAGGAACATAGGTTAGGAATATACAAAATGTAGAAAAAGGAGGAGGAGGTTCCCCCCAACCTCCTCTAACAGCTAAACCCCCCACTACTGAGGTGTTCAGGGCTGATGGTTTTCCCAAATACTGCACCAAGAATCTCACAATAAAAAACATTTTGAAAGGGAACAAGAGAAAAATGACATTTTTGTTTTACAAATTGTATTTTAATTACCTCAGATATGTTAGGAAGATTGAGAGCATTACCATTTGTGATACAGCTGGACTTTGTATCCATATGAACAGCAGGCAGGTCCATAGGATAGTGCTGCTTTGAGACAGCAGTTAATGCTCAAGCCTAAGTTTAATTGAAATGTGTCTTGGGCAAAAAAAGGTCTAGTTGGTAAAATGCAGTAGTTAATAACTGAGCATATTTAAAACTAGCAACTTTCTATTTTTATATTAAAATTCTGAAACCTACTTATCTTGTAGGTGTGCCTTTTAGGCAGAGATCTTTTCTATAGTCTAGGAACTTTGAAAACAGTTACACTTGGAGAAATGAGGGCATTTTTATAAAATACCATTTTCTAGAAGTAACGTCTGTAGTCCACAATGGGTAAAAGCATGTTAATAGTTATTATCATTCTAAATAATTAAATAAATAAAAAGATCCACTGTTGAACTGTCCCAAATGTAGGCTCAGCTGCTCTGCATACAGACATTGAGACTAGCCCAGCAGCATTTACCAGCTGTGTGTAAGAGCTATGCTGCACGTAAAGGGATTTCACATTTTATTATGTGGGAGGGATGATGTCAGTTTGGTTGATTATGCCCCTTTCAAGCTGCTGTGATAATTACCTGCTTGTTACCAGAAGTGTCGAACCCATTTTCAGTTCTTGTTTGCTTTTGCTGTCATGCCCTAATTGCTACATAATTTTGTCCCTGCCAATTACTACCTTGGAGTTGAATTTTACAGTGAAAAAGTTGTAAGAAGCAATAAACTAATTGTTTTTTAGACCTCGTGATTTCAATAGAATATTTGATTATTCTACAAAGTATAGTGAAATACATGCTGCTCACTTCTGTGAGCTGGTGAAATCCCATGGTTCCGACTGAAATCAAGAGGATGTGGAAGGCGTGACTTTCCGGGAGAGCAAGCCCTTTGCAGTCGAGATGGCTGTAGTAGGCTCTTTGGTGCTTAAATACACAGAAATGAAGAGGTGTGGAGAATTGATGGCTTCCAACTTTTTATTTTGGACATAAATATATTTACTACATTCTTTAGAGGCAGGAACTTTTAAGTTGGGTGGTTTTCTTACTATTTCCCTTCCTTTTCTTCCTATGCGCCCTGTGAGTTTTAAAAGCTGCCTTTATAGATATTAGGTCATCTGATGTGATTCTTTATTCATAG
This sequence comes from Todiramphus chloris collaris, assembly GCA_025345505.1. Lineage (NCBI taxonomy): Eukaryota > Metazoa > Chordata > Aves > Coraciiformes > Alcedinidae > Todiramphus > Todiramphus chloris. Next base: position 24,704,301 of record JANVCC010000019.1, on the reverse strand, counting down.
TTTTCTATAAATATGTAATGTAAATGGATTTCTTTAAAGGTGCTGGGCCTAACAGTGGTTTATATTCTTATTAAAACTATTTGTTTGAATTATTCATTGGAACAAAGCCTAGAGTAATTGGGTTAAGAGCTGGCTGACCAAGCACTTTGTTGTCTTTGGGAACCGTCGTTGCCTTGCTTTGGGTTTTTTGGGTGGTCCTCTAGCAATAAAATCTGGTATTAGTCAATATTAATAACAATTACTGCTGTTGAAATCTGTGTGTAGGATGACATGAATGAGCATAGGGAAGAGGCAGAAGTGGGGTTTGGGTGAGCACTGTTAAAGAAGGTGTCCTTCACAATAAAGAGAGGGATGGGTGTCACCATGCAGAGCTGTAGGGCTGGGGCTACAGTCTGGAAAGGAGCATTTCTGGAGAGATGGAGAGTCTGGGATGTTTGTGGCTGTGTCCTGAAGCTCTGTTTATCGCAGAGATTGTGAGGTTGCCTCTTGCCATTTTAATGTGATTCAGGTTTCCACAATTGAAAGGCTGAAACGTTGGCAAGAAGTCATGAAGCAAACTAAAGATTGTAGAAAGCTTGGAGGAAATTCCTTTGGTGAGAAAGACAAAAGTGCTCGGTCTATTACATCGTGGGAGGTTGGGGAATCCAAACCCTACAATGAAATAGTAGCTTGATTACAGTGGATAATATCTCCAGTAGAGAAAATACTGAGCTCTGAAGGGTTCCCTAATGTAAAAGGTACAACAAGAGCCAGCGGTTGAAAACTGAAACCAGAGAAGTTCACGTAGGAAGTGAGCACAAATTCATAAGGAGGAACAAATGACAAAGGGCATGGCAGAGGGAGTGCCTTTCTGGAAGGTGGGCTTCAGTCAGTTATGGTTATTGAGTGATATTTATGGATATTAGACTCCCGTGGATAATGATTCTGGCCTTGTATGCAGTGAGTCTGGGAGCAGGCTGATTTCTGTCTCAGCAACAGTCTCTTCAGCAGCTTTTTCATGGATGATGCTGTAGGAAGTGTTGAACACCTTTGTGGTCAAAGATTCTTTTCAAATGTAATCTTTAATACCTTGACTGCAAAATACAGATTCTGAGGACACAGTATACCCCAGCTGTCATTCTTTTGTCATCGTGAAGGCTTTCACATACTTGAGGGAAAAATTGCATTGTGCAGAAATCCAGGGGAAAAAAACCCTCCAAAACAACAAAAAACCTCCCAGAAGTAATACTGTAACTAAAATGAATGATTTTACTGCTGAAACGTGTGCGTGGCCAAACTGTGAACTAGCCTCTCCTCTGTCCTGCTGTGATACCAAGGCAGTACGTGGGTAAATCTGAGTAGCCTTAGGGCTGCTCAGATATGTACACCCCTGTGTTCTCCCCTGGCTGAAGCACGTTCACAAGTGATTGCAAGTTTTCGAGCTGCTATGCCAGCTTTTGATACCTGGAAGTACTTCTGAAAGGTTTGATTAAGATAATTTTTGAGGCTGTGTGGTCTGGTGAGTAGAACTGAGTTTTCATGCTGTAAATGTTAATTAGAAGCATATGTGTATATGTAAAAAGCAAGCTGAAACGAAAGTATAAATATCTAAGAAGCTGTCATTCCAGAAGGTCTGTGCTCAGAAAAGATTAGGTAAATACACAAATAGTCCCATTACAAATCAGCTTCAGTATCATCTCTGGTTATCTTTGTTACTTGTTTTTTCTGGTGGCTTCTGGAAAAGTTAGGAAGCAAGTGATTCAGATTGTGATTTGCGAATCCTTTAGGACAGCATTGCTTACACCATCACTAAAAGAAGCCTCACTTGCTTTGTTCCCTTTCCTCCTTTTCCAGCTACTCTTCCCTGTCTCTGCTCTGCTCCCTTGCTGCTTCCAGCACAAATGTTCACAAACCTCTAACGAATGGAACAGGATAACTGATCTGGATGAAAATTAGCTGTGTTTTGCTGGGTGTCAAGTCAATCTGTGTTAGTTCTTAAGCTTTGTTTAAATATTACTTCTGTGTCTTCAGGTTAGCACATTTGAATCTTTTCAGTTTGACATTTCTTTCCATACCGAACATCAAATTTGAGAATTCTTTTCCTGTTACCTTAAGAGCACATTTCCTTGCCTGTTTAAACCGAGTATATCTGTGGAACTGGAGAGAAGCTGCAGAACTTGAGGATGTTTTGCACACCATGCAGTGCAGTAAAAGGAGTAAGCTCACTGCCTGTGTGTCCTTGGATGATGGCCTCAAAGGAACTTGACCTGCAGGTATCAGTTGGTCTTCTTGGATGACTTCCATTGTAGTAGTTGCTGTAACAAGGTTCGCTGAATATGTGCCCCTATCGTGTGACACGGATACAATTTTGTTTATAACTCTGACCTGTATCGTATGACGTAGGCTGAGCAGCAGATCATTCTTTTGGTAGCACTTCTGTCACAGCCTGGTCTCATCTCATGCTGGGGGTGTGTGTGAAGGAGATGATCAGGTAGTTGAACTCCTCTAGCATCAAGTGCTTGAAAACCCATCTATTTATTAACATGCCTTTAAAGAAAACCATAAGGTAAATTCAAGAAATTAGATTATAACAGTTCTAAAAAAATACTGAGAATTTATATATTTAATCTTTAATCCAGAAGGCTGGCATAGAGGAAAAAGAAAACCCAGAGAAATTCGCCTTGTAATGGTTTGTAGTGATCTCAAATAGAAATTTTGAGACCACTGGTGTACAGCAATGGTCATTGTGCCACAGAAAGATGACAATTTAACACTCCTTTCAACAGAAGATTAGATGCTCTCTATTATAAGTACTTGGGGCTATTTGTAACCTATCTGTAATTGTAAGAAGGCAAATTTACGTCTGTGGGTTAGAAGAATCCTCTTCAGGGATGGGGAAAAAAGGTGTTGGACAATTTTGTTAGCAGAATGCAGCATTTCTGCCTTATCCATGCCCCTAGAGATTGATATATCTGTTTATACAGAAGCTTTTAAACATGTTTGAAGACTTGTATTAGTTGTGACTGCACTTCAGAGCATTGCTTATTATGCTACTTGTATTGTTTACATTTCACAATAGTATTTCCAGAGTTTTATTTACTCTGGTATAAAAATAGTTTCCATGATCTGGCTTTTAGGATTTAGTTCTAGTTTGAAAACAATTCTGTTATAAGATAAACAATTCATGTGAACTATAAATTTACACTGACACCCGTCCAGTTACATTGCCCATTTTCTTTTTAGGTCTTTTTTTTTTTTATTCTTCTGAGGTTTTCCAAGCCTTCTGAACAAGTTCAAATGGATTTTTAGTTGGGGAGCAGATCTTGTGTTTTTCCCTTTGGCTTTCTTAGGTTTAGCAGTTACATTGAAAGAAAAATATTTCATAATACTTGTTGACATTATCTGAAATAAAAAAGGATTTCTTTATAAGGAGCACTAAGGGTGCTAACAGATGGAAAAGATACGTGGTGATATGACATTCATTTCTGTTGTGTTTTTTTCCTGGCTCGATCAATTTTAGATGGGTAATGACAAACTGTAGTTAACATGCAAGAACTACTTTGCTTTGTGCCATCAATTAATTTGGGTATTATTAAGAACACTCTACCTCCTGTGTTCTAGGTCAGCATCTTGCAGAAAACCAGGCTATTTATATCACTTTGGGTACTGCCACTCCTTCCATGTTCCAATCCTTCTAGCTTAAGCTTGCAGGGGGAGGTAGCAGGGAAATACACCGACGCTGTTGCCCGTTCATCGCCTTTCCTAAACAGTTCAGTTGACATTGGTGGCCTGATACCTTTCTCAGGGAATCCTGTCACACAGGACAGGAGGGATTTTTGTGATGCTGGTGGGATCAGAAATACTTCAAAAGCGTGTGAAAGACCGGAGTTACTTTCCATGTAAGCTGCAGGAAGACTTGTGCTTGTGGTTGGGTCTAAAAATGTGAGTAAAATTGATTTGAGACACAAGACAGTGCGCTTTATTTGATGAGAAAGCACGAGGTGTTCTGAGGTGACTGATGCATTTTGATAGCTGTGAGATCTGGAATCCTCTCAAAACTATGCCATGGGTTTGGGGGTTAGTTTGTCTTAAATAAACTGGTACAATAGGCAGGAGCTGAATATTTGCACCCTTTTTTGAGTATCCTAACTGAATTAACAGTGAATAAAAGCAATGGTTAGAGCTCTTTATGATCTTTATATGCAGACAATACTTGCTGGGTATAAACCCAATTTTTTTGATTAAAAACTTCCTTAGCTTGTTGAGTGTTTGTATACCTGTGCTGTGTGTGGTTGGGTATTAAGACAGACATCGCAGTGCAACTGCAGTTAATATATCCAGTGAGAATCTTTAACGTGAGCAGACAAACCCGTTCTGAAAGAGTCTTCACAATCTTACTGTGGTAAGACTCTGGCAGACTGCAAAGTTGCAAAAGGAAATCTTTGAAAATGACAATTAATGGTGCTAAAATTACAAAAATCTGCTCACAGGGACCGAAACTTCCACCAGGTTCCAAGTACTTGGCAGCTGTTTCTCATGCGTGATGACTCAGATCTCCTGAATTTTATGGATGGGATCTTGAAATCACCAGAGATGAGCATTTCAGTCCTTCCCATTGTATTGCCACCTTTATTCAGAAGCGAGTGGCCGTCAAACCTGGCAGCGTACGATAGAGCAAGTAGCTGGATGATTAATTCCTAAAAAAGACATGAGCCTGGTAATGTCGTGGAGAAGAAATTGTGAGCATCATGGCTGTCACAAGACCGGAGGAGCTAAAACTTGCCATAGCCGTCGTCATGGAGAAACAAATCTTGTGTTCAGATCTCGGCGGATGCTTCTGCTACCCGTCAAGAAAAAAAAGAGAGTGGCTGATGCAGTAGTGTATTTTGATGCATTTTTGTTTACTGAAAGGTGAGAGGAGTGTGGAGAAGTACAGCGTTTGGTGGTGCACGTGCGCGTGTGAAACTCCTGCCAAGGTTAGAAGGTTTGTGTTTTTCACAAGGCCAGTGGTCCCTCAACTGTTACTGTTGCCATTTCGTTCTCCTTGCCTATAAAAACAGAAGTGGAAACATTCAGTGGTCTTGATGAGAATTAACAAATTCATTTGAGAACCTCACACTAAGGAGATCTGGAGGAATCCTAAGAATATAGCCGTTACCAAATCTGGAGCCAGGTAGATACACAGAACAATCTGAGGTTGGAAACATGCTGGTGGCTCTACTTGGAGCTGCTGTTGCTCTCAAAGATTGGTCTAATTTGATTCCAGAAAAGATAATAACAATATCACAAGTCCTGAAATCCTGATATGTTTTTTACGTCAGTTTGATAAGGAGTATGGCTAAATGCATTGGTAACAAATACATAAAGGATGTAGTTTACACAAGACTGCAAATATATGATGTGCTGGAAGGTTGTAATTGCAGCAGAACTTTTTAGTTTTTATTTTTGGTAATTACTTATGAAATGTGTATGATGGTTAAGGTCTGCATGTCATGTGTTTTGTGTTTGAGAATTCCAGCTGTAAACTACAAGTCAGACAATGAGACTGCCTATCAGGGGGAAGGCAGTTCCTGAGAAATAAGAATCTGTAGCAATTTTTGATGCTGTATATTGCTGAGTTAACCTGACAGATTTTTGACTAAAAGTAATTTTCATTTATAGAATTTATAGATGTCTAAACAGTCAGTTTGAAGACTAAAAAGAAAGCTGAAAGATCTGGAAGCCTTTTATCTGCTTTCCTACTCTGTTGTTTGGAAATTTGAACAGTACATACATGTAGATCAGCAGCCTGGCTTCTACTCAGGTTTTCTCCTGTAATGGTATCATAGAAAGGTATGCAGAAGGATGTCACAGTGTAGTAGCCATAGTCTCAGGATTTTAGTCCATAACTGGCTGTAGCAGAGCTGTGACTCCATTGGTACTCTATGGGCTCGTGTGAAAAGTTCATTGTTTTATGTGTCTGCAACTGGTAACGGTTCTGAATCCTCCTAGTTTGGTCCTTGGCTCCTGTGCCCTCCATCTCTCTGGGAACACCCTCACTGAGGATTTTCCCAAATGGGTAGCAAGTTGGGAAGATGGTTTCGTGGTCTTGAAGCCTCTGGTTCAGCTAGGATAGTCTTCATCTGCTTTATCTATTAAAAGAGCAGTTCCAGACTCAAACTGAACACCTATAAATAACTTCAGGAAGAGAAAACACAGGAGACAGTCGCTTTGGCCGGAGCAGCCTCATCACCCAACAGAGTGTAGCTTCAGGCTCCTGGATCTGCTGGCTTTCTGCAAAATTGCACCGTGATTAAGATTTTCTAACAGTGGGATGACATTGCTGTCACAGGAACTGTGCTGCTTTGGGTCGGGTGGACAGTTGTGAGGAGCACCCGCCGGCAGGACATCCTCTTGGCCTTTTGTCAAGTGCCAATATTGGCCTGAGAACACACATAGCACAGGTAACTATGCAAGGGCAGTTGAAGTCGACAATACAGATAAACCCAACCTCACGTTTGCTTAAAAGTACTAATTAATTTGGCCTTTAAATTGTTGTCAGAACCGTGCGATGTAAATTCATTTTGACACGTGGTATTTTGCACAAAACCTATCTCGGGACAGCCTTTCTTCTTCCTGAGCTCTGCATTCATCAGTGGGTTTCCCTCGTATTAGCTTACTTTTTGTGACTCTACTCTAGAATGAAAGCAAAGATGCACCTCTGACATTCAGTACAAATAATCTTTTAAAGACTCATTTGCATTTCTTTGGGCAGCACAGAAAATGTTTGACAGATTCTCCTCTCACAGGGGAGTGCTGGAAAAGTTTAGGTAAGAGTCGTGGAGCGGAGACTAGGTTCTTTTTATGCTTTTTCTCTTAACATCCCTGATCTCAAAGGCTATAATTTTTTATTTCAGGTGTTTAGTGCTCTCAGTGGTAACTGTATAAAATATAGATGTGAAAAAAAGATTCAGCTCAGAACATGTTATAGCCTGCGTGAATGAATAATGCTGAGGGAATGGATATTTACTGGCTAAAGGAGACATAAGATGGGAAGTTGTGATGTTTTGTTTTTAAATGCAAGCTGGGTCACTTCTCTTTGACGTAGTTATTTGTGAAAAGATTATTGCGCTTTCTAAATTAGAAGTGTTAAGATACACATTTTTTTTTGCTTGTACCAGGAGACTTCTAGGCAATATCAAGTATAGTTTTGAGATCTTTTAATAATGAATCTGAAGGTTGAGCAAATTCTGTCATGAGATTGCAGTATGTCTAGTTCTGTAGATGCTAAACAGGAACGGTTTCCTACAGTATTCTGCTCTCTCTGTTACTAAGAGGTCAGCTTTTTTTCACCTTTTTATCACTGCTGATATTTCTATTGCACATCTTTTCCATACAGCAGGGCCCTTCTGCCTTTAATATACACATATATAATAAGTAAACAGAAAAACAGGACATGGTGAGTTTTTTGGGGTGTTTTTATGATGTATTAAAGAAAATATTGTGGAGGACAAGTGCATATTTTCACCTGTAAGTGATTGTTCAATTAAAAAACTCAAGCTCTTAAGAACTTTACAAATCAGGGTCAGTTTGAAGCCCCTGTCAGGCTGGCAGCGAGTTTCCTATTTCAGGTTTGTTAGTTGTTTATAGAGCTATTGAAATTCATTCTGGCTAGCTCAGCCAGAGCCTCAGCTCTTTTTCTCAACTCTTAGAAGGAGTAAAGACTACATTGAAAAGTAGTGTTCAGAGAGGGGGAAAAACCCCCTTCCCTTGTAGCTGTGTCTGGGAATTCATTCTTCCTTGCTTGCTATGGTTCCCTTGGCTTGGTGCTGCTAGCTGAACGCTCGCTGTTCCAGCTTACGCTTCAGCACGGTTAAACTTTTACAGCTGCACTAAGGACTGGGAGTTCAGAAGCAGTGGGAGGCTGTGCTTTTGCACACCTGCTGAAAAGATTCCCAAAAAGACTGTAACAGCTTTCACTTGTGAAACCGTCGCGTGAACGTTAATTCGTTACTAGCCGTGCTGATGGCAGCACTAATTGAACCTTTTTATAAATCATTCCTCTGCCATCTTCCAGGGTGAGGCTGTGGACAGATGTTCATTTAACAAGACATCTGTGCTGGTTTAGGATGTTACTGTATCCCAGATGTTACACTGCTTTTTAAGGTTATTGGCCCTGGTTTATATATTTAGTACCATCGTTTTGCTCAGCGGTTTGCAAGGCGTAGGGAGGAAGGTAGTTTCTCCTCTGGATGATTGAGAGGTTTCAGCGTTTGAGAAAGAAGGGGAGCTCTGGACTGGTTTGTGTGAAAATATTATCATAAACCTGAAACTGGACCAGTGCACTGGCCAAGTAAGGCAGTTTCCATAGACGGTCTGAACAAATTGTCACCTGATTTAGTTGGTAGAACTTTCAGGAACTGGTGGCTGGCAATAACTTCTGGGTAATCATAAACTACCAGCCTGGCAGTGACAGTCATCTGAGGATTGTAGCCTTCAGTTACTTCATGTGGTTCCAGGTGATGTTGGCCCATGGCCTTATTTCTGATCACTTTGTGGAAAGAACGAGTTACATCCAAGATGTATTTTTGACCTACATTGTACTTGTCACTTTACGGTGATATTTGCTGTCACCTCTAAAAAAACCAAACCCCAAACCTGCAACAAATGCCATGGAATAAAAGAAGAGAAGATGTAGCCTGTGATAACTGGCAGATGACTGAGGCCCTGTTCCATTTTCTCCCAGCGCTGCCCGTTGGTGCCGCTCTCCACAGAGGTGCCCGGTGCTCTTCCCGTGTTGGCCAAGTCAGCAAGGATGAGATCTTTGGTTCCTGTGGTGCATTTAAAGGTGGCAGTTAATGAAAGGCATGAGCTAATTGATGACAAATACAAGAGCAGATCACAAAGGATTTTGATAAATTACTCAGTTTCTTGCAAATATGAGTAAAATTGTTGTAGACAGTAATTATCTTCAGCTGGAGACCTATATGCCTAAAAAAGTGTAGTTTTTGTCTTCTCTTGACTACATTTCAGGAAGCTCTGAATGCACTTTAAACACTTAAGTTATATTCCTCTCCGTGGCTCTGTTCTTCAAACATGAATAGACGTGCTTTTGTTTTTTCCTTCTAAATCGAACTCCATTGTAGGAAGAAGGGAAGAGAGCAAGGCAGTGGCAGAAAGCTTGGCAGTGGTTCAGCCTGTGTACCAGGCCCACTGCCTCTTGTATGACTGATATTTATTGTTGTTTTCTTGTAGAGCCTGTATCGGTCAGGCTCTGCCTGTACATTGTGTTCATGGTTTGAGAGCTGTAGGAGCTGCAGCTCATCTCTGCTTGGGACTTCTGGTATCGTGAGCTGATGGGCTTTCTGCGATGGCGTGGAGAAGCATGGTGTGGCTGGTCCTCCCAGTAAGAAAGTTTGGGATTGAGCTTTTGGATGTGGAGCAGAGCTGAGGTCATACTGGTCAGTGTAGCAGTTATGGGGCAGTGCTGCCTGGCTCCGTGTGAGTGAAGGGGAATAGTTATGGGCTTGCTGTTCTGTAGTTGTTTTAGGGCAGCAAAAGCTGGCCCTGCTGCTGTCTTTCTTCAGAAGCCTTTCACATCCTCATTCAGAAAGATGAACTTCGGAAGTCCCAGCAGAAGGACAAGAGCACAGGTTGCTTTTTCCCACTCTATTTAAGGGGGAGTGGAGTAAGTGAATAGAAAAATACAAAATTTGCAGGGTTTATCAGTGGAAAAATCTACTGTTATGATAAACCAGACAAAGGCTTTTTACATAAAACTAATCAATAAAATGTATAGACTTAATGCAAATACCATTAAACAATCCATTCTTACTACAAATGTTGATCATGAAACGTAGACGCGCCATCCGGCCGTCTCAAATGGCATTTTCTGGTGAAACATTAAATTATAGTTGTCAGTACAGTGTATATTTCACTGTTTTGTGACTTGAATTATTTTTTTTTCTCTAAGCCAAACGTAAATTTGTAGGCTATAAAATCTCTTTGGAAGATTGTGAAATGCATGTAACCAGCAAAAATAGGTTAATGATACAATCCAGTATTTTTTCTACCACGTCTTCAGTTTTATTTAAAACCTGTACAGCATTATGAAGGTTTCTTGTTGAAGATTTGGGGGAGGGGAATGACAAGAAAACACCAGACGTGGTTGTATCTTTTGCTGAAAGAAGCAATTATGTTTAATTAATTGAGACTGCTGATTTTCCATAGTATAAATAGGCAACTAAAATATGGTAGGGAGTTCAAGCAGTGAATACTGCTCTTGTTTAAACAGAATGGTTAAAAAGACTATGTAGGGTACTCGGCATTTAATACATGAAATGTAGTTTTAATAGAAATTCTATGGCCTTATGTAAATTTATTTAATAAACATAAACAATCATAATTTTCTGCTATCCAGTGACCTTTAAGCAGAGGATCGTGCTGGAGAATACTGTAATGGGGTACTTGTGAAGAAAGCAGAATTATCATTTGCCTTTCAAACTAATCCTAGTTTAGTACAAACTTGTAACTTGAGTTGCAGAGAGGTAGCTGGTAGAAGAATAATTGGGATAGGATTTATAAATAATCCGTGTTCTTAGCTGGTTGTGTTCTGTAAAGCTTTTGAGCATTCCTGTGCCAAGGGCAGTGATTTCAGCTACCTGCATTCCCACCTTTTCATTTGGTGCTGGCTGATGTGCTGGGGTGTTGGGAACAGCTACAAGAAATGTCACACTTAAATGCTCTTTTTTTTTCTTACCAGCACGTTGTGTTTGTGCTAGAAGAGTGTTACCTTTTTCTTGCTGTGTCTCAGTCTTGCTGGAAGAGCCCATTCTAGCCAGTGAGTAGGATCTTCTGTTTGCTCCGTTCCCTATTCTTCATTACAGACAGGAGTAAACCTGTGCGATGATCTTGGATGCTGCTGCCAGAAACACTCGTGGCCTTCCCACTTCCAAAACACGTGCCCACCTTTTGGCCAGCTCACCCATCACTGCTTGTGTGGAGGGGTGATAGTGGTGGCTGAAGGGAAGAGTGTAAGACAGCTTCTTCTGCTCTCTGTGCAGTTCACTCTGGTTTCAGGGTTTGTAGGAAACTATGCTCGAAGCTTGTGAAGTGGCAAATAACTGAAGGGGGTGGTGGCTTCCATCTCGACAAAGAAGGCTATTACTTATTTTGTGTATGCTGTCACTGTTTATGGGTAAGCAGGCGAGGGGAAAGGTAACCTTGTCCCCAGGGTTCCCACTGTTTTTCATCCTTGTCCTGAAAAAATGTCATAGGGGTCAAGCCAAGTACTTCTGTCCTTCATCTCTTCTCACTTTCCTCTTCCCCTCAGCTCCTTTGTAAATTGAGTGGGTTTTTTCAGGCTTTGGTTTGAGCCTCGTTTTAGTTCTTCTTTTCCTCCTTTTAAGAGACAAAACTGATCCCAACACAATCTGAAGGGGCCTTGTTGTTTGTAGTCCAAGACAGTCACTCATCTTGTAGCAGGAGAGCAACACACGTAGACTCAGAAGGTGCTTCCAGTTCTGTGCACATTATCTGCTTTGATCCACGAGAGCCAAAGGCATTGCACGGCAGAGGTTATTTTGTAGCTGATTTAGCAGATCTAGTTCTGTGGAAATAGTTTGGATAGATTTAAGTATTTTAAGACTGTACCCAAAGAAAAAAAAGGAAATGATGGGTTTGGAATGATTTGATCACTTCAAAGAAAACCCAAACCTTTTCCCCCTCAACTCAGAACTAAGCTCAAACCTTTCAGAATCCTCTGTGAAAGAGGAACCAAAGCGGTTGTGTTGGGGGGGGGGGGGGGGGGTGCCCGTGTGCTGGCCTGTGTGGCTTCTCGATTCAAGACATGTTGGTTGGGTGAATGGTTGCCTGGGAGCTCTGGGACATTGGAACCGCTGAGATGCCCCAAACCGCTCAGAATTTGTGTACTTGGAATCAGAAGCTCCCAGGGTCTCCCAGGCTTTCCGTCAGCACACCAGGCAGGTTGCCAAGTAGCCTGAAAATTTGGGAGGCGAGGTGCCAAGCTCTTGGCTCTCTTTCAAATGGGCTGCTGAACAGCTGGGAATTTGGATACTTGGGCTTCTCAACAGCCCACCACGTTAGTTGCTGAAGAGCCAGGCAGGGAAAAAAGGCTGGAATTTGTGGCACAAACCTGTCTGCTTTCCATCAGACCTTGGTTGAAACTGAACTAAATCTGCCAGATATTTTAGTATTGATGTGCTGTCCTCAGCGTGATGAGTTTTGAACGCGATGACGTCTGGTCACCTCTCAGAACGTTTTATTTTGTGTGTCAAAATATTTGTGTCGCTTAAAATAATACGTCAAAGCAATTTAATTGCTTTGACATCATTATTATTATATAGAAATGTCTTCCAAGAATGCTGTCCTGATTTCAGCTGGGGTAGAGTTAATTTTCTTCCTAGTATCCAGTACTGTGGTTTGAATGTAGTGTGAGAATAATGTTGATAACACCCTGATGGTTTAGTTGTTGCTCAGCAGTGTTTACATTAAGTCAAGGACTTCTCAGCTTCTCACCCCCCCTGCCCCACCAGTGAGCAGGCTGGAGGGCACAAGAACCTGGGAGGAGGCACAGCCAGGATAGCTGACCCAAAGTGGTCAAAAGGCTGTTCCATACCATAGCACATCATGCTCAGTTTATAAGCTGGGGGGAGTTGGCTGGGGTCTTCTGTTTGTGAACTGTCTGGCCATCGATCAGCAGGTGATGAGCAGTTGCACTGTGTATCACTTCTTTTGTATACTCTAGTTCTTTTATCATTATTACTATTTTCCCTTCCTTTTCTGTCCTGTTAAACTGTCTTGAGCTCAACCTGTGAATTTTGCTTCCCCCCACCAAATTCTGTCCCCTATCCCGTGGGGGGAAGAAGAAAGCAAGTGGCTGTATGGTGTTTAGCTGCCTGTGGGGTTAAACTAGGACAGATGCTCTAGGAGGATTGATATTTATTTTATAGGGTCTGTAACTACTGGGCAGGTTTTGGATTGACTTCTCTTCTGTCTGTCTATAGATACTCCTATGTGGAGCAAACAGGATGCTTATGGCTTAAAATCTTGCTGATTTAGTGTATTTTTTGATCGGTAGAAGGTTTGTTATTGTATTTTCCTTGTAAGAATAATCAGAATACCTGAAGGGGCCAACTGCTGATTCAAGTGCACGTTGCTGAGAACATCACATAGAACAGGAAGAAAGGGGAGGAAACTTCTGATGTGTACAAGAAATCGTGGGTTAGCTTAAACATTACACAATTCAGTGCTGCCATTTATCCATCAAAATGAAATTACTGAAATGCTAATTTAAGTTTCAAACTTCAAAACTTTGAAAACACTTTCAATTTAAAGAGTTTTCCTTTTTTCTGTTTGCAGGCCTCGGAGTAGAGGAAAAACTGCAGTGGAGGATGAAGACAGTATGGATGGTTTGGAGGCAGCAGAAACAGAAAACACTGTGGAATCAGGTAACCAGTGTATAGTGTTGATGCTGGCTGGTTATTGCTTCTCTCTCAGAAATGCATTTAATTATGCAGGACTTGGGTAGACAAGAAATACTTCTTTAATTTTGTAGTATGAGATGTGCATTTGGGCAGATATAAAAACCACCCTGTATTATTTAAACCTATATTAATTAAAGCTGTTTGAACCTATTACTTTTAAGTAGTCTAATGGGAATGCCTTCGTAGCGTAGTTATGTAGAGGTTCTTTTTCTGGGTTTATAAGTCTATAGCTTTCAAAAATAAAAGCTCTGAAGCAATAGCTGCTATTTTTAGAATGCTTGCCAAAATGCAGTAGTACTGACCCAGCTAACTACAGCACGTTAGATACCGGAGGGATAACTGGGATAACCAAATGCGAATGCTTCCTACTGCTGCGTAGGAAACAAGATAAATCTCTGTTCCTGCTCTTGTAAATATTTGTTATGATAGTTCCCAAATGCTCCCGTTACCAGGGGGATCTCGCTGTACTGGACCCAGTACTGTTGTAACAGTCTGGGATTTCTGTTCTGGCAGGTTAGGAGTCTAAAGAGACAAGCAGATGAGCTAGCACAGAAGATAAAGGCCATGGTGAAGAACTGTCATCTCTTTGCCAGGCACATGTCTGTAGCCATTTGCCTGTTTTTAACCAGGGACTGAATATGTGTAGAGGGGTTGAAACCTGCCAGGGAGGATTGCTGCCGTGGCCAATTGGCGGAAGCTTGTTGGTTTGACAGAAGTAAGCCTGAAAAATGCATCGAGACATAAGGGTTTATAAATTTAATTAGGTGGCCCTATGTATGTAGGGAGCAAAGTGGAAGGCAGCACGGAGACACCGACAGCAGAGGCTGGCGCTCAGGGTGGCAGTTGCGTGGAGATGCCAGCTGAGTTATGGGAGTTACACAATTACTCTCATAGTTGCTAAGTAAAGGAGGTAGAGTTGGTGAAGTCCTTAAAGATGAAGACAAGAATCTGTGCTTAGTGTAGACTTAGAAGGAAAACAAGTAGAGGACCTTAAAAGAGCCATGTTGCAGCAACATTGTATAGAGACCATCCAGGAATATATAGTTGCAGTAGTGGAATCCATGAGGGAGGCTGGAATTACCAGGAAGATGGAGGATGAACTTTGATTCTGTATGCTGGCCTCTTGATTCTTACCTGCTGGCTGGTGAACGGTGGTGAAGGCTTTGTACTCAAGCCTCTAGGCTTTGGGGAGTGTCATGAGTGTATAGTCCCAGCTTGTGTTGAATTTAAGTGTTGGTAATGATTTGTGGGGGGAGTCTGGATTAAAGCTTAACACAAGGACGCTGCATTCTTTTCTTCTGTCAGTTGTTTTTCTCTCCCTGGTGGTAAGCTGCTGGTGGTAGTGAACCTGGATGGTCTTTTCCTGCTTCTTCAAGTAGGTAATTACTGAAGAAGCTGTAGCAGGTATTGCCTGTAGAAGAAGAGTAGGGGAAAGGAAGGGTAGTTCTAATTGGGTCCTGTATTCCATTTATTACTCTTCCTATCCCATGTGCTAGAAGTAGTCTTACGAAAATCAGTACAGGGGACAGAAAGTGTGCTTGTTGAGTGATAAGTTTTGTAAAGTTTAACTATGTTTAAAAAAACCAAAAAACGAACCCAACAAACCAAGAAGGAATTAAAACCTTGAACACCTGCTAGTGCATTACTGTGTAGGGAGTTTACTGATAGCTGTATTTTTTGGCTGTACATGCCATTATTAACAAAGTTCCTCAACAGTTTTCACTTTGGAGCAGAGAGGGATGCAGATGATACTCCTTAAGGCTCCAAGAGGTGCATATAGATAAATCTCTCCATTATCCCTCATCAGAAATATCCTGTCTGTCACAGAGGGCTGATGCTCATTTCTGAAGGTACAGGCAGCAGTGGAGCACTGTGCTAGCAATCCCAATCGACAGAGACTCTGCTGGGTCTGCTGCTGGAAGTGCTGCACCATCACTTCAGTGCTGAGCCAAAGATGGTTTTGCAAACTTTATTCTTAAGTGAAGAGAAGCTTAGTGAAAATACATGGGTCTGAAATCCTGTTTTGACAGGGGGAACCAGAATAGACTTGAAAGAGCATTCTTGTCTTGAGCAGTTTGATAGAGACAGAATGGCAATTACGGTGTTATAAAAGTTGAACAGCATGTGACTTGGTAGAGGTTTAATCATATTAATTGAAAAGGCTGCTGCCTCTAAAATTTCTTCTAAGTGCTTATCTGTGTTAATAATAAAGTGTGGGAGAAGGAGTAATCCCAGTTCGTTGCTCCATGTAAAACTGTGTTAATCAAATGCAAGTATATTTGTGTTCCAGTTTATGAATTATTAGACAAAAAGGCTTTTTATTTTATTTTCTTGCAAAAAGTAGACTTGCCAGCCATTTGTTATATTATTTGGCAAACCAAAGCACAATATAGTAATATTTCAAACCTTGAAATGAGATCATCTGAATGGACGGAACCTCATGACGTGTGGGTTCTGACATATTTTCATTCTCTGTATTTCTAGCTTCTTTTCCATTGTTTGGCTCATATGTGGAATATAATCAGGAATTCTTTTACTGTGTGAGATTTTTATTCCTTATTTGTTTGGGTTTGGGAGATTGCTCTTGTTTTATTTATGGATTCCAGCATTATTGGTGTGCTTTGGTGAAATCAATTAATTTTCCATAAAATGAGAGAATACCATGTTATAAATGTTGTGTTCAGTGCAAGAACCTCTACTTTTGGGCACGGGAGCAATGCAGAAGGCATGAGAACTTTCCTCACAGGGAGGGGAAAGAGGCAATGCCACACACAACCCTACCTAGAATAAAGAGGTGCTTTCTACCTGTCATGGGTAAAAAAGCGAGGGAGGATGTGAGTACTAAACGTTATTTGCTCTTTCCATTTCTTGACACAAATGTTTGTTAAAAAGAAGAACGAAATATTCTTCCTGAAGCGTATTTTTTTGTAATAGTAAGGCACAGCCACTTTCATGGCAGTCCAGGAAACAAGTTGCTACCTTGACCAAGTTCTGTAATCTCGGGGGTAAAAAAGTGGCAGAGTTGGAAGCAGAGCAGAGCGGGCCGTGTGCCGTCCTGGTGGCCTCAGCATGGACCCTTGTCCCCGCCAGCTGCACTGAGCTCTGAGCCCTGCCCATTTGTTTAGTGTAAATGAACCTTGAATTCTTGAGGATGGAAAGAGAGGAGGGATTTGGAATTGGAAAAAGGAAATTCTGAAATTTGTAAGAAAGTTCTGTTTGGAGCTAAGTCAACTTCTTCCTAAAAAATGGTGCTGGCAGCTGCTGCTTCTGCATCCTTAGATTTTCAGTTTCTTGTCAGCCTCGGGATGGACTCTCTGCCCACCAGCCCTGTTTCTCTTGTTGATTTCTTGGTTTCTCTCTTAGTGGCTTTTTAGCTTCTTAGCTTCATATTGGTCTTTCCAGTTGTCTGTTACTGCACTTTTCTTTGCTGTGGTTCCCACCGGTGACTTCACACTGGTATTTTGTCTATCCAACCAGCGTTGAGCTTATCCATCCCTCTTGTCATTTTAGCACTCACAACGTCACAGAATGGTTGAAGTTGGCAGGGACCTCTGAGGGACATCTGGGCCAACCCCCCCGCTCAAGCAGGGCTAGCTAGAGCCAGTCGCTCAGAACTATGTCCAGATGGCTTTTGAGTATCTCCAGGGATGGAGGCTCCACAACCTCCCTGGGCAACCCGTGCCATTGCTCAGGCAACCTCACAGTAAAAAGGTGTTTCCTGATGTTTAGAGAGAACCTTCTATGGATCAGTTTGTGTCTGTTGTCTCGGGTCCTGCCAAGACCTTCCAGCCATCAACACCTTCCACCTTCCTAGCTATCAGTAAAATACAGCTTGTTGTAGAACAGTGGGTTTTCCTGTAGGTCCCTTTCTGTTGCTCCTCTTCATAAAGAGGTATTTTCTTCTCATGAATCAATCTCTGTAATTGCCAAAAAATAACCCTGAACCAAAGCACAGAAGTCTGGGAAGCACGTGCCTGTGTGTGCACACATAGATGTAAATGTGAAATACTCTAGTCTAAAGAAAGAAATAATAGACCAAATACCTCCTGGGAAGCTTTCTGTAGGTTTGATGGTCTCTTGCTGTTAATGAAGACTTAGCTTCTGCTTCATTTCCCCATCTTCTCCTAGCTTCAGCAAGTTTCTGTACTTGGTATTTTCTCGATTCTGCGTTTAAGTTGACTGAAACTGAATTCTGTGTCTTAATTCTTTCATTATTCTGTTTTTTTTTTTTTTTTTTTGAGAACACTGGTGAAATATCCAACTCCTCCTACAGTCTAATTCTTCCTGTCTTTGGGTAATACAGCAATGTTGAGATCTGGATGCTGATCTGGGAGAAGTGCAATGAGATAAATTTAATTTAACTGCTGAGTCTCTTGGGAAACTCATAGTAAATCCATCAGGTATTCTGTTTACTATCTGTACCATGTCAACCAAGTCTTAAAATAAGTTAGTGCTTAATAACAGACTCTTACCTCCCTGTGGTGTCTGGAGGCTTCAGAACTGACAATACATAAAAGAAGCTGTCTGATTTTATCAACCGATAGCTCCTCGCCTGCATTATTGTTATTAATAGTGTTATTTTCAGACCCAATGACATTGCCTGGCCACTTGGTTCCTTGTTGGACTTCATGTTAACTCCCTGAAGTCTTCCTCTAAACAGCCTCTTTTGTCTCAGGGCAAAGCACAGAAGAACCAGAAACACACACATCTCAGTGGAGGGAAGTTATCTGTGCAGAAGCTGCCAGAGAATTTTAGACTAATTCAGCATCTCATCTGCTTTGAAGCAGCCTGAAAAGCACTGTTCTGGAGGAAAAAAAAAAATAGAATTCCAATATCCTACTTATTAGAGGAAATACAGTCACCCCTTGCAACAGTATGAACCATTCTGAGCAGAGCCTTCCACTAATACAAGTAAAACACATCTAAGAGCAAGTCCTGGTTTGGGTGACTCGATGGCAAAATCTCTCAACGTGTTAACAACAGACATTTTAAAATCCACTTTGTGCTTTTCAGATACCTTGGCCTGGTAACTATACCACCTATCACTTCTATTGTGAATGAAAGAATTGACACCATTGGGGACGTTGCCTGTAGACTACATTTGTCCATAAATATTTGGGGCAAATCCGTGCTTAAGTATGTTTTAAGGCAATTAATATTGCCTGCACTCATTATAAAAGGAGTAGTTCTTTATTTCTTAGGCAGCTGACTCCTCCCTGTCCAGCCACTGGAAAAATGAGCAGAACTGAAGCATCTTCTTATTATTGCAAGCATCTATTATTATTTTTCACTGTATTATAGTAATTTGTTTGCAATAATGAAACAGGCACAACAGGATGTTACTTGGTATTTTCCTTTAAATCATTGCAGGCTTACTTGGTAATAATATTTATCATCATGCACACTTAAAATGGGCCATTTAGAAAAATCTGGTTTTTTTCCTTCTGACTGGTATCTCTGTCTCTGGTGTTTTGAGAGTATGTGAAATATTTTGGTGGAATCTTATTTCCAAATAAATTCTAACTTCACTGAGTTTTGCATTCTGGAGAAATGCAACATCCTCTTTTTATTTTTTTTTTTCCTTGTTTATTCAGTGTTACTTTTGCAGTATTGGTATCAAACTATGCTTTGTTAAACTTAGCCAACAGGTTTTTGAGGGAGTTTTCAAGGACCCAGAGTATTCCACCAGCTCATTGCCCTGAAGCTGAATGCTGCTGCTGCTCTATCGTTAGTGACACGATGAGGGAATTTGCACTGACATTCACCTCTCAAGTATATAGCAATAATAGCATGTATTTTGTGTGCCATACACTCTCTTCCTCACTGCAAAAGGTGCTGTTTTGTGCAAGTTTTCATTCTCTGGACCTGTCTTAGCTTTGGGTAAGGCTGTGTTGAGGCTGACTCTTTGGTTTGGTGGAAAAAATATTAGAGAAATTGAGACCCGAGTCCCACCTAATAAAAATCACAGTATAAACCAGGTTGGCTTTGAAGTCCCATAAGCACCTGCTCTGGTCACCCTTTTCTAGGTCAGGTACAAAAGGGAAGAATGTAGTGGGTAAAATAAGCTTATTTAGGGGAATAAAAGAAGTACCCACCTGCAAGGCACTGAAGGCTGGCCGTAGAAAACAAAATGCCTCTTCAATTCAGTAGTAGCGCATGCAAAAGAACATGCAGGGGAAAGAAAATCATCATCCTGATTTTGCATTAAAAAATAGCTCTCAAATAGCTGTTGCTGCCCGAGCAAGTGGCACTGTAGTTCTTCCAAGAAGTGCAGTAGCTTTCATAAGTCAAAGAAGGAAATAAAATTCTAAGAATTACTGGCAAAGGGATAAAGGGGGTGGGGGAAAAGCATCAGTGTGGTTTTCTTTTACTGCTGCTTTATAAACCCGTGGCGTGGCTGTGTGTTAAATGCCAGGTGCAGTTCTGCTTCCCCTTCTCCAAAAGAATGGGCTGTAATTGGGGGGAATCCAGGAAAGGCCAATGAGTACAGCAAATAGTAAATGATAGTGGGGATCAGTTAAGGTAAAAGGCTTCAAGGCTTCAACCCAAAAAGGTATGAGTGGAGAGAAATTGAAGAGGGTCCTGTAAAATGATGAGTGGTGTGAAGAGAATGAGCAGGGAATGATGATTGATTTTATTTTACCACACAAAGATTTAAGGCACGTCAGGTCACATTCAGAGCAGAAATGTAGGCACGTTTGTACTTGGCATCTACGTAACTTACAGAAATAATTGCTATGGATGCTTTGGACATGCAAGATTTTACATGGGTTTCAGAAAAAGCTGAATCAATTAATGGGAAAATAATCAAATGAGTGCTGTTGAATCCCACTTCTACTTTAGGAAGTTCCTCTGTCATGGATCACTTGGTGCTGGTTATCCATAATATGATGCCTGGTATTTAGAATGACCAAAATTATAGTTTAAATGGTCCTACATCAAAAACGTATGTTTTATTTTATAACCAGTACAAAATTTGCACAAACTTATTTTCTGTAGAAAACGTGTTTAATAAATAGGAGTTCTGTTTGAATGAGAAGTATCAAAACACACACTGGAATGTACAAAAAAGAGTAACCACAGGCTTTCCTTGCATCTCCATCTAACAACTTGCAGTAAGTAAATCACCACTGTGTACTTCAGATAGGAAAAACCAGATCAGTGATGATTTAAAACCCAATTACAACATGTGCAGCACTTGCAAAAAAAACCCCACTTGTGATTATGTTTTAGGTTTTGTTGTTTATTGTTGTGCATAAAATTTTACGGTGTTGACTTAAGATGAAGAAAATATGCCTCTGTCTGTGAAGAAATGGTTCCTGCATCTGGTTATTGCCATCATACTCAAACTTCAGTATGCTTTTTTCCCTTTCTCTTCCATGGTTGTGTTTTAGGAGTCAGGAATATGCAGCTGCAAACTCAGTGTGGCCCAAGCAGTGGTGGCAGCTAGCAGCAGCTGTCACTCTCTGCGTGTCTTTCAGTCTACCTTGGCCTGTCTTGGTGCTGTCCAAAAGGGCTGCAGGTGACCTGCATGGGACCAGTTTACTACAGTGTGTCCATTTGTTCATAGAACCATAGAATCATCAAGGTTGGAAAAGACCTTTAATATCATTGAGTCCAACTGTTAACACTACTCTGCCAAGTCTACCACTAAGCCATGTCCCCAAGCTCCACATCTATACAGCTTTTGAACACATCCAGGGGTGCTGAGTCAGCCACCTCCCTGGGCAGCCTGGTCCAATGCCTGACAACACTTTCAGTGAAAAGATTTTTCCTAGTGTCCAGTTTAAATCACCCCTGGTGCAGCCTGAGGCCATTCCCTCTTGGTCTGCCACTGGTTACTTGTGAGGAGAGACCAGCTCCTACCTCTCTGCAATCTCCTTTCAGGCAGTTGTAGTGAGTGATACGGTTTCCCCTCAGAGCTCTTTAATTCAGGCTAAGTAGGCCCAGTTCCCTCAGCCACTCTTCAGAAGACTTGTTCTCCAGCCCTTCACCAGCTTAGCTGCTCTTCTTGGGACCCGCTCCAGCCCCTTGATGTCTTTCTTGTATTGAGGTGCCCAAAAGTGAACACAGTACTCAAGGTGCAGCCTCACCAGTGCTGAGTACAGAGGGACAATCACCTTCCTGGTCCTGCTGGCCACGCTATTTCTAATACAAAGCCAGGATGCTGTTGGCCTTCTTGGCCACCTGGGCACACTGCTGGCTCGTGTTCAGCTGGGTGCCCATCAGCACCCCAGGTCCCCTTCTGCCAGGCATCTTTCCAGCCACTCCTCCCCAAGCCTGCAGCGTTGCAGGGGGCTCTTGTGGCCTGAGTGCAGGACCCGGAACTTGGCCTTGTTGGAGCTCATACAGTTGACCTCAGCCCATCAATCCAAGTCCCTCTGCAGATCCTCCCTACCCTCAAGCAGATCAGCACTTCACCCAACCTGGTGTCATCTGTAAACTTACTGAGGGTACATTCTATCTCCTCATCAAAATCATTGATGAAGATGTTAAGCAGAAGTGGTCCCAACACTGAGGCCTGAGGAAGGGCACTTGTGACCAGCCCCCAGCTGGATCTTACTCTGTCCACAGCTGCCCAGGCAGTGCCTTACCCCTGAGAGCATGTGCCTGTCCAAGCGTGAGCAGCCAGGGTTTTCAGGAGAACACTGTGGGAAACAGTGTCGAAGGCTTTACAGTGGTCCAGGTACACAACATCCACGGCCTTTCCCTTGTCCACTAGGCTGGTCATCTTGTCATAGAAGGAGATCAGGTTCATCTAGCAGGACCCTGTGTTGAGCTGCTAAAACATGTATGTGAAAGATTCCTGCACCTAGGCGAGCACCGTGCGTGCCAGTCGGAATTCCTCAGGCACTAGCAGGGGAGGTGATGTTTCTATGAAAAAGGACAGTAACAGAATTGTCAACTCTGACTTGTTCCTAAATTGGGACAACAAGTG
Organism: Todiramphus chloris collaris; assembly: GCA_025345505.1. Lineage (NCBI taxonomy): Eukaryota > Metazoa > Chordata > Aves > Coraciiformes > Alcedinidae > Todiramphus > Todiramphus chloris. The sequence goes on along the minus strand of JANVCC010000019.1, from coordinate 24,681,900 downwards.
AAACTTGGTAGTTGTAATACTAGATAGGCATCTTAGATTCATAATTTATATTGCCTTGTTAAGATTTCTTTTCATATCGTTGTTACGTTGACCTGGGTTCTTTGTCTTCCTGAGCTCCTGGAGCTAGAGCCTGTTGGTGTTGCTTGTACTTCTGCAGAGCCCTGTGAGTCGTGGAGAACACCTTGTCCTGCTGGCCACTCTCTGCTGCAACGCTACCCCTTCCTTGTGCAAAAGTAACAGTTACATCTGCTGGTTAAAAGCTTGTTCTTCCCTTTTGCAAGGCATCTCTGTAAGCAGCAGTTGGGACCCCTGCTGTGTCTGGTGATGCTGGTATTTCCTACTCTGAGGTACTTTCTCCTCTTACTGCAAGTTCTGGAAGGTCATGATGATTGCTTTGCTGTCTGCCACATTGGCAGTGGGTCTGACAGTAGAGTCCCAACCAGTAAACTGGTTCAACAGTCAACTTGTTGTATCTAGTAGTAGAATATTTATCTGATTTTTGTGCCATCTGGTTGGATTTATTTTATTTTATTTTATCTTTAAATTCGGTGTCACTTTTTACTGAAGATCATCTCACAAGATTTTAAAGGAGTTGGTTTTGGTGGTGGAACTCTTACCGTGTTTTCAGTGTGTAACTTAAAATGTAGTTTCTAACTTTTAAAAACAAACCAAACCAAACCCTTTTGGATATGCCAGTGTCTTTGCCTGATGGTTGTAGCAGAGCCCACGGATTTGTCTCCTTATCTTACTGTAGCTTCACCCAAGTGATCTGCAGAACAGCATCTCGTGCTATGCTGTGGTTTAACCCCAGACAGTAGCCAAGCACCGCGCAGCTGCTTGCTCACTCCTCCCCCCTCCCAGTGGGATGGGGAGAGAATCAGGGGACGGGATGAATAGAATAGTAAAACTAGTGGGTCCAGATAAGAACAGCTTAATAACTAAACTAAAATAGAATAGTAGCAACAATAATACTCCCCAGCTAACTCTGCCCAGTTAATGCACCGAGCGTGACGTTCTATGGTATGGAATAGCCTTTGGGCTGGTTTGGGGCAGCTCTCCTGGCCATGCTCCCCACAGCTTCTCGTGCACCTGCTCGCTGGCCGGGCGTGGGAAACTGAAACATCCCTAACTGAGAAGAAGAGAGAACTAAAACATCAGTGTGTTATCACCATTATTCTCACACCAAATCCAAAGCACAGCTCTCTGCCTGCTTCTGGGAAGAAAACAATTTCTATCCCAGCCCAAACCAGGCCAGATTACTAGAAAATAGAAGAGGATTGTTTGTAACAAAAGAACATTTTGGTTCTTTAGTCACTGTTGCTTCATCTCTCTTGCTTCATCCATCCCCAAAGAAATCTGTGGTCTTGTAGCAAAATTCCAGCCCTCACCAGTCTCCTCCTTTCCACAAGCAAGCCTGTAATGGTCTGCAAGGGAACCACTGCCACAGATGGGCTTACAGACCCCAGGGTTTCCATGAGTCTGCATGTCCCACACATGTCTCTCAGATGAGTAGAGATTTCTAAGGCAGGACAGAGCAGGAAAAGAGGAAATTCTCAACATAGTTCTTATTTTGAACATTATAGATCTCTATGTGAGACATGTAAGTAAGGAGACCAGCTACTGTTAGCAAGGTCACTGATCCACAGAGTTGACAGAGAGTGGTGTGTGCTGCCTGTGATTTTCTTCAAGTGTTCATTGCATTCTGCTCTAGAAAGAGGAATAAAAATTACTGCAAAGAGAAGTAATTCTTGAATGTGTAAAATATGGAACCTTTGTAGAGATTTTTTTCCTCACTTGAAAAATTTCAAATAACTTCTTAAATAGTGTGAAATCCAAGGATTATCTTCAATTCAGAGCTCAAAATATATACAAGTTTTTTAGGCAAACGTGATGAAAGTGTTAATTAAAAGAGAAATTTAAAGACATGCTGTATGTAAATCTTACCAATCCCAGTGACTTCCCTGCACCTCTGTCCCTGTCTATGTTAGGGATTTTTTTTTTTTTTTTTTTTGCTACTATTTCATATCTCCATCCTTGAAATGCTCAAAAACTGGGCATAGTCCTGGGCAGCTGGCTCTGGGTGGCCTTGCTTGAGCAGAGGGCTGGACAAGGTGGCCTCTGGGCTGCCGTCCAGCCTTGGCCATGCTGTGATGCTCTGAATGTTACCTGAGTTGTAAAGCAAATGGAAGCCTCAACCCTTTTGATGGCCCATGTGGACAGAAGTTTGCTCCTTGCCCTTTGGGGATTTCTTTTAACTTGAATTAAAGAAAAGAAGGCCTTCCAGTCCTCGCCAGTCAGCTGGGGAGGAACTATTGATGTAATTGTCTTCAAATAATAATAAAAAAAAGTAAGTGCTGCTTCCTAGTATTTTTCTAATGTTTTAGTAAAAGACAACAACATTAAAAAAGAACTTAAGAGACATTAGGGAATTGCCCAGTTTGCTTTTTCAATTCCCAGTTCCTCCACCAACTCATTATACATGGGCAAGACCATGATCATGACAGAAACAGTCATGGAAATAGGATGCAGAATAAAGCCTTGCATATGAATCTGCAAATGAGTTTCACATTTATTAATCATTCATGTTTCCTTCATTCCCAGAAGCTTCAAAGTAGGATGCCATAACTAAATCTGATGAACGTTCATTAAATACAGTGAAAATCAGTTAATGCATTGTGCCAGATTCTTCCAAGAACATCTCTGAGGCAGTGCTTAGCTTCTCTGTTATCCCTTTCTTGTGCCAGCACCGGACTCCTGGGAGTTTAACTCCTGAAATACGTAACTTCTGTTCTTCCTTAATCTTCTGTTGGAAAACTTTTCAGAGAGTTGAAGTATGGCACGCACAACTAACAGAAACGCTATTTTCATTCTGTTTGGTGAGCACCGTGTTTTCAGCCTTCCAACGGCATATTGAGACACAGTTTGGTTTATTGCAGAGACAGCAGTTGAGATGTTGTTTGTCTCATTTAGTATAATTTGGTTCCCTTCTTCTCTAGAGAAGCAAACAGCGGGAGAAAAAGCACCATAAGGATATAAGCTCATATAGTCGTCGTGTGTAGTGAAACAATCTGTGTCTTCTCACACGGTCCAGAGTTCTTGAGAATGAGTTAGTGCCCGTGAACTTTGCCTTTCCAGTGGAATGGGTGCCCATTAATCTATAATGAGATGAAAGCTGGCAAAGAGTAAATGGCTTTTGCTTACTTGAAAGTTTCTGCAGGCGCAGAATAAAGCGGAGTTCCTTTTGCAAAGTTTAACTAGGTTAAAGAAAGTTGCCAAGAAGGACCCAGAGCAAGGCGGCTATTTCTGGTGGTCTTCTCGAGCACTTTGTGCGTAGTTGTCCTGGGCCGTGTTTCAGGTTTCATTTTCAGTGATTTGGTGGCTGCCCGTCTTACAGGTGTTTATGTTCTGCACTCTTCATTGACTTATGTTTAGAAATTTGGAGGTTATTTGCACAAAATTATCCTACATATCCAACAGGCTTTGGAAATGCAATACAGAGCACTTCCAACGGCTCCACCGGGCGCTGCCAGGTTCAGGACTTCTCATCTCGGAATGCTTGTTCAGATGTGCCAGAAACTAAGGGTGTGGGGTTTTGGTGGGTTTTGTTTTCTGTGCGAAGCCATTTACTATCACAAAGGATGTGTTCCCAACAGAATGTTTATTTAGTGTCAAATGATTGTCTAGAATTTTTTTCTCTAGAAGGTTTTTTCTTTTCAGGATAGGTTGGTGGAATGGGTTTAAAACAAGCCATGTGGCTTTTGTATAGGTGGTCATTTGTAGGTATTTCAGATGACCAAAACCATTTTAAATATATGTTTTGATATATATTACTCAACTGAAATAGGTGAAGCAATTCCACTTTATGCCAGCTCAGATAAATATCTGGTGCGCCAGGTCACAAACCGGAATTTCTCAGTCTTTTTTCCTTAATTTTGTGTTTCTCTTCAGTATGCTTCAGATGTCTTCAGTGAGGGTTTTAAATGTTAGACATTGTCTTCCTAAGTGAGTTCACTCTAGGTTAAAGAATAATTTTACTTCAATCTCTGTACATCGAATGAGAAATATTTCTCCTTCTCCACGTGCTCTAGTGGGCATGGAATTTCAGTATTGCAGGTTTAAGTTCTGAGAATTTTCTTCTCTTATAAATAAGATTAAAATAAGATTGGTGTGCCAAGCCAGGTGCAGGTCCTTGGTCTGGCTCTGCTGGGGGGACAGATGTAGCAGCCGTGGATGCTGACAGGAGAAGGCAGGGGAGACTTAAGCTGGATATGCCAAAGAACATCTGCCAGAGTCCTATGTTTTTCATGTTATTTAGGTTTCAAAATCAAAGTATGAAGGAGAGTGGAAATAATAAATGTTACTGCTCTGTAGCCATGCCCCTTGCTCCTGTTCATTCTGACACACTTGGGAGCAGCACCTTGCCTTGTCCTCCTGGCAAATCCCCGACTCCTGAAAAGGAAGAAACCAAATGGGAAGAGGATTTAAGTTGGTGTTTCATCTTTCTGAGCAGAAACAAACTTTCCAAGCAAATCATAGCGTTGTCAGCTGCAGATGTATATGTTTCTTTCTAACAATGGATCTAAATTAAAAGGATGCCCCAATATTGCTAGAGTTTGGAATGAAGTTTAAGGTGCTATAAACTGCATCCTTCCTTCACCTCCTCAAGCTTGTGCCAGCAAAGAGGTAGTGTAAGCAGAAGTGAACTAGTGCAGGGAGTTGATAAAGCTAATACAGGAGGAAAAAGGGTTTGTTTTACCCCAGGTTTGTGTGCTCACCTTGGTGTTCATTCAGGGTGACAGAGCAGGTGCACAAGAGGAGATCTGAGGAGAATGAGAATGTCTGAAACTTCAACCTCGTATGGAAAGCTTGTCATTGAACACCGCTCCCCCTGCCCCATTCCTAATGACTTACTGAACGTTTTTAGTTCTGGGAGGCACACTGTGTTATGGAAACAACTTCATAAGCATTCAATTTCATGTTTTAGCTGGACGTGAAGGGTAATATTTTCCTACTCTTAACTTTGTTGTGCCTGAGAACATAGCTACACGGGTTAATCTATAAATAAAATGGATGTCTGCGGCACAAGGAAAAGTTTACTTACTTTTTTTTTATAGTCTAAAGGAATAATAAATAAATATTCTTATTTTTTAAACAGAAGTCAAAGAGCAGTCTGCAGAGGAGGATGCCCAAACGGAAGCGGACAGCACCAAGCAGCTAACACCAGTCCTTCAGCACTCAGTATCCGAGGAGTCTGCAAGCTCCACTGCCTCCGTGGGTGTGGAAGCGAAAACCAGGTTAGTGAGAGCGAGGGGACGGGTGCTGAGTCAGGGGCAGGGCTGGGAGTCAGGTACTGGGTGCAGAGGGCTTGGGGCAGAGCCTTGAGACATGCTACCGGTGCTTTGAAGTGCTGGCAACACCAGCCTGTGCTTCAGCCTGCTGGCTTCACTGGGGTAATAAGGACACCAAGGTGAAAAGCATGTTCCTTGAGTGTTGTCCTCAGACTACATCAGTAAACCCTTGAATTACAGCACATTAACTGTTTAAATTGTAACAGACGTGATAAGATATTAAATGTGATTACTGAAGCTTTCCTACTGAGAAAATGGCTCCGTATAAAGTTATTTCTGAAGGTTCAGCTCCTGTGTCTGTATTTTCAGGAGCAAAGTAAAACCAATCTCTTGTCATTTCTACTGCGTTCTTCCTTATTTCAGAACTGATAATACAGAAAATAATGTGTGTATTTTTAAAAACTGTTATCAATATAGGTTCCCCCAAAAGCAGTGAAAGTATGAATCACATTATTTGAGGGAAACCAGAACACACTGTATGTCATCACCGTTGAAACAGCGTCCTAGCAGAGCTTCTCTGGTTGAGGCCCTGATAACAGCTTTCAAGCCAGTAGTGGGTCACTTCTGCTGCAGGGTTTGCTGTTACCAGTTACAAGTGTAATTATATTCTGAGAAACTTGGAGAGAATTGCTGTCATCAGTTTACTTCCTCCTAACCCCACACAGAACATATTTTCCATGTGCAAAAAACGACTTCATGTACTTGCTGCGTACTTAATTTTCATGTTGTACATGCTCACAAACTTCTTAGGTTCCAGCAGATACTTCCCTTCTTGCAGATGACTTTGGTTAAATAGATGTTGTGTGTATACCTAAATGAAATGCACAGAAATTCTGTTCTTAATGGAATTTTCCAAAGCTGATACTGAAATGCAGTAAATATGTAAAGCAATTTGAGCTGAACAGGGGTTTTGTTTCTTTATTTGACCCTGTTTTGGATCATTTGCAAAAATTTTTGTGCTGTTTCATCTGATTTCTGTTCTCCTCAAGGTTGCTTCCTTGCTGTTATCATGAATAGTTGATAACAGCACTTTCCCTACCCAAACTTGGTTTTTAAAAGCTGGAAAAAAAAACCTTCTGCATGTTTCTGAACCAGCCCTTATTTGCCCTCAACTTACTTTTCTTTCCCACTGAAAGTGTTGACTTCTGTTAGTCAGCATTGAAAGGCTATTACAGGCCCATTGTTTTGGATGATCAATGCATTAAAAAGCTAAGTACTGTTAATTTTTAATTAAAATAACAACGGTCAGTCTCTGTCTCTGGTGTTTTGGAAAGAAATGCAGTAAGGAGATGTGGAGCAGTTCATTGAGAGTCACAGATTTCTCTGACTCCAGGTAATTTTCATTCCAGACTTAGATGGTGTTAGTTGCAGAAGTCATTGATGTCCTTATAACAATAGGGACCAAAAAAAAAAAAAAAAAAAAAAAAAAAAAAAGATGTTGTGTTTTTTTGTCACTGTGTCTTGAAGCCCAGCAGAAGAAAACCTCTTCTGATCTGTGACTTCCTGATCAATCAGCTGTATGTGGTTTGCTGCCGCTGCCACTCCCCCTGGGCCGTGCAGGGGTAGGAGGACTGGATTCCAGGTGGCTTGACCCTTTTCTTTTAGGAGAAAACACAAGGTGTGAACTAACACAGTGATGACATTCCCTTGTGTAACGGTGGGAGGAAATGTATCAAGATTTAGGATAAGATGTGACTCCATAGAGGCTTTAAACCTGTAACTTGGGGAAGGAGTTTTCAAGCCGATTTCCAAATAATTCATACTCATCAGCTTCATCTCTCTCTTTTTTTTTGTTTTGGTAAGCTCTTCTGTTTCTGTTTTGTAGTAGAAGTAAGTGAATCCAATGGAAATATTTATATATTTAGAAATAACTTTAGGAATGTGAGATATAGGAGAATTATGGGAGTGTATTATAACAGACAGTGCAGAAATTGCCTAGAATACGGAAAAGAACCAAAGCCTCCACCAGATGTAGATGGAGCTACTCTGGCATCACTTTTGTTTGGAGCTGAGTGTAAGACAATGCTGGCTTTCTGTCCTTAGTAATGAAGATAAAGGAGTTAGAGAAGCACAGGACACAGGGCATAAAATGAAGCCTTTTACATGACATAATTAAATAATTAGCTACTGAAAAATAGCCATTTTAACATATCAAAACTAGGATGGGGATTTCAGAAGCCAGGAATTGGATTACCGAAAGCTGGGCTTGTGTGGTGTATTTCTCTATCCATCCTGAGACTGAGGCTAAATAAGAACATTCAAGAGAAAAGTGAGAGAGAAGATGGTCAATGTTGGAATCTTTCTGAGGTGGGAGTCCAAGAGAACTATTGACTGCAAATGGGATAGGAGCAGGGAATTTAACAACAGCTTTAGGATCAGTGCTCAGAAAGCAATGTGCTAAAAGACATTAGAATAAATAGTATCTGAGCCATACTGGGGCAGGGAGGCCAAAGGGGGTGAGGCGGGTGTGTGCGTAGGCTCTGAAGGAATGAGTGAGTTTCTGACCACATGTGGGGAGGGGCAATAACGTCAAGCAAAGATAAACTATCAAGCCTGGCAGTGGTAAAAGTGATGGTGCCAGCTCTTACATATCATGAGCGCCATGGGTTTTGGAGCCTTTTCCTTTGGTTGTTCCCTTTTTCTTTTTATAAGCCTTGTGAGAAGCTTCTGTCAGCCCAGGACTTACGGCTGACTGGAATCCAGCTTCTTCCAAAGGAATCTGCTCCCTTGGTTTGTGCTGCCTGCAGAGAGCAGGGGAAGTGCAGCCCATGAGGTGGGCAAGGAGCCAGAAACTGACTGCGACTTAGAGCAGAGCCCACTTCTACCTTCCTCCTCTGTTTCCCACATTGTCAGCTCCAAGCATTAAAAGCTAATGAGAATGGCCTAGAAACACAGTTTCAAAGAAAAAACAAAACACCTTTTGATTCATTTTACTTTCTCTCTACTTTCAGAGACTTTTAATTGCATTAATTGCACATTTTCAGTCCTTTCACCATAATCATGAAGACAGAACATTCTTCCATAAGTAGAAGCTGAGATTTTTTGGTTTCAGTACTATTGGTCTGCTAAGTATCTGCTCTTGTGAGACTGTCACTAGAAAAAAAAACCCAACCCTGGCAACACACCTTCCTGCTTTCCTGCTGCACTTGGGCAAAGCACATAGTTTTCATTCCAGACCAATTGCACTATTCACCCTTATTTTGTTGCTGCTGCTAATATCAAATTTGGAGTCTGGAGAGGGAGGGCTGAGTGCTTTATTCCATTGAAAAGAAGTGGTTGGTGAACATCTGTTGATTCTTTGAACAAAGAAAATGGTGAAAAAGGGGCAGTGAATTTCTTTATCTTTGTTCCTTATCTTTTTTTTTCTAATCTTCAAAGAAATTGCATTTTTAAACTAGCAACACTCAGCGGAAAAATAAATTGTGGAGTAGCAGAGAGATTAGATAATCTGGGCAGAGTAACACTGCAGTGGTGGAAGGAGAATCTAGTTCTTTAGGCAGGAGGGAGTTAGGTAAAATATTTGCTATTAAAAATACGTTTAAGAAATGGTTCAAGTTGCAGAATTAAGCACATATTTTAGGAGGTACCAGTATTAAGATTAATTTTGAAACTGTTTTTCTTTTCATTCACATGTTGTATGATCCAGTTTGTAGTTTTACATGAATGTTTTTCAACAGTAATTCTTCCTGCAGAGAATGGACCTTACGCATGAAACAGGGCACTTGAAATCGTTGCAGCGTTTTGCCTTTTACACTTTGAGATCTAGATCTGTGTGAGCATTTCCAGTATCTTCCTCTGAAGTCGCTGATTGACTTCTACATCTGCCAAGTGGAGATAACTTTCCTTTATGTTACAAAAATAAATTATTTAATAACAATGAAGTCATATTTCAGCATTATATTGATGACCACTCTAGCCCAGAGTGAAATAACTGATTTGGCTTCTAGGGCACAATTTTATTGTCAGTAGGTAAAGACTAAAACCACACGCTGAAAAATGAGAAAAGAGTTACAATATTTACTGGTTGTCCGTGCTGTCTGTCCACGCATTGACTACTGAAATGGTCTCAAGAAGAATTTTATGATGGATCATTGTTAAAGCAACTCTACCTCAGATTCATAGGGCAGGAAGGGACCTTTGGAAGTCATCTAGTTCACCTTCTTTTCCAAGGCAAACATCTGCAGCTATCATTCCTGATGGAAGTTTGCATAAACTGCTCTTAAATCTTCCAGTAATAAAAACTCCAGATCTTCCCTAAACAGTTCCTTCCAGTCTCTTCTTTGTTTTTACTGTTGGTAATACTTTCCTCACACTCTCCTCATTCTGGGTTTATCCCACTACTACTTGTGCCATCTGCCAAGGATAATGAAGGATAGATTTGTGCAAAAGGCTCTCGGCTTATTTCCCAAGCATGCTTTACTTCATAACAGAAATCCCAAACTTGTTCATACTTTCTTTGAAGATGATGTTTTCTTGAGCTCCAATTCTTCTTGCTGTTTCGAGTTCTCTCCAGATGGTCTGAATCTTTCTCAAAGCACAGAAGGCATATTGCACAAATGGGGCCAAAGAAAGGTTTCACAGGCAGCCTCAATCCTGCCTTTTTCTGAGGTTGAACAGTTGATATTGTGGCCATAATGTGTTTAATGCTCTCATGTAGAGCTTGTGCCTTGGGGGATTTGGCAGCCGTGATCAATGACGTTCATGACTGGGCTTTTTAAGTTGCATGGCCCTTTGCTCCTTTGAATTCATCTGTTACATGAGATGGTCCAACCACAGAAACCATACTTAGAAATGTCTCCTGCCCTACGTGAGCAGGTGTTCCAGGTTTCTGGAGTTCCTCTGTCAGGCATTCACAGATGTTTTTAGGCAGCTTTGTTGTCCTTCTCCCGTCATTCTAAGGCTCCCTGTCTCTACCTGGGCCTGTCCTGCTGCTTACATGCATGTCTTGCTCCTGGGGAGCAGCAAGCCCGTCGTGTCAACTCTGTTGGTGACTGGACAGATTTTCTTTCCTTGGAGAGATGGCAGTCAGACAGCCAAAGGCATCCCACGAGCAGGATTTCATGGTGGGCAGTCTGTCAGACCGTGCTGAAGGACTGAGAGCAGTAGTTGTTACACAGTGTGCCATGTGGGCCACGCTCAGAAGTGGATGAGATGCCTACTTTGTCAGAGGATTGCACGGATACCATGTTAATTGCAGGTGATGGGAAGAGCCTGGGATCTTAAGTTCTGTTCCAGTGTTGAGTCAATACAGCGTCTTCTCTCATTTCTGCCAAATGTCACCTTTTCTGTTTTATTTTCACTTCCAACTTTCTTTGTCAGATTCTTCTATTTTCTCATGTTGTTGACTCCTTGTCATTTTCCCATCCTTTTTGCTTTTCTAATCCTAGTCAGTGCTCATCAGTTCTAATCATTATTTCCATGTCCACTCAGTTGCGGTTTCTCCTGTTTTAGCTCCTTGTCAGCAGAGACTGTGTTCTTTTCATGCTTCCTTTGGCTTTCTGTGTGATCTGTGTTACTCCCCACAGTCAATTGTCCTCTTTCTCCACCAAACCTTCCATTTCCCTTGCACAGCAAGCTCTCTGTTGTGCCCTGCCCATTCATTCATCATTCCTTCCTTCACTTCCATTGCACAGTTAATTTTAATGTATGGGCAGTTTAAATGACAAAATCTGAACTCAACAGCATCCCTAAGCTGAGATGATCCCTGTGAGTGTCTCTAACCTTTGCTGGAAGGATGGTTGTTCATGGGGTAGGGATGGTGCATGTGGAGTCTGCTTGGTGAAAAGAGAAATGCTGACCTTGTAGCTTCACGTGATCTACTTGGTGAGGTTAGAAATATTTGGGGAAAGGAGTTTGGAATAATTTTCACAGGGTTACATAAAGTGTATCTGTAACTTCAAAAATGAGTACAGTAAAACTTCAAAAGTTTCTTGGAGCAGAAGAAAGGTTGATCAAAGACATGGAGTAGCTTTCCTATGGTCACCGGTTGAGTAAGCTTGGACTCTTCTGTCTGTAAAAGAGATTGGAGGAGGAAGGTTAGAGGCTTTCAAAATCATAGGTGGCATGGGGAGGGTGGCTGTATATTGACTGTTCATTTTGTTTTAATGCAAGAAAGTGATAGTTATCTAACAGAAACTTTCAGGGGTTAAATGCAAAATAAAAGGAGGTGATTCTTTGTACAGCATGGATTCCTGAAAATTTATCTGAGGTTCAGGAGTGGACTGGTCAAGATGATGAAAGAGAAACTGAGAATTACTGAATATATAGGGATCACAACTGAGACAGGAAGGCCCTGAACTGAAAGTACTGGGATGCATGTTTGCCCTACACTCTAATATCCCCTGTGCATCTGCTTATCCTATTTCTATCACTGACTGTATGTGGCTGGATGAACCTTTCATCAAAGCCCCACTCTTTATTTCATCTCTCCTGTAAATGTACACCCAAAGAAAAAATACAAAGTTTGAGTTATGCAGAACAGCATGTTTTTCCTTTCCCTAATGTGACTGAACAATTTTGATGAAACTTTCTTGAAAAAAACTCTTCTTTAAAGCCAACTTGGGATATGTTAGATTTCAGTCATTTTCAAGTAGTAAGACACTACTTAATGTTCATAAGAAGCTGTCTCTTAAGAGGGGCTTCCACCTCTGCACGGTTTATGTGATTTTGGTGTGATCTGTGTCAGGAGAGGGACTTTGGCTTGGAACAGACAATACTTTCTGGGCACGAAGGCACACTGAAGATACAGGCCACAGTACTTTTTATTCTTTGGTTTTTATCATTCAGCTGTTAAATCACCTCTCAAAGTTGCATGAAGTGTCACCTTTCAGGTGTGCTTACAGCTGCATTCTGCATGGGATTTTTGAGAGGAAGAGTCAGTTCAGATGAACATTAAAGAACCATTTCTGGATGGCCTCAGAGTAGACCTCTAAATTGACTTTATTCAGCACTGGCATCCTGGTAATCCCTCCTGCATTCAGGGTATGTGAAACCCTAACTGAGCTTTAAACACTTTTTAAAATGAAAGCTGACACATATTGATGGTGAATAAGAGCATATTTTCATATTTTAAATTCTAAACCGTCAGTAAAATGGGTTGTTTTGGTGGCGATGTTTGGAGGGTAATGTTTTCTTTCTTTCAAATGAGAAAGAGTATCATTAAGTTGATTATATGGCTGTAGAAATCCAGCTGTGCTGCTCTGAAAAAATTGGAAAATGATTGTTGTCTAATGCAGTTTAATTGCTTTGTGCAAACTTAAAGTTTTAAAATTACTCACCCGAAGTTCCTACAAACTCCCTCCCACCCTCCGTTTTTAAAGGAATTGTGCTGAATTGGTTAAACACACTCATTTCAAAACCAGCTCTCTGCACTAGGGTAGTGGTGTCAAACCACTTCAGAATTTCAAGTTGTTCTGTTCTTCCATTTCCTATTGGAAGGAGAACGCTTTGCACGTCGAACAAGCATAGCTTACAGCTGAGAACTTTTTGTGTCTCCAGGTTGCACTTTTCATCCCTCTCTAGCCTTAGCATCACTCATTCAGAAGGTTGATTTATTGGGTTATTAACCCCTTAGCAATGTGAAGTTATTCTCTATCAGCTCTTAGGTTCTCTCTCATCGGTGGTTTCCTCTCAAGCTTCTTCATTACTGAGGTCCAGATATTTACAGGGTATTTAGGTGAAGCTGAAAAGCTCAGTCTAAACCCCTGAGTTTTAGACTAGCTTCAGCTCTGTGAATATCTTACATATATCAGAACTCACACTAATGCAGACCCCCGGTGTTGTTTCAAGCCAGAAATCTTCTTTTCATGCAAAATGCAGCTTCCAGGTCTTGATTTGAATTTACGTAACTGGCACAATGGTGCATCTTCACAAAGGAGAAAATTACTCTTTAAATAACACAACATAAAACAGGAGTGAAGGCAAAGTAGTTTGTGCATTAGCACAACTTGGCATAGCTAAATAAATATTAGGTCCCCCGTAGAGTTTAATTTAGCCTTTTAACATAAGTTAAAACTACTAACAGGGTTAGGTGGGAGAAGAACTCTCAAGACCAACTCTCATCAGTCTGCTTCGGTAATCAGTACAAATGACACTCTGAAGTTCTGGTTTGCTCCCAAATATTCCATTTCATTGTGCTGAGCTTAATTTTAGCTGTGGAAAATAGATGTTAAAAACATTTTAAATTTCTGTAACAACTTTGCCGACACAACCCAAGGTTTTATGCTTCTCAATTTCACCTTTCAAAAATGCTGAAGTGTTTGTGAAAGAAATCCCGAAGGCATTTCCAGACACTGTGGAAAAATATTGCATAATTCTTTTAAAAACAAACAAATTCAGAGCAAAAATAAAATGATACCCTCTTTAACTTCTTTTTCAACCCAAAGCATGAATGAAATAGATCTCTATTTTTACGCTTTCCAATTTATTATTTTTTTTAACTGTACTACAGTCATTATGATCTGTAATTTCATATTTGAAGTCAAGGTGCTGGTTATAGCTAGTGGATCTGACTGGAATCGCCATGCCTCGGGTTTTCTCAATACGATCGATTGCCTTTTTCCAGTTAAACAGCAAAAATGACCTCTGATTTTAATGAGATGGACTGAACAGGTGAATGCCTGGTAAAACTGATTCAGTAATTGGTGTTCCATGTTAGCCTGGGAGGGGTTTAAGAAAAGCAAAGAGGAGAGCACCTCTTGAGCTGAATCCGTGAGCTTGCATTTCTCCTACTTTTGACAGCTTCTGTTGATCTCTGTAGGATGCTTGGATTCCCCTGTGTGTGTTCTCCTGAAAGAAGGGGACCTTCAGGATTTCTCTGCAGAACACGCTGCTGCAGGATTTTCTTTAGTCTGCCTTCTTCACCATTTAGTACTCTGAGGGTTGTTTAGCTTCAAGCGTCCTACCTACAGACATGCTCAACACAAGCCACTTGCTGTCTTTCTTGGCATTCAGCTGTACGGGGATCCATCCTGGAGACACTGAAGGAGGTTATTCCTATAAAAATGAGGAAGGGAAATGTATTCATTCCCACAGCTGTATATGCAGAGTTGCAGGTGGATGGCAGTGCCCCGTATCTTTGCAGACTGTCATGCCTTCTACCCAGGTATGAAGAATAGGCAGGAGAGGTCACATCTGATGCTGTTGAGTGTTGCACAAGCTCACACGGACCATTCTGAAGACTTCCACCAGCTGCCCAGGACGATACTTATGCAGACACAAGCGTAGAGCCGTGAGATACGGGACACTGCATAAACAAAACATGTTTACATAAGTCAGTCTGCACATCTGCTTATTATCAAGGAGCCTTGGCTAACACAGGATACCCCAGTGCCATTTCCCAGCTCAGAAGGATCCAGGGGGGGCATCTGTTTATCCTTGACAGTACAATGACAGCGGCACTTGGTGTGCTTTCAGTGTTGGTGATCCTGATGGTCAGCCTTAATTCTCTCAGGGACTGGCAATTTTACCTTAATTCTCTATTTGCAAGCAAACCAGATGATGTTCTCTTTCTCTGGTTGTAATTTAGTATTGTGCAACTAGTTGCCCAATACTGCATGTGTTGAAATGAACCCCTTTCAACGGGAAACTCTGTGTTTTAGGATGAGTCCCAGTGACTGTATGTCACTGGTCAAGTGGAGGAAATAGTGACTGTTCTTCGCCCTTCCTCCAGGATTAACTGGCTGGAGGGCATCTTGTTTTCTCATGGCGGGATGTGGTCTGGGCAGGATTGTAACATCTTAGATTCTTGTCAAGGGGTCGAGTAAACGCCGCAGGAGGAAGAGGCACTGACCAGTCAAGTCAACGAAATACGAACTTGTAGCAGAAAATAGCAGCAGAGTGTTGAGACCTACATGTTTCTTCTTAGAAAGGGCATCTTTCAAACAAGTGGATCTCTTCTTATGGCTTGGTAGGAACAGACGTGAGCCTCATCCATTATTAGCCTTCTGGCCTCGTGCTGCACCCCCTACACCCAGCTGTATGGCTGGTTAGTTCTGGACATTTTCTTCTGCATTCTGTATTAAGTTTTGTGTGCATACAGATATATGAAATCCCTGGGGATACGGTGAGGTATATAAGCACCTCCTGGTAATTAACCACCTGTGGAATTTTAAACCTATATAAAAAGGTAACATTTGTTCTGGGAAAAGTTAGGAATTAAGTTGAACTTACAAATAATGACGAATTTAGATTTTGGGTTGGAGTATCGTAGGTATATCTTAGATGAAGTGTTGGTGAACTTCTCTTTCTTTTTTTCCTTAGTAGCTTATAAAAAGATGTGACACATCATCTCTTGCTTGTTATCCCGTATCGGATTAGCCTGTTCTGAAAATATGCTAATTATGATAACAGATCTAGGATTTGATCTTAAGAGTTGCCAGTATCTCAATTTCTTTATCTTCAATATGAGAGCTCTTCTTGCATCACAGATTTAGATCCTCTAATTGCATATTGACATATGGAAAGTAGACTTGTAAGTACTTTTTGCAATCCTCAGATGATAGGAATAAAAATCTCTGCCTTCTGTCCATACAGACATAACTTAAAATATTTACTGAGCACTTAAACCTAAAAGGCTAACGTGATGGAACTGGCCACTTTGTACTGCATGACAAATGAGCAGCGTGACGTGGTGGGAAGCAGAGGACTGTGACTTTCTGTGAAGGGTCTCTCTAGGATCCAGATGCTAGGAACTCCAGGATCCAGGGCATACGCTGCTGCTGGTTGTTTCTAGGTATTATGGTACCTGATAACATTTGAAGCCCCTCTTGTTATCCTCCCTGGGAAGGGTGAAACTTCCCCCCCCCTTTTATAATCCCTTGCCTCTACCTCAGCCCCAGAATCTCCTGGCAGTGGTCTGGGAACGTTCTGCTCTCCTGCCTTCAAATTCTGCATCTGCATGTTCGCAAACCTTTCACCAAGGGTTCCCCCAGCCCCCTCCCCATGGCAAGCGCTGGAGCGCTCGCTTCAGCTGCGGTCCCCAGCTTTGCTGGAGCAGGACCAGTAGCACAAACCATATGATTCTTGACAGCTTCACAGCTGTCCACACCTCGCTGCAGAGTAGCTGTGAAACTCACTGCTCCTGTTGTTTCACTTCACTCTGCCTGCAGAAAGCTACTGCTGGAAGTTGTGATACCAGAGCTGCCTTAAAGGCTCCAGATATTTCAGTTTTACCCTTGTATTCCTTTTTCAAATAATACCACTTTAATTTTTTTTTTAAATGCTGTTTTGTATTTCTCTTTTATAAACCTTAACATTATTGCATATTTGCTACAACTTCACTTGAAGGAACATTGTTTATTTAGTCATAATTATCTTCAAGTCTTTTAATGAGCAGTGATAGTCTGTCCTAAAATGATGTATGAATAATTATTTATTCCACTGTGGATAATCTTGTGTTTGTAACTAGTGTAATTTATATACCACGGTGCTGCCTGTTTAAATCTCTTAAGTCTCCTCAAGTCTCTCTAGTCTCAACCAGCATAAATAGCTTTGCTTTCTCTTCTTGCAAGCTCTGCCTGATCAAGTTTCACTGGTAGTCTGGCTGTTGTATGCACTGCCATACAGATAGCAGTTTATTAGTTGCTCTATCACATTCAAAACTAGCCTTAAAATAGACACGTGGACTGTTTAGCTGTAACTGTTCATTTCCCCCCTTCTTATGCTACATTTTATCTATATTTTCTTCACATCTTTTTATCTTTGGATACCTTTTTCTAAAGATTTCTGGAAGGTGTCAGACATACCATCAGCTCCGGGGGCTGTGCTGGCTCACGCTGGTCCTGTGTTCAGGCAGGATCGGTGAGGGATGTGTGACTGAGGCCATGAATAGGAAGATGAACATGTCCCAACAGAACTATGGTTGGGTCTTGAGTACTAGGAATGGGACCTGTTTAACCTGCCCACCACTCTGCCTGTCTCCAAAGGTCTGTCTGCCTTAAGGGAAGTGCAAGCCTACCTATGGAGAATAGAAGTGTTTGGCTTCCTTCTGGGCTTGTGACATGATGCTCCCTTCCTTACCATCTGACACTCTGGTATTGCCAGTACTGGCATAGTAGAGCAGCTCAAAAGCATTTTACCTCCCACTTGTATTATCTTCCTTCCCTTTATTTTTCCTCCTCTAGTCTTGCTCTGTTGGGACGGCAAAAAGACCATTCCCAGAGTAGGTTAAACCAAATCTAAAGGTCTTGGGTGGATTCCCAGGGTCTTCTGATCTGGAACTTCCTTTTCTACTTGTGCCTTTTTCTGCTGCAGCTCTTGCCTCACCTGGATGCAAAGCACAGCCACTCCTTATCTTATCTTTTCCCCCACAATTCAGGGAGTGTTATACAGGAGTGAATATTCTATAGGAGTTTAGCCTCAAGGTTTTCTCTTCCCTTCACTCACCCACCCAACACAGAGTGCCCCAAACCCAAATGTGCCGCCTTGGAGATGCACTGAAATCTATTTATGGGATCCAGGCAAAACCAAGCCTCTATCCAAGTGCCTGATTCCCTCAGGCATCTTTTTGGGGTCTTGGGGGCATAAATACGAAGAAAACAGAACTGCTCATTTAAGCATTTAAAAAAAAAAAAAAAGAAAGTGTTACACGGCCTTCCTTTAATGCAAACTGCATTAGTTGCAGAAGTTCGCATCTAAAGTTTGTGGGTATGTTTATTATAGAAATATTTTTCAGTAGCTTCCATATGATGTGACACAAGGAGCGCTGTCAAGAGCTGTCATTTCAGCACTGTTGCTACGTTCTGCATGTTAAAACGTAACTGCAAGTGGTGCAGGGATATTGTAGCAGCCACAGTTCTGTAAATATATGCTTCCTCTAGTAAAACTTTCAGGTATCGTGTTGCTTTGAAGTATTAAAGTAAGCGAGGAGCTTTTGGATCTGCGTGTATCGTGTGCCATGGTGTGTGTGAGTTTTCTTATCATTCATTTCCCCCACCCCGTGTTTCATTAAACTGTTTGGTGTATATTATGTTGTGTAACACATCAGGTGTAAGTGCTTACAGAAAGCTGTACGTGTAGTAAGTGATGCTCCAATTGTGTTCAGAAAAGGCAGAGCTTTGCCTTTCCTATGATGGCAACGGGGAGTTCCTTTAATGGGTGTGAAATGTTAATGAAGTTCTTCCTCCCATTCTCCCCCCCCCTCCCATTTTCTGATGCCTTTTAGCAAGTGTGTGTCTACAGATACAGAATTTTTTGAAATAAAAAGGATTATATTAATCATTTGAATATCGTATGTGGGAGTTTTGGAGGTTTGTTAATCCTGCGCTTTCATGAACAAAAAAAAGTTCTTTCAACGTAACTTTAAATTACTGGAAAAAATGTTCCTGAATGCTGAATTCAGATACCTGACAGCACTTGGGAGCTTTTCTTGTTTTGTTACATTAAATTGCTGCAGAAGTTGCTCTTTGATGGTGATGGTTGCTGCTTTCCCCCCCAAAAAGAAGTAATTACTTTCCCTTTCACAGTGAACAACTCTGCGCCTTTTGTTACTGTGGAGAACGGAGCTCATTAGGACAAGGAGACTTAAAACAATTCAGTCCAACTCCTGGGTATGTTATCCCATGGAAAAACCAGCCTTTAAATAAGAGCGAAGCCAGCGACAGCACCGATGGAGCTTGTGAGAGAACTCCAAGGCAAAACTCAGTGCCACGCAAACAGAGAGGGCCGAAGAAGTAAGTCTGTCTTACAGTAAATATATTTGTTTGTTTTTCATGAAGTTCAGGATCTTTACAAACATTGTACTGCAATGGGCAAAGAACTTGTATTTGTGAAAATGCGGGTCATTAATATTAGTTATTAAAAAAATAGATCAAAAGCCCCAAACACAGGCAGGATAGCAATAGTTTTTTGAAGGTTTATTGGTTTCTCCCATCCAATGAGAATCTCGACTCTGGAAGAACGCAGAAAAGACCAATAGTTTTACTCCCGAGGCTGAAGGAAAAGTACCAATGGGAGTAGAAGATGGATTTCTGATGCTTCATGTATTTCGTGGAGCAGTGTAACCAGAAGCCTCTGGCCAGCTGGTTGAAGCTCTTTCCCCCGCTCTCCAACGCTGGCTCTCGCAATGGTGACAGTTATCATTGCAGGGACATAGCAGGTCCTCCTTACCCTTCAGAAGTGGGGTTCGTTGGCAGGTTTCCCAAGGGGGTGGTTTTCACCATTGAAAGGCAGCGTCCCGACTCCTCGCAGGTTCGTCTCACCTTTCAGTCATTAGGAAAAAGGGTAGGGCTGGGCACAGCTCCGCGGGGTGCTGCAGAGAGAGCTCCGCGGGATGCTGCAGAGCTCCGCAGGGCCTGGCGCGGCTCCGCGGCGAGGGTTGGGCCGGTGTTCTGGCGAGGGCACCGCACACGAACATTGCCGTAGCTACAGACATTCTGGCACCCTGGGGCTTGCGCTGTCCCCGCGGCCGGGCGCGGTGCGGGGGGCTGAGGGCGGGAGGCGGTGTGGGGGGG
>JANVCC010000019.1:24495699-24662092 GCA_025345505.1 Todiramphus chloris collaris | reverse complement strand
GGGGGCTGAGGGCGGGAGGCGGTGTGGGGGGGCTGAGGGCGGGAGGCGGTGCGGGGCTGAGGGCGGGAGGCGGTGCGGGGGCTGAGGGCGGCCGCCAGCCCCGGGGCCGGCCCCGCCGTGCCGCGCTGGAGGCCGGGGATTGGCTGTGCCCGGCCGAGGCAGGGAGACAATACCGGAGGCGGTGCCGCCTGAGGGGCCGCGGCCTCCTGAGGGGCCGGGCGGGGCCGCTGTTCTTCAGCCCCGCACCAACTCCCCCTCCAAAACTCCTCCATCGCTGCGTGTTGAGTTAGCGTGTTCAACTTCACCCTTCGGCCGTGAGCCGGTCCAGCGCCGGCCGGGGCTGTGCTGGCTGCTGGGGGAGCTGGGCAGTGGGCTTGGTGCTTGCTGATGCAGCGTAGAAATGCGCGTTGTGTGATGCCAGTAGAGAAAAGGGGCTTTTCTTAGAGCTGATAGAACGAACCCCCTCCCCTCAGAGCTGCTCAGTTTTATAGGTATACAAAATATAGGTATACAAAAGATTGGGTTGGGGTGGAATGCGTTTCTGCTCGGGATCAGATTGCAGAGTAAACCGGGCTGTCCATTTAGGGTTGGTTTGATCTTGTGGGAAAGCTTACTCATTGGCAAGAACACCTTGTCAGTCGGGCTATAGTTTTTGTGTAACGTTTCCTTAAACTCCTACGTTTTGGGTAGCACTTTTACTGGAGCGTGTCCAGAGAAGGGCACTGGAGCTGATGAGGCTTCTAAAGCACAGGTCTGCTGAGGACCAGCTGAGGAAAGGTGGCTCAGGGGACACCTTCTCGGTCTCTACAACTATCTGAAAGGAGGTTGTATCAAGGCAGGGGTCCGTATCTTCTCCCAGGTGAGAAGAGAGGAATTCTCCCAGTGAGAGGACAAGAGTTTACAACCTCAAGTTGCAGTAGGGGAGGTTTAGATTGGACGTGAAGAAAAATGTCTTCCCTGAAAGGACTGTAAAGCACTGAGCTAGTGGTGGAGTCCCCGTCCCTGGAGGTGTTTAAAAACTGTGCAGATGTGGTGCTGAGGGACATGGTTTAGTGGTGACCTGGCAGTGCTGGGTTAATGGTTGAACTTGATGATCTGAAAGGTCTCTTCCAACCAAACCAAATCTGTGATTCTATATTAGATGTGACTCAACTGGATATGGGTGGTGTTCAGGAACCAGCTTTGTTGAACAGAATGGGTTAATGTAATGCTTTATTAAGGGGTGTCTTAACATTGATAGTGTCAGGGTTAACAAGTTTGGGGTATTTTTTTGGTGTTCAGCTTCTGTCATGACATGGATCATGAGGATACCATGTAATAATTGAAAACTTTTGACATTTCTTTGGTGGTGAAAGACAGATGTTACTCTTTTTCCCATAAGCTAAGATTTTTTTTCACGTATTTCTGAATGTAATTGCTGAAGTAAAGCTTGCATGATTTCCAGGAAGGCAAAGTTATTGCATGTTAAAATTCCTGTTCTTGCTGTATCTCTTGACTTACAGATGGTAGGTAATTTTTTCACCATCTTTTTTAGAGGTTATAAGCAGGGGAGCAGTCAGGAAAGAGGTGGTTTTGAGCTGTCTCAACTCTAGAAACTCAGAAGTAACAGCAAGTGTGTACGTTCAAGCTATTAATGGGGGTGAGCAGTGAAGTTAATGAACCTTAATAGAAAAAGCAACTCTGCCTCTCCTACGAACTGATGTTGAAGCATCAGAGATCAGGTCTGCCTAACGAACATCTGTAGATGTCTAAGATAGGATTTTGCCTGCAGGGAATAAAGGAGGAGTCTTCTTTCTGTCTTTCTGTCTTTCTTGGAGAAGTTTGGGTTGTATTAATTTTTTTCTATTGAGATGAGAGTTCGGGGAACAAATTAATAAGGTTATAAGCTAGATGTCTGCACTTATATTACTGCATTTTTCAGTTCCCCCTGACTCCTTTGCACTGTTCCTTCCCCCCCCCCCCCCCCCCCCCCTTTTTTTTCTTTTTTTAATTATTTTTTTACCATCTTCTTTTAACATCTTGATGGTATTGGATAAAAATGCTTATTTATGAGCATCTTTTTCACTCCTGGTCTTTTTTCTGCCTTCCCCCCATAGTTGCTGTATTTTACCTTGCCACCTCACGTCTGGCTGTGGCAGTCTCCTTGGAGGATGCTGGCACTGCTGTACCCTGGGCCAGCTGTTAAGACTGCAGCTGCTGCTCACCACTTAAACCTCTCTCTTTTCTTCCTTCCACATCTCTTCTTCCCCACAGTAACACAGCCTGCTGTTACCTAGTTCTCTATTCCTAGGGTTGGGCAAGGTTTAATATCAAACAGAACTGGACTTCAAAAAAAGAAGCATGTGTGTTCTGAAGAACTGGAAGAGAGCAGGCTGGGGAAAAGGACATTTTATCAAGCACCTTTTTTTTTTTTCTCTATGGAGTAGCAGCTTTAATTGAAAATTTTATTACTGGGGAGAATGTTGGGCTAAAGTGTGAGGAAGAAAGATGTTGATTTATATTTTACCATGTCTGGGAAAATTCATACTCCCTTTCCCGGAGTTTTGGATCATTTATAAGCCAATTGAACAAGGAATGTGGTCACTTCTAAGTTTGTTTTTCTGCTCCCCTGTACAGATCTCGATCGAGTATAGCATCATGTACGAGTGTAAGCACCCAAACTGCTTCTGACGATCAGGTTGTCAAATTCTGGGATGAACTCAGTTTAGTCGGCTTACCAGATGACATTGATGTTCAAGCCTTATTTGAGCCAACAGGTAAGATACGGTGCTATCCTCCTTTTTTTTTATGCTCAGTAGTAGTACAGTAGCTACAGGGACAGTGGGTGAAGTTTTTCAGCTGGTGGTTTTCTGTGCTCTGGTGTTTGTCAAGACTTTCATGATTCTTTCATAGCTTTTGCCAGTGTTACCAGGTGTTTTTGTATAGTGTCTTCAAGTAGTGGACAGAATCGTTGTCAGCTTTGTATGGGAAGATATTTGTATTCTACTGCTGAACTCGTGTTCAGGTAGTAACAGCTTCAGTATCGTGATTCTATTTTGGGGAGAAAAGGAAAAAGAAATGAGACACGGCTTAATATAATTTTTAAAGTCCTAATCCTGTAGCCTTACTTAATCTCCTGCTGCTAAATGCAGGGTTTTTGGACATAATGGAATGGAAGATTTAAAAGAGCAGCATTACTACAACAGTAGAGGCAAAATAAACTTGCATGTTTCCATTATCTGCAGGTTTTCTCTCAGAAAACTGTCTGGTTTGTCCTCTGCTCCTTCATTTTAATGGAACTTTTCTTTTTACTCAGCTATGAATTATTTTTTAGAAGGTATCTTTGCCCAGTTGCATTGATGCTGGAAGGCCATTCACATACTTTGCCTCAAAAATGGGAACATATTTGATCAAATAATACAAACATAATTCTTTTGTGAGCGTGGAAACAAATTTTCAAGTCTAATTAAAGAATGAAAAATAAAATTTACTGGTTTGTTTTAAATAGTTATACCATAGTATGTGTGGATGGGTGTAGATGTTTATCAATCTAATTTTTTTAAAGTAGTTGTTATTTGTAGATGACTCTTCTCAATCTTTTACAGAGATTTTTGGAGGGTTTTTTTTGTTGTCAAACAATTAAGTTGACCAAATACCTTTTTTCAACAGTTAATGTAAAGCATCATTTCTAATACGGTATAAAGATGTCACAGAATTCCTTTGGAAGCATGCATCATTTACATTGTTTTTCCCAGGATTGAATTAGAAACTTATTTTCACAGAAACACACAATTGCAGGGATTGGAAGGGACCTCAGAGATCATCTCATCCAAATCCCCTGCTAAAGCAGGTGACCTAGAGCAGCTTGCCCAGGATCACGTCCAGGAGGGTTTTGGGTATCTCCAGAGGAGACGACTCCACAACTTCTCTGGGCAGCCTGTTCCAGGGCTCAGTCACTCTGAAAGTATAGAAGATTTTCCTTTTGTGTTGAGGTGGAACTTCCCATGTTCCAGTGTGCCCATTGCCCCTTATTCTCTGGCACCACTGAAAAGAGTCTGACTTCATCTTCTTGACATGTGCCCTTTAGATATTGATCAGATCCTTGCTCTATCTTCTCCAGGCTAAACAGCCTCAGGTCTCTCAGCATTTCCTTGTAAGAGAGAGACCTCTTACATTCTGCAAATATAGATTTATTTATTTATTGATTTTTGTTGTTCTGGAGATAAAAATTTCTAATTATATCTCTGTCTTGTTTGTTGTATTGACACAGTTTTCTCAGTCATTTATATGATGTTTCTGTTCATTGTATTTTGAGCTTTTAAATGTTTTATGTGCAGTTCTAAAGTATCATGTGAGTATGTTCTGCATGAACATACAGATCTGTATCTGGCTCTTGGGAACCATAAGTTAAGAGTATATAGACAAATGTTGTCTACGGTGAAATATAAGATCTAACTTACCTCTGCCTGTGTACAATTCTACATACAAACAATGCATGTAGAATCATAGTCATGGTATCATACACATGGCACTGTTATTCAGGCATCTGAAAATTAGGAGCAGATATTCAGAATGTACTGAAATGAAGAAGAGGGTGTGTTAATGTATGAAAGAAAATTGCAGTATATTTGGTGTCTGATAGTAACTACAATATATTCAGAATATGATAATAAGGGTATTAAATGTCACAACAAGAGAAAAAGGAGGAAGAAAAACTATTCATTTTATCTGGCAAGTATTTACTATTAGAACTCAGTTCGATACTTGGAGGGAAGGGCTTGACAAGTTGTACAATGAAGGCTCTTTTCCTTTCCTAATGCATTAGGTCATTGCTGGGCTCATCACCGCTGTGCGGAGTGGTCATTGGGAGTCTGCCAGACTGAAGAGCAGCTATCGGTGAACGTGGACAAAGCTGTTGTCTCAGGGAGCACAGAAGTGAGTAAAAAGTCTTGAGTGCTCAAGCCAGTAGGAAAACAGGGGATGCTCTTTCAATGCAAGCCATATAATGCAGCTTTCCTTGCACCTTCTGCTTTTACTCACGTCGAATAAATGCTTTGCTTTGAATAATTGAATTGATTTTTCTGCATCTGCTTTCAAAATAGAACACTATTTGGAATGAATGAACCTGACAGTATTAAGTTCTGGATGAACTTGAAGATGTTAAAACATTTGTATGGGTGTGTCTACGTAGAAAAATTCTTAAAAAGAATTGAAAGAACATCCAAAATTAGTTACTTTTTTTAAACTCGCCACTGAAGAGTTTTTGTCCCCTGGTTTTTGGCTGATGGTGGTGGCTTGCAGTCATTTTGTGATCAACTCATTCTTGTCTTTAGTCTTTTTCATTGCAATACTCTGGTTTCTAACAGAAATCCCTGCTGCAGTATTTTGCTCTGTGGAATTGCATTCTGTCTCTGTTATTTCAGTTCCATCTTTTTCCGTATGGTGCCTTGCTCCTCCCCTGTGCTCGGTATGATGGTGCCTCACCCTCACGTCCTCAGTACATTTTAAATTTTGGGGAGATGTTTATAATGCAAATCTTTACCTGATAATCTTTGAAAAATGCCCCATCTCTCTGGTGCGATAGTTTTCTTTTCTGCCCTTTCTTTTCATGTGCTGCTCTGTAGGTTCTCTACTAATCTTTTCAAATTCTGCAAAGAATTTTCAGATCCCTGTTGCACATGTTTCAGTGCAATGTAGAGAGATGAGAGAATTTTGACTCGAGTGCCATTCTGCTTATTTTCTATAGTCTTTGCTGAAACCACTGCAAAACTTTTGGTTTTTGCTGTAATACAGCAGTGAAGCAGCGAAGAGTGACATTGGCTTGGCTATTCTCTTTTATCCTTCTTGTGACATCCCATGGGAGAGCAGAGTAAAACCTCATCTGTGATCGATTCTAGAGCAATAGCTAGACAAAAGAGGACATCTTTATCCTATGATCACACCAGAGAATTTTTTTGCTTTTAGTTGTTTGGGTGTTTTTTTTAAGAAATAAGGAGCAAACTCTGCAGTTCTCTGTTCCTGACCATTGAGCAGCAACGAGGCAGGGGGGTTGCTCAAAGTGTTTGTATATAACGGGTTTGCAGCCCGAGTAATCCTGTGTTTGCTTGTGTCCAGCCTGTAGTGCTCAGTAATAATTTTTCCACTGCTTCTGAAGTTGTCACTGAATGAAAGAAGGCACAGAAAAAGTGTAAGGTGCTGGTTATCTTATGTGATGGTCAAAAAAGCTTAAGGGAAGAAATTTTCTCTTGTGAAGTATTTTTAAAAGTTTTGAATGAAAGGTATAGCAAGTAATTTTTTTTTTTAATTTTTTTTTTTTGCATTTATAGCTGCCTGTGCTTTGCTTTTAGTAAAATTCTGGGCTTCTTTCTAGTGTGATGTTACTGCATTTTAACAGCAAAGTTTCTATTTAAACGTTCTAAATACAGCTGAAATGCAGATGCAAGTATGTGCTTAGGGCATACAAAGTAACAGTTTAAACAAGACCAAGCTGTATCCTATTTCCTCTGCTTGCCACCAAATTTCCTTTGGGTTTTGTTGTTGTTTGCTTGGTTGGGGATTTCTGTCTTCTTGGAAGTCCCTCTGGCATGATGTGGGTTTATGATCTGGTCTGCAGCATTGACATCTTTCCTTAGCTGGGAAAGCACCTTTTCTTTTCCTTATGTTCATGTACGGATTAGTAGTTGACATGTAACACACTTTTTCTTGGTAGTACTGTCTGTTGGTTTAGGTCTTCTAATTTGTGGAGGGCATTTTGGGGCTGTTCTTACCTTGAGGGTCTCTCTAGTTTGTCAGTTACATTCATGTTTCTCATTAGTTAGGCTGCCTATTGTTTGCAAATCTGTTCTAACTGGATATGACAGTGTTTCTTATTACTCTGTTTACCAGTTGAGATGTCCATTTGGCTTCACTGAACTTGTGATTGCATTAATAAAGCTTGTGTGGACATATTTCATTGACCTATTCCAAAGTATGCATGTTAATTCATCGTGGTTTTCTTCTTGGTCTGTGTTTGCTGAAAATTTAAAACAAAATACTATGGAGAGCTCAGTATCTGTGCATGTCTCACGAAATACCCTGCTTCGCATGTCTGTCTTCAGTTCTTTCTTTTGATTCATTCATTCTGAAGGCCTGGCAAAGACACCTGACCAGTTTCTTACACCTATTTGTGTCTAGACATAGGTGGGTTCTTTGACTTTCTTTCAAAGTCTTTGGTTTGCCTCTCTTTAATATTAATGAGTGCACATACATATGTCTGTATATGTGAAGTGTTTGAAATCTTGTGCATCATGTTGTTTTATGACAAATAAACTGACAAATAAAAGCTGGATATACAGTTAAGCTTACAGTAGTAGGTGAGCTCTAGCCCTTATGGGTGGTAGAGATGACTCATTTAATCTCATTGCTTGTCTTGATACCTCACCTAAGTCAGCAAGTGAGAGTGATGGGTTTTCTCAGAAGCACTTTCTAAGTTTAAAAAGTCATGAGGAAGAACTGGTGAGCTCGGTGACAAGCACTCTTAAGAATTCACATACTTCTGTCTGGAGCTTGTACGCTATGTAGGTTCAAGAGCCTGAACATCCAGACATGGCAGTTCCTTCCCCTTCTACTTTATAGGTCTTCATGGGATTTTGGAGTAATTCTCTTTCAAGATTTGAAAGAAAAGAACTGTTTGGAATGAAGCAAGGGGAGAGAAAACTTCTAGTGATTTGCTTTGTTCAAAACTTAACTAAATTACCTTATAATTCTTAAGTGCTCTACTCTAGAGAAAAATGGTGATAGTGAAGAAGCTGTCATATTCTCAGCTTTATGGAGGTAGACTTCTATCGGGAAGGTGTTTCTACAGATATTTGTGGTAAGATGCAAAGGCAGTATGAAATGGGGACTTAGTAAGGTAAACTAAGCAAAGGATTGAACAGGAAACCATTTCTGCTGAAAAAAAAAATACTAGATGTGGTCAGGCAGAGTTTTCTGCTTTTTCTTGTATTTCTGGCTTCGGTCTTACACTTTCTTAACTGTGCTGCTTTTTGATATTTGGAAGTGTGAATTTATTGGCATTACCATTTGAAATGGAGGCCTTCAAGGCTTTGCACCTGCTCGGCTTTGAAACAAGAGTGGTTTCTGAAATATTTTCAGGTATTTTTAAATACCACTTTATAATTCCCTTGTTTATTTTACATATACTGAGTAGGCGGCTGTTTCTCTACAGTCAGCTGAGGAAATAATAAGTTTTATTACTTGTCTGCCTCACATTGTCTAGCCATAGCTCTTCTGTATGCTACAAAGTCCCGGACAAGGTGAGCTGTTTTTTTTCCCTGCAATATGTAAGCAACTCAGTTCAAGAAGGAAATTTAAGGAAGACTCAGTAGATAATGTGTTTGAACCACTGTGCATGAGGAAGGAAGACAATGGTAACTTTCCCAACCAGCTTTTCTCTTCTGATAAGATGTAGAAGGCAGTTTACAAGTCTGTGAGAATTTATCAAGGACACCAAGGTGAAAGAAAACAGTATTGGTGAAAACCAAGGAAGAAGTTCCCACTGACTTGCAGTCTGAATAGGGGAAACATGGTAGTACTGAAGTGTCTAGAGCAGTCATTCCAAAATATTGTATTACTCATGATTCCACTTCATAAAATGTGGATTTCTGTTTGCTCTGAAATTCTGTATAGCGCTTGCATATTTATCTGCTTCACAGCTTTCATTTCTCCAGTCAAGTGTTTCTTTAGGACCAAGACTCTTGCAGCCAGACAACTGAAAAAATGTCGTATTCTCCCACCCACCCATTTATTTCTTTCTTTATTCATTCATTAATCAGTGCAGTATCTTCTCTCTGTACAAGGCAGCTGTTTTCAGCTCCTGCTGAGTTTCTGCAGGCAGTGCTTGGCATGTTATCGTTGCTGAGAACTGTAGGAGTTGTTGCTTTGCACAGAGGCAAGCTAATCAACAGTATCTTGCCTTGTTCCAGACTCAAAACGATCAGCTGTTTTGACACTCCTCTCTCCTGTAAGCCCTTTTCATGTTGTAACACAGTCTGGAAATGTTGGGGGGTTTATTAAGGCAGCTTCCCTTGAATTCTGTCACCAGAGGCAGGATATTTTGTTGTTTGTCGGTGCTTCCAAGCTGGGGCAATGTTACAAGGCTTGCATATTAAATACCTCACTCAAACTGTTTCTCAAAGCCTTTTCCATCTACTACTTTTAATTCTTTACTCAAGTCTCAATTCTAGCCTGATGCTTACCAAGCTAGACCTTAAAGAAGTAAATTGAGGGGAAAGCTGGGAAGCATTTAAAATGTTTATACTTTAAAGTGTTTGTCCATATTTTGAATGTGTCTTCACCCCCTTAGCCTCAGTACACTTGTCATCTTGTTGAGACTTGCCCCTGGTTTTAGTAGCTGCCTTAAGCTGAAAATCAATCTAAATTGATACTTCCTTCTGCTGTTCCTTGTACGTGAAGATAAGCATCAGCATCTTAATGTACTGTTAACTTTATAGACTGTGGAGGGTTGTGCCTATTTAGCCATAGCAATTTTTCAGCTAGTCCTCCTTTTTTTTTGTCAACATAAAACCTGTGTGTGAAAAATGGTTTAGATGACAGAATCCTGAAGATGGGGACGGTGTTGGTTTCATATATGTCTCAACCTACCAGAGTAGAGCATGTAACAATGTCTTTTTTTAAAGACAGAGGACAGGATTTGCAATTCTTGATACTGTAAAAGCTCCCTTCTTCTTTTTTCATTATTGGAAGAGCTAGCAATCCTTAAAGGCAGGGGGAAAAGCAGGAAGAACATCAGCTACCGTAATTTACACCTTTTCTGGGCAGAGCCCTCTGTCTTTGCTTGTTTATCAAGGAGAAGCTTTGTAAAGTGCTACTAAATGAGCAGCTCTGATATTCACAAGTTCCTCTCCCAACTCTTGAGTTTTTTATGGTACTTCTGCATGCACAAGGCACTTGGCTTCTTTTCTCCTCCCTTCACTTCAGCTTGGGAGTGACTACCTGGCCTCTCTGTTGGAGCGGCTTCTGATTTTATCTTGCCAAGGTTTGTGGGGTTTTTTTCCATAGTCACTTTTGCTTGCAACTTAGGAAGGAAGTACTGCAGGAAGTATTCTTCCAAAATAACGTTTCTACTCTTTTATGAGTTACTGTCTCTTAGAGGACTCTAGCCCAGGAGGTCTAGAGAAAGCCTAGAGGGACAGTGACATATGTCTCATGAAGAGAGGTCCATGTGCTTTTGCTCAGTTCAGCAGTTTCATTCAGTTCCTAGCATGGTTTGGAAATATTGTAATGATTCAGCAGTGGGGGCCATGAGGTTTTTCAGTTTTCCATCTATGTTACTCTTATTTTGGAGTTTCCCTAGAGGTTTGTAGCCATTTCCCCCTGGATGAGGACAGGCTTGGTACTTGAAGGAAAGCTGGGGTGCTTAGGGATCCAGCTTCGGTAACATTTTAACACTGTGCATTGGCTTCCATGAATTACTCTGTTGCAGAATGGTATGGAGTTTGGTCACCTAAAACCAGACCATTTGTTTCTTTGGAGAACACAAATCAGACTGTTCTGACAGCTTGTTAATGCCATACAAAATGCTGTGTCAATTATTTCACAACTATATTTTCAAGTACTACAAAGCAGCCATAGTATCTTAAAACTATTATAGCTGGTTTTGGTTTACTAGGTGTAATTCTTCTGGAATACCTTTGTACACCATAAATGATGTCAGTACAGCTTTGGTAAATCTATTCAGGTTCAAGAGCTGCCATGGAACCCGTGTTCAGTTTTTTGCAGGTCCAGCAGTTTGAGAACAGATATTTGCCTGCCTACTAATATTTACAACTTTATTCTCATTGATATTGTCACATGAACAATTACTACTTTCATTTGAACCAAAATGAGCTTTACCACTGCCTGCTGTTGTTCATTTGAAGTCCGTGTCCTGTAGCAGCTGCTTTGGAAAGAGTACCACAAACCAGAGGAACCAGGCCTAGGGAAGAAGTGAGAACAAGCAGATAAGAAGAAAGAAGGTTGACATTTGAAATTACTAGGATTATTTTAAAAATCAACCTTTCCTGTTTTCTCAGCTATAATCTGACTCTAGGAACCAAAGCAAAAAAAGTGTAATTCTATATACTTTATGAAAAAAAACCCAAAAACCCCAAACCCCAGCCAAGTAGTTTGTTGCCTGGTAGTTGTTTTTAACTCTTTTCCTGCCACTTTTGCTTTTATGATCTTGTGTGTTTCAAATTATCCAGTGGGATTTTGCACATTTTGGGGTTTTTTTTTCCTGCTGCAGAGAAACACAGAACAGAAAAAATGAAATTACAGTTCTTACAGATAAATAATTTTGATCCCTATCAAACACAACACCTTTAAAACTAAGGAGATTAGGACTTGTCTTTCAAAAAACAGGTTTCAATTTCTCGAGTTGTCTCATAGGCCACATTTGCTAGTACAAAATAAGATACATTTTTCTATATTTCTGCTTGTACTTAAGAAAATGAAGTAATAGCTAAAACTGAGTAAAAGTGAATCAATTTATGCTTCTCTGCTTGAGATAGGCTTTTGTAATTGTTTTGTCACGTAAAGTACGGGTACCTTGGGACCTTTGACAGGCTTGAGAAAGGGGCCAGTGCAAACTGCACGAGGTTCAAGTCAAAGTGCAAGGTCCTGCATCTGGGCTGGGCCAATCCCAGGCAGTTACAGACTGGGTACAGAGTGGGTTGAGAGTAGCCATGAAGAGAAGGACTTGGAGGTGTTGATTGATGAGAAGCTCAATGTGAGGCAGCAGTACGCTCGTGCAGCTCAGAATGCCAACCGTATCCTAGGGTGCATCAAGAGGAGTGTGGCCAGCAGATCAAGAGAGGTGATTCTTCCCCTTTACTCTGCTCTTGTGAGACCCCACCTCGAATACTGCATCCAGTTCTGGTGTCCCCACCATAAAAGGGATGTAGATCTGTTGGAATGAGTCCAGAGGAGGCTCACAAGGATGATCCAGGGGCTGGAGCACCTCTGCTACGAGGATAGGCTGGGGGAGCTGGCGTTGTTCAGCCTGGAGAAGAGAAGACTCCAGGGGGACCTTCTAACTGCCTTCCAATACCTGAAGGGAACCTACAGGAAGGCTGGGGAGGGACTCTTCACAAGAGTGTCCAGCGATAGGATAAAGGGAAATGGTTTTAAACTGAGGGAAAACAGGTTTAGATTGGATCTTAGGAAGGAGTTCTTCAGTAGGAGGGTGGTGAGACTCTGGAACAGATTTCCCAGAGGGGCTGTGGCTGCCCCCTCCCTGGGGGTGTTCAAGGCCAG
Source organism: Todiramphus chloris collaris (assembly GCA_025345505.1). Taxonomy (NCBI): domain Eukaryota; kingdom Metazoa; phylum Chordata; class Aves; order Coraciiformes; family Alcedinidae; genus Todiramphus; species Todiramphus chloris. The sequence continues at coordinate 24,649,819 of JANVCC010000019.1, read as the reverse complement.
GTTGGATGAGGCCTTAAGCAAGCTGGTCTAGTTGGGAGGCGTCCCTGTCCATGGTGGGGTGGTTGGATTAGATGATCTCTAAGGTCCCTTCCAGCCTAAGCCATTCTATGATTGTTTGATCTAATTAGACCCCAGCCTTGGATGCGGATCTGACAGCAACATATGTAAAAGCTGGGCAGGATCGCTGTGAAAGAGAGTGATCTGTCTGAATAGTGTGATCATAAAGTGAGAGACGGTAGCGTGAGGAAGAAATGTGGCTATTACAAAGTCTAAACACTTGTGATGAATGAAGGGATCTGAAATAGATTTTAAATTTTCCATTTATTGAGGAAAAAAACTTCATTTTGTTTCGTAGTGTTTCTGATGGGGTTGCTCCTCATGAATACTTTTGGTACTGCAGTAAGTCTACTGAAGTTACTGAATGAGGGGTTGTTTCTAAGTGTTGGTTGTGTTGGTTGTGATAGTCTCATTAAGGTTTGAATGAAAAGTTGATCTGTTTTTCCTTTCCCCACCAGTTTTCAGATGTATTTATATTTCAGATTTGTACTCTCTGATATGAGATATTCTGTTACTGTTAAGTAACTTTTGAAGTCAGCCAGACATGAAAAAACCTGTTTCTGAAATAATCTGAGAATTATGAGGCTACCTGATATTGTGCCTATCCAAAACTTAATTTTAAAGACACATGTAATTTTTCACTGATTTTAACATTATTTAACGTATTTATTGTTAACATTCCAGTAAAGCTAGTACTATGCTTCAGTGTGTAAAGGTCTTTGGAATTTTTGTGAGTGGAAAAGTGCATTATAAACATGAAAGAGTTATTTCAGAGCTGTATGACACATCCCTTGCTTAGCACTCTTTTTTTTTTTTTAATTAGCATCTCAAGAAACAGAAAATGTTCCTTTCTTTAGAGACATAAAACACTCTGTCCCATTTATGTGCTAGTGTACAGCAGAGTATCAGTGTACCAAATGCTGGCAAAGCATTTGATTCGGAGCTTTTTCAGGGTACTTGTTTTGGGAGGTTGATTCTTAACACGTGCAAATGCTCGACTGTGACTTTGCATTCGATGTAGTAGTTCCTTACTTCATAACCTGTCATCATCATGATTCTGACCTGTTGATTAGAGAATGAATCACATGATAATGTGAGACCAGTTTAGCTATAGTTGATTTTCATAAAGTCTTCAAGGGGTTGACTCTGTTTACAAAAGGAAGACAGGCATTAATTTGTGAAATACAGTTTGGAGAACCATTTGTCTTCTCAGGTGAAGCAGAAATAAATGTGTACATTGTAAAACTAATTTTTAATAGGTTTTCTTTTTTATTTGCTTTGTCCTGAGCCTTCTGTGAAGTAACAGCAGTGTCTGTATCTCTACCTTTTGTTTCCAAGTATATGAAAAAAAATACTGTGAATTTGTCTGCGTAGCAAGTAGTATTGTAAGGAGACGTTATAATTCACTGATCAGAGTGAAACTGTGTGTTTTTCTTTCTTGAGTCTGTAAGAAGTGCTAGTGCTTAACCCCTACCAGCTGTTGCAAAGGGACAGTGACTAGTGTATGTGTATATGTATGTGTGTGTATATATATATATACATATATATATGTATACACACATTTTAGTTTTAAATAATAAACTTTATCCAGAGTAAGCGAGAACTTTTCGTAAACCATCCGTTTTTTCCACAGAATCACTCAGGTTGGAAAAGCCCCTTGGGATCACTGTGTCCAACCATTAGCCCTACTCTACAAGTTCAGCCCTAGACCACATCCCCCAACACCACATCCAAGTGATGTTTAAACACACCCAGGGATGGGGACTCAACCCCCTCCCTGGGCAGCCCATTCCAATATCTCACTACCCTTTCCGTGAAGAATTTTTTCCCAGTGTCCAGTCTAAACCTGCCTTGTTTCAGCTTCAGGCCATTCCCTCTGGTTCTGTCCCTAATTACCTGAGAGAAGAGACCAGCACCAGCCTTTCTGCAATGCCCTTTCAAGGAGTTGTAGAGAGTGATGAGGTCTCCCCTCAGCCTCCTCTTCCTGAAACTAAACAGGCCCAGCTCCTTCAAACGCTCCTCATACGATCTATTCTCCACTCCCTTGACCAGCTTCATTGCCTCCTCTGCACTCGCTCCATGTACCCATTCCATGAATACAATTTCTCTGCCTTCATTGCCTCCCTTCCCCCTGCAGTTTTGCAGACCTGCACAGAAACACAGCATCATTTCTGGCACGCAGATCTACCTGAAGAATCTTTCCTGTAATAACTGCATTTCTGGAACACAGCAGTAAATGAGGAGGGAAAAGACCTGGGTTACTTAGGCAGCACAAGATGCCTTTCCTTCAGAGGGCTGGAATGGCTCCATCTGAAGGGAAGTGTTTGATGTTTCAGGCTCAGCTCTTCCTTCTCCCCGCGGCTGCGGGGGTGCTGCTGGTTTCCCGCTGCGGTGCCAGGAGGCTGTTCTGTGGAGCTCACCCTGCGAGCGCTCCCCTGGCACTGGGGTCAGAAAGGAGAGTCAGCCTCAAGAGTTTGCAATCTGTGGGTTTTTTCAAGATGAATGCTTTGAAAAATGCACCTTTCTTAACTCTGGATGTTGAATAGGTGGGTAGTAGGATCAGGGGAGAGAGATGGTTGCTACAAAGATGTTTCTGAGAGTGTTTTGATGCTGAATAGACGACAGCATTGCAGATGCTAAGGGCAGTGTGTGAGGTGTAGGAAGCAGACAAAATGGGCAGAGAGAGACTGAGAGAGAAGCTGCAATAGCCCAGGAATGAAAGCCGAAAAGCCTAGCTGAGAAACATGAAAGGGCCTATGTTCCTGAAGGAATTTCCAGTGCAGGTTTCCTCTATTCAGTAACATTCACTGAAATAATTTACTGAAAGCTCTGAAGTGAAATTGTTTAGTGTGTGTTCCAAACTGGCGAAGTGTGTTTCACAAAGACCTTTTCTTCCTTTTTGCATGACTTGAGTAGAAAACACTTTTTTCATAATATGCCCAAAGAAATTCTCTATATTCTTTTTTTTTTCTTCCTTCCCCCCCTCACTCCCGGGGGGGTCTTTCTTAAATGTTCCCCTAAGCCTTAAGGCAGTGACATACTAGTTCATCCTGAGGTGGCACTCTGTGGCTGGGCATTTCATTTCAAGGTTTTATAATCTATCTATACCAAGTTATTATGTGGCTTTACATGTTAAAACCAGGGAGAACCAGATCTCTGAAGAGCAAAGAAAGGCTGTTAAAGGAAAATCACATGGTCTTTTAGATCAAGATTGTACCTTCTTCCTTAAATAGTTCTTCGGTTTGCTGATGGGACTGATCCATTGTGGTGCTTTGTTGTAGAAATGAGAATACGGATACTTGGGCTCTCCTTTTCTCCTTTCTTTCTGTGCTCAGCAGCAGTAGCATGCTCCTTCAAGGTCTATAAAAGAAAGAAAATGACAATAAATGCCCCCAAGTTTTAACTGTAGAACAAGGAAATGACCGAATGTTCATTTAAAAATCTATGAAATCGGTATATAATCCCATTAGTGTTTTCAGCAGATAGGGAGACTGGAGCTCACTGTGTATTTCAAAACAACAGGAAACTCTGCCCATCTGGGAGCAAGCCTGCCAACAGCAAGCCCGCAGGAGCCTGCACCAGGAAGTCAGTGTCCCCTCCCTGGAGGTGTTCCAGGCCAGGTTGGATGGGGCTGTGAGCAACCTGCTCTAGTGGGAGGTATCCTAGCCCATGGCAGGGGCTTTGGAACTGGATGATCTTTAAGGTCCCTTCCAACCCAAACCACTCAGTGATTCTCTGACCTGTAGCAGCACCACTGATCTCCTCACTCCTGCAGACTCTGTAACTCAACCCTCCTTTTCCTACCTTGCTGCCACCTCACTCGTGACTTTGTGTGTATTTTATATTCAGTCTTTTCCATAGCTCCTGTGGATCAGTCTGTCGGGCTGTTTTTTTTTCCAATGTTGGTGCTTAAGGGTGTAATTGTGCCTTTGTGTGATGGTTACATTTATGAGAAAAGACTAATCAGTCTTCTGTGATAATATTGGTTAGTTGCAGTCAAGGGTGGGTCTGTATTATGCTTTGAGCATTACAGAAATAAAAAGGCACCTTCCTTGCTTTCAGAAGCTTGCTTTTTAATAGATAACGAATGAATACAAGGAAAAAATACCCCTGTGGGACAAGTTGTAGGTATATTTGCTGAGCTGTAGCATTGTTTGGTTAGTGTTAGACAATTGAGTCTAATCTCAGTTTTGTAGCAGTTTCTCTTTGAAATAATAATTTATTTAAGCAGTGTCTTTTACGGGTTTTTTTGGGCGTGGGTCACGTGTTTTGTTTTTTTTTTTGAACAAGAACTTTAAAGTTCAGACTCTTTAATGAAGCTAGTTATAGAGTGGTTTTGACTGTCCCAGTCAAGAGTCTGAGTAATATTTTTCCTGCTAATATAAAATATATTCTGGGTTTTCACCCATCATCAAATCATACAAACCTATTTTAATTTAAAACACAGGAGTACTCTTATTAGTCTGTTGGCATCAGTTTGCTTTTAAGCAGTAGCCTGAAAACTACTTTAGAGATTGGTGTACTCAGCAGCTTGCAAAATCAAACCATTAGCAAAAAATAGTTTGGAACTCCCTAAAGATTTTGTTATTGACTTCCATTAGTCTAAATTCTGTCCCAGAGTTGCAGATTGAGCATAAATATTGCAGGCAACAGTACGAAGTAGTGCCATTAATGCAGGTGTCCTTGAGTGGGTTTTTTCATACCATGGAAGAAATCGTGCATGAGAGAGACATCTTTGGAGTGTTCACAAATGTGCACCAGCCACCCTTCGTGTGTGCGTGCACAGCGCTCACGGATGAGTACGGACATTACTTGCAGTAAAGATACTAAGGCTACTGACTGATAGCCATCTCTCGATGTGAAACAATTAATACTGTGTATTTCCCTTTAGAGAATTGTCCTCTCTATTCTGCAGATCTGACCTGGGAATAAAAAGCAGGCAGACATTGGTAGGTCTGCTACCAGTAATGAACATGTAGGTGTTCTGTGAATCGTAGTCATTATTAATATTAAGAATCCTCTTTAATAATATTCACTGAAGAGGTGGCATGTTCTCAAATTGGCATTTCCCATAAGCTTTTTTATTGCTGTGTTTTGTCTTCGGTGATCTTAATATTCGTGTTCATCTTTAGTCTATCAGGGGAAAAGCAGCTGTTATGAAATAAATAAATATTTGCTTCCCGAAGCATCTGACTTTGATAGAAGAACTTGCTGTGACACGGTCTCATTTCACATACAATAAGAATACCTCGTATACAATCTCCAATCTAGACTGGTTTTTCCTAACAGTGCAGGTATTTCTGCATCTAGCCTTTGCTCTTCCAACTTTTAATTCATAAAATAATACTTCCTTCTGTTTAAATAATATTCCCCCTCTCTGCTGTTGTATGAAATTGCCTTGCAAAGGACTGGAAAGTGACAGGTACTGCAGAGCAAATAGTGAATCTGGATCTAAATCAATTGCTGTCAGATATCCAAGCAAATACTGGTGGTGTTCTTTTTTTTTCTTTTTTTTTTTTTTTTGTTTTCGCCTCCTTTGAATTACTGCAGGTTGTTATGGCAATATTAGGTGTTATTTGTGTGGTATTTCCAGGGAAATGTGTTGACAAATCATAAACCTTTAAACACAATAGAGAGTTTTAGAGAAATGATCCAAGAAGACCGTTCAGTTGCTATCATCATTCTTTGAACTTTGTGTGGAAAGTGCTAATTTTCCAAAATGTGAATGGATTTCAGAGGTTGAATAGGTAACAGCTTCAGGTTTTCCAAATGTCATACCAGGTGAAGGGTTTTTTTTAGTGAGAGTAACTTGAAATAGATGGGGAATTGTCGGGAAGACTGTGACTGTTACGCATCCATCACATCAGAATGTGCCTTGGGCACCTCCAGAATGTTTGCTCTCTGTCAGACGTAAAATATTGTGATGGATAAATCCCCAAGTAAAGGTCGGACCTGGCAGCAGTGCTCACTCATCTGAGAAACTAAAAGGTCAGAATACTCAAGATTCTGGTAAGGCTAGAAGCTGAGCATCTCAGTAACATCTGATTATACTTTCACTCTTAGGTGAGCCCATTGTGCTTGGTACTTCTGGAAGTCGATTTCTGTAGGCAAATGCACTCTTACAGTCTTGTGCACCAGTGCAGTGTTTTTCTGCTTTCACTGAACTCTTCTAATTGAAACAAATCCATTTTGTAGTAAACCATCTCTTGCCTTAGGGGTGTTTTTAGTAAAGTATTCATCTTAGTACTGTGACAGCATCGTTATCTTAATGCTACCACAGAATTAGGATGATAATCTGATGCTAAGATTTCCATGCCATCAGATAAAATTGGTTTTAGAAAACAGTGATTGACTCATGATTGTTCTAACCATCTGAACAGACTCTTTAATACCACTGGACTGCTCTCATGAATTAGCTGAGCAGCCTGTGTCTCTTGAAGAGTTTGTTTGTAGATGATTATGATTATTAAGCCTAAGAACCACAGTGAAGTAGACTTTCCACTGTGTTAGCATGTGGACAGTCTGTTCAGGACTTGAAATCTCACTGTGGATTTACAGCCTGGTCTGTGTGGAGCAGCAGGAAAAATGCACTGTCCAGAATGTAATTCAGATTCCAAAATATGACTCTTAGCATCTCGGGCTGGCTCCTGCTCTTTCTCCAAGCCCATGTTTTTTGTTGATCCAAATGATTTCCTCTTCACTAGTTCTGATGTATTATTCATGTTATTTCAATGCGCTTCTACTTTTGCTTAAGGAATGGGATTTCCTCATTTTGCTGTAAACATTGTGGGGGAAAAGCTTCTAGGAGATCACTGTAGTCCTAGTTAAGCTGTAACCAGGTAAGAATGAAAATATCCAAACCTCTTTGGCCTGTCGTTAGAGATGAAAGAGAAGCTTTATGAAAAAATAGAACTGCACTTTGTTTGACTGTGTGCTACATATGAAACAGAAGCTCCATCTAATTGTTTGTGCCTTACTCCTACAGTAGTGTAAGAACACTCTTATTCATAGCTGCATTAAAAACCACACGGAATCTTGTAGTGGGGGAAAGGAATTTTAATGGAAAAGAGATCAGGTGGGAATTGGTACTGGAACAGAAGTAAATATGTACATTTACTAAAGGAATCTGTGACATATAAAGCATAACACTATTTCCTGGCAGTTGTTTCCATTCAATGGTACTAATATCTCTATAATTAAGAGCAATGGAAGTATTTAGAGGAAAACTGTATACTGTTATAAGCCATTCTTTTTTTAATTGAACAGCTGTAATTTCTACCAATGGAACAAACTATATTATAAGAAAATGATTATTAGTTTAAAATGCAAAGTTAAATGAATGCAAAATTAACAAACAGATGGTGAAGAATTATTGTGGTTTATTTTACTCCTGGGTACAAGGGCTCATACACGATTGTAAAAATGTCATCACACTTCGTAAACCTGAAAGCAAACAGAATTTGCAGTTGTGCACATCTGTTTTGGGACACTGCTAAAGGGGTAGAAGAATCAATGTTGTTTTCAAATAAGGGTATTCATCAAAAGGATATCATTTACTTAACAGTTATGGCTTCTGCTAAGCATCGGACTTAATGTTCTGTGGAATTCATTACAAAATTTGGCAGCTTTTTTCTTCAGAAGCTACTGAGGCAACGTGCTGCAAAACGGAACGCACAGCCCCCTCTTATCCTCCCCTCCCTGAACCCCAGAACAACAGTTGAATTACCTGCCAAATGTTTGACCAGTAATTCCAGGATTCTAAATTCTAGGTCAGGATGTTGCAGTTCATGATACGTGCCCAAGGAATGTCAGTGATGGAATAGAGTGGAAATATAAGGGGCTTATTTGTTTATTTCAGTAGCCAGTGATGTTAAAAAAAAGGATTATGTAATGTTTGGGAATATCATGTTTTGGGAGGAGGGATGGGAGAAGTATGTCTGACTAATTTAGTCAAATTGAAAAAAAACCTAAAAGCCCCAGACAGATAAAACATGTGAAGTTTTTATTAGGAAAGAAATTATATTAATGCTTCAAGCTGGTAGTTTCAAAGTATGCCATCTAATTGCTTTATTCGAGCTCAATTTACAAAAATTAGTGAACTGAAGATGTAGGATTTTGTTTACGATGACTCGGTGCCATTTGGAGAGAGCAATTTAGGAACAGCCAAGGAACTAGGAATTATGAACAATAAGGTACTGATTGCAGTCAGTGGGGAAGGAATACTAAGGAGGTGCTCACTAATGAGGTAGGTATTAAAGGCAGGAAATTCTTGTATTTTTTTATGTCTGTACATAGTCCAGAGTTCCTTGTCACCCCATCCTCACTATTACCTTGTAAATCAGGTGTATCATTGAGTATGTGTAGTGACTTTTGCTGACATTAACTTTCTGTTAGGCCAGGCTAACGTATGTACAAAATGTTTGTTAGAAGAATGCATTATTAAGACTATAAAATCAAGCACACAAAGTTAGGACGTGCCAGAAGACAGGCTGATCTGCACACAATTCATGTCCTTCATGCATGTGTCTGACTGTGCAGGCTTTAACTGTGTGGTCACATGTAGAACAGCTAGTGCCTGGTTCAGGCCATGGGATGGGCAGTGCTGTCTTAGCAAAAAACCTCTTCAATATTGCTTTTTTTTTCATTGTTGTTTAGTGTGTAGGTAGACCAACCTGAAAGGAAAAAATTACTCTTTTCTGCATGATTTTTTTAATGATGTTTCTACTATAAGAAACGTGAATTGCTTCTCTATAAATTTTTCCAAACAGCAGATTTATGTGGCCTTTTTGTACATCTTAGGCTCCATTTTCCCCAAGAGAATATGTTCACTTTTTCTTTTTTATTTTCTTCTTTTTTTTTTTCTTCTTTTCCTTTTTCTTCTTTTTTTTTTTTTTAATTCTTTTTAAACATAAAAATATCTGTTAATTTGGATGGCAAATTGTTTCAAAAATACTCAGAGTAATGAAAAAGCTTCACTGATACCGTATTTCTTTCTTCATTGGAGTTGTGAGTGCACGATCTATGTAGAAGTCAAGACTGTATTTTTAGGGGGAAAAAAAAACCTCCAAGCTTTTACACAGTAAGGTTAAGGACTAAGAAAACTTAAGAAAAATAATAATTGGTGCCCTGCCCAGTATCATAAGGGAGCGATATGAGAGAAGTGAAACTGGAACTATTGTGCAGGTCATCATTCAATTGTCAGAACTAAGTGGCTTTATTTTTTCCTTCCATGAGTAGTCCACAACTTTTTTCAATACCTTTTCCTCTCTACAAATTAAGCCCAGTTCTAGGAAGTAACAGGTTCCTTTAATGCAGAGATGCCTTTTGAGTCTATTTTATGCACTGAATCCATATTTGCTCTGTGTTTTAATGTACATATGTAGTGATAGTTGTGCATGTGTATGTCTGTGCATTCCTTCATGGATGTCTGTGTCTGTGTTACCTGGTAATTCTGTTACTATATAATTTCTTTGCAATGGGGGGAAAAGTGAAAAGGCAGACCTCCCAAAATGCCGGTTTAAATCCTTTATGGCTACATACAGACCTCTGCTATTAGAGCTGGCATAGTGGCATAGCACTAGGAGTCTGAGGACAGTGTACTTTTCAATCTTGTAGCCTTCATCCAATTTCCATTTCCTCAGACTTCTGATTTTTTGTTCAAGCTGATTTTTTAGCCACTTCCACTCTTCCTCCTTCTCCTTAACCTTTCTATTCCCTTTTCCCTGGGTGCCTTTTGAGATCTGTCCCTCTTCACCATTTCCTGTCTCATGGCCCATCAGTTCCTCCTGCTCTTTAACCAATTTTAGTGCCCAGTTTTAGTTAATTGGCCCTTGAAGCATCATCCCTGCCCTTCCTCAGCTTCTGTTTTCATCCATAGTTTCTCCTCGCAGTCTCACCAGACTTACTCATACAGTGTGGTTAGTCCCTTTTGTCTCTCTGACCCATATTTGTCCATCTGCCCGTGTAGTGGATAAAACTCACTCCCCAGACGATTTAAGTGACAGTAGTAGCCAGAGCCTTAGGGATGTCTGCTTTCCATTCCAGCAGCTTATTGTGTTTAGGCTTAGAGTATTTATTGCAGACTTCCTCTCTCTAATCCTTGTCAGACTGAAGCAATCTTTGCAGAAGGTACATGTAGTCTGATCAGTGTTAGAAATTGGAGAGGATCAGGCATGATCAATGAGAACAGGTTTCTCTGTGGTTTCTCACTGACAAACTTTTGGAAGTGTTTTATGTTGAGAAAACTTTTTTTTTAAGTTTGATCACATGTGGATAGATCTGCAGGGTACGGGCAAAAGTTGCATCCCCCACACTAAAATCCCTGCCAAATTGCAAGTCCAGTGAGTGAGGTTGTTTTAAAGATGAGCAGAATGTTTTTCTTCATGACATTTCTCTTCTCAGAAATGGCTGGTAAGTTTTCATTAAGTGTTCCAAAAGTAATTAAGAGAATTTAGGCCTGTGTTAAGTGAAGCTTTAGCACAACATTTTATTACTCAGAAAACTTAGAGGGATAAACCAGAATTTATATGGGAGCCTTCATAAGCAGTACCCATTCACATCCCTGTGTTGACAGTGCCACGCTGACAAAGCCTTTGGTGTGGGCCTAGCTGTGTTACCAATAGAGAACTTTTCTCAACGTATTTTAGGTGGGCTTCAGCTGAATCTTGTCATCTAAATTTAGACCTCCCTGTGGATTTATCTACCTGTGAGCTGTGTCTAAATTCCAATTATACGCTGTGGAAATCTGTCTGGTATTGTCAATGGAGCCTGAAAATGGATCCTCACTGTTTGGTCAACTGAATTGCAATGAAGGAAATTCTATAAAATGACTAAGTGTAATGGGAGCTTAAACACTTGGCTCATATATAGACACAAAATTTAGGGCCTGAAGTTGAGATGTTCTTGTTTCAAGCCTTGCATCGTTTGGAAGCCCAATGTGACTGTATCAGCAGTAAATTCTCCTTTCACTGAGTTTCTGTGAAATGGCTTTGCAAATGTAATCGTGCCAGCCTGGCTGTAGCTACAGAGGATCTGTAGCATAGTCATAACCTATAGAATGCTTCAGCCACTTCAGAACCCTTACATGTGATTTAGGGACATAGGAGTTGTGCTAGATTAGACAGAAAGTTGACTTCATCCCAGTATCTTCTTCAATGACCAGTAACAGATGCCTAGAGGAGATCATTCAACAAGCAGCATGTAGCAGTGTTTCCCCCAGTTAATTTTTTTTTCAAGCCTCCAACAATTTGTGGCTCAGGCTGTGCTCTGCCAACAAAAAGAAATGTCTACACATACTTCTTAAGACCTCCTGAGCATGAATCAAATGGATCTGGCACAATAGTCTGTTTTCTGAGCCTGCCAAAAAGCAGCCTTAAACCACAGCTGATGATTTCTGTTCTTGCCTTGTTTGTCCTGAAGTTGCTGATGCTGAAGCTTAATCACAATTTAAATTACATTAAACATTATTGACCTTCTCATTGTTGACATGCTAACTGAACAACAGGCTCGTGCGTGCCCTTCTGTCACGGCGGGTATTACACGAGAACTAAGGGAATGGTTGGTTGTTAGCTGAGGGAAAGCTCAGACTCGCTCAAAACATTTACATTATCCTAAATCTTCTAGAAAGCGAGGAGGTGAATAAAAAAAAAAAAAAAAAGGAGAAAAAAAAAAGCTTTTCCTCATGAAAGTGTGAAAAAAGCAGCACAAGCAGAGTCTGTGGAGGAAATCATAAGCATGCTGTTATTCCACTAGGTTATGTAACGATAAGGAGAATATAACTTCCAGGCACACAAACCTTTGTGTGGAACTTCTGCATAGACAGGGTTTGGGACCATTTCGGATTATATGAGGAAGCATTTGTGAGCCAGAAGGTTTGCATGTTTTCCTCTACCTACTTCAGGTTTCAAATAAAAATTGCCTCCCTTAGTGAACTCGCTTCTGACAGGTTATTAACCTACCACAACTCCCAGGAAAAACACCCCTGCAAAACATGAGTGCTTGCTCGGCCCAAGTTTTAGATGCCTTGATACCATCACCATTTATTTAATGTAATTTCATACAAAGGTGAAAAAAAGGAGGCACCTGGTGAGAGGAAGAAACAAATTAATGGCATATAGAGAGCCTGAATTCTCCACACTTAGAGGGACTTTTGCTTTCTCCCTTGATTTGCATGAGTCGAGTCACTGCTAGTGGTGTTAGCCACCATCGTTTCTGTCTTCTTACCTTTGTCCTTACTCCTGTAAAGACAACCTGGCTGGTCAGGTTATGGACAGATGGACTATTAGCGAAGAATTCTGCAGTTCGGAGGCAGTCTTTCTCAGTCAGGTGTTGAGCTTGGCCAAACTGCATCTCTTCTGGTTGTCCCATGCCTTTTTCCATGTAGTTTTAGAAGCAAAGAGTGACAGTTTGTTTCTACAATTGCGGTTTGGGGGTTTATTTTAAGCTTACTTCTGAGTACTCAGAGCATGAAGTGGACACTGTAGTAAAGTTTTAATACATGCTGTCTCTGTTAAGATCATGATAGTTTTAAGTTACAGTAATAAGAGAAGCCTGAATTGTATTTTCTTCAATTCTGGTATGTGTTAAGAATGGAGGAACAAGAATAACTGATCTCTGATTGGCTTGCTTGTTATAAAGTCAAGCAATTCCCAAATTTTTGACATGATTAATATAGAATTTAAAAATTAGACCTTCATTTCCAGTACTCTTGGAAATTTATATTATTTATTCCTTTTTCTAATCAATAGTTCCGTCGAAAGCCATTAATTTTTGTGTTGCCATCTTACTGCATTGTGCTCTTAAATGCTTTATAGAACCACGCATTTGACATTAGAGGTGCTAATGGTGATTAGTGTCTATAACCAATAAAAGCTTTTTCTAGGCGATGAAATAATCAATGAAGATTAGCAGAACTACCAGAGAACAAATTTCATTAATCACTGTTTATACTAAAATTTCTTTGTGGTCTCATTAATGACAGGATGTTAAAGCCCAGTTCTCCTTAGTTACAGGCTTGCATGATAGCTGTTTTCAGTAACCAAACAGCCTGAAATTTGTTCTTACAGGTAATACATTAAACTGTTTAACTAAGGACAGGTGGCTTGTGTGCATTTTTGGGTACACTATCATAAAATTAAAATGGCTTATTGTTATCATAGGTTTGGTCAGCTGACCTTTTTAAAGCCAGTAAGTTCATAATCAGTGAAAACCTTTTGTAGTTTTGCTTAAAAACATTTTACAGTACCCAATACTAACATTTAACTGTAGTCAAAGTCCATATTTTAGCATTTCTTTAATATCTGCCTCCTAAGGGTTGTTACTTGTTCAGCTGCTGAGACAATAGTACTACAAAGTAATTCTAAGGGCAGCAAAATAATGATAAAATATGACTTCTGGTTTGTTCTTAGTACTGTCTGGATAAAATGTTATAAACACAGGCATCTTTTCTTCACTTGAACTTGCACTGAATTTTGGAGTACTTCAAAGTATGGAGCAGCAGGAAGGTTTACAAAAGATGTAAACAGTTAGGTGGTTCTCTTGTCACCATTTTACACTTTGGCCCTCTGTTTCCACTAAGGCCAGCAGCATTTGTGATGTTCAGTTTTGCTGCCAAGCTCCAGGTAGAACTGACCTTTTTGTGCAGTTAATTTTGGTGCAGTTACAATTCCAGCATGGGGTTATGAGTTTTTGTCTTCTCAGAAATTTTCTGTGTGGTTTCTGCTACTTCATTTCATGGAGGATGCACTCCATACAACTGAAAAAAGAGAGGAGGTGATTGATCAGGTTTTCATGTTTTCTATTAATTCACTTAGTTCTTCCTCTTTCACTGTATTTGTAGAACAATGTCATGTTTGATCCCATGGGATTAGTGAATAAAGGGAATTTTAAAAAGGAATATGAAAGATGGCATAGCTGTTTGCTTTTAAAAATAAGATCCTTCTGTCTGTATGAAAAAAAAACAGATGTGAAAGAAAAAGGTGAAAAGGACCAAGTAGGAGGAGGTATGGACGGCTTGAAATGATGGAAATTACAATAGTAAGAAGCAGCAGAAGTATGAATGGGATTAGAGCTTTCTTGCTCTGGATGAGTGCGCTGGGAGCTTGCTGAGGAAAAGACTTGGTAACCAGTGAAAGACTTAGAGTAGGAACACAGTCTGCTGACTGCTTAGTGATGTTTATTTTATTGAATGGCCTATGAATAAGTAATGAACTATCTCTTTAGCTTTCTGACACCTTGTAAACTTCTTTCTGTAGAACAGGACTGTAAAATTACTTGATCCATGACCAGAACAGTGTTTGGCTTGCTTTGATACCATTTTCCTATACCTACCCTTTGAATACTCAAGTTCAGCTTCCACCCCCTTCACCTAACACCTTATTTTTGTGCTCAGACTAACGAAGTTGAAGACTCCAAACTGTTTCTGTCTCTGTTACTGTCCTCATAGAGTGTAGTGAAGACACCTGCATTTCACAGTCAATGTGATCTATTCCTTCCTTCCACTTCCTACTGTCCTGACGCCGTATCTTAGCTACAGAGTAGTAAAGTAGTATTTGTTACAGAGTTAATTTAGCACAGGTTTTAATTAAAAAAAAACAAAACCCTTCAATGTTCACATCCTTGCTTTGTGAAGGTCAGTTACTTGTAATAGCTGCATTCTTCTTCTTCTGGGGTCTTAGCTTGTAGCCTGGTTTCAGAGAAGTGTTGGCTTCTACTGCTGGAAGACTAACTCTTCTCATCAACAGCTGTTGCCAAAAATATCCCTTTGGGCATTTGTGTCTTCAGATTGCTTTATCTCTCTTATAAATTCACCGAATGTTGATATTCCATGCTTTTTATTTGCTTCAGATGATGTATACCACATTGCTTTTAAAGTGTGTGTTTTACTTAGCTGCCAAATGCTTTTCATTGCCAGTGCAGTTTAGCAGATGGGTTTGAAGGGTTCAATTAAATGTAATTTGGGCTTCCATTTTTCTTCCAGCATTTTTACATGGTTCTTTAAATCAACATTTTTCAGGGCTTTGCAGTAATCCTGTAATTTCCTCATTTCTAATAATTTAATCATTTAGTCATATAGCATTTGGGAAAAGGTATGCATCTGATTTTACATTTGTTATGTACCGTTGTCGATTGTGGTTTTGAAAAACAGATGTGATGTTTTAACATGACATTTATATTGCTATTTAATCCATTATTGCCAGCGTTCAGTAAATGTTGCATTCTTTGAGTGCTTGCTGTTCTTTCATCATTTTCTTTTCCCGATCAGATAATTCTTAAGGGTTAATTGTGGGATCCAACAGCCTCTGTTGAATGCTTTCTTGAGGGTCACACTTTGGACTTTAGCTTCTCCCAGGTTCCCATTCCTACTGTTTTTTACCAAATAATATCTTTAAGAAATGTGTGGACTGTGAGAAGTGGAGCTTTAGCTCCATCCTGGGCCACCTCGCTAGGCTGGAGCGGTGTCAAGTACAAAGCAGTGCAGTGACTTGTGTGCTGTTTACTCTACAGCTGAAGTTCATGCAGTTAGAGGCTTTGGGCTATATTTGCATTATTCCACACCTAAGTTCAGGATTTACCTTTTACAGCATCCTCAGCGAGTGTTTGTTGAATATATAATTTCTTACAACTCATTCCTTACATTACTTTGGTTTTGTTGGCAGTCCTGAGATGTAATTACTCTTGCTACCTTCTTAGCTGCTTCAGGAACTCTGTGTTACTGTTTGCTTCCTCAGCCCCCCTCCCCTCCTCTGCATTTTGCCCAGCAGAGTAACAGGATACACCTTTCCCATACAGTCAGTGGCTGGTAGAGACATGGATAGAGATGAGGTGTCTTGCAGATCTGGACTAGACTAAGCATTGTAGCACAGCAACGTGGCAGTAGCTGTCCTTAGCGAATTCCTCTCCTGAGGTGATTCATCTTTTCACGCTGCAGTTGTGTTTAGCATCAACTCATATTTTTTCTTCCTCTTGTCTATGAGTTGTCATGCAGGCAGATCTTTTGCTGAATCTGTTAATTTGATCTGGTTTTAAAAGTAGCAGTATAGCTATTAACATAGGCAGCTTTGTGATTTGTGTTTTCATGTGGGCTGGTTTTGATATCGGTGGACGTGCAGTAGCACTATTTCTTGTCTAATTTGATGCCAGGCTTTGAAACAGAGAAGAATTACGGTAATAAATATTGTCTCTATTCTAAGAATCTAGCAGAGGCAGTGGGTAAACTTTGATTTGGTTTATATTCATATTTGGATGTTCCTTGACACCTGTGCCAGTATTCACACATGCCACTGTTAATATTATATCTTTCTTATGAAAAATGAGACCCCCCCCAAGCTCAGTTGTTGATAAATGTTACATATGCCTTCCTGTGAGCCACTGACCTGTTTTTTTCTGAAGTTTACTCCAGATTTTATGGTGCTGTGCTCCAGCCTTAAAAAGTATTGTTGCCTTGGTGAAAAAGTGCAAAAGCATGTTACAGTGCTTCAGGGACTGTAACGAATCCAAGAAGGAAAAAAGACTGATTAACTGAATCAGAAAGGTGTGGGTGGTATTTCACAAGGAGCCTGATGGAATCTGTTCCCTCATGACTAGAGAACTGCAGGGTCATTGGGTAGCTCTTTCTGAGAAATGATTTCTTTACAAATGTGATTATGGTCTCTAATAATAATCATACTTACTGCTTCTGAAAGTTTGGTGGTGATATTTGTGTAGCCTTGAAAAGAGAGATGAGAAGAAGTGCTAGGTTATGTAATGCATTATCATCCTGGAGAGAGCTGTATAATGTCAGTAAGATTTTCAGTAGAACATGATATTTCATTTCCATTTGCATTTCTGATTACAGTTTTACATTACAACTTACAGAGCTATGTGCTTTTTAGTTATAATCTATTGACAGCATAGTGTGG
Source organism: Todiramphus chloris collaris (assembly GCA_025345505.1). Taxonomy (NCBI): domain Eukaryota; kingdom Metazoa; phylum Chordata; class Aves; order Coraciiformes; family Alcedinidae; genus Todiramphus; species Todiramphus chloris. Next base: position 24,632,864 of record JANVCC010000019.1, on the reverse strand, counting down.
TTTGTCTTTATTACTCAGAATAAGACTCCAAGCCTCTTTACTGAAGGCACAGCTCGAGTTTGGTAACATAATAGAAGAAGAATGCTTTTCTGTGACAAGAAGAATCTCAGTCATCAGAGTGCATTTAGAGTAGGATTTGTTAAACATTTTAAATTGGAAATATTTGGGATTGCCACTGAAAGAAACGGTCCACTAGTTCCTTTCTCCTCAGTATTTACTCCCTTCTACTGGCTGAGGTATTCGTCTGTCAAACGAGGACCTGGAACAGATCTGTCTGAAAAATGACAAGAAAAAGTAGTGTTTGAATGGTTTTTTATGTCTGTTTTGCAGCGATGTGCATATTGCAAGCACCTTGGAGCCACTATCAAATGCTGTGAAGAGAAATGTACCCAGATGTACCATTACCCCTGTGCTGCTGGAGCAGGCACATTTCAGGATTTCAGTAACTTGTCCCTCCTTTGTCCAGACCATATTGATCAGGCTCCTGAAAGATGTAAGTACACAGCATTCAAAGGACACAATTAGTACCAGGTTTTATGAAACCTGCACAGTGGTATGATCAGTGGTATGCATTTGTTCAGACCTGTATTCCCAGTTCATGTGCCCAGGAATTCATGTATGTTTAAGCATGAGAAAGATGCAAGTTCCTGCTTCAGTTTTTAAAGACTGACCGTGGTGCACAGCAGAGTTAATATTTTATTTTTTTTAATGACAGAGTGCTCGAGTTAGAGCAACCATATTGCAAACATTTCAGCTAAATGATAGGTTTAGATCTGCCAGGAGCTTTATTTTCTACTTATTGCAAAGAAGAGTTGGTCCTAAAGCTCTCAGTTTTATCCGGGGAGGAATAAAACTATTTATTTTGGTATGGCTTTATTAAGGTTTAAAATGAATGTTACAAGAGGATTAGTTGAGCGTATATGTAAGAATATATATGTATCTATATGAGCATATATATAAGAAAACCAAATGAAAGGAGTAGTTATCAAGTATATTATTTAGCTCTGACTTTCATAAGAATGATCTAGTTTTGTACGCATCAGAACTACCTAAAGAACTTTTTGGCTTCGTTGGGTTCATTGAGTTGTTCAGAATTTTGAACGAAATAATAACCAAAAAATATTTTTCTTTGTAGCAAAGGAAGAAGCAAATTGTGCAGTGTGCGACAGCCCTGGAGACCTCTTAGATCAACTTTTTTGTACTACCTGTGGCCAGCACTACCATGGGATGTGCCTGGACATACAAGTTACACCTTTAAAAAGAGCAGGCTGGCAGTGTCCTGATTGCAAAGTGTGCCAGAACTGCAAGTAAGTGAGACTTAAAGGACAAGGGGGAGGATGGTGTGACATTCATGTGCTGTGATTTTATAACATCTATTTTATTAGCTGTTCTTTTTTCCTAAAAAATGTAATAATGTAATAATTTACCCAGATATATCTGTTGCAGTATTAAATTAAATAACAATAAACTTGTGTGTTGGGAATTTTCCTCTGAAAGAGCTGAGCTGGAACTCCTGCACGTTATGTCCCCAGAGTTCCCATTATCTTGGCAGGTTCTGGAGAGCAGCAATACCTTCTGCCTTTCAGTTGTTAGTTTAATGTAGTGTCTTTCCAGCCTGGGAACCTGTGCTCTTCCTCAGGTGACATGTCAGCTGTGCACATTCCATGTACTGGATAAGTCCCCTGCATTAGGCCCTCTTCTGTTTTGTAGAGGCAGGCAGTGAGTCGTTATGGAAAACAAAAAACATGGCTTAGTTGAGCAGAGAAAAAAAAAGTGACATGAGTAACCATGATTGAATTGTTACACCAAGCAAATACTGAGACAAAGAAATGCAATTGTTGCAATATTTTAGAGGTTCACTCAAAAGACTCTGACCAGTTGTACATGTGTTCTCACATAACTTAATCTGATGGGCACCGCAGGGTTCTTTTGCTTGCTTGGTTTTTTTTTTTTAAAGGCCTTACTAGAAAAGAAATAAGAGTTTTGTTCCACTTTAGTCAAACCATCTGGGACACTGTGAAGGAAGAAAGCCACTTCACCACTGCCTCAGGTACCTGATCAGTCAGTGCTTTGCTGTTTTCCGAGCAGAACACTTGGTATTTGCTAGCATTGGAATTCACCGATTCCCTGATCACACCCCACTGATAGCAAGTGCCAGCAAGGAAGTCACAATAGTGAAGCACATTCTAAAAACTACCCCTAAAAATGTTGTACTGGGTAATGACAGTATTTGCTAACAAACCTTCTCTCTAGTGAAAAAGTAGAAGAAAATGTGATGTTTTCACACCTATTACTTTCTGCAGCGTGGCAGTTTTATGCCAGTGTTGAAGGAGAACATTTTAAGCATACCTCCACGCACAGAGAGAGAGTTTACTGTTCTTTAAAATATCAGGTCTCCCAGGTAATGAAGTAGTACCTACTAATTTATTTAAGCTAAGGCAGAACACAATGCACTTAGATATTAACAGTCTATTTGTCTTATTCTCTGCAAATGTATTTTATCACTGAAATTTGTGGTGGAGCTTTGTCATAGGGAAGTTGAAATCTCTCCCTTGAATGGTTTGCTCTTATGATGTTATTGGTTCACACTGTAGGAGCTGTGGTAGTCAGCAGTGAGGGCTTGGTTTTTGCTCTAGAAAAAGTAGTATAGCAACAAGTATAATTGCATGGTCTTTTCAGAAAGAAACAAAGTATGTATTTCAGATTTTTGAACTGATTTCAGTACAGAAAGGCCAGTACATCTGCTTACATGTCTGTAAATGAAAGTGGGCCGGTTTCTAGAGTTTGAAATGGTTACACAGGCTCAGCACTTCTTAACTTAAGCATAGTGGTCTTCATTCATACTTAAATATGAATTTGAGGGTATTATGTTAGGAGCTTTTTGTAAGTGGTATTCATATATTGCCATGTGTTCAAATATGTGTCTTCCTGTTTGGACTTTTCCTTAAATAGATTTTTGTTGTTGTTGTTACGGCTTGTTTAAATAAGGGGTTTTTTTAACCACTTTTTACTTTTCTTAGACATTCTGGGGAAGACAACAAGATGCTGGTGTGCGACACGTGCGACAAAGGCTACCATACTTTCTGTCTACAACCAGTTATGGATGCTGTACCAACAAATGGTTGGAAATGTAAAGTAAGTTGAAAGGTTTCACAGTAATTCCTTGTCATTATGGGCACCCAGATTTTGTTGTCCACATTATGCTGTTCTAGATGTATTGCAGACTGCTGTTGCAATATAACATAACCTGTAGTTTCTGAAGGAATCCTGCTGGTATATAATCGTGTGTTTCTCCAGCTGCCCTGGGAGAGTAGCTGTCAGTGCAGTGGCTGAAGCAGCCCATGCCAGACAGTAAATCAACCCCAACAGGGAAAAAGAGAAGCGTAGGATCCAGGTGGAGTGGATGACCTTCGCTTTATGACAGCTGCTCTCATGAGCTAATGTCAACTAAAATGTAATCTAAAACCTATGAAGTAGTATATGTAATCTATATTTGAAGGCTCTTTATATTAACTACTTGCTTACTGGAAGAGCAGTTCTGCAGCTCATGGGTACCTTTAGAACTTCATGAGTAGGTGTTAAGTAATAATAAAAATAAAATTTCAGTTTATCAGTGGAAGTCCCTGTATATGAGACGTATGTAATTTCATAATCAGCTTGTGGCAGTTCCAAAATGATGGAGATCGGGAATAAAAAGAAGTTTGGTCTCAAAAGCAGTACTTTCAAGTCAGGGAATAGTGCAAAGAAGTTTTTCTTGCTGTTGCACTGGCTCTTCACGATCTGTTAGCAGATCCTGGGTCATTTCTTAGTGTTATCGAGGACAGGAAAATGTCAGTTAATGGCAGTTCTGTCACACTGTGAAATATGATCATTAACAACTAAATTCTTGTGATCTCTAGAACTGTAGAGTATGTGCTGAGTGTGGCACGCGAACAAGTTGTCAGTGGCACCATAATTGTTTGGTATGTGACAGTTGTTACCAACAGCAAGACAACTTATCTTGTCCGTTCTGTGAAAAACTGTGCCTCCAAGACTTCCAGAAAGATATGTTGCATTGTCACATGTGCAAAAGGTAAGAATCCTAATTTTCATTCAATTGTACTGGAATACTTAAAGTTTATGGTGAGCTGTGTGACACTGATGTGTTTCTGTGAAAATATGTTTGCTGTACAGTGCTATAATGTCTTGTTGTGCAACATCTTCATCCCTAAATACAATCAACAATAGTAGGTAGTCTTATTTTAATCTTAACAAGTAAATATTAATTGGCAGACACCTGAGGTGAAATATGTGCTGCTGCTGCTGCTGATTCTTCCATGGCATCTGTATTGTGAATAAGCAGACTAGAAGAGCTGTTGTCTTAACTTCTAAAGACCATTGTTTGTAATGGTCTGGGGTTTTTAACTTTTCAAGTACTTGCTCTCTGTTTAATTTTATGTGTTTTGCTATGCCAGTAATTATGAAAAACCATGCCAAATGCTATTGGGAAGCTTATAAGAATGTAGACTGTGCTTCATATTTAGTGCTGTTGTGTCTTGCCATGCAACATCTTGATGTTGCTGTTCATGTTGCAGTGTCCAGTTGGCTCTAGTGACAGTTTAGGTCTCCCTGTTTAAATTTGTTCACTGCTTGACAGACTGATGTATCATGCTCTTATTTCTCTAAAATTCTCCATAATAAGAGATTGGTTGAAATTTTGTATTTCCCCAAAGGAGTGGAAACCAGTGCTATTTTAAAATTTATTTGTATTAGGAAACTTTATATTTTCATGAGTAAAATCATAGTCTAAATTAATCTTGGCAGGTGGATTCACATAGAATGTGACAGATCTCCAGGTAGTGAATTGGAGTCTCAGTTGAAAGACTACGTCTGCACTCTTTGTAAACAAGGAGAAGGGGATCAGACACAGTCATGTGATGTAATGGACACCTCTGAACTCATTCCTGAACCTGACAGTATAACAGGTAATCAAAAATAATATTTATATTTTCAAAATACTAACATCAGATATAAATATCTGCAGCTGTCTCACTATGTCTTTTGTGGACCATTCATGAATTCTGCTCTGTGGAGTTCATCCATTCCTTTATTTAGCAGCAGCTTCTCAGGCAATCCACGGGAGTGCCATCTTCTCAGTATTTTGTCTTTCTGGCTTCAGGGTCCTGTATTAGAAACAGGGGCAAGTAAGCACGTTAGTGGAGGCTTGCAACCCTCCAGCTCCAGCTTCCCAGCCTGTAGCTGTAAACTTCTCTCATTTTTTCGGATGTGGTACAGTTGATACATACATTCATTTGACAGCCTAACTGCTTTATTCATTTGTGCCTCACTACCAGGCACAAGCCAGCTTCTGGTAGATGCTCCTGGAGTCATCTAGTTTTCCCTCTTGCTATTTGTCATTCTCACAGTGCCCATTTTCCTCACTACATCCAGGTAGGACATGGCAGTGGAAGCTGGACTGTGTTCAAGGGACAGGTACATTTAACTGGAAAGCTTTTAATCAGGTGTTCTTTTTCAAAACAATATATAATTAATTATCTTGTTTCTGAGAGATTCTTGTCTAAATGGACAAATCAAGCAAAAGGTGGAAAGGGAAGTTGCAGTAAAGTGTAAAGTATTTTTTTAAAGCTTAGTAAGGAAGCACAGAGAGAACTGGGAACTGCTGATCTGAGTCTGGTGGGTCATCCACAAGACCTGTGTAATGAACTCATAACTGAAACCCTTGTGTATTTCACACCACGGGCTCTGTTGGATCACACCTACTCTCCTGCAGGCTGAGCTTCCTAAGGGAAGCACAGTTGTGGTTACATTTGGAAGCAAGGTAAAATCTAACAGGTTAACTGCACTACCACTGCCATGTGCATTTAGGATGCTTAAACAGCAATTCTTGTGCATTGATCATTTGTTAAAAAAAATCAATAGCTCAGTTCTAGAAGTATCTGTGTTTTCAAAAGCCTGATCTTTTTTGACTGGAAAGGGGACTGGACTGCAACAAAACTCTTATTTTTGTGTGTTCAAACTGCTGGTTTGTGTAAACAAGTAATTCTCTTTGATGTAGCCTGCATACATAAGTGCTGACCTTTTGTGAGTAGTAAAGAAATGCTGAAACACATGATCTTGGAGGAAGGGCAGTGACAGTAGGCAAATATATGTACATGATCCAAAGAACTCGTCAGTGAACACAGGCACCAAGTTAGAAACAGTGGTAACTTCAACCTTTGAAGATCACTTCCTTTCTGAAGGGTTAGTAGAGGCTGTTGGACTCTCAGACAGTGTATTTAAAACATACAAGAAGATGTCCAAGTGATACCCAAAACTTACACTGGCAAAACTCTCTATCTACTGAAAACCTTTTTGAATAAAGAACAGGTTTATTTTAAAGGCTAAAGTTTTAAAGTCATACTTCTGTAGCATTGACAAGCATACTCTGCTCCCCAAGGAAGAACAGGACTGTCATCTCAACTACTAGGAGTAATCTGGAGCTATTACATCAGTACAGTCATGCAGTGCTTTATACCCAGGAGAGCACTCCTGTACTTTAAAACCAGATTTGGAGCCAATCTAAATGATCATTTCCTCAAAGTTAAAATATCACTTTCAAGTTGGCAGAGTCTGAGAGCAGTTTTTAGGTGCTAAAAGTAGCATCACCTGATAGTTCCTGATCTTTAATGAGACTTTCCTGAACAGAAAGCTATATTCGTTGGACTTTTTTTTTGTGATAATGTCTGTGAAGGATCAGTTCCTTTTGAGTTAGCACTTACTGTATACGTTGTTTTTCCTGCTCCTACTTGGTCTAGTGCATTTTCATGAGGTTTCTGAACTGAAAAAGCTTTCACACAAGGAAAAAAAAGGAGTATTTCCTGTTTCTGTGCTCCGTAATGATACTGTCGACCGAAGAAGCACTCAGTAGTGCTTTTTCCATGCAAATTCCTTCATTTAACAGGAAGAACTCACAGATTAATATCCTAGTTCTGAAGTGTCAAAATTCAGTTTTCATGTTGTTTAACAGGTATGTTGCCAACCAGTGTTGCAAGTGCTGATAGTGGTTGGAATCTCCCATCTGTGCTGTAAGCCATTGTGTAGTATCTATATAAAAATTTGAAGCTTTCATGCTACAAGTTCAGTTTAATTTAGCAGATTGGAATTTGAGGAAAATCTTTCTGTATTGCTCGGGTAATACAGAAGTCTGTGAATATGTAAATTAAATTGTCACAATTAGGTGCATATAATAGCTTTACAGACATTTTTCAGTGTCTGGAAGGTAAAAAACAGCCTCAGTGTTAACGAGAAAAAGGCTCCTCATCTGTAAGGAATTCTATATAGTCTCCCAAACCTTCTCATTGACCTGATTAACAGTGTGATAGGAGTTAGGACAAAATATCATTCTCTACAGTCAAAAGGTCAAACAGCGACAGCAACTACTGATGCCAAAGTAATAGAATAAACATCCTATCAATTTTGATAACTTCTTTGCCTCTCCTTAAGCTTGTACAAATGAAATGGAAATGGAAAGTGGTGGAGAGGATGTGACATTTCAGGAACAACCCATTACTGGTGATGGCCCTGGTCAAGAATCAACTGTCGGATGTGTCACAGATGGTAAGAAAACAATTTGCAGTCTGAGAAAATGCCAGTATAGAAGCCTTCCAGAACCCTCTTCCATTCAGTTCGTGGTACTTTATGAATGTAGGAGGAATATGTGCCTGGGAAGTAGTAGGAGACAAATTGCATCAGTCTACTAGCTGACCTCTCAAGTAAGAGTATTAACTTTTTTGGTGAAGAATTATTCTATCGAAGGCAAAGAGAAAGGGGAAGGTTGTTTTACTTTTTTGGTGGGACTGGCTTTCTCCAAAAGCTGGAAATACAGTGAAATGCTTTTGTACACTGGAGGTTTATAGTGAAAACCACTATTTGTTGCTGTTCAAATACAGTCACTCACACTTCCTCTTCAAGTCTTTTATGTTTATTTCTGCAAAAAACTGCATAGGATTAATTCTATGATTCTATGAATTTCCCCTTGTGTGTTTTGGGGTACACTGTAGAACACCTTTCCAGTTCATGTGCCTTGTGGTTGTAACTCCACAAGTATCTTTGGCTAAGAATTTCTTCATTTCTCATTTCCTTTGTAAATAAAAGGTAATTTGTTTAATACACAAATATACTCATTCAAACAGGGGGTGCTGCAGTAGCTGATCATTTATATGCTGGCAATAAATATATCTTATGAATCACACATGAAGTACCAGCAGAGGTAAAGAATACAAGTAGAATGGTTTCTGGGTCAAGTCCTCTAAATGTGTTAGTGATCAATATCAATGGCAAAGAACTTTCCAGTATGTTCCATCCACTCCCAGTCGATGTTAGAGGATGGTCACTGTAAGGGAAAAGAATCAACCTGCATTTAAAGCCAAGGGAAAAAAAATACCTTGCAGGTTAGCAGTAATCACTCTGTTACACATCACAGCCTGTGGTATAAGGGCCATGATTTAAAACCATCAGTGAGGACACGTTCATAATAAGGTGCTTGGCTTTGAACTGTAGTGGCTGAGGAGGTTGTAGCAGGGTGAATTTAAGAAGAATGCGAGTGTAATAGAAAATCAGTGGATCGTAAGAGACTCAGGGTCCATCAAAAAGGAGCTGAAAAGCCAAATTCAGAGCAAAGAATGTGGTTCTCCATGGAATGGATAGAAGACTCTGGAACTTGTGGATGCATGTTGTGGATTGAAGGTGCTCGATTTGATTCGAGGGAAGGCTAGACAGATCTTTTCTAAAGAAATACACGAGACATTAGTAAATTAAAAAGCAGCAAAAAACTGTTTTCATTTGAGATGATTTCCTAAAGCCTGAAAGAGTGCTAGGATGGAACTGTTTTTTATTTGTGCTTATCCTGTTCTTCTTAGCTGTCTGCTTTCTGGAAGTGTTGGGACAGTTGCTTAAAATACATTAATTTATGCTAGTGTGCATCTTCAATGCGCAGAACTGGAAAAGGAGAAGCTACTTTTAGCTACCTACCTGGAAATGTGTATTGAGATTCCTCAAAAATTAATCTTGGGTCTTCTTTCTTGTCATTTACTTTGCTGTGTTTCCAGGAAAGAAAAATAATGAACTAAACCCATAGACTATGATAAACATAGGTACAAAGAAAGATATTTATGAAGTATATTTTTAGCTACATATTAAATTGACTTAAGTAAAGTGATATGTACTTGGTGTACGTGATATGTGCCAAGTATAGTTTTTGACCAGTACATTTGTGTGAGTTTTTATTTTTCTCACTGAGCCTTTTATATGGTTGTACTTAGTTACAGGCATATCACCAGAAGAAAAGACCACAGAACTGGAAACAGAAGTCTCTGTTGAAATGAATTCAGCTGAAATGGAAATGTCTCCTAAAAAGACACCAGCATCTGGTGACAGCCAGACTGAGAAAATGACAGACGTGATGGAAGGTGTTCAAGCTGTAGGACAGCAGGAGTTAGAGAAACAAGTAGAAGAGACACAGCTACCACAAGGTAGTGTGGAGGTATCAGAAGTATCCACAGTAGACTCTCGGTCTCTGTCTTCAGTAACTGAGACCATAACTGTGACGCCAGAAATACAGGAGACTGAAAGTAAAGGAGATAATTGTATCTCTGTAGAACAACAACAACTGGAAATAATGAAAGTGCAAAATGAAGTAGAAAAAGGAGAAACCCATGAAAAGTCAGAAACACCAGCTCTTCTAGAAGTAGAAACTACTTCTGCAAAAGAAGGTGTTGCAAATACTTCACCAGTTGGAGACAAACCCATAAAATCACCAGCTGAGACTTACCCCTCACTTCCCCCATCAGTGAATATAAACAAGACAAATGTGTCTTCCTCACCAGATGTGTCATTAGACTTGCAGTCTGCACGAGATGCACAGCACAGTCAGCCCCTACCATTGCCTTCCACTGCTGGAAGTGCTCTCCCAACGACTTACATATCAGTCACTCCAAAAATTGGCATGGGAAAACCAGCCATCACCAAACGCAAATTTTCTCCTGGAAGACCCAGATCAAGACAGGTAAGCATGGTGAATATTTCATTATACATTTATGAGGTACATAGTCCAAATTTCAGTATACTGCTTTCAATTCAACTTACTCTTTTTTTTTAGTCTTTAGTATGCATTTATTCTTCTAAGTGAATGTGTGGTTCTTCCAAAAAGTAATTTCATGTTAAATAATTGAGAGATCAAACATCATAAAAGTGAGAATGAACGTTTCTTTTGGCTCACGCTTAGGACAAAATAAAAGCAAATCGGTTGTGTTTTGTATACATATGCTACGGATGCAGATAGACACAATGCTGTGCCTTTTGACTTTTCTGTTAATCCTTTTCATACATGCGTTCGTTTTGGCCAGTACTTTCAAAGTGTGTTAATGTTTCTGAAACTGGATTGACAGAAAAACGTGCAACAACTCATGTTTCCATCACGCTGCCAGATATTCTCTTGATTGACATTTTTAATGGTATTGCAAATAATTTGCTGGTTTTGTTACATTAGCAAATACCATATAAGAACTGCCCGGTACAAATTGTTGTGGTTTGACTAGGATTAGGTTTGTGAAGTGAAAAGAATCCCAAAGTCTGTCACCTTCTGCAACGTCTTGCTCTCTATTTAAGGCATGCATTTGTGAGGGTAATAGTTCATCAAGCTGTAAGATGTATTTTGTATTTGCAAAATTCTCCTCAGAATGTATGTCAGTGTAACAAATCAGTGGTTCGGTTCTGTTCTCATCACAATTAATCTTTAGTCTTTGGGACTTCATGCTTTTCTGAACTTACTGTTAAAAAAGCTTTTTATATATTGCACGATTCTTTCCAATTTTACATGTTACTTAAGGGCTGAAAATTCTTATTTCTTAAGAAAATGTATGAGATAGTGTTCTGAAAGCGTTAAAAGAGCATAATAAAGGTAACAAACATAAGAATTTAGATTTGGGAGGTTTTAGAGTATCTCTGGGACTTTTTAGCCCTCATACACAAGCATGTATAGAAACAATTTTTCACCATACTCTATACTGTCTTAAAAATACAATTTATTTTCTCAGCTTACCATTCTGATTGAAGTGGGATGGGCTTCTTAGGTGATCTAAAATGAATTCAGGTTTTCTGTTGGGGAAGTTTGTCCCCTTTTCTGTTTCAGTAAGATTTGTATTTATTTTTCTGTGCAATTTGCCCCTGCTCTGCATGGGAACCAGCATCATGATACTGGTAATAAAATGAGTTAACCAGCAGAGAACCCACTGAGGAAAACACGAAGGTGGACCCCAGCTGTAAAGGCCTGTAGCAGAATAGCTAAACATCTTAAAAACAAACAAAAACATTAGCTGTGAAAGGGGTAATTTTTATATTCTGTGTGCAGCAGAGTATAGAAATTAGCCTTACTATGTGGTGCAAATGAGTTGAATTACAGTATGTAAGTCAGGTGTAGCACAAAATCCTAGGTGTGATGCTAAACCAATGTCATCTGTTCAATAGTTTGCAAACTGTATTTCAAAATGAAAAGGAGCTTAGCATAGAAATAGACAAGTTACTGCTGAAATTCATGATCTGTCTTGCTGGAAGTGTGTGAAGGTTTCTCTTCATTTCGATTATCTTTGTCTTACACTTGAAACACCTATTAAGCAGGAACTTTTGTGAAGTAAAGCCATTTTCTGGTAAGAAAAGCACACACATGCTTTGTTTTAAGCCCTAGTATGCTTTCTTGCTTTCCGTTTATTATTTCTTTTCAGCACAGATTGGCACCTCGTAGAAATCAGTGATAAATTGTCTTGAGTTAGGACAAAAAAAAAAGGAGACTCTGTGGTTACTTGAGTAGTGAAAGCTAGACACTGTTTTCCTCACTTTCTACTAGTAAACTAAATTCAGTTTAAGTAGTTGGTTAGGGATTTGGGCTTGGGGAGCTTTTTCAGACTCTACATCCGTCAACTTGGACTCTTGTTAATCTGATTTTCCACACTGGACATGAAGGATACAAGGCTCATACCTGTAGATAACGTGTATTTGGAGAAAAGCTTCTACATGGTAGATGTTTTCTAAACCCAACTTGATTATTTGTACATTGCTTGTATTTAGCCTGAGATGAGGAACTCTGGTTTTATTTTGCTGCAGTTAGATTTTTCTAGGTCACTGTGCAGTAAGGCATGTATCCTATCTGCAGAAACATGTACCTGCCTTACCAAGTGACAAAGCTCTCTCCGGTGCTCTAAGTTTGCTGCTTTAACTTTGTACTTTGGGCCGTTGCTGAGGGACTGACACTTGTCAAATGACTGTCTGTAGGGTATGAAGAAGACATTTAGAAATGTCCAGTTAAGGGAGGCGCTTTCCTTTAGAGCAAGATGTAATTGGGAAAATCCCCTATAGGTGAGGCATGTGTTTTAATGTTTCGGTTTTTGAATTGCACGCAGAAATTGGTTTAGGTTTGGGTTTGAGGGTTGGGGTTTGTTTTCTTTTTGTGCTGTTTTTGTTAGGGGTTTTTTATTGTGGTTGTTTTGGGGTTTTTTTAATTTTTATTTTTGCTATAAGCTTTCAGGGTTTTTAAAGACTTGTGTACTTTTCCAAGTCAGGAGTTGTGGATATGAGCAGAAGCCTCTTGAATATATTGGATTGTCAAAGAAAACCTTGTTGTTTTTTCTAATGATGCTCAATTTATGTCATCTTAAAAAGTGCGCTATACACATTTTTTGTTAATATTTGTTCTAGTTCTCAGGAGGAAAATGCTCTATTTTTCTGATATTTGTACCAGCAGCCCTATATAAGATTTGCTTTCTAGGCAACTCATTATGTATGATTTTAGAAATGGGTTCACAAATTGGCAAAAGGAAGAAGCTGCCTCACCGCTGTCCCTGTTCTTTTCCTTCTTGCCTATCTTCAGTGCTCCAGATGCTGACATCTGCCAGTGTCTGCTCTGGTTTCCTCTCACATGACAATTCTTTGGGGCAGGTTTAAAAGCAAGTAAGCAAGTTTTCACCAGGTATAAAACCAAAGAATTGCAACATGGTGTTTCTTTGTGTCGTGCTCTACAGACATTTCAAAATGGATATTTTCTCCCAGTTCTGGCTTGGGGAGAGCATCGTATAGGGCAGGTGCTGGCTGCTGAGAATAATTCTGCTTTCTGCTGTTACATCTTATTTTCCATGCTGAGTGTGGCTTCACCACTGAAGAAGGGACACAATCTTAATTTAAACCATTTCAGCCTAACACGGCGTCTCGCTGTTTGCCTGGTTGAAGATGATCTCATTGATCCAAAACAAGTAAAAACTGGGGGGAAAAATATGGAGAAAAAAAATGGTTCTATGAAGTTACAGATATAACTTCAGGTTATGTGTGGTTCTTCTCCATGTGTCATTAGAGAGGATTTTTGCCTTCTCAAAAGCAGGTTAATTTTGTGGGTCTGAGTTTGCTTTCTTTTGTTGCACAAAGGAACTGTCGTTGCAGAACTAGTTACTTGTCCAGGACTGCGCGGGATTAAAACAGATACGTCATAAAAAGCCGTTACTCTGTGGACCCCACAGACAAGGCAGCATTAGCCAATTTCCACAGTTAGAACTACTCTTCAGTTTCTTCTAGAAAATATAAATCTTTTAATATGTAACTTACCTTGTTGCAATGTCCTCTTCCTGTTTAAAAATAAAACAAATTAAAAAAAAATCATTGAAATGGATCTTCAGGGGAAGAAGAATAGGAAGAAAAAATCCCTGGATCCTGAATATATTGCTCCTCAATTTTACAAGGCACGTGCTTTACTGGTGTCAGGGGAATCCCTCTAAAGGAATAGTTTCTGATTTGGATTTGTTTTCATTAAATTTACTTTATTGTGCTGGGCAGCAGGATGAATGATTGTCCCTTTCTTCAAAATCTGTTAATACAATTGCTAATAAAATATGTTTGAAAAAATGACTCAGTTCCGCTATTGAATAGGAAGTTACGCATAATCTGAAGTTATTTCCTGAATGGGATCTAGGAGTTTGCATTTGTAATAGGCTTTAATGGTGTGTCTGCAACACCACCGCATCACTTCTGGTTTGACAGGACTAAAACTCATCTCACACACCATGAAGACAATATTCTGCTTAAAAAGGCAGCATGAGACCCTTGCAGGGCTGCACTACCAGTGTTGCTGTTGTCATCACCCCTCTCCCCCTGAGCATTTTTGCAGGCATCACTACTTTGGTTAGAAGCAACAGAAGAAAATCCATCTTCTAGACAAAAGGGGAGCTGTGTACAAGTGAGTCTGTAGGTACAGTTACTGGTAAGGATTGCTTTGGCTGGTACAAGCTTATTCCACTTCAGAGAATGTGGGGTTTTTCTGTGTCAGCAGAAGAATGTTTGTTGAGGTAGCGTATTATCCATACCTTCAGCTACAGGTGAGCTATAAACCTGCATCCAGCCCAGGGAGAGGACCTGCTGTCTGGCAGGCTTAGCATCTCACTGACTTCCTGGGGAGTGTGGTCCATGGGCTGTCTCTTTTCTGTGGCAGTTATCCTGCTCCATCGTGGAACCAAATTGGCTTTTACTTCTATCTGAAATGTAGCTGTTTGTCCATCAGAGATACTCGCTTGTAGCTGCCAGTATGACAAAGATTTTACAGTGCTGTCCTCCGAGTTGTGTCTGTACAGTGTCTTCTCCATGGAATATGCAGATTCTCCACCCCCAGCAAATTCATACTGGGACAGGACCTCTCAGTGATCTTTATCATACCTCTTTTTTTCTGAAATGGTAGTCTTAAAAGAAATGGTCATGTAAGTTTATTAACGAGTAACCTGACATATATCTAGTTTGAACTCAACCTTCCCAAGGGAAATTGGTGGCTTTTTTTCTGTAGAGCTTTAAATGGTATTGATATACTCTATGTACCTGAATGGAACAAATTGGAAAGTCCTTTTGCTACAGTACTGTGCACTGGCAGGTAGAGTACGAAGCGAATAAATGGAGGCCATTGCAACATATGTGATGTTGTAAGACTGGCACATAAAAAATGGAGGCTGGTCTGTAAAATATTACTGAGTATAAAGTAGTAACCTCCTACTGGTATTGTTATACCATAAGGGTTATTGTAGTGTGCGTTGCATGGAAAAAGTTTCTTCATGTAGGTATTGTATCACTATTACATGGCTCAATACCTGTTTCTAGGGGATGGAGGAGATTTGCTAAAATGAGGCTGAAGAATGCCGAACGCCCCGGCGAGTTCAGCCGTGTGTTCTTTCCTGGTGTTACAGCTGTTTGGCTGTCTTCAGTTACATGGTACCACTAAGTTGTGGTGGTCGTGGTAGTGGGGAAAAAAAGGTCAAAAAGAGTCTTTTTCAAGAATTACTTTTTGTTATGGTTTTTGTGTTTTTTTTTTTTTTTTGTATGAGGGGAGCTATATTTTGAACAGATTAAATTTTGCTCACAACCCTAAAATTACATTAAATATTAAATTGAAGAACCAGCTTTGTGCATTGGTGATTGCACTCGATTTCATAAAGCATTAAACAGCCAGACACAATCAGTGGTAATTCAGTGAGATCTCCTGACCCTCGCCGCGTCCGCCTTTCCTCTCGGTGGAATTTCCTCGCAGCTGTGTTGTTCGGATTCGAGGTCTCAAGAATTTGATGGAGAATTAGAACTTCCTTTTTCTGTCACAGCACATAATTATTGCCGTGGTTCTGATGTAAATGAACTGCATAGAACTTTCTCTTTAGTGTTGCGTGGTAATAGGCATTAATTAAAAGCCAAAATATAATTATTGCATCTCTTTGATGTAATTCATTTGTTCATAGTATTGGGGAAGTGTGTATTTTTAATTAAGTTTATCTGGCCAAGAATTCAAATGTTTCTGATCTGCAATAAAACTTGGATTAGATTTCCAATTTAAGTCTTAACAATATGGCTCATGAATCATATACAATTCACGTTCTTTTCCATGACCAAATATTTCATATTCAGATTTAATATTCTATTAGCTTTTTAATCTTCTGAATACAATTAATCACTAGAGAAGTGAATCTTCTTAAAAGGTAAATAATTTTGTATGTCCCAAATAAGAGTAGGTAGTTTTAATTGTTGATAAAGTATTTTCAGCATGTTTAAGATCTTGAATTTTGACCCTCAGCCAGCACGTTGCTTCCCTTTATAGGCTGATATAAAGATTGTGCCTGCAATACACAGGTTTTTCTTTGTGTTGCTATACAGATTTCCTTTGAGTTGTCGTATTGTAAGAACAGTTACTTACTATACATTATGAATTTTAGAACACAAGGAAATGGTAACTAAAATTCAATCAAGTTGTAACTTTATCTTGCTAAAACGGAGCGTTCTTTTATATTGAAAATATGGCTGGAGTAGCAAATGTACATGTGCCATTGCCCCAGACCTGCTGATGTGGTGCTAACTAGGGTGACAGTGCTGTGTAGAAACAAGAGATGTTAACAAAGAAGTGATTCAGAAACTACAGAGCTCTTGACATAACAAAACCAGACTTCAGTCTTACCAGTGACTTGAACCCAACTGCAGGTAAGTGGTTGCTGGCAGTTGTGGTTCAGCTGGAGTGGTTGCTGGCAGCACCTTGGCAGAGAGCAGGCAATGATGGGCTGTTGAATGTAGTCTTCAGGGCACGGAGCAATTTGTAGGTTGTGTCTCTCATGACCACCTTTTGTGGGCAGAATTGTAAAGTTTTTATTATTTTAGGTGCTATATTGTGCATATTCCCTTTCCCTTGCAGGTGTAGCTAAACTCCTAGGCAGCAGATCTATGTGGAATGCCACCATGTCCACACTGGCTTGTACCACTTGGACAATGTTGGCATTTTTTAAATACAACTTTTATGCATAATTAGGCTTTTAGGCCACTGACAGGCTTTTCCTTTTGGATCTGTTGTGCCTGTTTGAATACTCGTGTACCTGAGCAGGTTATTGCCTACCCAGCTCTGCAAGCTGAGGGCACCATATGAGCTCTTCTGCACGTGCTTGATGGTAAGCGAGATGTTGGCTCGAACTCGCCTTCATCAGCAGATTGAGATAGCCTGGCTTTGCCTCACATGGATCAGGGAGGTCTGTCCTGAAGTCGGTTGAGGGGTAGCCCTATTTTCAGTCAGCACAGCTGTTAGCAAAATGTACCTCTGAGGGAATTTCTGTTTCCATGAGTTGTTGATTCCAAAGAAGCTGTTTCCCGCACATTTTTCACGGAGAATATTTCATTTCAGAAAAAAAAAACAAAACAACCCCACGCCACATTTTACAAAGGTGTCTCAATTTTCTTAATGCTTATTATTGTATAGACCAGCAAGCAAAGGTGTAAGTGTGCCTGGGCTTGCCCTTGTGACTGGTTATGCATGTGTGAGTAGTTGGGACTGTTAGTATGCGTGGGGTTATTCCCTATCATCCGTGCGATGCTACTGCTGAGTGTCCTTCTCGAGAAGGTAAACCTGTTAACTTTTTATTCTTATCTTGGTATTAATGATTTCTTACTCTCACAAACTTAGAATTAGGAAAACATATTCTCCTTGAACTACTCTAATGTGTAAACTGAGAATGAAGTTATTTTTGATGGCTCTCTCCTGCAGTCTTTACTCAGGGTTCGAGAAAGTCTTCCACAGATTTTAATGTCTGTGTTGAACCTGAGCAGTAATTTTTTCTTGTCCATCTCAGCATTTTCTTCTTGTCTTGCCATGTTTCTTGCGACATAGTTGTACAATATCTCACCATGGCGGGAACTATATTAATAGGATTAATAATCAATTAGCTAAAAAGAGTTTGTAGGTACACCCTATGGATGTATATTATTACACTTCTATAATAACGTGTCAAAATTTGATACCACAGGTAACAGGAAAACACTGGGGTGAAAAGAACTTAGCAGTGGGGTTTTATAATGGTTTATTTGTGGCAAACTTGCAGGAAGAGATACTTTGTTAATTACCATGGCTCTTTTCTTTTTTTTCCCAATGCTTTATTTATATTACTTTTGTTTCACACGCTTCTCAAACTAGTTGTTGCTGTGATTGTCAGTAGTTTAGACTCCAGAGTTGACTAAGGGCATCTGTTCTTTCAGAATGTGATTTGAAGTGTAAAAGGGGATGCTACCATCTCAAACTACTGTCATCTTCACTTGATGCAATAAAATTTAGGGATATAATTTGTTGCTGTTATGATTGCTTGCTTTCGATTTGTATTATGCTTTGTGTATAATACTCATTTTGTTGTACTTAACCATCAGTTAATTTAATTTAGTGTGTGTTTTAATAAGAACCTAAAAATTTCCCACCTTCCTCTCACTCAGTGAACTAAATGACTACTTAAGTTAACGTAGAAATGCCTATGCCTGCATGTGCTTTGCTTTTCAGATTATTTTTTTTGTTGCTTGCTTTTTTTCTTTTCTTTTTTTCTTTTCCTTTCTTTTATTTTCTTTTTTTTTATGTTGCAAAGTTTTATACATCTATTTTCTCACCTACCGTATCCTAGGGGGCTTGGAGTACCAATAATACAGTCAGCCCACCTTCCTGGTCCCCAGACATTTCAGAAGGTCGGGACATTTTTAAACACAGACAGCTTCCTGGCAGTGCCATTTGGAGCATCAAAGTGGTAAATAATTTGCATTTATTTTCATGTATCCATTACTATCTTTCTGCTGTAGAGACTATTGATGGAATTCTGTATGTCACGACTGAATTAATCTTCTATTGCTACTGAAGGCCTTTAAAAATAAAGGGAACTCTGGAACTTCCAGGTTAAAACCAGTATGCTTTCCAGAGTGTACAGTATGATGGCATTGCCCTGATTTTTGATGGCAAGGAATAGCTTGTATTACCAATTTTTTCTGTGCATTGAGTAATTCACTTTTTGTGGTTCGCTTTACGTAGCTGTCTAAATAAGTTACCTGAGAGGAAAAATATCCTTAAGGCTGGCAGTAAAGGAAGCCAGGCACGGAAGGGAGCAGAGATCTGGAGGGTGGCTTGAGTTTGTTGCTGCGGAGCAATCTTGCTGAGTGGATTCAAAGTGACATCATTTTTAGGCTATGGGGAAATAAATAACAACTTTCCTACCTGATTAGGTGGACCCAAACTTGTATCCACAGTGACATTTACCATTAAAAACACCTGAAAGAGCTAAGTAAAGGCAAAAAAAGCTAAATGATGAAACCCTTGACAAATAGCTGTAGCTTCCAAATGATTTATTTTCATCTCACTTTAACTCTCATGCTGATTTTACTTTAATTTGACATTAGCTTAGCTTTTGCTGCTTCAAGCATTTTTGGCTTAATATTCAGCATTAACATTGATACAAGTATGTGCTTATTTCTGTTACTAGCTGTGTGAAAATAACAATACTGATACCTGGTCTGGAACAGACAAAATAAGACACGTGCCAGATGAGTTTACATCTTAAAAAGCTGATGCTTGTATGTCCTGTGTGTTTATATTTATTAACACCGTATATATGTAAGGACAAGTTTTTTCTTTCACCTTAGTACATAAAAATACTTCAGCTCTCAGGAGCATCTGAAGTAGTGTTTGTTACATTACCTCGTTGTGTAAGAGTAAGTCAATTTAATTTCTCTGTCCATTAATATACGGATATAAATAAAATTTTAACACTGGGATGCTTGGATCCTCCCTTTAATTACGACCATAAACTTCTATGTCTTCTTTAAAACAGGAGTTGGCATATTTGAAAAATACATTGGTAATATTGAGCCCATTAGTGCTGCTTTCCATCCAGGGAACTCCTGTCCCTGCCAGTAAAGACCATTCCTGTCAGCTGGCGACACTGTCCCCGAGGAGCTTTGTGGTTCCATTAACGTTGTTTTATGGAGTAAATGTTTTGCCTTGGTATTAAAAGTAGTTTCCAGCCAACATTTGGATACAGGCACCGTATCTAGATACCCTTTGGATGGAGTCAGGCTGTATTAGGACCCAAGGTTATTTACCAATTCAAAATGCAATAAATAAATTCATTGCTTATTTTCTATTAGAAAAGGTGCTTATTTGAGTCTATACCATAATTAACCATCAGTTGCACAGATCAGAGGCTCTGAAACATGGAAAGATATCTAATATACCAGCCAGAACTTGGGGACTTTGTGAATATCTTCCTTTTCTCTCTGGAAGTGATTAGAGAGGATTAGGTGAACCTCCTTGTTTAGTTAGTTTTGAAATAATTAAAAAAAAAAAAATCAAACTAAGTCACAGTATTAATATCAGGTCATTATTATTAAAAACATACTGGCTTTTCCACAGTTAATTGTTGTTGAGCATACTGTGAATACTCCAGAGCACACAACACTGCAACTGTGCATCTGCATCTAAAATAAGGAGGGAGGAAAAAGAAGCTGTCTAAAAATAAGTGGATATTTTGTAAGAAGAGCATCATGTTGTGGGGAGTGTTGATCTGAATGTAATTGATATAATTAATATAAAAAGCTCTCTCCATATCTGCTGAATTAAGAGAGTTTTGTGGAGGCAGCTCCTGCTTCGCTTTGGAAGCAAGATTGTGTTACAATAAATCCAGTTTTTCCTGATAATTCATAGCATAGGAAAAGCACCTATGATTGCAGGTAATCAGGTGTCCAGACCCTAGTCAGAAGTCCCATAACTGTCTGAGGTGACTCTTTAAAAAGAAAAGAAAAATGAATCATAAAATAAAGGATATTTATTTTGGATACTTTGTGACCGTGGGGGGAGGAAAACAAATCAAACCAGAACATTGCCATATTTCGGGTTGTTCCTGAGCGGAAAAAAAGTATTTCTGGTTTTGGCTGCTTTCTCACTAGGGATAAAGGCGATCATTTTATGTCATGTAAGTAGTTGAAGGTGTTCCAGTGACTTTATGACTATGGCCTAGTGTGCCCATATTCACTTGAAATCACAGGGTGGATTTTTTTACTTAAGTTTTTCCCTCGATGCATTGAACAAGTTTGAATCCCATGTAACAAAAGAACTTGCACTTAAATTGTTGTCTTCTCTTCAATAGGGCCGTGGATCAGGGTTCCCAGGGAAGCGGAGGCCACGTGGTGCGGGTCTTTCAGGAAGAGGTGGCAGAGGTAGATCAAAGCTGAAAAATGGAGTTGGGACCGTAGTCATCCCAGGGGTAAGGACATTTATTTTTAAGTTATCTTGTAGTCTGATAACGTAACGTAATTATATTCAGCTATAATTCTTGTATTAAAATACTGTGTAAAACCAAAGAGCTCTAAAACGCAGAGGTATTTGATGAGGCCTGTCGTTAAATGTTTGTGATGAGGAGCTAAAGCTTAATGGATCTAAAGCAATTTTATGCTGCTCGTGCCCCTTAAAAGCACTGCTGTTGGGAGTCTTAAGAGTACTCCTACCATTTCCTTGGGTGGAAAACATGCTGGATAAAGGCAGCACTCTCTGCAACAACAGAAGAGGGGAGAGCAAGACTTGTGCATAAGAATGTAACAGCAGGTGTAGCAGATCAGACCAGAGGCTCTTGTGCCCAGGAGATCAAAGCTGAGTGCTGGTGGAAGAATGCAGAAACAGAAGAGGCCTAGTGAAGGAGATGCTTCCAACAGTTAGAGGGTTAGGCACTTGCTGAAACGGAGGTGATATCTTTGTCTTGGGCAGCCTGTGTTGGAGCTTTCTTTTGTGAATTTGTCTATTCACTTTTTAAAACTTTTGGAAACAAGTTTTCAGTTTGACAGCTCATCAGCCTGTTGTTTTAAATTGCTGCCTGCTGATCTCATTGCAAGCTCTTTAGTGCTCTCCCAGAATAGGCAGCAGAGAGTTGTTTTCTATTTATCTCCTCCATCCGTGCCGCTCAGTTTCTATAGATCTTCATCATTCCTTCTCCTTTTCCTTGCACTCTTTCCTTCCCAGTCCTGAGAATCCCAGTACTTTGAGTTGTTCCTTGAATGGAATCTATGCCATATTTTTTATCATCCTTGTCAGTTTTTTTGTCATGTTCATTTTTTTACTTTTTGGACTTTCATTTACCTTTTCATAGTACAACACTCAGCTTTATAGGATCATAGAATCAAGAAAGTTGAAAAAGACCTTTAATATCATTGAGTCCAACTGTTAACACTACTCTGCCAAGTCCACCACTAAGCCATGTCCCCAAGCTCCACATCTATACAGCTTTTGAACACATCCAGGGGTGCTGACTCAGCCACCTCCCTGGGCAGCCTGTTCCAATGCCTGACAACACTTTCAGTGCAAACTTTTTTCCTAGTGTCCAGTTTAAATCTCCCCTGCTGCAGCCTGAGGCCATTCCTTCTTGTTCTGTCACTGGTTACTTGTGAGGAGAGGCCAGCGCCTACCTCTCTACAATCTCCTTTCAGGCAGTTGTAGAGTGTGATACAGTCTCCCCTCAGACCCCTTTTCTTCAGACTGTATGATTTTCCTGTGCAGTTCTTCACAGTTGGCTTTCATTTTTTATTACTCTGAATATCTATTTTATTACTATGAATATCTTAATACCGTTGGCAAGCTTTGTCACCTTGCTCCTTGCTTCATTTTCCAGATTGCACACGAGTGTGTTAAACACCACGGCCTCTTACAGCAGACACCCCTCTCAGATTTCCACTAATGCTGTTCTCCCACATAGAAAACTGATAATTTATTCTACAATTTATTTTGTGTCTTATGTCAATACAGGGAGCGTTTCTGTAATTTTAAGTCAGCTTTTTGTAAGGAGCATTGGTGAAGGACTTTGCCAAAACAATTTGGTGACGATGAAAGTTATACCAATCAGATTTCCCTATCCCCAGGCTTGCTCACTCCTTCCCAGAGCTCTGATAGATCCCACTTTACCATAACGAAAGCTTCCTTGACTCTTTAACAAAATATAATCTATATCAATGTAGCTGCAGGTTCTCTGTTATCATCAGATGCCAGAGACTCTGTAAGACAACACATAGCTTCCCCCTAAAAAACCTTTGAGAAAATGGTAGTTACATTTGCCATTTCCCATTCCTGCAGCACTGAAGTCATTCTAAGCAAGTTGCTGCTCACTGCAATTGATAGTTAAAACTAACAAGTTTTAAAACTTACATCTTGCACAGTCCTGTATGAAGTAATTCTTCAGGCTCTCTTTAGACATGCTTTTTTCTGTTCTTGCATACAATCAGTTTGAGTTTGTACAGCATCGTGCCACTTCTTGCTGCCTATATAATAATTTCTTGGAATAGTCTGTCGTTTGTAACCTAGGAAAGGAACAAACATCTCTGTTGTTCTTCCTTCTTAAAGCTTTGAATGTTCAAGACTCATAATCAAATAACATAATTTTAAATGTAGGGGATGAATTCCGCTTGGGCTAGTCATAGGTACTGTGTTGAGCTGGAGACACTCGCATCATGATTTAGTTCTCGCTACAGGAAAGATGTGGATCTGCTGGAGTGGGTCCAGAGAAAGCCACAAAAATGATCCGAGGACTGGAACACCTCTCCTCTGAAGAAAAGGCTGAGAGAGTTGGGGCTCCAGGGAGACCTTATTGTGGCCTTTCAGTACTTAGGAAGGGGCTTTTATATAAGATGGAGAGAGGCTTTTTAGCAGGGCCTGTAGCGACAGGACAAGGGGTAGTGGGTTTAAACTAAAAGAGGGGAGCCTTAGACTAGATATAAAGAAGAAATTTTTTACAGTGAGGGCAGTGAAACACTGGCATGGGTTGCCCAGAGAGGTGGTGGGTGCCCCATCCCTGGAGACATTCAAGGTCAGGTTGGAGGGGGCTCTGAGCAACCTGCTCTTGTTGCACATGTCCCTGCTCACTGCATGAGGGTTGAATTAGATGACCTTTAAAGGTCCCTTCCAACCCAAACTATTCTGTGATTCCATGTTACAAAGTACAGATTTATACTTCAAGGGAAGCTGGGTTTTATAGAGACCAAGTTAAAAGTTTTGTAACTGAGCAGAGGATATTGTAAAGTGTTATAAATACAAACTGGACATCACTCTCCACAGTCTCCTATAGAAATTTGATCCTGTGGCTCATCAAGTAAATGGCAGCTTCAGAGATCTGGTTGTCTTGTGCAGAGTAGATGAAAGCAGCAGTACCAAGAGACCAGCCTTCTGCCGAATGAACGTTTGAGGCGGGAATATTTCCAGCCCCTTTGCACAAACTCATCCTTACTTGGCATGGGATCAGGGCTAGTGGACAGCTACACGAAACTGGAAATATCTTGGTATATCTTAGGAGCGGGGAAGAAGGTAGCTACACGTTAGCTCCAGCTGGGTCCTGGCTGGCATTAAGCAAGCATCAAAATTCAGTCCTTCTGCTCTCCCTGAACATGTCAAGAGGTGTTTTGGGTGTTTTCTGGTTAATTAGTTAGTTACAGCTGCAGCGCTCTCAACCATACAGTAATTAAAATGCATTAACAATATACCCCCTTTTTAGCTGCTTCTCAATAAATGCTGATTTGCAGCAGCAGCAGCGTATCAGAGGGACTCCTGTAGCTGCTGTAATGATATTTACATTTGTCTCCAGAGTGATGTTGGGATTTATAAAATATTTAAATTATTATTTGAACAAAACTATCTGTGTAAGATGTAAACTGCATCTAAAGTAACCCACACTTATAAAATTAGAAAAGCTGGTAAAACAAAGTTGTATTTCTCCATCACACATTCATTCTTTTCTATAGACCTGTGCGTGCTCTTACCTTCCAGACTTTCATGGCTACTACTGCTTCGGAGAATAAATAGTTAGACCTATTAATTCAAGTTCACGGATGGCAAATTCTGCACAGCAATTCTTGCAGAACAAAGTGGAAGTCTTTTTTGTCTTGGTTTTCTTCCTGAGAAGCATTATGTACATGTATATGCTGAATTAATAAAGGGCAGTTTGGAGTAACAGTCTCTTGCTCAAGAAAGGAGAAAACTGTCTACAGTAAGAGCTTATGGCTTGAGATGAAAACAGCCATGGCAAGTTCAGTGCAGGTTTTTATGGGCAAGATAGATAAGCCTGATAAAGAAACTGCTTACAGAGAGTATCTTAACTCTTGTAACTTCAGAACTCTTGCTCATTGCTCCAGCGTACTTGGAACGTTAACTAAACCACATTTTAGACAATATGGGACAAATGACACTTCTACAATTGCTCTTTGAATTAATACTCAAAAGTATGTCGCTGTAATTAACTTTGCAATCCAGACTTCACTGTTGATATGTAGGGAACAGAGCAGACTGGTCACAGTATGACATTTCCTGATTAGGGATTTTTTTTCTTAGACTACCTCTTTAATTTCCAATTTGAAGTGTAATGAGGTAATGCGTAAAGGTGAACAAAGCAGAGAAAGAGAATGTATTTGTAAAACTGAAGTAGTGGTCATGCTTGCACTGATGTGAAAGTGTGAATTAATATAGTAATTTCTGATGAAGGTAGCTTTTTATGACAGTTCATACTATATGAATAAGTATTTGCAAAGCTTCTGGTACTATTCAAAATTAACATTTAGAGAAAAAGTTTCATCTTGTCTCACATCTTCAAGAATGTGGTGTGCTTGCTGTTGATGGTTTGTGTTTTTTCAATAGGTCACAACTATGGATATTTCATCTAACAAAGATGAGGAAGAAAACTCGATGCATAATACTGTCGTCCTCTTCTCTAACAGTGACAAGTTCACTCTCCACCAGGTTAGGATAATAGTTACTGTATTTTTGTTTTGTTTCTCTGCTTTATAACTAGAGAATAGTAAATTAATGTCCTTGCTAGGAGTTAAATTATACAGCGAGCTACTTAGATTTAACAGGTGCTTGTTTTCAGAATGTAGTGTCTGATAAGTGTTGCGAATCTGCTCTTCTCTGCCCTCTCAGGATATGTGTGTCGTGTGTGGGAGTTTTGGCCAAGGTGCTGAAGGCAGGTTACTTGCCTGTTCTCAATGTGGTCAGTGTTACCATCCCTACTGCGTCAGTATTAAGGTGAGTGCTTTTGTTACATAAAAATATTGCTCGATTACACTGTTTTCATATTGTGCTTTAATAACACTATGCTGACTTTGGTTTTGTGGTAATTAGGGGAGTCATTAACTTGTTAGATATTCATCAGCTAATGTGACCATTATTTGTATGCGACTTGTGAAAGACTTTAATTAAATGTCATTTTATAGTATGCATTGCCTCAGGAGAAATTAACCTTTTTGTAATTTTGCAACCATAAATAGCACTGATTATCCAGCAGTTGGTTAAAATAACAGTTTGAGATATAAGCTTAAAACCTAAATGCAAGCAAAATCGAAAACAAAGAAAAAAATGAGACTGCATCTTCATTTACTAGGGGCATAAGGTTTCATTGAATCAATTTGTCTGTTGGCTGTCAGAATTGACAGCAGTTGGGGTGGTTAATTAATACATTTTGCATTCATTAGGCTAGGAGAGAATATGTGAAAATTAAATTTAAATGGTATGAGATGACTTAGCAAGCACACAGTAAGATATTTACTGCAATATATGCACTATACACTTTATTGTTTGTTACATAAGTGCATCTGTGTAAAAGTGGGATTTATTTTTAAACGTGTCACAAAACTTTATTTTCAATGTACTTTACAAAATGCCATCTGCGTATTTCATAGAACTGTGATTTGACTTTGTGTTTAGATACTACTCTTACATGATATATTAATTGCAATAAATTAGTTGTGACTAAAGGCTCAGCACTGGTTACCACACATCATTTAGGAAAGACAGAGGATCTGTAGTGATCGGAATCCTGGTTTTACTTCATAGCTGAAAACAAGCAGCTGTGTGTCCTCCTTCATCCCTCCAGGACCAGGTACTCCTGCAAGGAGTAAACTTCCCTATATGTTGATACAGTGCAGTATATTTTCTCTGGTATGCTAGTTTGTCTGCAGGAATTATCTTCTGGAACAGCAGCAGGTGTTAGTAACTGCACTTACTTGCTGTATAATCCACTCCCAGCTGCGTGTGATATGGACAGTGTGTGCAGAAGAGCATCCTTTGCTCCACTGGCCAGACCTTAATTTATACAATGATCACACTTCCTAGAGCAGTTTCCAAATAATTTTCACCTTGCCATTTACAGATTACTAAAGTGGTGCTAAGCAAAGGTTGGAGGTGCCTGGAGTGCACAGTGTGTGAAGCCTGTGGGAAAGCAACAGATCCAGGAAGGCTCCTTCTCTGTGATGACTGCGACATCAGCTACCACACATACTGCTTAGATCCGCCCCTGCAGACAGTTCCAAAGGGAGGCTGGAAGTGCAAATGGTGTGTTTGGTTCTGGGGTCAGAAATATTGGTTGCTGGCCTCTCTTGTGTATGTTTGTCTTTTTTGTTTTTCATATGTGCAGTGTCAGTTGAACTGTAACAACATTTTAACTGTATTTAAGT
Source organism: Todiramphus chloris collaris (assembly GCA_025345505.1). Lineage (NCBI taxonomy): Eukaryota > Metazoa > Chordata > Aves > Coraciiformes > Alcedinidae > Todiramphus > Todiramphus chloris. The sequence continues at coordinate 24,605,561 of JANVCC010000019.1, read as the reverse complement.
CAGATGTATTAAGCAAAGCAAACAAGCGACTTTTGAATTGTTTGATTCAATTATCAGTTTAATAAGGAAACTGTTACCTCCTCTTAGTACCGTGTCTTCATGCCAAAAAACACATAAGTAAAGGTGGACAAAATTCTTTTCTTGAAACTCTTAGCCAAAAAAAATCCAATTTACATTCATTGGAACGTTCATTCCAAGATTCCACTGGAAAAATGAATGGGCACTTCACCAAATTGTGCTGAAATAAAATCCCCTGAAAACCATTCATTTTACTTGGGTGAAACACTAACAGAATAGACCTCTCACATGGTTAAGTCACCACATCTCAAAGTAAATGGCAACTGAAAGCAGCAACTCCTTTGACCTGTTTTGCTGTTACAAATGCTCATCTGCCTGTTCTTGCAGATTAAAGGGAATTCTTATGTAGGAACTTTCTTTAGTAAGTATAAAAAATGTTGGTAATGTTCAAAATCTAAATAATGCTATTTTCATTCAAATAAAAATATTGTTTGACCTGAAATGAGTTCCACACACCTCCCCCCCCAAAGGATAGTGGTGTAAAATGTAATTACTTACCCAGTTCTAAGTAGGAGAGGGTTTAAAGCCACAGAATAATCTTCCTGTGCACTGAAAGTAATAGATCATTTCGTCTGTTCTGCAGGTGTGTTTGGTGCAGACACTGTGGAGCGACTTCTCCAGGTTTAAGATGTGAATGGCAAAATAATTACACACAGTGTGCTCCCTGCGCAAGCTTGTCTACCTGCCCCATCTGCTATCGCACTTACAGGGATGAAGAGCTTATAATTCAGTGTAGGCAGTGTGATCGGTAAGGATTTCTAATATTCTACAGGTATTTTTTTTTGTTTAAGGCTTATTTTAATTTTTTCCCCTAATATAAAAGTGCAAGGGGAATGGTTTTGTGGTAAAAAGCACTGGATTGATTCTCAGAAGTCTCTTATTAGTTCATTCCTAGCTGTACCAAAGACTTAACTATATGACTCTGGGCAAATTAATCAATCACTCCGTGCCTCATTTTTCCCATCTGTAAAAAAACCAAACAAACCAACAAACAACTGATTTGCCTTGCAAGGCTCTTGTCGTGAGGCTAAATCTAGATTACGTTGTGTCAAGTACATAGTTAAAATGATTGCAATATAGGAAGAAAATTATAATACTAAGACGTATTTGCTTCCGGGACATTGTTTTATAGATAGTCCCTTCTTGTGAAGGGAAGTAGTTAAGCTAATGCTGTATATACAGTATTTAACACACACCACTGCAGGGGAATGCTGTATATGGAGAACCTGATTCATCATTTCTGCCTAAAAGAATTTAAGCTAAACAAGTATTTCACATTTACTTGGACCATATACTGGTATTTGGGTCTCCTAAAACACCACATATTTCCTTTAAATTGTATTTTTTCCCCCACTTAATTTCTAGATGGATGCATGCAATCTGTCAGAACTTAAACACAGAGGAGGAAGTGGAAAACATAGCTGATATGGGTTTTGACTGTACCATTTGTAGGCCATACATACCACCAACAAACGGTAAGAAGACAATTGAAACCAATGGCAGGATTGCACACTGCGATAAATAGGTTTGGGAATGTGTTACGGTTCTGTTCTCTGGTGGAGATTTGGCTCGTGGTAGAAGTAAGATCTTTTTTTTCATGTTTGTTTTAAGGGCCCTTCTGGAGTTGTCCTCAGCTCTTTCTCATCCTCTAGTGATTTGGCAAGGCCAAGAAAAACCTAGCAGGGAGAATTCTGGATAGATTTATTGAAGATAATTTGGGTAAACGACTAAAACATTTGGTATTGAAAGGTTAAAAGGTATCTCACTTTGTCAAGTGAAAGGAAGAAAGCCCAGTTCTCTGAAGTTATTAACTGTAGAAGAATGTGAAAACCAATTCTAAGCAGAAAAACTTTCTACATTTCAGTACTTTGAGGCTGGCTGAAGCAGCAGTAGCTCTAACAACAGTTTGCATTACTCATGTTTTACTAATGCCGCTCCCTTAGCTCTCCCAGTATTTAAGACCAGTGCTTCCCAATTTAGCTGCAGTCTTTAAAAGGACTCACCATAATTTGTATCTTAGGAGTCGCCACTTTCATCTTAGTTAAAATGTGTAATTCTTTCTGATGAACGTTGCTGTTCTCTGTGCGGGTTGTCTGTAGACACACAGATACACCAGCTTCATCATTAGCCTGTGTTACAGTTCTAGAGTGGTGGTATTTCAGGAGCTGAGGTTACTGTATTTTTTTCCCTCTTTAAGCACAGCTATAGCATCTGGTTCTGTGGGATGGTACTGCTTAAGGGTATTGTGAGTGGCCTGTCAGCTATTAGATTGGCCTATTACATGCTTTATGGTCTTGCTGCAAGGGTGGTATCCCAGGTCTGTTTCCTTTGCATGTCAGCTCATGGGAGCTTCTGCTTCAGTCTGCTGCTTCAGCAGAGCGTTGACACCTCTGCCCTTTTTGAGCATGATAGCAAAAACTGTTCACTTCAACCCTTTATTGAAGTATCCTGAGAATACGGTGGAGGGAAGGTAAAAAGCCTAAGCAAACATTTCAAGAAATACTCATGTACGCCAAGATGATGTCAGGAAGATCATCTTTCCTGATCAAGATTGAAGATATCGTGAGGCATGTGTTTGAGAGGTCTGACAAGAAAAGTTCAATAGAGTGCCTGATATCCCTTTACGCTGGCGTGTCCTCCTAACAGCGGGGCAGTAATTGTAGCTTAGAGATGGGACCTTGGAGGTTTATATGCTCCCTTGTCAGCTACACGTGGTTGTGGAACACTTCCAAATATCTCTCTCCTACCACCATTAGAAGAATGACTTCTGGTCATGTATTTCTACAAGTCACTTCATTTTTGAGATCTGCTTTCACAAATTCAAAAAGAAGGCAGCTTTGTAAGTGGGAAAAACAAGAAACGTGCAGATATTACACAGATTTGTGTTTATTTTGATAATAAGCTTTGGGCACTTAAAAAGGTCCAAGTAAAAAATACTCCCTTTCTGTTTCAGTCTGGCAGAGCTGCCTTTTAAGGGTAATTAAAGCCCATAATATGTGAGATGGAAGAACCTCACAAGATGGTATCAGAGATGTTTCACTTCCAGGCATAAGCTGGCCCCTGGGTTAATCCTTACTGCACACCTTCATGGAGTTGTGTTGCTTAGGTTTGTCTTTGAGGAATAGGAACCAGTCCCCCAGCAGCTGTTAGGGAGTTTCCAAGCTTTCTTTGCAGGTTTGTTTTTTTTTCACTTTCTTTTATAAGACAAATTCTCTGCTTATTCTTTTATGTTTTGACTCAGTATGTAAAATACCTCTTCAACACATGTACATTTGCACAGTTGCATGTCTGAATATGTCATCCGATGCATGTTCATAGAAACACTTGCATGCACCTTTATAGGAGATGGTTTGGTCTCATTAGTTCTTCTACAACTCCTTTGAAAATTTCTTCTGTTTCTTTTTTGTTTGTTTCAAGGTGAGAACAATTATCATTTGATAAACTTAGAGAAACAGATGTTAGTTAACAGTAGAAAGCTTCTGAAAATGTGCTGTATTGTGTGTTTCTTACTGGGATGGTTCTTGTCTTTCCTCTTGATGTACCACGGAGGATATTTGTATATGTTGCAAGGATTATTACAAGCTTTTCAACTACTTTCTTTGCACAAGAAGCAAGAATCCCTACTAAACTATCAACACAATGCAGGTTTACTGCTCGTAGAGAGTAAATACTTCTAGCATATAGGTATTGAGAAAGAGCTTCCACTTTTCTTGCTTCAGGAAGTGGAAACTTCAATTTGTAAAAGCTCTTCCCTATCTCATCTTAAGAACATCAGATGTGTATCTGATAATCTTACAGAGTCATCTTCTCCAGGAAATAAAAGATGAAATAGGTGGGGTTTTTTTTTATTTTTGAATGTACGTAAATATCAAAAGCCAGAATGTGCTAAGATTTGCTCCAAAGTAGAAGACCATAAACCTTCACTACTAGATTCTTTTGAAATAATCATCTCTGATACGTGTTTCATCAGGGTCCTTTCAGTCTGTTCTCAAGTTATAACATATGTCCCCCGGCGTATTGCTCTGCCTTGTAGAAGTTTTTTTTTAATTTAGATTGCTTTAATATTATCATGACCAGGTACTAGCAGCTGCTCTAAGCAGCAGCAGCTTTTCCTCTGTGCTGTAACTCCTGTGCATTCAGAAGAGGTGTGTGCATCTCTCATCTGCATTCTCTCCTAGACAAGCACTTCTCGACCACCTACCCATCACTTTTGCCTTTCTGTTGTTGGCTCTTGTGCCCCACCTGCAAATTGCATCCCTTCCTCGCTCCCATCCTCTCCCCATCCACATACTCCAGCTTCCTCCTCCCTTGGTGCTGTTTTTCTTTCTCTGCAGGAGGCAAAGGGCCCAGCTCTCCCTGGTTTTCTTTAGCTAATTACAGCTACTCTGGTAACAGTTGCCGATAGCTGCCCGTGTCCCTCTTTTCCTCCCGTGGCTCAAGTAAATGTGCCAACAAAGGCAGGGAGGTGTTGATATCACTCACCAATTCAGAGGTGCTGGAGGCTGCCAGGGATGGGTGTATTACGGCTGGGGGCCTCTCTTTGTCGTACGCTTTTCATGAAACCAAATTCACTTTTTCGTCATTCTGAAACTTCATCCGATGTACTTTACAAACAGAGGGTACAGGAGCAACCTAACACCGTCTGTTAAAAAAGTAACTTTGGAATTTTATTAGCCTTTGGCACGTTCATTATGTCAACTCTTATATTACTGTATTTGCAAAGAAACCCCCACTTTCAGCGCCCTGTTCAGCAGGCATCCAGCGTTGCTCCATTAGTGCTGTGTTTCTACATCAACCATTTCTCTCTGTCCCCTACGCTCCCTTCATTTCGTTGTAGAATTGTTCTTTCCTATTGCAGCCTTACAAACGGCAGCCCCCTTTCCCTGGCAAGTGTGATTCTTCTCATTATATTCTATTCTGTGCAATTAATTGTTTTCAACTGAAGCTACTAAATACTCTGCGATACTCAGTATGTTTAAATGCTTTTGCGAATAAGCATCATAATTTTGGTTAAACTCGAGCTAAGTGCCTGAGAAAATGCTTTTTTGTTCAATTTAGTTTCTTTTCTCCCTTGAACAGGCTTTCTCTAACAGTACTGTGTATCTCTTGTTATCCATTTTGTTGATTTTAATCCTTAATCTGCACTCTAATTAGCTCCTTTTCTGGAAGTCTGTTTGATACCGTCTTCAAACGCTGTTTGTTCATGCGGCTTTTATGAGTTGCTCTCTGAAGGCCTCACCTCTGTCACTGTCAGCTTGTTTATTTGACCCTATTGAGTCTGCAAAGCTAAAATTATTCACAATCTGATCTGGACCACAAGAATGCTCCCCGTTGTTTGACTTTTAAATAAGGATTTCAATTTTCCATTCACAGGCATCTTTCTGAATTTTTAGTTTACCTTCGATTCCAAATCAGTAATTGCTATCACTGTCTTAAAACATCTTGTAAATTATAACCAATTAAATGAACAGCTGATGTCTTATTTCACTTTGAGGGTTTCTTACAATCTGCCCTTTTTCTGTTGTTTCAATCCAGTGCGTTTGGGTATCTTCCATCCTGCAGCTTGTTCCATATTTTTTCTGCTTTCCTTCCAGCTCTTTCAAAATCTCATTTTAAATTTTTCTTCCTCATCTTTTTCTTTCACTCTTGTGTATCACTTTTTCAGTAATTCTCATAGACTGCTTTCATTTACTAATTACATGCAATATGGGCTTCCTGTAGGTTACATCATATGCTTTAGTTACACCTTATGTAGGACTTTTAAAGGGCTGTAGGTTTTGAAGACAGACTTTCACTTTCCTTAATTTATTTATTTTTTTGGTATCCTTTGAAAGGACACTTTCTTATTCATTATTGTGTTAAGCAAAGTGGTTACTTGGAAGCTTTTGTGCTTTCCCCATCTCGACCCCAGCTCCCATATTGTGTGTAAGGCAGTCAGCAGCAGCACGCGCGCAGTGGTTTGAGATGTCTGAGAAGCACTGAACCTCCCAGAGGTTTGCCTCAGTGGTCTCATCTTGTGTGGCAGCCGCAAAGAGAATACTGCAGATGTTTGTCTGAGTCTTAAATTCAGCGTGGATAAGATTTCTAGATAAACTTGCCTATATGGTAATGCTAACCATGCCAAACTAACAGGTTTTCTGATGCTGGTTCTCAGTGTTTGCAAGATAGAAGCTTCTAATTGTCACTTTACTTACTCTGTGTATGTAATCTCTGTGAAGTCACTAATCATATTAAAAGTCTAGTCTGCACATCACAGGTTAGTGAAGCACGACTGTGGTTATTGCCATTAAGGCAGATGGGACGTGCTACCCACAACTGTAGCTTGTTGGTGCTGTTCTACCCACAACAGTAGCTTAATGCTGCGGGACATTCAGATCATTTTTTGTTTGGTCAGATTGTTCCAGTGCTTCCCTGAAGTGTGCAAGCTGTAGTTTTTAAATTGAGTTTCTGCTGTTCCGTTTATCAATCTTCTTATTTTGAATAAGAACTATCCTATCTAACTTCAACAGATCATGTATCATCTGTTCTCAGATGTATCAGCCTTCCCATGTGTATTGCTTAAGAGAGCTGACAGCACAGGCACAACTAGAATCTTATGTGCAAAGCTGTCGGGGTGTGCCTGCCCCTCCCTGGGGAAATACAGCATTGGTTCACAAATGTGTTCACAAAGCCCTGTTCACAAAGCCCTCCCATTTCTCATGCTTAGGTCAGCAAAAATCTGGATGTCATGACAAGTGTAAAGGTTACCTTCCAATCCAGTAGATCCAGTACATTCATTTGCCCTTGGTCCAGTAGAAGGAGATGATTTATCATGAAGTTCAGTGATGTTCCAGTGCTGTTCTTGGCTCTAGGAAGTTGGAGAACCTCAGTTTGTATCAGGCTTGTTGTGTAGTCACACGTGGCGCTGAAAAGCACTTTGTTTTAAAGGTGCTAGTGAGTGTTGCCAACAGTATAAATTAGGGAGTTTAATGAACCTGTTTGAAGGAAAACTAATTGATAGCTTCAGTTTAAATCAAGTCACCATTTTTAAAAGTTGAAATTATTTTCCTTATATTTTTCAGTGCCTTCTTTGGACTGTTGTGATTCATCAGTTGGAGCTCAGATTATTTCAAAATCAAAAGAACTAGGTAAAGAATGTAAATGCTTAATCTTTGATCATTTAGCATATTTTAAGGGTACATATTTACATGAGGCAAAAAATACCTTTTTCTACAATCTTACACAGCATTAACTATCCTTCAGTTACTGCAGCATGCTTTTTTTTTTGTTATTATTATTTTACTCTCTTCCTCCTCATTTGCTTGCTGTACCTGCTTTGTAATAATTAGTTTAAATTATGCTTTGATCCTGCAGACTTAGTTGCTTCCCTTAATATTGGCCGTGATAACACAGAGGGGCTGAGTTAAGCATGTACACAAATGTTTGCAGGCTCAGGCTGTAGGAGGATGCAACATTTCTGAGTTTGTCTGGTTTGTGCTAGGAATCTACAATCTTGACAAGCCCACTCACAAGTCACTTTTTATAACGATAGTACCTAACAGCTGCCATCATGCTAGGACAGCTTACATCATTTCAGATTTATTTTCCGTTTGATATCACAGAAATGCAGTTCTGAGAGAAGGTTCTCCCCTCAGATCTTCAATCTGAAGAAGAGTATGCCATTTTAAAAATTTTTTTTTTTTTTAAGCAAACATTCAGCAGCCAGCCCCACTCTTCAAATTCAAACTAGTTCAACATAAGAAAACAGTCATCTGGAAAGAACTGTATTCAGAACCAGATGTGTTCTGAGGTGTGAGATGTTACATAAGAAAATATTTTTGGTTAAAGGAAACAAATGTTATGATCTTTATATGTTTTCAAAAACTGTGTTATCAAATCATTATTTAATCAGCTCTAAAGAGCAGAAGCATCGTTGCAGCCCCTTCATTATTTGGTAATTCCCTAAAAGTTCCCAAACCTCCACTTGCAGGTCCCCAGCACAGGTGACAGTGTCTTTCTACACGGTGAATTAAGGAATGTTAGTAGACTCAGTTGTCATGTTACAGTTTGAGGAGGAAGCAGTCTTGCAGGTCTTGGGAGACATGGGTTCTACCCGTGATTTCCAATTTGATCTTGAGCATCTCACTGGCTTTTTGTCTGCCTATAACATAGGGATAATAATTTGCCTGAGTTAACAAAAGAGTTCTGGGAGGCTTGAGGTCATTAATGAGTGGAAGGTACAGTGCTGAGGGCTGCAGTTGGCTGATAAGCAACAGAGACCTAAAGTAAGACTTGCACAGCAGTCTGTGAGTGCCAGGGGCACGGAAACACCGTGCAAGGCACCAGTTTCCATAACCAAATCATTCTATCTGATGAGTCCTCGATGGATTCAAGGATTGAATTCTGGATCGTTGCTGGATTTGACACCAGACTCTAAATTACAAACTTGTAACTGTAATGTGTGAGACAATATCAGATATCTCTGTTTTATTTATACCAATTTCCTCATTCATGAATCAGCTCCATACATGTGGATTATTAACTCTTAAAAGTGCTATTCCTAAAAATCTAAGACTTGTAAACTAAAGAGTTTTATATTGCTGTTATGATTCATTTAACTTTTATAGACCCACCGAAGACATACACCCAGGATGGAGTCTGCTTGACAGAATCCGGCATGTCTCAGTTACAGAGCCTAACTGTTACAGTACCGAGAAGAAAACGGACGAAACCAAAGCTTAAACTGAAGATTATAAATCAGAACAGTGTGGCTGTGCTTCAGACACCCCCAGATGCCCAGTCAGAACACTCAAGAGATGGGGAGATGGATGACAGTAGAGGTAGCGGTCTGCTTTTGGCATGTCTTGTATCTCTGGAGCGGTGCAGTACCTGTGGGTATTGCAGATATCCCTGGGAGATCTTATTCCACGGATACTCATGTGTTCTGTACGGAATGCTTTATGGAAAATACTCGATCGATAGTCTTGACTCATTGTTGTCCATGGTTTTTCTTGTTGTTCTATTTATGGGTCATCCATCCTATAGCAAACTCACCTTTCCAAGGCTGGAAGCACTGGAAATACGAGTGGCTTTTTTGTCTAACCCTTGGGTAATACTGTGCATGCACTGAGTACAGGTGTATTTTGAGGCTCTCAGATTTAGTGTAAACACTGTGTGAAAGTGGAAACATTAGCTTGGCAGATCAAAGTCTAGATCGCTGGTGTTTAAAACAAAGGGGGAAGCGGAGTAAAAAACTCTTTGCTGAGAGTATTTCTTTTTTCTGAAAGAAATAAGGAGGCCAGACCTGGGAGTCCCAGAAAAAAATGATTTTCTTGTATTTCTATAGACGAGCATTTTGTTTGCCCTCATCTCCAAAGTAGAACTGAAGAGAGAATTTGAGTTTGAAAGTGAATTCTGGGTGTTGTTCTAGTTCAAGCAGGTGACTCTGTGTGTAAAGCCCAATCAGAGGGTTTCCAATTCTGGGGTATTTGTGTAGTATGGAGGAAGGGGAAGATTTAATTGGTTTTTTGGCCTCCAGGGCTGATGAGTGATGAAGGGATCTGGGCTAACATTTGCCAGCCCGAGCATATCCATGTATATGGGGATGACATTTCAGTCAACAGTGGAAACCCTTGGGAGAGCTCTTTCCTCTGCAAGTTTAGACATGGAGCAAAGATCCGTGTGTCCCAGGGCTATCAATACGTGTCTCATTTGCTTCCCTCACAGCTGAGCAAGCACAGCAGCCCCAGCCAGAGGCAACTGGAGGTGGGAGATGAGGGTGGAAAGAGTATGTAGGAGCAGCCAGCCCCACTCTTCAAATCCAAACTAGAAACACCAGCCGGCATGGTGCAATGCTGTTCTCTCCTCTTTGCCACTGTCTGGCCTACATCCTGATGAGTGCGTTGGTAGAATAGGTGTTAATCTCTGGCCTGAGGAAAGGTTTAAATAAATGGCAGGTGTGAAAGTCATTACATTGCAGGTGTCTGTTACTGAGGAACAGAGGAACATAGGCACCCCACCTCACCACATTCTAAAGTGCTTTCTGTTTATGCAACATTGCCTCGTTGTTAATCAGATGAAATGTCACAAGAAGCTTTTTTTAGATACGGAGAGTGTACTTGAGATAACTGGGTAGTTTCAGTGTTAACTTGTTGATGTAAGTGTTGTTCCAGTTGTTTGATTAGCACATTCTTACCTTACCAACTGCTGTTGACTAGAAGTGTATTCTTTTTTTAATAATAGTTTCCCTGTATTTGTTTATAGCCTTTTAAACAGTTAACTAGTTCTTCTTCTTTCATTTCATTTAGTATTCACAGGGTTTGATATATTTTCCTAGTATTACACTGACTCTTACATTTCACCTCGTACTTTCATGTAGTCCATCAGGTGGGTTGTTGAAAGCGAAAAAAAAGCTTTTATTTCAGTTTGAAGGCATCAAGATAGCAAATTAACCACTTCCTTTGTTTTTCTTTTTCAGTAGTTATTCATCTTTCCTTTCACAAATGTGTGCACGCTTTCTATATAACTTTGTCTAACGTCATTATCTGCTCATTGGCTTTTATAGGTATCCCTTTTCAATTAGATAATAAGATACAAAAGTATACTAGAAGAGTGAAAGTGAGAGCCAAAGCTTCCACAGACTTCTAATTTTAGTTGTGAGCACCTTTTGTTGCCTTTTTAAGAGTCAGAGCACATTCATATGTGTGACGGTGACAGCACAGCATGTGCACGGTAGATTGGCTGGATTTCCTGGAAGCTCTGTCTGTGCTCTGGGGAGTGGATCAGTGCCTGTTCTCTGAACGTCTGACGTTTTTGTATGAGCATCAGGAGGAATAAAGCTGTGCCATGGCTTTGATTGGTACAACAACAGCAGAGACCCTTACTTGGACTCTAAAGCTCCAGGTGGAGAACGGAGGCTGTATGTGAGAAAACTGAGCTCATGGTAATTTTGTTACCATCTCATCTCTAGGCTTTCAGCAGGTTCAGCATTTTATCAAGTGGTCCACGTTTTATAGTCCACTTGACAGCTGAGCTTGCTTTGGGAGCCTCAGCTTTGGTAGACATGATGTGGCTCTTCTGCTGCCACTTACAGAGCTGTGCTGTGTAGGTAAACGGGAAGGGCCACTGCGGGGTTTAGTGTTCAGCAAGCTGCTTCACATAGCAGGGCACATTGACACTCCAGCAGATTTCTCTTCTGCCAGAAGTGGACACATTGAAAAGAGGGCTCACTCATGCTTTTAAGGGGAAGAGAAAATTGGTGTGGTGGTAAGTGAGGACTGCCTTTGCCAGGCTGCCAGCTTTTTTGGTAGAACTTGGAAAAGTCTTCATTGATGGGGAAGAACGGTCCATGACCCAGCCTCAGGAAGAGCAAGGGTTTTACTTCTGCCGCAACAGAAATGGTATGAAAGTGTCCAGCTCTCTCTTTTATAACAGTATTTCTTCCTCTTATGACTGTATGTGGTTTTAGCCAATATAGAACCATACATCTAAATCCAAAGCAGGAAATCTGAATTCCCAATATCTCTTCAGGGGAAGAGTACATTGAACGTTTCAAAAGATTTCCAACACAATGAAGATGTAAGATCATTATTGTATTGACATTTCAGAGATATCAGAAACAGAATGAAATCCCTCTCTCTTCAGTGCCAAAGACTTTTTAATGTCATCATACTTTACATCTGTTTCTACTCCACTGTCCCACAGAATATAAAGTCTAACTCAAAATTACAGTCTTCATCTTCAAGGCCGAGTAATTCCTTTGGGCTGCATTTTTTATTATAGAAGTCAAATTCCTTTTCCTAGATAAGTCTGCTTTCAGTCAGTCACACAGCTTCAAGTCAAGAACCCTCTAAGCTAAGAGTCATTAAAAATTACCTTCCAAGTGCAGGCTGCAGTTTTTCAGTTTTTCTCCGTAGTAAAATGCCCTACCAAACAAAGCTTAGGAGGGCAGCAACCAAAACACAGTATATCTTGTATGGTAAATTCAGATTCCTTGACGTCTGCCTAGAAATTGCTCACTTAGAAAGTGCGAGAGCCCAGGCTTCTCAAAGGGGTGCTGAAAATACTTCTCAGGTTCCCACGTGTTATCTATAGCATTTATTCTCTGGTTTTGTGTAGGCATCGCCTTGCAGGAAATGTATGTATGTAATGAGTCTTTGTGCCTAGATAGGGTGGGTTTCCTAAAGGTGTTCAGAGAGTGTGAGTTTGAAACATCTGTCATTCTCAGTCAGGTTCTCAGAAATCAGTCACATGCAGAAATTTTGGATTAAAAAAAAGTCTTTCCCTTTTCCAGTTCAAGTTACCATTGCCTCTTTTCTGCAGAAGGTGATCTTATGGACTGTGATGGAAAATCAGATTCCAGCCCAGAACGGGAAGCTGTGGATGATGATACCAAAGTGGCAGAGGGAGCTGATGGAATTAAAAAAAGGAAAAGAAAACCATATAGACCTGGTAGGATACAGTAACTTACGTGATTGTCTGTCCCTTGTTCATTCTAACACTTTTATCTGTATAATTAAAAAAATTAATTGGAAAACGGCATGGAATTCTGAAGTATTCTACTTCTAATTGTTGACTTTAGATTTTTTTATTGAAAATAATTTTTAGCCCTCTTATCAAAAGACATTTCCAAAGGTTGACACTCAGCAGTACGCCTGTTCTTAGTATGTTTTCTGTTACTGGGCCATAGTTCAAATCTGTGCCTTGTATTCATTCTTAATGTGATAGAAAACTGTACTGGTTTTATATCATTGATGATCTAGTGGGAGGTGTCCCTGCCATGGGCAGGAGGGTTGGAACTAGATGACCATTAAGGTCCCTTCCAACCTTGACAATTCTATGATTCTATGAAGGCCAGGTTTTGTGTGTGTATATATGCATGTATATTTGGCAACATTTAAACTTCAGAGAACTTTTTGCAGGTATCTTACTTATTTTCTGAAATACTTGCTAAGTGTAATTTACTAAATATTTGCGGGTGACTTCTGGCAGTGAAATTTAATTAATTCAGTTAACAAATGAATTAATTCATGTTAATTTATTAGTGCAGTCGACTTAATTATCTTGAATGTGGATTAACTGTGTGTCATGGCTGCAGAAACACTTGCAGAAACACCAGGCAGAAAAAACTAGTGGTACCTAAGTGAATCCATAGAAAGTAACTGACTGATGAGGGCTAAAACTGAACCCAGGATAATAAGCTCTGCTGAGACATTGCCAGGCTTTTTGAAGAGCCCCTATATCACACACCTTGGTATGTCTCAGAATCTGTGTTAACACGTTGGGTTTGTGTTTTGTTCTGCAGCTTGCCTCTGCTGTGGATAAGCAGTTGACTGTAGTCTTTGCAGTCACAAATAGCGTAGTTTTCAGCAGTCACACCCATCCTGCTTGCTGTAGCAGGCCATATCCTCTGATTATGAAGATAGCAGGGGAGGAGAACAGAGGCAATGAAATGATTGAGGAGGTGAAGGCAAGGGGTACAGTGAAGGAAAGAAAGGAAGCAAGATTTACAACACAGTCTGGTTTCTTTTGCTTCTCTCTCGGCAGCTAAACAGATCTCTAGCACCTTCTACCCTCCCCACGTCATTTCCCAAACTGCTGAGTAAGAGCCCTGTCTCGGCAGGTCATGGCCATGTGTATATTGCCTTCCATCATGGGCCCACCCTGGGGAGATGGTGGCACAAACCCATATCACCTACCTGAGATTTCCTTTTTCTCTAGAACTAATGTACCTCAGCAAGCCATTTCTTCCTATTGCTGGGTCCTCAGAACAAGAGTTTTGTTTGCTCAGAGTGGTTTTGGACCACAAGCAGCCGTCTATTAATGATTTTGGACCATGAGTAGCCATCTCTTAATGATTTTGGATCATGAGCAGCCATCTATTAGTTTTCTGCAGCCAACAGTTACCCTGAAAAATAAAACAAACCTGAAGCAGATGTGTGTACCAGCATACACCCCAACTGTAAAGGATCAGGAGCACTGCATCTGTAGTGAAGTATTCTAAAGTGTCAGGAAGTGTGATGCTGATTAATTACGTTTTAATTTTGGGATATGTCCCTCTTTATTACCATCGTGTGGAGTAGTGGGCTCTCTAGAGCAATTTGTATAGGGTTTTTTTTATGGTCCTTTAAGGTTCTTTAATAGTTTTCATTTGATAGATACACTTCTAATTCTAGCAACTCATCAGCTTGCCAAGGGAGGGGAAAACCAACGTCTGAAAGTTGCCAGGTTTGGTGATTTGAACTTCCCCTGGATGTTTTACAGTTCTAAAATTCCAATCTTTTTTGATAATCACATATACACTGAGACATTGAAATTCAGAAATTATTTGTAAAACTCTGAATGAAAATTCCTTAAGTATCTCAGATTCATTTTTAGACCTCTACAGATGCAGTAGTCCCCTTTACTTGCAGAATAATCTTGGCTCTCATTCTTAATATGAAACATAGTTTTAATCAATATACTGAATATTTGCTTCCTTTTTAGGTATTGGTGGATTTATGGTACGTCAGAGAAGTCGTACGGGGCAGGGGAAGACTAAAAGATCTCTCTCCAGGAAAGATTCTTCTGGATCTGTTTCTGAGCAGTTGCCTGGCAGAGATGAAGGTAAGTGCAGAAACTTGGGGTTAAATTTTTCTTCGTGCCAATACAATAGAAATGATGCAACTCAACAACACATGGCTCTTTCCAGAGATGTGCTACAAATGCAAAAGTTTCTTTCTGTCATGATGGCTTTGTTAAATTAACTGAAAATACTCATTTCTACAAACTTCTCATTTCAGCAGAGCCCATGATTTACAAAGACACTGAAACAACGAATTGGCCACTATTTTTGGAGATAGCTAGTGAGGATTTTAAGGGCTGCAGTATTGTGTCAGAGCTCTTTTAGCTTAGCTATGGCCAGTAGAAGACAGAAAAAAGTGTAAAAAATGAGGTAGGTTTAGAACAGTCCTCTCTCTGGTACACCTTCCTCCAGATGTAGTCCTGATCCAGAGGTGTCTTCTGGACATATTCCCCAGTGGTCCATGTCAAATGTGTCTGATATTTCTATGTATCTGTTTATGTGTTTATGCTCTGGAAAATCCTGTTGGTGAGTTCAATGACATACTATTGTTGCATGAAGGAGTACTGCCTTCTTATTTTAAACTGGATAGCTGAGAGTTTTAAGCTACCCTCACGTTTTATGTGACGAAAGGTGGTTCTTAAAAATCATTCCATATTAATTTGTAGTACAGAAAGATTTTCTAGATGCATATCATATTCTCCCATTAGTTGTCTTTTCCAGGGTGGAGGCATCCTTCTCTTTTTGGTCTCTTCCTCAGAGCAAAGCCATTTTAATGCTTCTGACTCTGCAGTACTGAGTAGAGAGGGCACCTAACAACAAGTCCAGTTTTCTTTATTGGCCTTGTTCTTTTGTTTGCCATGTGTGATTAGACTAACTTATCTCACCCATCTGGATTTGTCCACACTATCTAATCTAGAAAATACTGTAGTATCATTAAGGTGAGGTGTGGAATATGTTTAGTTCAGAGCCTGTTTCCTATAAAGTCAGTATAAGGAGGCAGCTGCTTCTAAAGCTTGGCTGATAAAATGTCAGTTAGAAGACTCTATTTGACTCCTATTTCTTCTGTTTAGCTATTGTGTTTTTGACCGTTCTAGAGTCAGATTGGTCTCTTGCTATATATTTGTACAACATGGTGGAGACTGAAGCTTTACTACAGCATCCAGGCAGTATTAAAAACTAATAATCAAATGTCCTTGCTTGCATTTGTACAACTACTTTATGAAGCCAACAAATGGTTCTTTTATCAGTGCGACCCGGTGTTCTAGTTAGGTCCCCTATTTGAATATAGTGCTTGCTTTCACTTCAGTATTAGTGTTATAGCTATGTTTTTCTGCTTTGTAAATGTGATTTCAGTGTAGTATGCTACATTTTTTAGATAATGCTGAAAATTTTGCTTTACGGATTTTTATTTCTATAGAAATCTACTCCTTTATGTAAAAAAAAAAAAAAAAATTGTCTAAAAAAGTTAATTCCCCATTCTGAGTTACAGTACAATGCATATTGTTCCAAAGCAATATTTATAAATGAGTGTTCTTCAGTTAAAAGTTTGAGCTTCATTTTTTCTGCTAAGGCACAATTGTTAAAAAAAAAAAAAAAAGTCAAAAAAATCTTCGTATGTTTTAAATCATCAGAGCTTGCTGAGAGCCTGCTTCTCAGCTGCCAGTACTCAGCAGCCTTACCAAGTTTTTTTGCTCTTCTTGTGTTCCACCCCCTTTCTTGGCAAAACCTCACTCTCAAACAATAGAGAGGTTGCAGTGCTGGTGAACTTCATTCTACTCACTTATCTTCTGAATATGGTACAGGAGATTACCCCGGTACAAAGCGTAGCCGATTTTACTACCACAGTAATATAGTTTCTTAAATAACTTTCCAGGGTCATTAACTTCACGTAATTAGCTTTGGCAAGACAGATGTAGCAGAGCTTAAAAAGTTCTGCTTTTACCTGCGGTGTTTTCCTTGGTCTGTGGAAATAAAATACTGAATGATTGATGAGCACTGTGTGCTTCTGTGTTTATTAGAAAAAACCAGTGGCACTTTGGAATATGATAGCTGAATAAATGTGCAATTTTTCTTGAAGGGATTCTTTATAGATTTCTTTTTCTAGCCTGTTCATTATTTATACAGCAGTCTTCTCTCTATAATTTAAAAGGGTTTTTTCCACTGTTAATGTGAGAAAAATTACTGTATAAAATGAAAGGTGATTAATATGTAAATCAACACTGATGATTTTGGAGATACTACTTCAGTGGCAACATCTTATAAAATACCTGGTTGAACAGCACTTATAATTTCTCTCAAATTACCAAATTCTTAGGTGGCTTGGAAGTACAAAAGTTAAAAGTCTGTCTTCAGCCAGTGGGGTACCACAAGGCAGCAGTGTGACCGGTATCACATGGTATTTCTTACTGCCAGAGCCCAGCCGATCAGGTGGCAGTTCACAGCTGGGTAGATAAAAGCCACCTTTAGAAAACATCTAGAGTGTAAGTAAACCCATGCACTCAGACAGATAGCAAGATACATTAGGTATGCTGCCACTGTACCTAAATTTAGAGCAAGAGACCAAGAATTTTATTTATTTGTGCCTGAATGTTTCTTTTTAGGTTGGACGGAACAACTGCCAGACACTCCAGTTGAGGAGTCTACCCCAGCTTCTGAAAGTACTGAGAAAATAAAAAAGCGTTACAGAAAAAAGAAAAATAAACTTGAAGAAACCTTTCCTGCCTACTTGCAGGTAAAGCTGGTGATATACTTCATGTGTCAATCCATTTAAAAACCTGGTCTTTGTGTATGTTGATTCATAGCTCATTAATGTTTCTTTCCCCTGTTTCTCATTGAAATGAAAAGAGTGTTCTGTAAATAATGTTCCTAAGTTGGTACAGAAACTGTGTACTACGTTAAATCTCCAGTCCTCTAGTGTTGTTTTTATAATGTATAGATCTCTACTTGTTCAGAGGGAGGACACAGGAGGGAAGGAAGCCTTTCTTTTGTCTCTGAACTGACATGTGATGTCTTAAGCATTCAGCTCTGTAGGTTTTCTTATCCTGAGCATGCTATTTCCTCAAGATACTGATTTTTCTTTTTAGAAGATAATAGAACTTGATTTGTTAGGGGAAACTTGTTCTCCTACAGGTTTGTGGTTTTATATGCTCTGCAACTCCCTACCACAATAATCTCTGTTCTTTCCCCTCCACTAATTCTGCCATGTCCCTAGCAGGTAACAGGTAGCAGTCATGGACAATAATCAGGGTCCAAATGGTGATAGAGCTATTTACCTTCAACCAGTTTATAACCTGGCTGGTTTATATGTCTCTCACTGAGAATATTATTTGGCTCACTATTCTTCTCAGACACCTTTTTCATGAAAAACTTTATTATCTTGTAGATGTTCACCAAATTTTATGACATAAACTATATTAGGATTGAAAACAAAGAATTGTCAGACAGGCAGAACAATCTCTGTCTGAAAATAATCTGTATTTTGTAAGTGGGGAAGTGAGTTGGCAAGAGCAATGTTTCCTTTCGATTAATGGGGATAAGTATTTTTTTTTTAAATGCTCATTTTACTCTTCTAAAATGTAGAATATTTCTTATATTCCCATTTTCCTCATGTTAGAATAACTGATATTGAAAAACCTATCTTTAGCTTTATTTTTAGCAGCTGTATCCTAAATCAAGATTTTAAAGACTACATGAAAGCAGAAAAAGTTCTTATATAATGAATAAAAATTGGCTTTAAAACTTGATAGGCTGTTGTCAAATTACTGAGAACTCAGGTTTAAGTGAGTGATAGCTGTTATATAATGTTTTACAAGATATTAATGGAAGTTAAACATCTTCAGGTGTTTTGTTACTGCAGTTGGATGTTAGGATGATTTTGTGCTAACTGAAACACAGTGTATGGTTGTTCCAGAATGTGGATCACGGGGCATTTCCATGTTTTTCATAAAATTCCTGTTCTTGATCAGGTTGCCCAGTAGCATTCCCCTTCTTCAGCTGTCCTTTTTGTGTGAGGAGAAATATTATAAAGACTGAAAAACTTGTGATATATAACGACACTGTATTGGTAGTCTCTGTGCCACATATACATCAGAAGACTATAGTTTTTCTATACAATTCAAGGTGTGAATTTAACCATAAAATATTAATAATGTAGCTACCTGAACTAAGTTGTATCCACGCCTCATAGCCTGGAAGAGATAATGGCATACTGGAAGGCATGTCAGACTGAGACAATGTTCATGTATTTCTAGTAATCATGGGCTTTTAATTTCAATTTTAATTTTTCAATAGATAGTGTTCTTCCTACACTGCATCTTTTGTCTTCTTTGCAGGAAGCTTTCTTTGGGAAGGACCTACTGGATACCAGTAGACAAAACAAGATGAGCCTAGATAATTTACCTGAAGAATCACTTCCAGTCTCAAGTAAAACAAATCTGACCACCAATTTCCTGGATCCTTCATCTGACCCCCTTCTTAGCTCAACCTCCACTCCAGCTCAGGCAAAACTGGGACCTCAAGGTATACAAAGCTAAAGTTAGTGATAATTCAGTAGCTTGATTTCGTTGTTGCAAGTGAGGCTTTTCCACTGTCTTTTCCACTTCTCTTATAGTGTTTATCCGATGTATTTTTCAACATTCTGTATGGTAACTGTCCTTGTGAGGTTAAGTTGCATTGATAATCAGTGATATCCAGCTCGAGGGCTCCAGCTCTTTCAGAAAGAGCAGTGGATGGCACAACAGTTGGCACGTAATGCAGATCTGAAGCTCCTTGACTGTAACGACCATGTCTATAAAATCCATGGCAATGAATTCTATGTAACAATAACCATACAATCTATTATAGAAGAAGACAAAAACGCTCTAACTAAAAGATATTTTTAGTAGTGTAGTGAATATTAGTTGGATGAATATCATCCAACTTTTATTTTCTTTAATGTTTTAGATTATTTTAGGTTGACAGTCTCCTCGGAATTTTTGGTTCACCATGTCCTTTCTGAACATGAGTGCCCTTTTCAGGTACAGTTTGTAGCCCATAGGCAATGTTTTGCTTTTGCTATTGCAAAACCTTACCGAAGTTACTGCTGAGAGTTTTGCAAATAGCCAGAGGGTTGTAAAGTGCTGCTGAAAGAGCAGCTTCACACAAAGGAGCAGTTAAAACCGAAAACCTTTACTGTCCTCTCCAAATTATTTTATTCTCTGCATCTTGTAGAACAGGCTCTTAGCTAGAGGCATCTTACCATTCTGTATGTTTTGAAAACTGTTACTATTTATTTTGTACATTTGTTAATTTGTGGCTTGTGTCCCAGCTCCTCCTCACAAGTTCTTCCATTTTAAAATGTTTACACACATTGATAAAGTTTCCCATGTCAGAGAGTCATTTGAAGAAAGGTGCTCATTTGTGATTGTTCCTCTGTGAGAATCTGCTAAATGAAAAGCAAAAGGCTACATTATAATTAAACATTGATTGTTACACTGTTGAAATTGTAAGTAGTAGAGAATGCAGAAGTCAACTTGCCCTGAAGGGGAAACAGCTTCAAATGGAGTGTTTCAGGGTCTGTATTTCATTGATTCCAACAGTACAAGAAGATATGCTCACACACACTGTTTTTCACCCTAGCATTCTTTTGAAAGCAGAGAAATACAGATTCAGAAGTCTTTGCTGGGCTATCCAACTGCCAGATTAAAGTCACTAATATTCATGTGTTATGGTTTTAGAAATTCATGAACTTGATGTTAATGTAATGTTCCATTTTTTAAAAGTCTATTCTTCATGAATGTTGTAAAACTTTGCTGGTTCCTTTTCTTTTTATTCAGAAGTAAATCATAACGAGGTAGTTATTAATAAATAGACCACTAGCGACAGTTTTAGTGGATAACCTACTGTCCTTCACATTTCATATACGAGAGACTCAGAGGACAGTGTTTTCTGGCCAGAGGAATGTTCTCAACAATTGTCTCTCAAGCGTTCAGAATTCCAGACAAAATTGTGTCCAGACGGAGCTGTTTGTTGTAGTTGGAGCGCAAGTGGGTGAAGTCATTGCCAGTATTGATCAGTTCCAGTGCAAGTTTCTTTTAACTCTTCAGCTGTGCCTTTGTGGGAGATAGTTCCTTGCACAATAGCATCCACACGTGTGAGAGAGAGGGATTCATTTTGAGTGGTAAACAGGCTAACTGCTGAGGTAGCAACAGTCACATCTTCCCTTCTGACTGCTAGTGCAGAGGAGCTGGAGGTGAGGACAGTGTCTCAGAGCACCTGTGATATTTCTGTTGTTTTGATACAGACGTGGCTTTGGAGCAAGAACAACATGAGCAGCTTTATTCACTGCACTGGGAGGCTGTAGTTACTTTCCTGACTGTGTTATTTTCCTCCAGTGCCATTTCTCATGAGGACTGTGGACTCCTGTCAGAGTCCTTGCTTAACTGGATAGGTCTTTTCCACAAGGAAAGTGCATTTCTCTTGGAAAGTCCACTTGTTTAATCCGAGAGTGAAGGGTTAGATATACTCCTTCAGCTTCCAGAGAGCTCTCAAGCATCAAAGGAAGTTATCCTATATCTGCTTTGGTTTTCAACCTGTGCACAGGGAGTTGAACAGTGATGTGTTCAGTCTGCTCATGAACCAACATGCATTCCAGTGACACCTTCTGTGTCTGTTTATTTGGTTAGGGGTAGCTGAAGCTTTTGCTGGACAGGATTGCAGTAGTGTTGGGAATTGGCAGAGCTGGCCATAAGAGGGGTTTTGGAGAACTTTGTTCACTATTACTTTCTAGTAACAGTGGCTGAAGTGAGCTTTAGGCTCCCAGTCTTGAGTTGTGTCTGTGAAAGAGGTTGCAGTTCTTGTTTTCAGTTACAAGACTCCCCTTTCATGCAGTTTTCTAACATGTGGCACGCTGCAGAGTGCATTCGGTGTGGGACCAGATCTGAACATCATTCCTGGGACAGCGCTAAACCAGAGGGCAAAGCACCAGATCTCCAGGGTGTCCCTGGCCGTTGATGGGAAAAGTCAAAGGTGGTGGTTGGGATTAGCTGCATCCCGAGTGGTCTGAGGACTATCTGTATCTCTCTTGAGTTTCTTAACATGGGTGCCTCTGATGAAAAGAGGCCACTTGGTGAGGTTTGTTCTGTGAAGGCTCTGGCAATGTGATCTTCCCTTTAGTGTGGAATAGCTTAAATTCAGTGTGTTTTTTCTAGGGATGCTGAAAAAGTTATCTGTTCAAGTAGGGTCTCCAGAGACTGCTGAAGATATTCTAGAGAAACAGGAGAGGAGTTGTCTGAGCCTCTGTGCAACCGGTTCAAATGCTGCTGGGACATTTTATAACTAGATATCCTACTGTCTGATTAAACATCTTAGGGTGGCTGCAGCCTTGGGAGAGGTGTTTTTATCCTTGTAGAACTTCATAAATAAATAAAAGTAAATGCATTGGAGGAATTGGGGTCACGAAATAGCAGTAGAAATGTACTCCCTTAGAGATCCAGCATTACAAGCAAATTATTTTCCTTATTGCTTTATCTTAGTTTTTGTCTCCATTCTGAAAGAGTCAAATTAATGAGCAGTATTGAGCTATTTGTTTGGCAGCAAATGTCAACCAGCTATTGATTCTGATGTGAAGCAGCTGACTAAAGTGATTTAGTTGTTTTCAAGATCATATTTAGCACACATGGAATTAAGACAGGGAAAAAAAAAATAGAAGAAAAATATAAAAATACACTTTAGATTAGATGTCTTATAGGAGACTTACGGATCATAGAGTCTTGCTCTCTGCTATCACCAACACTCAGCCTTTTTATAGACTTAACAAGCTCCATTTTGAAAGGAGGTAGCTTTTTTCCAACCTACTAATCTCATCGGAAGGCCATTACAGAATGTGATTGCCTTAATAGTTAGGAGCCCTCTAATTTGAAGCCTGAATTTATTCATGGCCAGTTTGTAGCTACGGGTGGTAAACTCTTCAGTTATATCTTTCCGCCTGAGCTCTTTCTAGCTACTTATACAATATATTTATATTCAAATTAGTTGAATTTTTAGGGACTCTTTCCAAGAACGTTACTAAGAGCTGTGGAGAAAAACACCATAACATACAATACTACAGAAGAATTAAAGGCTGCTATTACAGTCTCGGGGCTACCTTCATAAGGGCTTTTTTTTCCTCCCTGATACTTTACCTGCCTTCAAGTAGGAATTCAGGAAAGTTAAAGAACAGCTAAAGCCAATCCATTGCCTGACAGTCAGCTAAAGTCATTAGCATCACCCTGTGGTGCCTGAGGTTAGTTAGTTACTCGTGTAATTAGGCCACATTGCCAGAAGGACAACAAGTACCTCAGAAAGACCCAAAGCACCAAACCCCCAACAACTGGGTTCTGCTTAAGACCTTACATTTCATAGTGCTTTTTATCAGGTACGCAAAATAACTATACCCACAAAGTGATGTGGTTTTGAGGCACTTTCTAGTGCTTACACTGGTATCAATGGGAGCTGTATTCTTCTTGTACGTGTAAACGGACTGGTCTGCACTGGCACATTGATCCACGTAGTTGAGTGGAAGACATAGGACATGATTTAATTAGAATGGTATAATCTTGTCTGTCGCTGTTTATACGGGGAGCGAAGAGATGCAACAACACAAAATCAGTAAACAGAGAGCCCGGAGAGGAAGAAGACGACACTTTATTGATTTCTAACCCCGTTTTATATACCCCAGCCCCATAGGGCGACTGGTCAGTGATCACCCATCTCCTAGGGGGACTGGCTAAAGTCCTACAACACCTATCTGAAAATATTTTTCCAATGTACCATAAACAGAACTTAGCAAAACACCAGGTGTGGGTCCAGCTTACAAAAACAATACTGCTGTTTTTCATAACACTGGTGAGAAAGGCAGGATTCTCACCGAATACTGTGAGAACCTGAGAAAATCCCTCTGCTAGCAGCTTTGCAGCATCCACATCTTGTCTGCAATGCAAAGGATAAAAATAAAGAATAAAGATAGTGAAGTGAAGAAAATAATTTTCATTTTTGCTTTCAGTAATGGTAGAAGGAAAATGTGTCCCTGAAAAACAAGACAAGGAATTTCTGGTTCATTTGAGTGTTTGGCAGCTTGGAAAGTAGCCTCATGTTATAAGTAAATCCTTGGCACCAGGCCTCTGAATTAAGCTAGAAATACTTTCCTGGGGCAGTTGAGTTAGATAGGGACCCTATATGCATGAAATTCATTCATTCCCTGACTGTATGGTCCCTTTTCAACCTGCCCATATTTGTTTTCCGCGTTGTACATTGTATGTTTTATATTAATCCCTTTGCTCTGTTGAATTATGTGTGCATTTACCATTTCATCATGTTTCACTGGCCTGATGGTGATTGTTCATGTAGTTGTGAGATTCTGCAGTTTTTCCTGAAACTTATTTTTCTCAGCTTTTATTTCTTTGTCAAACAATTTCCTTCAAATGTTGCACATCTGTAGTAGTCCTAAAAAACTTGTTGTTAAAACCAGATGGGCCATTTGGAGTCATTTCTCTCTAGTGAATTGGATGTCAAGCAGATAATCATAGACAGAATTTATAATTTAATATTAAATAATTTATTCCTAGGACCAGGCCAGTTTTTCCTAGACGACAAACAAACATGACATTTCTATCTCTGGCTGCTCTCATTTCTTCAGGATTTTTTTGGATCTTAAAAACAGCATCTCCAATTTCCATTTATTTACTACTGCTTCTTACTCTTGCATTTTACTTCCCCATCAGGGTGTAGTGACTGGTTTCTCTGTAGTCCTAAGAAAGATAATGATGGTAAGAGAAGTAACCGAACACTTTCTTACCTTTTTCACAAATAAATATTCCCTGTTGATTTGCTGCAAGGTGTGTCCTTTATAAAACCTCTTTGTTGACTTTTACATTCATAGGCCCTTGTGCCTTAGAGGTTGCAAGTTCTCACTAGGTCCTGGGGTTTTTTCACCTAAAATCATCCGGTCTTCCTTCCACACAACTGATTATTTTGCATTGCATTATCACTTTTACCATACTGGAGAAAATGCTAAACAATATAAGCATGTGAAGGTGGCTGGGAGGAGGTGCTAGTCAGCAACAGTCTCACCCCAGAGTGACTTGCAGTACATAACACACAACAGAAGGCCCTTATAGCCTGGAAAATCTGTGTTTGAGTTTATAGCTCAAGCAATAGTACATCATCAGAGTCAGGTATAAATGCCACGACTGACTGATTTTCTTTACTGCATCTTATACAGGTACCACCGATGATCCTTTAGCTGATCTTTCTGAGGTCTTAAATACTGACGATGATATCCTTGGAATACTTTCTGATGATTTGGTAAAGTCTGGAGATCATTCGGGTATGTATGTTTATAGCATCTTTCTGCTGTTTGATTTCTGGTTGGGTTTTTTTTCCTCATTATTATAGATGTATTTGTCGTATTGTATCTATAGGTTCTGCACTAGGTGATTTCGGATACAATTTTCGTATCTTAAAAATACCTTGGTTTGAGATGATTTTGTTGTCTTCTATCAAAAAAAAAAATAATCCCCAGGCTTTTCAGCATTTTGTTTTACTTGGCTCTTTGCTTTGCTGCTTAAGAGAAAATAAAATGTAGCTGCCGTTGTCTATCATACCTGCGTAGCTTTTTTCAGCATGCAGCTTTTTCTTTACTTTTTTTTGTTTTGTTTTGTTTTCGTGTTATAATCATCCATTTTATCTGGTTTGGGTCCTGTAGGTCTTGATTTATGCACTTTCCAGGTTGAGAACTCACCCTCCCCATTTGGTAAGAAACTAAACAATGGATGATCCATGGTTAGAAGTAGTCACCTTTCCTAGTGGTTTTAGCTGAAAGAACTGCATGTGTAGAAACTTGTACTCCTTTGCTGTGTCACTAATTCATGCTTTCATTTTCCACTCTCTCTGTGGTGTTTTGAGTCTAACACGACCTATAAACTCTGCACTCCGCACTTAAGAATACTGCGTAAAGTTTTCCTTACAGCTGTGAAAAACCTGCCCGAGTTTTTATGTTTCATGAAACAAAACCATGCATTTTCTTGCTGCCACTGTTAATTTTAGTATTACTTCTAGTAGTAGTGTGTAGTTTTTATCATAGTGGTATCTTTTGTAAATGAAGAGCATTTAAACAATGTGAATATACTAAAGCATGAATAAAGCAGTGAGCATCAATCTGTTTGTTTCCACTGGATGATGATTCCTCACTTTGTGTAAAACACAGGTTGGCTACAAGTAGAAAGGCATGTTTCACTGGTTTTAAATTTGTTTTTATTTGGAACCTAATACAGAAATATATTTCAAATACTGAAGTATGTAGCTCTTTTTTTCAAAGATCTGTCTTGAGAGGTTTATTCACTTGTGAAGTATGTTACAAAATTTATGTAGCAAGTTACAGTTTTCTCAGTACCAACAAATCACTTTGTCTGATGTAACCTAGACTATTCAGTAGATGTTTTTGAAACAGAAACTGCTCTAACTTATTTGATATCGACAACCCTTCAGCAGCACTTCAGTAGATAGTTGATGTAATATTACAAGAACAGGCTGAGTGAATCTTAAGGTACATGAGGATGAACTGTACTGACCACTGGCGTGGAGTCCTTTGAAATACGAAAAATATTTATAGTGGGACTATATACTGAAAATTATACACTCAAATCCGTGTTCTACCTAAGCTCAGTAGTCTTATTTCACATTCTTCCAGTTGCATCCTGTTCAGTTAACATTTCTCAAACAATACAGTAAACTAGAGGTAAATAGTGGGTGGTTTTGTTTACTTTTTCTAACAAATGTCTTATTTTCCCTTACCTTTCAAATCTTAGAAAGCCGTGCTTTAGTTGATAGCTCAGTGCTAGGGGGAAAGAAAAAAAAAAGTATGCTCTTTATATCAATGAATTTCACTATTTATGTCTAACTTCATATTCTTTCTTCCTTCAGCTGGATTGGATATTGGTCCCATCTCTGATGATCCTTCTTGTCTGCCTCAGCCAAATATCAACCAGAGTTCAAGGCCATTAAGTGAAGAACAGTTGGATGGAATCCTCAGTCCAGAACTAGACAAAATGGTCACAGATGGTAATGGTTTTTTGCTCTTCATCTTGCTCTTCTAGAAAACTCAAGTAAAAATTGTATTCTTTCTCACATTGCTTATCTGTATATTATAATACACCTCTTTGGACTTGATTGCGGAATTAATTCTATTGCATCTTTTGATGATTACTCATTCTGTGTTGTCTTTACTTTGTTCAGGTGCTATTCTTGGCAAACTGTACAAAATCCCAGGTACGTGTTCTAATCATTGTTGTCTTTCATAAAATTGTTGTGGTTTAACCCCAGCCAACAATTAAGCACCACACAGTTTCTCGCCCACTCCTCACCCATCCCAGTGGGACGGGGAGAATTGGGATAAAAGGTAAAACTCATATGCTGAGATACAAACAGTTTAATAATTACAATAAAATAAAATGAAATAAAACAATATTAATAGTAATAATAATAGTAGTAGTAGTGAAAAGGAAGGTGACAGAGAGAGAAATAAAAGCCAAGAAAAAACAAATGATGCAGAATTCAATTGCTTGCCACCCACTGACTGATGCCTGAGCAGCAGTTCTCCCCCTCTGGCCAATTCCCCCTGGTTAATGCACCGAGCGTGACGTTCTGTGGTATGGAATAGCCCTTGGGCTGGTTTGGGGCAGCTCTCCTGGCCATGCTCCCCACAGCTTCTCATGCACCTGCTTGCTGGCCAAGTGTGGGAAACTGAAACATCCCTAACTGCAGATAAGAGAGAACTAAAACATCAGTGTGTTATCACCATTATTCTCACACCAAAAACACAGCTCTGTACCCGCCACTGGGAAGAAAATTATCCCAGCCAAAACCAGGACAATAACACAGTTCATAAACAAGGCCAGCCAGCTCACTCATGCTCTTTTCGCAGAGCTAGGAGGAAAGGATGTTGAAGATTTGTTCACAGCTGTATTAAGTCCAGCGGCCACGCAGCCAGCTCCTTTGCCACAGCCTCCACCACCACCACAGCTTATGTCTTTGCACGGTCAAGGTATGTTTCTGTGTTACTTTTAAAACCAGTAGCCTGGTCAGGAGAGTTAATGCATCTTTTAAATACTGATGTGACAGTAGGACATGCCTTACTTGGTGTTAATTTGTGGAAACTGCTGTTGATAATTTTGGAAGTATTATTCTAAACCAATTCTGAAGTGGGTGTGTGATTAATATGCACATGAACATTGCTAATAGAAAAGAAGAGTGATTTTGTATTTTTTCTGACATACTGGAGCTTTTATTTTAGCTGACACTTCCATAGTTTTGAGATCTGTCTGTGATAAAACATGTTCTCTTCTGACTTTAATTACTTTTGAGTACCTCCTCAAGGGTAATGTAATGGTCTGTATAACAGTGATTTACTGAGTCTTAATTTCCTTTATGAATTCAGTTTAACATATTAGCTAGACCTAAATAAATAACAGAGAGAAGGCAAAGTAATTTTTAAATGTATCTGGGAAATTGTATTTTCTTTCCTTTGTTACTACTAAAATTATCATGAGTGTTACAGCATATTCTTGCTTTTATATTGAAAGCAAGGGGCAAATTGGTTTTATTTCTTGGTGTTGCCATTACAGCATTATTACTTTTTTTTTTTTAATCAGTATGTATGAGCATAAATAAATGCACTCTTCTCATCAGACATCACCTCTAGTAGATTTTCCCTGAACTCATGTGAACAGTGCCCATTCTTTTATAGTGGTACTACAAAAAGTACTATGCAAATTGATTTAACCAGCAAATTAATCATAAGAAGAAAAGTGATTGGTTTCCTACTGGGATGGATTTCCATAAAAACGACAGACATGAAAAAGTCTTAGAAAGGAGACAGTTTAAAGCAAATAATGAGGTGGTTTAAAGCAAAAGATAATATAGATATCATTGCCTGTTTCCTAGTTACTTGAGCACGTGGAGATAACTTCAGCATTTGGGCTCTGTGAAATTGTTTAACTCCTCCCCATGGGAACTGCCACAATTACAAAGTTTTAACTTTGTAATTTGTTTCAGTTCCGCGTAATGATCCACATGTTTCTGTGAGATAAATGCTTCAGTAATGAGGAAGGTTACATCAGCTTTCAGCAATTTCAAATAAAATTGATGCTCTCTTCTCATGAAGATGTGATCCTGCAGTACAAACCAGAGGCACGACTCTCCACCCTGTTTGTTTGCCAGGTCTTCACAGTTCCTGTATCTCCACTATCTATTTAGCACCTAGAGTAAAGGATGTTCTCCTAAATTTCGAGTTATTTTTATCCAAACTGTACTTGCTGCATAGTGTATATAACCTATAGATCAGAAGACAGTCTTCTAAAGCGTGAGAGAATGATATAGAGTCATCCTACAGATGCATCTCTAATTCCTGAGCTGCTGCTACGCTTTTAAGAAAATACTGGGACAACAGTTATAATCACAGATAAGTGACAGGGATTCAGAGGCCAGTGTTAATTCTGGGTAGGAACATCTGCAAGTACCATCTGCTGAGATGAATCTGCCTGTGCCACATTTGTAATATTGTAATCAAATAAATAACATTTTCTGCCTTCGTACTGCTAGGCTGGACATTTAATTAGAAAATGCTGATGCTCGTTTGACTAGATTTATCTGGTTTATTGGTTACAAATTAAGGAGTTAGTAGATAATGAGGCTTATGTTGGTACACTGCTGAGAAATCTCAGAAGAAGAGATGTTTAATTCAGGTTGCTAATTAGGACCAAACCCAACTTTCTCTACACTTACTGCTCAGATCTGGGTATAACAACCACGACAGACCATTAGCCTTTAAGAATATACCTCAAAATAAATTGCAGTACTATATCACAGGCTGCTGCAAAAGTTTTGGATATCCATTTTAAAAAGCAGGATTTTGTCAAACAAGAAAAAACCAGTCAGTATATTAGAAAGAATCCCCTGAGCTTGTAGGAAAGCGATGTAAACTGGTCTCCAAAGAGGTAAGGTCAGTACTATAAAATTTTAAAGCATTTAGTTTTTCTTTAAAGCATTTAGTTTTGGGTTTTTTTTGCACTGAAAACTTTCACCTCTACTTTAAAAGTGGTCATTCTTTAAAGCAGTCATTTAAACTTCTTCTTTCCAGGAGAGAATGCGTTTCCAAGAGTGCCCCTTATGAATGGCCTGATCGGCCCTAACCCTCATCTCCCTCATGCAGCTCTGACTGCTGGAGGTGGACTGGGAACTTTCTCTCCCATTACACAGCAACCATATCCTGATACCAGGTAAGCCAAGATGGGAAATAAAAAGTCCCTACTGTTGAGCATTTATCACCTGGGTGTGTGTTTTCGTTACTAACACTGGTATTAACAATATTTAACTAGTTAGTTCTCGACAGCCACTACAAAAGCTGCTGTATTTCTGCAGCCTGTTCACTACTGAAATAGCAAACAGAATAAGTACTTTGCTAATTGTTTGGGGTTTCTTACGTTGAGAGCAATGTATCTATAAAACAAACCCCTTTTCTGATTTGTCAGGGATAAGAATCCAGCGTTTAATCCAATGGTAAGTGATCCGAACAGCTCCTGGGCACCATCCGCTCCACCTTTGGAAGGTGAAGGTGATACGATGTCCAATGCTCAAAGAAGCACTCTTAAGTGGGAAAAAGAAGAAGCTTTGGGTGAAATGGCAACAGTAGCACCTGTTCTCTATACAAATATCAACTTCCCTAACCTGAAGGAAGAGTTCCCAGGTGAGTTATTTACTGAAAAAAGTTAAATATTTTGCAGCAGTTTTGCATCTTAGTTTGAAAGAATGTGAAATGGACTTACCAGAGCCTTGTGTATTAACACATTTTTTAATTGCAGACTGGGCTACAAGAGTGAAGCAGATTGCTAAACTATGGAGGAAAGCAAGCTCACAGGAGAGGGCTCCATACGTGGTAAGAGCAATTACCACTTGCATTCACATACTTCCAGCAAACATATATTTCAATTATAAGGCTTTGATTTGGTTTTTGTCAAATGAATTCAGTTTTAGGGTTAGTGAATGTTCACTTACTCTAAGAATGGAATGCCTTTGTAATTTAACTTCTAACTTGGAATACTTCTACCTGTATTGTTTGCTTTTCAGTCTTGGAATAAACTACATTAGTATTGTGCAATCTAAAGACATCAGCTGAGACAAGAACATTTGTGGTTCCCACTGCCTCTCTGCTACATTTCATTCATGCCTCAACTCTTATTTGCTCATCTCCTTCTGCACAGGATCTCACCACTTTCTTCAGAAGGCCTCTCTGAGAACAGGCTGAGAGATTTGGGGTGCTTGAGCCTGGAGAACAGAAGGCTACAGGGAAACCTTATAATGGCCTTTCAGCACTTAAAGGAGGCCTACAGGAGAGAAGGGGAGAGACTGTTTATCAGGGAGTTAGTTTAGTGATAGGACGAGGGATAACATTTCAAACTGAAAGAGGGTAGATTTAGATTAGATATAAGACAGAAATTCCTTACTGTGAGAACAGCGAGACACTGGAACAGGTTGCCCAGTGAGGCTGTGGATGTTGCCACCCTGGAAGTGTTCAAGATGAGGTTGGATGCAGCTTTGAGTAACTTATGTCTAGTGGAAGGTGTCTCTGCTCATGGCAGGGATGTTGGACCTTGATGGTCTTTAATGTACCTTCCAACCTAAACCATCCTTTGATAGCAACAAATCATTATGTGACTTTCCTCTCTCATCTTCCTCTCTCACTGGTCTTTACTTCTTTGCCCCATTATTGCTGCTGAAGTCTTTTACCTGTTGAACTGGCCATTCCAGAGGCATCAGTGCTCACATCCCTACTTTCCTCAATGTCTTCTACTCCGGTGTTCTCGCCTTACTGTTCCCGCTCACTACTTACTCTTTTCTATTGCTTTGCAGTAGAAACAGTTTTGATATCTTCCATGTTGTGGGGATCATGAAGTACATAATTTTTCTCTCCAAAAGCATTCACTGTCTTCTCATCTGAGTCATGTGAACACATGTATTTGTAGTAGATTTATCTGCAGGTGCACGGTCATTGATTCCATTCTGCAGAACTTCTGCCATTCCAATGGTGACCCTTGTGCTTTCTTGAAACCTCTCGTTGAAGCGTGTCCACATCCAAATCTCACAACCTAGATTATTCATTCTGTCTGACCTTACCAGCCATTGTTTAATTTCCTGTCACATCTCCATTCTCTTTTGGTTCTGTCTTTACTTTGTTTCTTCACAGTAGTAATTGGATGATCATTCTCACTTTGTAGATTTCTATGGGTTTCACAGAGTTACATTTTCAGAAGTCTCCTACCCTCCCCCTACCTGCACTTCTTTAATATAGTCCCATTAGAAGCAAATGTGATTCCCATGTATGTTGTTGGCTCAGAGCTTGGCAGTGCCAGCATCATCTCCTGCTGTCCAAATTAAAAAAAGTCTCCTTGTGTCTCTGGCAACTTTCAGAGGATAATCAGTCCCCCAAACTCCATGTGGGAAGTGGAGTTCTTGATCATGCTGAACCTCTTTCCACTTGAAAAAATAATTATTTTCCTCTTTGTATCATCAAGGCATCTTCATTATTCTGCTTTTTATTCTGGCCTGTAACTTCAGC
This sequence comes from Todiramphus chloris collaris, assembly GCA_025345505.1. Taxonomy (NCBI): domain Eukaryota; kingdom Metazoa; phylum Chordata; class Aves; order Coraciiformes; family Alcedinidae; genus Todiramphus; species Todiramphus chloris. Next base: position 24,573,315 of record JANVCC010000019.1, on the reverse strand, counting down.
ACCTTTGGTCCTCTGTGTCATCTTGTCCACACTGTATTTAATCTTGGTGATTACTTCCGTGTAGTACTGATAAGATACTACCCACCTGCATGGATGGATTTTTATACAGGCATTTATCACTTTACAATTATTTCCATTACTGATTTTTCTTCTTTGTTATTCTTGATAAAGGCAGGTCTGTTCTCCTGATGGGTTATCTAAAAAGCAGCTGCAAAAATTACTTCCTTCAGCTTCAGGAGGAGGGCATGTGCAAGTGCACACGCATGCACACAGGAGTGTTTGCATAGCAAGAAGCTGTTACTTCCTCACAGAAGTTACAGTCTATGTCCTCTTGCCATCCAGCTGTTGCCAGTGTTCCTGGCATTGTACTCACGAGAACCTCTTGTACCTCTCGTGAGGGACTTAGACTCTGTGGGACTGAGTAAAGTCTACCTTAAAAATGAAATTCAGAAGAGCTAGTGAATTTTCACCGTTGGCTTTTTACTTTCCTTAGTACGCACAATCCCATCGCTTACAGGGGAAAATGACACTAATTTTTCCCCTGCTGTGACACTGGTGCTCTCATCCATGTCACTGCTTCATTGTTGGAGGGGAAGGATTAAAGCCTTTTCTGCTAGGCAACCCCTACTTGACAACTGCAAATGAAATTGTGAAAAAAAAAGATATGAGGGTTTGATTCAGAAAAGGAATCATATCCTAGATTGGTGATAAAACAGACTCTTTGAAACTTCCATTAGATGCTTTAAAGTGTCAGTACGGCTGTAAAATGCCTCATTGAAGAGAAATTGCTGTTCTTCCATCCAATTTTTCCTGATCCATAAGCCCATATCCTATGTTTATACTGCTAACTTAACACAGATGGAGATCTATACAGGCTATTTAATGGAGTAGACTGTATTTTTCTTGTCATTGAAGTTCTCCACATTAGTGGCCTTTATTGATCCAAACATCATCTGCTGTGCTCATGTCTTCAGATTGCAGGCCACACCAATATGTGATTCAAAGGTAAACTGGTGGGATTCCTGCTTTTTTGGCACAGCAGAGTACCTGAACAGACACTCCTAATGTATAGAAAACCTCTGCTGCTAGTCTTTGTTCTCTCCATGTATGTTAAATGCAGAGTTTCTCATAGAGGTGAAGGATTTTCAGTTTGGAATTCCTTTTAAAGTGGTTAATATAGTTCTCATAAGCAAGCGTGTGATTAAAATAGTCAGTACAAATAATTTGGTGATATGTTTTATAGGAATAACAGATGCATCGTTCACACTTAGCAGAAGAAAAGAAGGCTAAGTAAATTTATTGTTTTTTATCTTTTCCTAGCAAAAAGCCAGAGATAATAGAGCTGCTTTGCGCATCAATAAAGTGCAGATGTCAAATGACTCCATGAAAAGGCAGCAGCAACAGGATAGCATTGATCCCAGCTCACGCATCGACTCCGACCTCTTTAAAGATCCATTAAAACAGAGGGAATCGGAACATGAGCAGGAATGGAAATTCAGACAGGTGTGTTCCATTTAGGGTGTTTTGTTATTTTTCTTCCAGCTTTTTATTGCATTGTTGGAATCTGCTGTAATAAAATCAATTTTAATCTTTATTTGCAGAAGAGTATAAAGTCAGCCATTCTGCGTAGGAAGAAAAGAGATGCTATAACAAGAGAAGCTGCTTGTAAATGTTAGAAAACTTTGTTTAAATACTTAAATCCTCTTAAATCCAACCTCTTATGGAAATAGCTTATTCTTTCTTTGTATGGCTGGCTAGTGTAGTACTTTGTTTTCATATACCCTATATCGCAATAACCTCGTCCTGCAGACTGCTGCTTAAGATGGGGCTGGTTGTCTCCCAGAGCCCATTTGCTTCCCACCAGTGCTGCAGCTGTCAGTAACCTTTTGTCTTCAGAGTGTAAGGTTGGAAAGCAGTGCTGCTCTTTAGGCAGCCTGGGAAATGCTTCTTCCCAGGCAATCAAGGTGCATGACAAGGTAATTGAACTTTACAAATAACTAGACCCTCTGCTCCCATTGCATTTAAAATTGGCAATTTATAAATGATCTTTGATGGGTCCTAAAGTTTTAATTATAGATTCAGTCGTCAGAAGGATTTTGTGTACCATGGACTTAGAGGTGTAACCTTTTTCCTCATAATTTTAAAACAGCAAATGCGGCAAAAAAGTAAGCAGCAAGCCAAAATAGAAGCCACACAGAAGCTTGAACAAGTGAAAAATGAGCAGCAGCAACAGCAGCAGCAACAGCAGCAGCAACAGTTTAGTTCACAACAGCTTCTGAACCAGTCTGGCTCAGACACACCCAGCAGTGGGATCCAAAGCCCCTTAACACCACAGACGGGTAATGGAAGTATGTCTCCTGCACAACAGACATTCCATAAGGATCTGTTTGCAAAGCAACAGCTACCTGCTACCCCTACGTCAGCATCCTCAGATGACGTGTTCCTAAAGCCACAAGCCCCGCCCCCTACTCCGACCCGAATCCCAGTACATGATGCACTGTCTCAGTCTCAGACTCCTCAGACATCATCACAACAGATGTTTTCTCCAGGTTCCACAAACACAAGACCTCCTTCTCCAATGGATCCGTATGCTAAAATGGTAGGAACACCTAGACCAGCACCCATTAACCAAAACTTTGTTAGAAGAAATACCATTGCACCGTTGGATACCTGTGCACCACAGTCATCCATAGCTCGGCCCATCCAGGTAACTGAGCCATCAGGAAGCAGGCCTTCACCAGTCAGGGATTCATCTTCTTCATCTCCAGGTAGCAGTGATCCCTATGCAAAGCCACCTGACACACCCAGGCCTGTCATGGCATCAGAGCAGTTCTCCAAACCGCTGGGGGTGCCGAGGTCGCCCGTAGTTATGGAGCAGTCGGGGAAGGTTCCTCTAACAGCCGGAAGCAGCGATCCGTTTGCGAAGCCAGCCCCTAGAACTGATACCTTCCAGAGACAGAGAGTAACTTCCGCTGACGCGTACGCGCGGCCACCCTTGCCTCCTACTCCTACTCCCGTGGATGGTAGCCCTGGACCTTTTAAAACTCCCATGCGTCCCCCTCAGTCCCCCCAGGATCCTTACGCCTCGATGCCAGCCATGCCCAGGCGCGTTGCTGTCGATCCTTACGAAAGGCCAGCTCTGACGCCAAGGCCGGTGGAGAACTTCTCCCATAATCAGGCTAGTGACCCGTACAGCCAGCCTCCCCTTACTCCCCATCCCGCAATAAAGGAGACTTTTGCCCATCCACCCCGGATAGTGCGACAACAGAGTGAGTCTTTCCCTCAGTCAGGACCCATTTCAAGACCAGCTTCTCAGGACCCTTACTCCCAGCCTCCAGGTACTCCTCGGCCAGTTGCTGATCCTTATGCCCAACCTCCGGGAACTCCTCGACCCACCACGGTTGATCCATATATGCAGCAACCACCCACACCAAGACCTGCTCAGGCAGCAGATTTATTTGCTCAGTCCTCAGCAAATCAGAGACATTCTGATCCATACGCCCAACCTCCTGGAACACCAAGGCCGGTTCTCAGCGATCCTTATTCCCAGCAACCAGCAACTCCAAGGCCAGGGATTCCAGAGAGTTTTACCAGACCTGCAATGACAAGACCAGGACTAATACCAAACCGAGATCCTTTCCTGCAGACACCACAGAACAGGTTGCAGGGCACTTTTGTCAGGCCATCAGATCCATGTTCTCAAACTCCCCGACCTGCAGGACCTGCAATAACAGATTCATTTAGCCATGGTCCAGCTGCTCCAGCACGTGACCCGTATGATCAACCGCCAATGACTCCAAGACCTCAGCCAGAATCTTTTGGAACTGGCCAGCTGGCCCACGATGCTGCTGAAAAGCCACGGCCTGGATCTGAGGGCAACTTCAATGCATCTGGAAATTCTCCAATGAGTTCTCAAGGACAACAGTTTCCCAAAGTTCCACAAGTTCCTGGCCCAGCACCCACTACAGGAGTAACAGATACACAGAATACCATGAATATGTCTCAAGCAGATACTGAGAAGTTAAGACAGGTGAGAATAATATTTAATACTGACGGTATTAAAATTTTGCAGCTAGAAGAATTACCACCATTCTTGTTAATATTTGAAGTTTCTTCCCATTAAGCATAGCTATATGTCATAGAATTACCATCATTCGCTTAATAAGTTAACTTGGTCCTCCTGGATATATAGAACAATATATAGAACTTAGAAGCATCAGTATTTTTTAGGGAGCAAAGGCCATCTTTGAAGCCACTGTAGATGATGGGTCTGTAATAGCTCTTTTATAAACACCTCGAAAGGGCAATTAATTGTGTCCTATAATAGATGAGATGTAGAACTGGTTGCCAGTGACTTGTTCACTGTCTGAAAAAGGGGCTATAGGCAAAGGTCTGAGACCAGACATCTGACTTCTCAGCTGGCTGACATCTTGAGGTGAATCCTAGCATTGGTCACTGCTCTTCTTGAGGCACATTCACTCCGGGTTTTTGTCAATGAATGTTTGGCAAACAGCTCTTGCTGAGACACAGAATTACACTGAACTTGTGGAAAGTTGCTCGGTCTTTTGTTTGGAAGGGTCGATGGGAAGTGGATTTAGCAGAAAACCTGGTATTTTTCATATGGAGTCAGAGTAAATTCTGCAGCTTTGACATAAACCCCTTGCTGAATTTTCTTCAGTGGACCTCTGGTCACCTTTCTGCCTCAGAACGCACTTTTTTTGCAGCCGAAAGGGCCTGTGTCATTGGAATAGACAAAGGAAAAGAGAGGTGCTTGTATGTTAATTGGTAACATGGGTTCACACTGTATGCTTTAATAAGATGTCTGAAGATTAAGTTGTGTAACCAGCATCTGGCACCATGTGATCCCTCTTCTAATTTCTGAGGTGATTATGGTAGTTTGTGATGTTTTTCTGTAGCGACTGAAGAATTTCTTTCCTCTAAAAGGCTTAAGCTAGCTGAGTGTAACACTTCAAATATGTCAGTTGCAGCGTCAAGCACAATGATTTATTTTCTTTTTTAAACAGCGCCAGAAATTACGTGAAATTATTCTACAGCAACAGCAGCAGAAGAAGAATGCTGTTCGTCAGGAAAAAGCCTTGCAGGATGCAGCAGCTCCTACCCATGCAACTCCACTTCAGCACTGGCAACAAGACAACCTAAACCAAATTTTTAACCGGCCCCCTCCTCCGTATCCGGGGAATATTAGGGCCTCTGTTGTCCCCCCGGGTGGCCCAAGGTTCACTGTGTACCCAAAAGACCAACGTGGACCATTTCCTGCTGATGGGCAGTTCAACAGACCCCAGTTTCCAGGTGAAATGAATGCCATGGGGATGAGACCTCATGGTCTTAGGTAAGCTCTTTGATCTCTTAAACCCAGGATATTACAGGGGTAGTTCTAAATTTGCAGAAATCATTAGATAAACTGGGGGGGCTGATGAGCAATCATCTGTGTTGTGGACAGTAGCTGACGGTCTTCCCAAAGGCAGTGCATACAGTGAGTTTTCCTGTAAGGATCTGTACCATCAGAATGTGTATTTTACACTAACACTGTTTTACGCTGTCTTTTATTGGGAATTAATCAGAAATAAAAATGGAGAAACTGCAATACCACTGAAAGTTATGTGACCTGAAAGATCTCGTTGCCTGTGGGTTTGGGGCATTTCTTTTTCTTTAAAGAAATAAAAAGTCTGACTTCAGCTTTGATGTCTTAATAATGAACAAATGTAATATTCTTGTTTTCGCTTATAATGAATATGTAACCAAACGCCAACTTCTGCCTGTGACATTTTTGCAGCAAATGCTACGATGTAAAATGGTTACCAGCACTGACATACATTGTCACCTCAGGAGTTCTCAGTGTTGTTTTCAATATTGTGGATTTATTTCCCTAATTTCTGAATCCACACGGTATTATTTTTATGCTGAGTTGCATTAACGTCTAGTTTATTTACCAAGATATTTCTTACTGTCAGAGTTTTCTATTTATTATTATTAGAGTTGAAAACAGGTTGTTTATTAAACATAATTAAAGCAATTATTATATTGTAGTCATAAAGCTCATTTAAATGTAAGCATCATTAGTCAAAATATTTATTTAAATATCTTAATGAATGCATCATGTAAAGCATTTTGGTGAATAGTGATTTAGTCAAATATGCCAGAGTAGGCAGTCCAGAGAAAAAAGATCATTTAGTCTTTCATATTTTATTTTAGATATGGGTTTCCAGGAGGTGGCCACGGTCCACCATCAGGTCAAGAACGTTTCCTTGGTCCTCAGCAGCCAATGCAACGCCCTGGAGTTCCACCACAGCTGAGAAGATCTCTGTCTATTGATATGCCTCGGCCAGTGAACAATCCACAAATAAATAATACGTCTGGAATCTCTCAACATTTTCCTCCACAGGGGATTCCAGTTCAGCAGCACAATATATTGGGTCAGGCATTTATCGAGTTACGTCACAGAGCTCCTGACGGGAGGCCGAGGCTGCCTTTTAATCCTTCTGCTGCAAATGTTATGGATGCAGCAGCACAACATCAACGACATGCAGGGTTTATACCCAGACAGGAGTTTCCAGGCCCAAGACAGGCAGACTCGCTGAGACATAATTCTCAAGGTATACCTAACCAGTTGCAGATGTCTACAAGTTTGGAACATATGTCACAGTCCCAGCAGGATCAAATCAATCCTGACAACCCGCCTGCGCTTGTAATACGTTCTCTAAGTCATCCACCAGTTGCTGATGCATTCCCAGGATCATCTTTGTCTACATCTGCACCAAGTGATGAATCTGCAAACTTACAGATTCCCAACCAGCCAAGTGACGGTCTAGAGGAAAAGCTTGATCCCGATGATCCTGCTGTAAAAGATTTGGATGTGAAAGACCTTGACGGGGTTGAAGTCAAGGATTTAGATGATGAGGATCTGGAAAATTTGAATCTAGACACAGAGGATGGAAAAGGAGATGAATTGGACACTTTGGATAATTTGGAAACCAATGACCCTCACCTTGATGATCTTCTGAGATCTGGGGAATTTGATATAATTGCGTATACGGACCCAGACCTTGATGTGGGGGATAAGAAAGGAATGTTTAATGAGGAACTAGACCTTAGTGTTCCCATTGATGACAAACTAGATATCCAGGGCAAGACAGAAGAACCAAAACAGAAAGAACAAGGTGATAGAACTGTTTCCTCTCCTGATACCCAGTCTCCACAGAAGAAATCTACAGAAAATGAAATTAAGACAGAAGTACTTTCCCCAAACACTCAGGAGGACAAGAAGAATGAAATAGAGAAAAGTGATGGAAATGCTGAATCCACAAGTACTCAACAAGTTGCTGAAGGGGAATTAAAGGATGGAGAACAGGATCCTGTGCAGCCTGCTAACCCAGAGTTCCCCGACAAAGCTACTGCTGTTGCTAGTCAAGAAACAACTCTGCCTAGTCCAGATGCTCAGGGCTCCGCTCCACTGCCTGTTCAAGGAGCAGTAAGTTCCTGCAGTATTTCTGGGTCCACACCAGTCCTCTCGAGTTTGCTAGCTAATGAAAGCTCAGATAACGCTGAAACAAGGACTCTAGGATCTCCATCTCAGCCTTTGCCAACAACACAAATGAACCATGCACCAGGTATTCCACAAACGCTAATGACACCTGGTGGACAGATCTTGGAAAACACTTTAAATTCAAATTTGACCATGGTCCCACGAATGAACCATAATTTTTCTCAAGGGTCACCCAATCCAGGATTTATTCAGGGTCAGACATCTAATCATAACTTCGGGACGGGACAAACATCTAATCCAACCGTGGCTGTAACAAACCGTCCTGGTCCTAGTGGCATAACTGGTCCCCAACAGATAATGCTCCCTCAACCCTTAGCTCAGCAACAAAATCGAGAGAGACCACTTCTGCTAGAGGAACAGCCACTTCTTCTGCAGGACCTTTTGGATCAGGAAAGACAGGAGCAGCAGCAGCAGCGACAGATGCAAGCCATGATTCGCCAGCGTTCGGAGCCATTTTTCCCCAACATTGGTATGCGGGTGATCTGTTTGTCTGGGTTCTGATTAGTTTGGTAAAAAATAAAACCATAAATAGTTCAATAATCTGTAGCACTGAAAGAAGCAGGTAGCTATGTGGAGCTTGAAGATGGCATAACAAAAACCGACCTGCCTGGCAGGTACAATGGGAGTATGGAAATTGAGGGGGTAGGTGGAATTCTGAACCCAGTGTCAAGGTTCCTGTTGCCATTACTCTGCCTTGCTGCTGATTTTTCTGCCATCAGCTCTGGCACATACTCTCTTTACACATAAGGTTCTCATACATGATATATGGACTCAATGTATCCTTTGTAAACAAAATTACATGATCAATTGCAATAGCTGTCCTTTTGGTATTTGATCTATCAGTTTTGTGGTTATGGTTTTTATTACTTCTCTTTTTTTCCCCCCACTGTTTAGTGTGTCTCAAGGGAAGAGATCTTCATAAGCTGTATTGATAGCTCACAGTCTAGGCAAGGCCCAGAAACATCACTGATAATTCTGCACATACTGAAAGTGCTCCTGTTTCATATAATGTAGCAGTTTGAGCATTCAGCTGAAGACTGTCACTATCATTTAATTGCTATTAATGAAATAATAACGAAATTTTGAGAAATGTGTTAGTTGTAACTATGCTGGCCACCGAGGCGCTTTGTTCAAAAGACAGATTTAACCTGGCCCCTAAGTCACAAGTCCATATTTGTGGTGTTGCTAGGACATGCTGTAGCCACCCCAGATGGCTAAGATGACCTCTGGAGGTCCCTTCTAACCTCAACCATTCCATACCCTCATTTATCCTGCTCTCTGTGAAGCACATAACAGAAGAGATGGCAAAAAGCCAGAGTACAACATGCTTATGGTCTTTGCAGATGCAGTATGGGCTGTGTGCCTTTCTGCCTGAAGTACTGCTGGTAATTACAGAGACACTCAACTGTTTTCTTAGCACATTACTGGTGGTGTGTCAGTTTTCCCAAGTGAACTCAAAGAAACCACTCTTTCTGATTCCTAGATCTATAAATAGAATTTATTAATCTGTTGGGTCATAGGCCAAATTTTGGTTGAGCCATTCTCAGTCTGACCTGCTTTTCCTTTGGTGTTGTGGCTGTAAACAAGAACAGTTGCTGCTGGAGTAACTTTCTTTAGAGGATATATGAAACTGCATATTAACTATGAATTTCAAAGTGGAGAGGGCAAGTAATGTGAAGTAGTAATGTGATTATGTCATCCAAGTGATGATCTATGTGTGAACCAGATCTAAACAAGTCAGTTCCAGTTAATAGCTTGTAGTGTTTGGCTATGTAATTCACTTTTACTCTTTTTCTTTTATAGACTTTGATGCAATTACTGATCCCATAATGAAAGCAAAAATGGTAGCTCTTAAGGGGATCAATAAAGTCATGGCACAGAGTAACATGGGGATGCCACCAATGGTTATGAACAGGTAGGCAACACGTGATACCATTCTAAGGGGCTACAGAATGTAAAAGGAAATGATAGAGCAAGGGGAAACTGCACAGGAAATTAAAAAAAATGAAAGGTGGAAAAAGATCATTTTGTCATGCAGTTCATAGTCCATGCTAACACAATTCCTATCTCCTAGGAATAAAAGCAGTGTGGCAGTAGGAACTACAAAATGTCTTAAAATGCCTCAGACTTGTGCTCCAGTTGTAATGTCATTGGTCACCACGGTCAGCATGGCTTCAGTGTTGCTGCTTTGCTTGTGTTCCCACATACTAATTATGTAATGACACATCTCCCACACGTTGTGCTTGAAAGCTGTTCGTGGCTGCATAATGGTCAAACTTCACGTTGCAGCAGCTCATTTAACACTAAGTAGAATTAATTTTTAGCCGAAGTAGGGGAATCATGAACTGTGCAGACTTTGCCATAACTGCCTGTACCATAGATGGGGAGTCCATGGGCCAGAATGGATCTGCACCTTTTCTTTTCACGTGGCCCTGAAAACAGAGTGGGTTTGCCTTCTGAACACATCTGTGGCAGTTGATAACACAGGCCTACCAGAGGTGCACGTTTACCCAGCATTTATTGCCTGTGCTGGTGACCATGATACCTAAATCCATTAATTTCTTTTTTTCTAAATATAATATACTAAAATACAGCTTTCTGTTTGTGTGTGTGCATCTTCACTGTTTTAGCACAGTATGTCATCATTACGTAATCTCTCTGGAAAGTGTAAAATGCAGTAGTTTCAACCAAGGGCAAAGTGTTGTAAAGGAGAATTAATATTCTCCCTACGTTGAAAAAGTTTGGTGCAGAAGTTCAGGCAAATATCTGTAAAATATCTGGACACTTTGGGTAAATTTGGTGTAATACAAAAGGTTATCTCTCCCCTAAAATACCTGCCAGCTTTAAAAATGATTTCATTTCCTGTTTATAGGTTTCCCTTTATGGGTCAGCCAGTGCCAGGGGCTCAGACCAGCGAAGGCCAGAATCATATGCAGCAGGCAATTACACAGGTAATACAACTTGATACAGAGTTTGAACAAACGTGATTAATACCTTTAATAATGATAACTGGGTTTTGGAGGTTTAATTGAATAATGATTTAATATCCTTGTCTATATCTTTCAATGAAATTTCTAGGATGGAAGTTTGACACCTCAGATTTCTAGACCTAATCCTCCCAATTTTGGTCCTGGTTTTGTCAGTAAGTACAGATTTAATAATATTTTTTGGGTGACATTTCATTCTACAGTTCTGTGGTGGCTTTTTAATAAAATATCCATAAATGGATCCTGTCTCTCAAAAATTCATCCTTTTAAAATGCAGCCATTTCATCATTACAATACCAACTAATAGAGAGGTGTATAGTAAATGCTGTGAAGATATTTTTTCTAGAAGCTACCCTCAAGGAAGCACCTTAAGGAAAGAGGGAAACAGAAAATTGTCATTATCTGGATTTGTGTGAGAATGCTAATCTATTAACTGTCAGACTGCTATGTCAAAAACCTGCTTGTGTTGTAATAATCTGAGCTTGCTGAGAGCCACAGTCTGTATTGATGGGGAGGGGTTATTTCAGAAGCAAAAAGTTTTGTGCAGCATCATTGTCATTTTAACAAATGCCAGTAAAAGCTTTCCAGGCATTAGCTGAGCAAGACAGGCTGGGAACCACAGTAGTTGAAAGCAGAAATAGCACTAGTATTTTGCATGCCTCGTTTCTGGTTGCACTGGATCAATTGTAAATGATAAACTCTATGACGAGAGAGATTTATGAAGAGAATGCAAAACTGAATGTGTGTTGGGAGAGGAACATCACATATAAAAAGTGCTTCTGCAAAAACCTTACTTGGTATTTATGAATAAGAAACAGAATTAAACACCTTCGCCTTTTCCAGGACCTGGAGTAGCAGCACTGACTGCAATCAGGAGCTTTTGCAATATTACCTGCATTCATTTCCAGTGAGGTTTGGCATGGCACTCAGCAGTGGCTGTGCTCTGGTTGGGGTGGTGGAGGCTCTGAGCACTTGAGAATATCTATTTCTCATTCCAGGAGTAGTTATTCTTACCTGGAACCTGTTAATATTTCAGTACTTCCATTTGCACTTCCACCTTGCTCTGGTTTGCAGTTCCTCTCCGTTGTTTCCACTCGGTTGTCCCTGCAGGTTGTGTGATTAGTTGTGCAGAATTTCTCGTTGAAAGAACGAGCACCTCTTGAGACATTAGCTAGCTCTGTCACTTGATTTATTTGAGCCATTACTTGGTGGCTGTCTCTGCTGCAGTGACAATTAAAGTAGAAGGTGGCAGGAACTGGAGCCTAAGGAGGAGGTGGTTATACTGAAATCATACTGTCCTGTAGGTATCTTTATTAAACAAACTTTCTTCACCGTAAAGATCCATGCCGTGCTCGTGCTTACCCAGCTGACTGCCACAGTCTGAGACAAATGACACCATCACCAAACCTTCTCTCTTGCCTTCTGGGCTTAGTGCAGATCAAGTGTTATCAGACGTGGTTGTTTAGCCCTAAGGGAAACATCTGAGAGCACTGGGCTGCTCGCAGCACACCAGCACGTCTCATTTGTAAAAAGAGTAATGTCTCAGTCTACGTGAGAGTGCGTTTGTTGGTGGGGAGGAAAAGGCATTGGAGCTGAGGGGCCTGTGTGGAGGACTGACAGAAAGACAGCATTTTTCTTTTCTTTCATGAATATTTGATGGATGTTTATATTTGTAGGGTTTTTTTCTTGGCAATAAAAATAGATTTAATATGTACAAAACTCTTCTGCAAACAACAGAATTAATGAGGCCATGTTTCCTGTAAATTTGTGTCCTTACTCCCTAATCTCTTTCCTGCTACCTGAGTACTTCCAGATGTCTTCCATGTCCTTTCTTCTGGGGCAGAACAGGGTACCACCAGGTTCTGTAGCTGCTTTGAAAGCTTCATTTGCTCACTGGCTAGCAAGTGCACATTTACTGGCTAGACAGTTGGCTGATGTCTCTTAAAATTAAGGTACTACGTTAAAACTGCTTTCTTTCAATAAATGCGGTAATTTGAATCTCTGTCTCCTTTACTCAAGTCACTCCCAGAGCTTACTGTCTCTTGAGATACCTAATCCTCTGTCAGATTTGGCTGAACTTGACCAGTGGTTTCTTAAAATAAGGGGGGAACCTGATTGTTAACCTTCACCTCTGCAGTGTAAGATGAAAGCCCACCCCCAGGATGATGAGCTCACGGCATAATTTTCCTTCTCCCTAGATGATTCACAGAGGAAGCAATACGAAGAATGGCTGCAAGACACACAACAGCTGCTTCAAATGCAACAGAAGTACCTTGAGGAGCAAATTGGAGCACACAGAAAATCAAAAAAGGCACTCTCGGCGAAACAGCGTACAGCCAAGAAAGCTGGCCGTGAGTTCCCAGAGGAGGATGCGGAACAGCTTAAACATGTCACTGAGCAGCAGAGTATGGTCCAAAAACAGCTAGACCAGGTAATCACCTGGAATCCAAACTGATCACTTTAATACCAAGCTGTCATACTTAGGATTCTTTCTGTTAAATCTCAGAAAAGGCGAGTGGAAATGCTTAAATGCCGTGGAGCTTATTTGTAGGGAGCTGCTCCCCATCCTACTTGGTGTGTGTAACAGCATTACTCTGGATTGCTGGTGACACTGCAGTTGTAGGAGAATATGCTGTGGCAAGCATTATGACAAAAGGGTGGTTTAATACTTTGGGAAGAAGGGAAATTGCTTGGCAAAAGGACTTGCAACAGAGCTCCTGGCACCATGCAAAGCATAAAGGATGGATTCAGAGGAAAGTCTTGGCATTTAGGGCTTTTATGAACCTCACAACTCAGCCTTTTTCAGGTATCCTTACGTAATGAGAACCTCTTGGTTACGTGTCAGTTAATTGTTACTGTCTGAAAATCTCTTCTCGTCGTATCTTTAGTGTTAGTCCAGTTTTATGATCTGTCTAGTTCCTAGACTGATTATCAGTTATTGTATCATGGAATAATACAGGTCAGAGGGATATCTGGAGATCGTCTAGTCTACTGATCAGTCAGAGCTGGCTGCCTAGTTAAATCAGGATGCTCAGCACCTTGTCAGTCAGTTTTTTTAAGTCTTCATGGTGGAGATTTCCCTGCCTCTCTGGGCCCCTGTTCCAATGTGTAACCACTTCCACTGTTTATTTTTTCTTCCTTTATACTGGAATATAAAGCTACGCTTTAAAACTGTGATTGTAGTATAGTACATGAGATTAAAGTTAAACCTGTGATAGCTCTGATAAATCTGTGCTTTGGCCAACAGTATTGAATGCTGTGTTCCTCAAGACACTGTTTATAAATGATCTGGCATGATTGGCAGGATCAGCTAGAGCTGCTGAACATGAAAATGCTTTAGAATGATCCTTTATTAACACGAGGGGAAAAGAGTGGCAGCAGGCTGCTTTGAATGAAGTCCTCAGTGACATCTGACCCTGGAGTTCTTTCTCCTGTGTTGCTTCAGGACTAAGCATGCACTGGATGGGATATTAGTTGGCTCATCTTTTCGTTGTGTGGAAGAGGGACGGAGCAGATAAATCATGTCTGTGTCAGTTCTTCCTTTTTTTTTTCCTTTCCACAATGAATCACCAAGTATAATAAATTTAAAAATTCTTTTGAGACAATCTTTATGATACTTCTGTCAGTTTAGTCTTATAGTGGAATTGTGCTGGAGTGCCAGCTGCTAATCGGGGCACTGCTGGCAGATCCATTTAGTGCCCTGTAGCTAAGATTCTTGTATTTTTCATTTTTAAACTTCAGTTGCATATACTGCTGGTACACGCTGCCCAGAGATGGATTTAGACACTGATTTAGACCAGTCATCCACATCCTAAACAGCACTTTTGTTACATAGCTAGTAGCAACTTAAATAAGTTTTTATTAAAGTATGTTTTTAAGGACCTGCTATTTGAAGCAATTCACTACTCTTTCAAATCAGATCAAGTAATTTTTCTGTAATCAAGCTTCTGTTAGTTTTTGAACAGGACAAAGCCTCCATATGCCTGTAGAGAGAAATGAGCTCTCAAAAACCCTTTCAATTCCCTGTCCTGGACACGGGCACAGAGAAACCGGAGCTGACTTTATGCAACACGAGCAGCTTATGTCTGAGGGGGTTGTTGGCTCGGGCACAGAGCCACGCAGACACTACCATATTGTCTCTGTGGCCAGGGCACTCTAACTGCTTTGGCCTGGCACTCTGCCTGTGCTAACAAGCTCTGCCTCCTTCTCCCCTGCGCTGGTAAAGTCACCAGGTCGAGCTGTGCGGGTCGGCTCAGGGCCAGTCAGGGGTGGTCAGTGCCGGGTCCTTTCAGTTCCCAGCTCATTCCAGTGACGTGGTTGATCTGCCGCTGCAGATCCCGGGAGGGATCCTTCCCTGGGAGGATTTGGGTGCCTCATGGTACAGGTGTAACAGAGCCAACACAGGTTCCGTATGCCCCCGGAGAAGGCCCGGAGCACTGCCCGGTGCAAAGCAGATCGATCCAGTTGGTGGCTTTATGCAGTGGCACTGTTTATCTGGCGGTGGCACTGCCAAGCCAGAGCTCATAAATCATCTTGGATCTGATATTGCTGTGTAAATAGCCTTCTGGGGGCATCTGTCCTGCATTCTGGAGCATGTCCTGAAATATCTCTGTTATCCTGAGCTTTCTGGCTCATCCTTTGTCCCAGATAAAGGAGAGTGATACCAAACCTTTTTAATTATCTTACGGACTTTTTCTATCGGTACAAACAGCATGTGGAAGTCATAATCTAATGACTAGAAGTGGAAGAGAGATTTTCCACAATGTATGTGTTACTAACCAGTGGATTACAAGTCCTTTTATTTTTCTTAAGAGAGACAGTGTAGCATTGGGTATCTATTGTGTTTCTGAAATGCTCTTTCTTGTCTGGTTGACGCTGTCATATCCTTCCGTTGCCTCCTTCTGCTTGCCTTGAAAATAAACTGGTAGGCCTAAATTTTAGTGTACAAGCAGAGCTTATTTTCGTCCTAAAATTTAAAACTTTCAAGCAGTGGGTGCCATTTTCATCTGCTGCTTGAGGACCTGCCTGTGACTGAATGGGAATCTACCTTCCTCTTTTCCTGTAAACTGTTCCTTTGCAAGTACATCTTTTAAAAAGTGTTGGTGATGTGTGAAGATTGTTCAGCTCGCTCTTTCCTTCCTGTCTGTTCCTGACTGTTACTGTCCTGTGTGGGGATGGTAAGACCTGCAGGACAAGAATCACTTTTGGTGTATGTTTCTATATTCTCCAGCACAGTGCAGTCTAGGTATGTAATTAGAACTTCGAGGCGCTGTTATTTTTGTTAAAACTATGGGATGGATAGTGTTTCTAATGAAATAATGTCTATTTAGCCTTAGAAAGGGAGAGAAATACGACTGTGCAGAAATGCTGTTTTGCCCGAGGTTCATTGTCTACTGAAATTATAATGGCAAGCTACGGGTTGGATGCTGCTTGCGGAGTCAGTACGTGTCAGAGATGAATAATGGCTTTTTTAATGTTTAGATTCGGAAGCAGCAGAAAGAGCATGCAGAACTGATTGAGGAATATCGAATCAAGCAGCAGCAGCAGCAGTGTGGAATGGCACCCCATGCTATAATGCCAGGTGTCCAGGCTCAACCGCCAATGGTTCCAGGAGGAACATCACCAGCAATGAATCAGCAGAACTTCCCCATGGTTGCACCACAGCTCCAGCATCAGCAACATACAGTGGTAATCCCTGGGCAATCCAACCCCAGCAGAATGCCGAGTTTATCCGGATGGCAACCCGCAAACGCCCCTGCAAGTCACATCGCCATGAATCCAGCCAGGATGCAGCCTCCGATGACACCGTTGCCAATTACTCCTGCTACACCTGCTCCTGTGCCTGGTCCAAATGCAGCTGCACAGTCAGGGCCACCACCCAGGGTGGAGTTTGAGGACAATAACCCTTTCAGTGAGAGTTTTCAAGAGCGGGAAAGAAAGGAGCGTTTACGAGAGCAACAGGAGCGGCAGCGCATTCAGCTGATGCAGGAGGTAGATCGCCAGAGAGCCTTGCAGCAGAGAATGGAACTAGAACAGCACGGTATGATAGGGTCTGAATTAAATAACAAAACGTCCTTATCTCAGATACCTTTCTTTAATTCCGATCTACCTTGTGATTTCATACAAACTCCACGACCTCTTCAGCAGTCTCCGCAGCATCAGCAGCAACAAATGGGGCAAATTCTGCAACAAGGTTCTGTCACCTCACCTCCTGCCACAAATTTTATGCAAAGCGGTGACCGAAGGCCAGTGGGACCTACAACTTTTGGACCTGATGCGTCTGCTGTTCCGGGTGGAGCCCCTAATTTCCATAACATCAAACAGACTCATGGGAATCTCCCCGGGGCTGTCTTTACGCAGAACCCAGTCAGGCCTCCCTTTCCTTCTGCTGTACCTTCATCTGCAGCACTCAGTAGCGGTGCCCCATGTGGTTCAGACACTAGTGTGCCCCAAGCAACAAACTTCCCCGGGTCAAGCCAGTCTCTCATACAGCTGTATTCAGACATAATCCCAGAAGAGAAAGGGAAAAAGAAAAGGACACGAAAGAAGAAGAAGGACGATGATACCGAGTCAATAAAAGCCCCGTCAACTCCACATTCGGATATAACTGCACCATCAACTCCAACCGTTTCTGATTCTACCTCTACCCCCACAGTTAACACCCCTTCACGTCATCAAGATGAACAAGAGTCAGTGGAGTTAACGGGCCCATCCACATCGAACCCAGGAGAGAGCCAGACCTCTCCAGAGCTGGAATGTAAGCTCCCCAACAGCAGTCTGCCCCAGAAACAGCCGAGTGTAAATACAGAGACTGAAAAGGCTAAAACAGATCCACCTGCCAGCATTCAAGAAGTTAAACTAGAAAAGGCAGAGACTGATCAATGCTCGGGTCAAGCTGAGCCCAAACCAGAAAATGCAAGCAGTATTAAGGTGGAAGAAGATAAGGTCACATCACAACCTGCCTCGTCAGCCCAGAGTGCAGCACAGCCCGCCAGCATTCCAGCAGCAAAAGGGGAGTCAGGGAATGAACTGCTCAAACACCTGCTTAAAAACAAGAAGGCCTCATCTCTTCTAAATCAGAAATCAGAGACCAGCAGCCGAACAGAAGAGGAGGCTTCTGGGGATAAGAAGTTAACAGAGAAGCAGAACCCAGCTGAAGGAATGGTGAGCCTGTTACTGGTTTTGTTGTACAGTGGTGAACTATCAGAGGCGAGTTTGTGGAAAGGTGGGGAAGTAGCCTGCCTGCACAAGGGTAGAACCAACAGCTTTCAGGAATTTTTACCTCCCTTCCTGCCTTCTCTCCATGAGTAAATTATCTGTGTTGCAAAAAACAACCCATTTTATTTTGAGTTGATATGCCAGTGTATTCAGAAATTATGAAAATGCAAAAAAAAAGTTTTCCCTATAGATAATCACATTTAAAAATGCCACTTCCTAATATTTACCAAGTTTAAGGCAAGATTTACCTTCATTACCTACTAGTGTGTGTCTGTCCAGCACAGGGTATGTCCGTATGCTGCTCTCTGCTGTGACTCCCCCTTAGTCACGTGCAGGGTGACCTGTGTGCCTTTGCAGGGGCATGGGGCTGGGCTTCTCACCCCTTCATCTGCACCATTGGGAGTGTTCTGTGAGTGAACCAAGTCCACGCTTGCTTTCTGTCTGCAAAACTCATATATTGGCTCTGGTTTCAGTAGAGACTGTGCTCTGGGATTTTCATCGCAAGTGTAAAATTGTTACACCTCCTAAAATGGCTGGATTTCTCTATTACAGAATATTTCTCCTAATTAATTTTACTTTACTGGAAGGGAGCATTTTTTTTATTAATGGCATTATATGATTTAATAACATAGCATTCTCAAAAATTGGTTTCTGTGGAGGTGGGACACGCACCGAGATCCGTTGGTCGTTTTATTGTAATCTTTACTCACTAGTCAGTTTTGGTTCACGACTGCCTAAACTCTGAACACAGCCTTGAAACACAAAACGTATTGAGAATTAATAAAGACTAATCAGACTAAAGGTAATTATGAGCAGTGGGTGACTTAGGTCAGTTTTAAAGGTCCACAGTTAAAACATCTGTGGCAGGATAGCAGTGAGAGTACTTGTGGTTAGGGTTGTGTAGAGCTGTTTAAAATAATAACTGATAAAAAGAGGTTTTACTTTCTTTTGGTAACACTCCAGACAGTGGCAAACCAAGTCCCCTTCTGACTGCTTTTGCACAACTACCCTTTTCTGTGAAGGATGGCTTTGCAGATTCCTCCCGACAGTAAAGCCAGTGGTACAATCCAGAAGCATTTCACACTACTGCCTTTGTTTCTAATCTCAAAACACTTTTCTATTAAATTCTATGAAATTAACTTACATGCTTTTTTTCTGTAACCAAGTCTGCCTTTCATCATGAAAACCCCTGAGCTGATATGCACATGGAACTTTATTTTAGCGGGTATTCAAAAGAAAACATTTCTGGTCTGGGAGTTTGCAGTGACGTCATCAGGTGTCAGTGGTGTTAATGCTAGGTCATAATTTTGTGTGTAGGGCCTGTACAGCAGGTACAGCTGCCAGTGAGACAGCAAAGTAAACAAACTGTGAAATACACTTTGTTATGAAGGCGATTTATTCTACGTGCATGTTCTTTTAAACTATCGTGCAGTAAATTGGATTGAACTGTATATTAAAATGTCAAAACTTCTGCTTCGCTTCCTTTTTTTTAATACCAGCAAACTGCAGGAAACCAGATGCAAAGTGCATTTGGGTGTAGTAACAGCCAGCTTCAGAGAACAGATGTAGGACCTGAAACCAAGAAACAGAGAAATAAGCGAACTCAGAGAACAGGAGAGAAGGCAGCTCCTCGGTCCAAGAAAAGGAAAAAAGAGGAAGAAGAAAAGCAAGCTATTTACCCTAACACTGATACATTCATCCAGTTAAAACAGGTAGGTGTACAGATGCTGAGTAAGGCATCAGGAGGACACTTGAAAGAGTGGACTTCTCAATGATCCACCTCATTTTCATCAGAAGTTGAATTTTGAGTACAGGGTGGAGAGAACGAAAACTTCCATAAAACTAGAAAATTTAATGCTTTGGGTTTATTTCAATTTGGAAGATCTACTGACATGGGCATCTCAAAGAGCCTCAAAAGCCACAGGAGTCTCAAAGCCACAGAGTTTCTGGCAGCCTTGGTGGCTGAGCTGCAGCTCCTGTGGACAGGGGACCACTTTCCCTTGACAAACAGGCCTGTGTTCAGCACAGTTTTCTGATAGTGGGTAAACTCTGATTTTACTTTTGTAATTGGAAACCACTCTACTGATGTTTGGAGGTTTGCAATTCTTCTATGTTATTGCTAAAATAATGTTTACTTTTTTTTTTTTTTTTTTAATATAGCAGCTTTCTCTTCTGCCTCTGATGGAGCCAATAATTGGAGTGAGCTTTGCACACTTTCTTCCCTATGGCAGTGGCCAGCTAAATGGTGGGAATCGACTTGTAGGGAGTTTTGGAAGTGCTACTCTTGATGGGGCTTCAGATTACTACTCCCAGCTCATTTACAAGGTACGGTTTTAATCTGGATTTCCATGGTGTGCTCTCTGTAGGAAAAGAAGTTCACGACGTGTGTAGAACTCGTTGGTCAGAGTTCCTGCCTTTCGTGCAAGCAGAAGAAAACTCTTTTCTGTTGCTAGCCTTGATAGCGCAGTGAGGAAACAGTCACTGTTGTTTTACTCTGCAAGTGGAGAGCAGTTCTGGAAACCGTGTGGTAAACCAATTAAGCACTGCAAGTATCCCTTTTACAATTGGGTGCTAAATAGTGAAAATTGTAATTACAGTTTTATGGAGCAGAAAAGGCTGAATTTTCAGTGCTTTGCAAAGTCATTGAAAGCATTAAAGCATTTCTTAATGTAAATTAAATGGGAAATAGACTTTCCTCATTTGTCCACTAAGCCCTAACTAAGAACCAGAGAACTCTGAACAAAACAGGCTGTTGACAAGCTAATAACTCACAGAATTTCAAACTCGGTCTCTAAGATCAGAGTGGCAATATTGGGAAAGCAGCAAGATAGCAAGTAGACAGAGTCAAATTTGCTGCTTGGCTACCCTGATATAAAAACTTCAGTAACTTATTAAAAACACAGTGGTGTTTACTCTAGCCTTACACAGCATGTAAGCTGAGAATGTGACCTAGCAGGAATAGTTGCTGTGGTCAAAAGTAAATAATAACTATTAGCTTTGTAGGCATGGCTGCAACATGATCAGATACTGAAGTTCTCATTTAATTTTCATGTAAAATATGGGCAGTTAAGCAAGCTAGAGAGCAGTACCCTGGAGTGTGAACTTGCAGAGTATCTGCTTCTCCATGGTAACTGCTTCAGTGAAAGCTCATCCTGTGCTAAGTGTGAGGTAGCTTCCCTTGTAGTGAAAATTGGATTTAATGGTGCTGGAGAGTCACTGGGGAATAGCTCTCTCTGTCCTAAATTCTGACCTTTGCTGAAACTGTAGGAACTTGTTGGGGCTCCAAGATCATTCCTAAAAATGTTCTTTATGCTCTTCTGTAAATAATTTAGCTATATCTTCTTTCAGTAATGTATACTTCTCCTGTAGACTATTTCTCTGACAATACCAGTGATCTAAGAAAAGCAAAACATCATGTCTCTTAAAGCAGGTGCTTGTATGTGTTTGGTCACGCACTTGAGAATTAACTATTGCCATTTATCAGCACTACCCCTGGGTGTAAAGAGATGGGAGTGAGTTACATTATCCAGTACTACAACAAGGCGAGTTGTCACCCTACGTTCCATGACTGATCTGTGGTTCTTATAACCCTCACGCAGCAGAACAACCTGAGCAATCCTCCGACACCCCCAGCCTCCCTTCCTCCCACACCACCTCCCGTGGCGTGCCAGAAGTTGGTAAATGGCTTTGCAACCACTGAGGAGCTTGCTGGCAAGGCTGGTATGTTAGGAGGTCATGATGGTAAGGCTTCATACGTATTGTTTCTGTAATAAATGAGTCAAGTTTGTAGCAAATAACAGATCAGATCACTGGGATGCTTTCCAGTTGCTGTAGTCTTCTTTCATAAAACCAGTATGCCCCACCTCTTTAAGGTTGTAATCATTATTCCCCAGCTTTATTTTGTGCCATTGTAACATCAAATGACACCCTTTTCCTTACTCCCTTTCGAAAACATGCTGAGTGCTGGAAGCACTCTTCAGAAATGAAAACTAAAACCTTCAAATCAATTTTTTTAAGTCTGGTACAAATGAGTAACCAGCGAGTTGAGCGAGCTCACAAGCATCCTGCCTGAAATGCATCCTCAGCAGCCTTTGCGTGTAGTCAGTGTGTGTTTTCTGGTATTCGTAATTTGGCCAATCAGAACAGCTTTCTGTTAAACACAATTTTATACTCCCTCTCCATCAGGACTGGTCGGTGATGTAAGTCCTTTCTCCCCACCCTTCTTCCTTTATCGTTACAAAGTTGGTGGGTTTAGTTGGGTTTTTTTAAGTAAAACAGAGATCCTCTCCTGCTGGCAGAAGGTACACTCAAAAGCCTTTTGAGCCCTTTTTGCTCAAAATTTGCAGGGTTTTGTAAACGTGGAGATTAATCGTGAAGGGTCAGAATTTTTTGCAGTGTAAGTGGATGAGAGCAGTGTTACCATCTGCTCTCATGCTTTGGTTGTAGCAGGGAGCCACCAACACCCCGATACACAGAGTGTGTATCAATGGCAGAGCTGTGCTGACGTCTCACTGTGCTGTACGTTTCTGTTTCCAGTTACCAAAGCTCTGGGACCCAAGCAGTTCCAGTTGCCTTTCAGACCACAAGATGATTTATTAGCAAGAGCAATGGCTCAGGGCCCTAAAACGGTGGATGTTCCTGCTTCACTTCCAACACCACCTCACAACAATCAGGAGGAGTTAAGGTAGGTTTCCTCGACATCTTCAAAAATATATTTGGAGGAGATTCTTTGATCTTTTAGTAGGAGATGAGACTGAAGGTGGGAAGAAATGAAATGCATTGAGCACAGCCACACAGCGCAGAGAATGTAATGGGATAATTTGTCTTGGTTAACTCTTAGCATTCCACATGTGGAGAGCAGCATGGTGAAGTACGTGACTTCTGCCATTGCTAGGCTCTAGGTTCTGTTAAATTGTTAAGAATTCATTACCTAGCTCTCTTAAAAAGTGGAAGAAAACTATACAAACGGGTATTTTTCCTGGAGCAGTGTGGTACCGTTGCACCATGGCCGTACCAGACAGCAGTACTGTGCATGAGTCCACCCAAAAACTCCCCAGCTCTACTCAGTTTCTGTTACCGTGTGAGAAATCCTTGTTAGAACATGAGTCTCTCTGCAGAGATCTTCCTTTCTGCCTCCCTTTCACTTGCCTACCTGAGGGTTGGGTGTCTTTGAGACACTGAAGCCTGTACCCAGACAAGGGGGAGGGTCCAGTGGAGACACTTCAACCAGAAAGTTGAAATATTAAATAGCAATTTTTTACAGAGGTGGCTGGAGCCACTGGGAACAGATCGTTCTGTGAGGGACCCTGGGCTTTGTTAGTGCCTCAGCTTTTCTTTATCTTTCCCAAGAAAGTACCATGTGCAGTGGAGCATGAGATACCCAGAAGCAGTGGCCTACCATGCAACTGTGATCCATGAGCTGTAGCAAGAAGCGAGTTCATTATAGCTCCTTGCCATGATTTATAACTTTGGCTTACCAAAGGTTTTCAAACCCATTTCCAAAACAGCTTTTCTGGGTTTTGTTCCAGGGTTCAAGATCACTGTGAGGACAGGGACACTCCTGACAGCTTTGTTCCTTCTTCCTCTCCTGAAAGCGTGGTGGGAATGGAAATCAGTAGGTATCCAGACTTGTCAGTTGTAAAGGAGGAGAACCCAGAACCTGTACCATCTCCCATCATTCCCATCCTACCTAGCAGTACTGGAAAAGGTGAGAGTGCGGCAGAATGAAGAGTTACTATTTTTTTTTGCTTTCATATGTGTGCAGGATTAACCTGATGTATTTCATTTTATTTTCAGGTTCAGAAGCCAAAAGGAATTATATAAAATCAGAACCTGGTTCAGGAGCGTTACCTGGTTCTGGATTCTTTGCCTCTCAGCTTGGACCATCCCAAAATGGTCCTAAATCTGGCCTTATATCTGTAGCAATTACATTACATCCCACAGCTGCTGAGGTAAAAGAAATAAGCTTGTATTACATATAGAAAGTACAACAGCAGTTAATCTATCTTCTCTCTAGTGAATGTGAAGGGGTTTATAGCATAGTACAATAAAGCAGCCGGTGCCATCTGCCAGTAAGTTCTCTTACTGCTATTTTAGCTGCCTCTCTGATGAAAACCAAGGTATGTTTTTATTCTTGTTTTTAGAATATCAGCAGCGTTGTAGCAGCATTCTCCAACCTGCTTCACGTCAGAATTCCCAACAGTTACGAGGTTAGCAACGCTCCAGACGTCCCATCCTCCATGGCAGCCACCAACAGCCACCGAGCGAACCCGCCGATGGACTACAGGCATCACTTGCTACTTCAGGGTCCTCAGGCAGGATCCGTGGGACCTGCCAGGATCGTAGGGTCTTACGGGCTGAAGCAACCTAACGTGCCGTTCCCAGCAAACGGCAATGGTGAGCGTTCATTCTTTTCAGTTTTCGGTACCAAAATTTTAAGCGAGTCGGTGTTAATGCATTTCAGCCTCGTAAATTCATGCTCTGGAGTGAAATAATTGATTCTTGTTCTCAATAATACTTATGTGATTGGTACCTGTGGGCCTGCTCCTGATGTTAACCGTAACATAATAGGCCTGATCCATCTCTGATTTCCATTTTGTTTCCTCCGTCACTGCCAGTGAGGTATTTCTCCCAGTAGTTCCCAACATTATTAGGTTTGGTTTTGTCCAGTCTGGTTTTAAAGCCATCATTCTGGGGCTCTTTAGCCTGGAGAAGAGAAGGCTGAGAGGGGATCTTCTCACTGCTTATCAATATCTAAAAAGCGGGTGTCAAGAGGGTGGGGCCAGACTCTTTTCAGAGGTGCCCAGTGAGAGAACCAAGGGGAATGGGCACTGAGCATGAGGAAAAAATTCTTTGCTTTCAGGGTGACTGAGCCCTGGAATGGGCTGCCCAGAGATGTTGTGGAGTCTCCTTCTGGAGACATTCAAAACCTGCTCTGGGTGGACCCGCTCTGGCAGGGGTGTTGAACTAGATGATCTCCAGAGTTCCCTTCCAACCCCTGCCATTCTGTGATTCAGGAAGATTGTTCCTATGCTGGAAAACTTGCCATGGTTGTTTAAGCACGTATTCCTATGCGGGTTTAGCTGTTCATTTCTTAGACAGGAGTGTATTTTTGCTTTGTTGTTCGCACAGCTGGTTTTGGTCTAGTTTAAACTATTTCCCCATCAGGACACAGTTTAAATCTTGCCTTCCATGCCCTATCCAGAAGGATGCTTCTAACAGACCTGTCTATTTTCTAGGTATAGCTGGCTATAAGGATCACAGCCAGAACATTGCAGAAGGCTCAGCCTTGAGACCTCGATGGTGCTCTCATTGCAAAGTTGTGGTTCTTGGCAGTGGTGTGCGGAAGTCCTTCAAAGACCTGCCCTTCCTTAAACAGGTACTGCAGTGGCTCTGTACTTTCTTGCGTGTCACAGTGGCTGAGTGAGCAAGGGCAGCAGAGACTGCTGCTCGTCACACCAACTGATGGCACTTCAGGCATCCCTGTAGTCTCCCTTCTATGTGTGTGTCCTGACTCGGGGTGGGACGTTCAAACGCCTTTGTAGTACGAAGAAGAAATAGCAAAGTTGTTACTTCTATAAAATGAATTTCAGTAATAGGTCCCATATATGGCAGCTTCCTAAATTCTGCTGCTAAATTCCTTCCCTGAGCACTTCAGGAACCGTAATTTGGAAGGGTTTATTTGTAAGGCAGCCGTATTGCTGTGTCAGGAGGTACTAGAACACCAAGAACACTCGTACTCTTTTTGAGCAGGAATCAGATTTCAGTATTTTGTATTTACGTTGGGAACTCTCGTTCATTCAAGAAGTGTCATTGCTCTTTCAGTGAGATCGAGATAATTATGTAACAAAGCTAAAGGTATATAGTCAAAATTTATACACAAAAGTCCTGGGTTCACGTGGTCAGAAAAGCACTGAGTTCTCAGTAATGTTTTGCAGATGGATCAGTAGATAAAAGAGTGTGATCTGTCTTTGATAAAAGAAAATGGATTTTACTTTGCAAGCGTTCCTATGGAGCAGATGGGTGCATGGTATAGAATGCTTTATTTTGATTATTGAACTTCCATTAAAGGCAAGAAATGCTGAAGAACAAGGTTGTAGGTGGTGGTAACCTTAGGTGTCAAATAATCACGTATTTATATCACAGCATTGCTCGTTATTTCACCAATGTTCCCCAAATAAAGAATTCCTAGCTAGACTGGAAGACTCATTTCATTACAGTTACTATGCAAAGAGCGGTATTAAAATGCACTTCTGATAATCTTCCATGTTTGATTCCCAGGATTGCCAGGAAGGCTCTGATAAAATGAAGGATATCGTGTTCTGCAGCAACAACTGCTTTGTTCTTTATTCAGCAGCTGTGCAAGCAAAAAACTCAGAGAACAAAGTAAGTATCAGATGCTGGTAGAGCATAGTGAGCAGAAATTACTGCAGCTCTTTTTTGAAGAACAGAAAAGGGGGTGAGGGGGAAATTTGCACTTCACTGGAAAGGTTTATAAATTAATTGCTCTATATTCAGACACTGAGATTCTAAACCAGCAGCATGGCGTCAGATTCCTGTTTGCAGAACTTCCTGTCTGACAGATGCTCAGCAGAACAGTTGCCACCTTTTGCTGTCCTCACAGGCTTTGAAGATGCAATCTCAAAACAGTAGTCATCTGAGTCCTGTGGGCATTGTACAGAACCACAGATGCATCTTTAAGGGCTATAGTCTGCATTTTGATTTGGCTTGTAAAAAAAAACCAAAACAAAACCCTAAAACTGCAAATAAGTGAACAGCAAATTTGCAGAAAGACATTTATTTGTTGAGTGTAGCTGGAACAAAGCAAAGCTATTCCTACTAAAGCATTGACTGCCAAAGCAGTAGTAAAGCTACCGGATAGTGAGGAGGAAAAGACGTTCCAATTACTGGAGAAATGCATTTTAAGAGTTTTGCTCAACTGTGAGTGGAATCGGGCCAGGGATTTTTCTCAGGTAGTCCCAAGGAGTAGGTTGTATTTTAATGCCTACGGCCACGGCGAGGGGTACACGACACCTTGGAGAAACTCAGCACATCCACCCGGGTCATTATCTCTTGCTCTGTCCAGGTTCATTCACATGCAAAGCAAGAGAACTTAAATTGATCTCTATTTAATCATTAAAAGCGGAACAGTCTTCATTCAAGACTAAATTATCTTGCTAAGTTTTTCCTCATAGGTAAAATTTTTTGAGTATTGAACTAGCTTGGTGTCTTCTTTTTCTAGTTCAAATGTAGCCCTTTTTTCCCCCTAAAGCAGTGGACAGAACAGGCCATGTGCTCCAAGCATTAGCTAATTAATGCTTCCCCATCATCCTGCATTTCCTGTAGAGTTTGCAGCCTTCCTTCCAGGGCATCCTGCCTAGTTATTCAGAAGAAATTCAAAAAGCCCCCCAACCTGGAGGAGCAGATAACTGTGTGTACATGGGTAACATCTCTGCACAAGCCCGTCAGCACGGCCATAATGAAGTTAATTAAATGCCATATTCAGCCTCTTGAGCCTTTCAGTTACTCTTTCGTGATTAATCATACAAAGCACATCAAGCACTTTGTAATCTAAACTTCCTTTGTTCTTTGTTTCACACCTTTTCTCCTTTTTCTTTTTTTGGTTTTTTGGTAACAAATCTGTGCCCTACAGGAATTTCCTCCTCCTCTTGTTTCCAAGAAAAATATGTGGCATTAATTCTAAATCTTCCTCTGCTACCAAATAACAAGATTCTTAGTCTTTCGGTTAATTCCATGACCTGTATTTTAAGACTTAGTTTGTGTTGTAACAAAACTTTCTAAAAATACTGAAAACTAAGCCTGTCTGTCAGCTCGTTGAGGGCAAGCGAGTAGCTTTTCATTCAAAACCCAGACAAAGGATTATATTTGTGTCTCCTCTTCTCTATTAAAGGCACGATGTTCTAGATCGACTGGGAGAACCTTTGTGCTCTTTATCCCAGCACGAGCTGTGCTAGCGCGGCTCAGGGTAGTTTCCATCCTTCTCAGTTGCTGCATCATGATTTTTGGCATTCCCAGTAGCCTCCCCCGGGCTACCTGGCAGTGTTTGCAAGGTACATTTCGTGGTTAACAGTTTGGGAGCTTTCTCTTAAGAGTTTTCTGTTGATTTAGCAGGAATCGGTTCCATCTTTGCCGCAGTCGCCGATGAAAGAGAGGCCGCCTAAAGCATTCCATCAGTACAGCAACAACATCTCCACTTTGGACGTCCACTGTCTGCCTCAGCTGCAGGAAAAAGTTTCTCCACCGTCGTCACCCCCCATCATGTTCCCCCCTGCGTTTGAGGCGGCCAAGGTAGAGGCAAAACCGGATGAGCTTAAGGTAACGGTGAAACTAAAACCGAGGTTAAAAGCAATACACAGCAGTCTTGACGACTGTCGGCCTCCGAGTAAGAAATGGAAAGGAATGAAATGGAAAAAGTGGAGCATTCAGATCGTGATTCCTAAAGGATCGTTCAAACCTCCTTGTGAAGAAGAAATAGATGAATTTCTTAAAAAACTGGGCACAACCCTTAAACCAGATCCTGTGCCTAAAGACTACAGGAAATGTTGCTTCTGTCACGAGGAAGGTGATGGATTAACCGATGGACCAGCAAGGCTTCTTAACCTGGATTTAGACCTTTGGGTCCATTTGAACTGTGCTCTTTGGTCTACAGAAGTCTACGAGACGCAAGCTGGTGCCTTAATAAACGTGGAGCTCGCGCTGCGAAGAGGCTTGCAAATGAAATGCATGTTTTGTCACAAAATGGGTGCCACCAGCGGTTGTCACAGGTTAAGGTGCACCAATATTTATCACTTTACCTGTGCCATTAAAGCACAATGCATGTTTTTTAAAGACAAGACCATGCTTTGCCCCATGCACAAACCAAAGGGAACTCACGAGCAAGAACTCAGTTACTTCGCAGTCTTCAGGAGGGTCTACGTTCAGCGTGATGAAGTGCGGCAGATCGCGAGCATCGTTCAGCGAGGGGAACGTGACCACACTTTCCGTGTGGGAAGCCTGATCTTCCACGCCGTGGGTCAGCTGCTGCCGCAGCAGATGCAGGCCTTCCACTCCTCCAAAGCGCTCTTCCCCGTGGGCTACGAGGCCAGCCGGCTCTACTGGAGCATGAGATACGCGAACAGGCGCTGTCGCTACCTCTGTTCCATCGAGGAGAAGGACGGGCTCCCCTTATTTGTCATCAAGGTCGTGGAGCAAGGCCACGAAGATCTGGTCCTTACCGACACAACACCAAAAGGTACCTTTTGTGAACTAAGAGGGTGACTTTTGTGGGTTTGCTGTTTGTGGGATGATAAATGAATGCTGCAGGCACTGTTCTAAGGTAATGCCTCTAGGGCCCATTTTTAATACCATGCTGTGCAGACTGAGGACACCTTTGAAGAAATTGTGTAAGCTGCAAGTAAGATGACTTGTTAAAAGGTCACGGAGCAGGCCCGAGATTGAGAGTTGAACTGAAACAGCAGGAATGTCACCGTAGGTTTCCATGCATGAGAAGGGACCGTGTTTAAATACGGTACCGTTACTTCCAATTACTTCCCCTCAGCTGTGCCTGAAGTTAGGATGTGACAAAAGTTGACCCTGTTGTTCCTAGGACAGGTAACGTTGTCTCTGGCAGGGCAAAGAACAATAAACCCATGAACGTACAGGGCACATGAATGTGCAAGTGGCCCGTGCTGCTCTGGGTCCTGCTGCAGTCACTGGGTTTTATCCCCATCGCGCTGCAGGTGCTGACAGACTCATTTTACCCCAGCCTGTCTGTGTATGCGACTGGTGACAAAACGCTTTCTCATTCCTGGTTTCTGGTTCCTGATATCCTCAGGTATTCCTTTTGAAAACCAGTAGAATAAACTAATTGTCTGATCCCTGGTAACTCTTTCCCATGCGGTTGTGTAGGTGTGTGGGATAAAATCTTGGAGCCTGTTGCTTCTGTTAGAAAAGAATCTGAAATGCTCCAGCTGTTTCCCGGCTATTTGAAGGGTGAAGACCTCTTTGGGTTGACAGTCTCTGCAGTGGCCAGGATTGCCGAATCGGTGAGTCCCCACCATCCCCGCTCCTGCCTGTCCGCCCCGAACCGGTGGATATACACGAGAAGGGGAACAGGAGGAAGTGTGGAAAATGCACATGATTAGCATGGTTACTTGGATTTTTTTTCCTCTTTTTCTCTGTTTTTTTTTGCAGCTGCCAGGGGTTGAGGCCTGCGAGAACTACACTTTCCGCTACGGCCGAAACCCCTTAATGGAACTCCCTCTTGCCATCAACCCCACGGGCTGCGCCCGTGCCGAGCCTAAAATGAGTACCCATGTCAAGAGGTTTGTGTTAAGGTATTTTGTTTTAATTTCACATAGTACAGCCCAGGGTTTATAGGCTGCTTAGGGTTACTTGTGCTTTCGTCTGCTGCTTACAAACCCTGTTGTCTTTGGCTGTGTATGTGCATGCCCAGACCAGAGGAACCGCTGTGTTGTCCACGCTAGCTGGCTTTACGTGTCTGTGTGTCTCAAAAGAAGTTTGAATGGGTTTTGGGGCCGTTTTCAGAGAAATCTTCAGTTTGTCTTGTATTCTTTCCTGTTATATGCCCAACTCCTCCAGGCCTCACACCTTGAACAGCACCAGCACATCGAAGTCATTTCAGAGCACAGTCACGGGAGAACTGAACGCGCCTTACAGTAAACAGTTCGTCCATTCCAAGTCCTCTCAGTACCGCAAAATGAAGACCGAATGGAAGTCCAATGTGTACCTGGCTCGCTCTCGTATTCAGGTCAGTTCTCAATTTAGGAAGTGGACAGTAAAAAATTTACTTAGACCTTCTATTTATGCCTATTTTAGATATAAACTTTCTAATTTTTATATCTTTTTTATATAATTAATATTAAAAAATACAAACTGAAGCAATTGCAAAATTCCTTCAAGTTCTCGTCCCCAGATTGGCAATTTTTACGTGGCAAACCATTTCTGTCGTTTTATCTTCAATAAGGCTTCTAATTGTAAAAACCTTGAAAACTCATTTGTTACAGTCACCTAGGAAAAAAAGTGGTGGTTTTTTTAGTGTATTTCTCAAAAACTTGAGTAAACCTTAATGCACAGTGGAAGTACGACCTGCTCAGACCGAGCTAAGTGGTTTGGGCCTGGCCTGACTGGCTCGTTTGTATCCCTAGTAGTAAGCAGTGGGTTGCTTTATGTAAATCTGGCGGTGGTTTGCACCACAGCCTCTTTGGCAGGAGCTTTGCTATCAGTTTTGGTGGGTAGGAACACAGTTGCTGTTTATTTTAGGTTGGAATTAACTGTGCTGTCGTGTTCCTATCCGTTTTCTCTGTCCTAGTAAGGCCTGCTTTATTTTTCAGTGAATTTCTAACCTTTATCAGGTGGCAGAGGTTTAAGAGAAGCTTTCTGCCCTAGACAGCAGCCAAGTGTGTTTTCTTTCATCTTACTAATGCAAAGTGAAGCTGGGTTCTGCATCTCGGCTCTTACACCATCAGCTCCTGCCCGGTGCTGCCCCGTTCTTCCGGGGTAGTTCACTTTCCACGTGATTTTCTGCAGGAGAGGTTTTGGTGAGGAGTGCTGGGTAAATGTAAACTTCATACAGAATTCTAAATCGCGATGCATTTTTTTGTAGGGCCTGGGCTTATATGCTGCTAGAGACATTGAAAAGCACACTATGGTCATTGAGTACATCGGAACCATTATCCGGAACGAGGTAGCAAACAGGAAGGAGAAGCTTTATGAATCTCAGGTACGGGTGGTGTTTGGTCATTTGTTTCTTTCCCTTTCCCCTTTCCAACATGAATTCAAGTCCCCCGCTTTGTGTTTTCTGCTGTGCTGTAAATGCAATAGGCTGAAAATATAACCAGAGCCTACAGTGTTCCTTAGCAGAGGCCCAGCGTATTTCAGTGTCTGGTAAATCTCAGCACACCCTGACCAGGGAGGTCACGCACACCCTCTCTCCTGGAGGACAAAGAGAGAGCTCTGACAAAGATCTCAGGACCATTTTTAATTGAGACCGTCTTTACATTGAGAGCAGCTCCCTTTGTTTAACTCGGTGGTGGTGTACCTGTCCATATGGATTTGTGAAGCACTCTGAGATCCCGGGTGAAAGGCAGTACAGAAGCTACGTGGGAAGTATTAATTTGCCAGGGATTTGTGCTTCTGACCCATCCCTTCCCTCACAGAACGTCGAGGGTCAGGGCAGCATGGGACTCATGGTGGCCTGTGCCTCAGGCTGAAGGCAGGAGGACACCTGGAGCCACCCCCGGGGCAGCTCTGGTTTAATCACTGGCAATTCTGTAGAATCCACAGGAGCCTTTTCCCCCCCCTTGTGTTTTCCAGAACCGCGGCGTGTACATGTTCCGCATTGACAACGACCATGTCATCGATGCTACGCTGACGGGAGGTCCTGCAAGGTGGGTGGCCCTGGAGAGATCTCTGACCTCATTCTGGGGAGTCATCCCCCTTCCCTGGCCTGGGGCTGTTTCTGAGGGACTCAAGTTTGTGATTTTCTCCGTGGGTTTTATTTTCCTAGCTGGTCCGTTCGGTCTTCGGACTATTCCACTGAAGTAATGACATCTTTTTCATGCTTTGCTCACCTGTGATTGTGTCTCATGGCAGCTATGAAGAATGACATTTTTTTTTTAACGCTTGCTTTTCTTGGCATTTTCTAGGTAAAGAAACAAGTACACAGTAATTTAATTTTATCTGGGAAGTCAGTGCCCCCCTGGAGCTCGGGTCACTCCAAGGTTTGCTTCAGATTTGCCTTAAGGAATGAGTCTTCTTTAAAGGTCACCCTTTCCAAACTGTTTCCATAGGTACATCAACCATTCGTGTGCACCCAACTGTGTGGCTGAGGTGGTGACTTTTGAGAGAGGACACAAAATTATCATTAGCTCCAGCAGGAGAATCCAGAAAGGGGAGGAGGTAGGGCGAGCTCATTTGCTTTCACTTACCCGCTGCTACGTGCGTTGTTTCTCCTCCCGTGGTTTCTAGGGCCAGCAGCACATCTGGTGGTGCCAGGGTGGGGGATGGTGACAGCAGTGACATTTCCCTTCCCCCCTTTCCTTTTAAACCTTGCCGGTTCCTAACTGGGCAACCTCGAGCATGCTTTTAGCCTGTAGGTCCAGGGAACGCTGTGCTCCATCCCTGTTTTTCCGTAACTGTTCTCCTGCCTCTTCTTCCAGCTTTGCTATGACTATAAGTTTGATTTTGAAGATGACCAGCACAAGATTCCATGTCACTGTGGAGCTGTAAACTGCCGAAAGTGGATGAACTAGAATGCATTCCTTGCTGTCTTTGAGGGTTGCTTGTCCCTAGGAAGAAGTGATTCACATTTTGATTTTGTCGATGGAAAATCGTTGCCTTTTTGAAGGGGAGAAAAAAAAAAAAAAAAAAAAAAAAAATCACTTCTGAAAGAAAAGATTTAAAAAAAAAAATTAAAAAAAAAAAAAAAAAAAAAAAAGGAGAAAAAAAAAATAAAGGAAAAAAAAAAACCAAACCAAAAACACAACAAACAAAAACAAGCACCAGAAGCAAGCCGGCAAAATCTGAAGCTAACTTTCCAGACACGTGGAGGTTAAACTGAATTAACAGAATGGTCCAGCACTTTTGTTTTTGAGCTCACTAAGGAGAAACTGTTTAAGTTGGGCAAAGAAGCGATGGCTGACCTGCGGGAGTGCGGGTGGGCACAATGAATGTAAGACTGAAATCACCAGCGAAAGGGAGAAGTCCAAAGTGCTGGCCACAGCCTTATTTGATAAAGGGGCAGGCCCTCTAATTAAAGAAAAATTTTAAATAAAAGTAGACACCACTGAACAAGGAATGTACTGAAACGACTTCCTTAGGGATAGAGCTAAGGGAAAAAATAACTTGCACTAAAATACATTTAAATACTTGATTCCATGAGTCAGTTTATTGTAGTTTTTGATTTCTGTAAAATAAGAGAACCTTTTTGTATTTATTATTGAATAAGTGAATGAAGCTATTTTTAAAAAGAAAGTTAGAAGAAAGCCAAGCTGCTGCTGTTACCTGCAGAACTAACAAACTCTGTTACTTTGTACAAAAGTGTAAATATTTTGAGAAAAAATTAAAAAAAAAAAATTAAAAAAAAAATACAGTCTAAAAATAGTTCTTGACCAAATGCTACCAGACTCTGCAGCGGTTCGGGTGCTTCTCACAAGCTGTCGATAGGGATGTCACAATATGATCTCGTGTGCGCGCAGACGCGACGCCCGGTCCGGAATAACCAAAATCTCACTTTAAAGAGAGGGGGTTGGGTTGGTTTGTTTTCTTTTTCATGTTTCCAGCAGTCTCTCAACTGTGGTCTTACAAGAATTTTTTTAAGTAAACCTTAAGCCTGGTACGGGCGTGTATATTACAGCTCTGACTTTTGTAGCTGGTTGGGGAATTTAGATTAATTTTATTTGTATTATATTGTTGCATCCCTATTTCTTAAGTCAGGTTTTGTTTGGGGTTTGTTTGTTTTTTTTTTTTTGTGCTTACGATTTGTGATAACTGTGAATAACTGCTAAAAACCACCCAAAATAGAGGCTGGACGTGGGGTTTTTTTTCTTCAGCAAAAGTAGTCGAGATTAGGTGACTGTTCAGCCTACATTAAATCATGTAAACAGCATAGAATGATGTAGTTGGAGCTTAAGTCTGATACGATAGCCTTCTTAAAAGGAAAACAAGGAATAAAAAACTAGATGTAATGTGCTTGCGGCTGCAGGACTCTGGCAATAGGGTTTTGGAAGATGTAATTTAAAGATGTGTTTGTATGGATTGTTTTGTTTACATTTCTTTAAAATAAATAAAATAAACACTGTTTTGTGTTTGCTTGTAGAAATTTAATCAGCATTTTGAACCAGGTTAGCTTTTAATTTTGTACTTAAAATTCTGGTACTGACACTTCACAGGCTAAATATAAAAAGAAAAAATGAAGTTTTTTTTTTTTTTTGTTTTTTTTTTGTGTGCACAATTAAAGTGGACTGTAAGCTGTTGGTATA
Source organism: Todiramphus chloris collaris (assembly GCA_025345505.1). Taxonomy (NCBI): domain Eukaryota; kingdom Metazoa; phylum Chordata; class Aves; order Coraciiformes; family Alcedinidae; genus Todiramphus; species Todiramphus chloris. Next base: position 24,538,546 of record JANVCC010000019.1, on the reverse strand, counting down.
TTCAGTAATACAGTTCTGAACTTGTATTGTATATGGCATGATGTATTTTTATCTTACAGAATAAATCAATTGTATATATTTTTCTCTTGATAAATAGCTGTATGAAATTGTTTCTTGAATATTTTTCTTCTCTTGTACAATATTCCAACATCCTACCAGTATTTGTCCTACAGTTTTTTCTGTTCTGTATAATAGTATCTAATGTTGGCAAAAAAAAATACAAAAAACAACACACAAAAAAAGAATTTTTTGAAGTATACAGAGTGTTATGGGTTTTGGAATTTGTGGAAACAGATTTAGAAGATCAGCATTTACAAATAAAAATATTTTACATCTATAAGTGATCCCCTCCTGTTGTTATTTGAGGCGTCTGCCCCTCTTCTCCGCCGCAGCGTCCGTACCGATAACCACTTCTCAGGATGACAAATGGCAAAGGGGGCACGGAGAGAGGTGAGAGCCAGGACTGGACGGGGCCATGCTGGGGCAGGGGTTGGCCTCCATCTCAAAGGGCTTTTCTACCCACAACCATGCTATGAATCTAAAAGGTTTGACGGCAGCCTCCACCTTTCCTTACTGTGAGCAAAAGGTCAAAACTTCTCTGTGGCACCAGCTGCAGCCCACAGATAAAACTGGCTTCTGCTCTGCCTGATTGAGGATTGGTTTGGGGTTTGACTGCTTTGTTTTCTTAAAAGGCAACCTAAAGGCCACGGAACAAAAATAACGGTAGAGCGAGGCTCCTGCAGAGCCCGTTTGACAGCCAAACCATCTCCCAGCCTACAGGAAAGCCTGTCCCCCAGCTGGGAACAGCTGTACCAGTAGCCAGGAGCAGTCAGGGTTAATCGGACAGGTGGAAATGAAGCTACAGCCCCATCCTTTCACTCACAGCAAGAACAGGAATTAATTCCAAGCACAAAAGCCACCCAGGCATCCTCCCTGAGGAAGCAGGTACTGGTGCGAGGACAGGCAGCACAAACCTGCTGGGTTCTTAGAGACTTTTCGTGGTAGGAAGGAACTTGTCTGGCATCCAACTTACTTATTCCCATTTTAAGGCTTCATCTGGAAGCACCTCCACTTCAGCCTACTGTTCTGGTTCCCCATTAAACCCTGCTTACCTGGCTCCTCCTGTTCTGGTTCCCCATTAAACCCTGCTTACCTGGCTCCTCCCTGCTGGTGACTCGCCGCTCCCACGCCTGCTGAAGGAGGTGAGATGCTGCCAGCGCGGTGCCAAGGGACCCCTCTGAGCTGCTCCTTTTCTCCTCCCAGGGTGGCTGCCCTGGCGACGGCTGCTGGAGCACATGTGATCTGTCACACGTGAGTCTCTCTCTCCCTGGGAAGATGTGGGGATGCAATTACTCCAACATTATCATTACTTGCCTCGTGTGGTCCAAAATGTCAATACCTGGACGCCGGAGTGTTTGTGCAGCTGGAAAATGTGTCTGCTGCCCAAGTGAAGGGGCAAAGCTGTCCTGGTGCTGCAGGCATCTGAACTGCATGCAGGGCAGGCAGCCTGGTACATAAGGCCGACGGTGCTAAGAAAAATACGCTGGGTAAGAAGAGTTTTTCTCTTCTGCAGCATCTTCCACGCACTGAAAAGAAGCATCCAGGGCTAAGGCAGGAAGTCAAAGAAAACTAAACAGTGAAATAAATGAACTTGGGATGGGAAACAGAGAAGTGGAGGAAAAAACAAAACCACAATCAATCAGAAATTTTCTGTCAAACCTTCTGCAATGTGGGAGAGGAAGAGCCAACTGTGAAGAAAAAGCAGAACAATTCCTGTGGACATCAGTTTGCACTGGTCTCTTGGTTGGTGCTGTCTGGTCCAACAGCTACAAGAACTAAGGCCATGCAGATTAATAAAAAACCGATACTTTATTTTGAATGCAGCTATTGCCATGAGTCATCAAAATAGACTTTGTAGTAGTTACCTTTGTTTTAAATATGAGGTGACGAAAGACAGCTAAGAATTTAAGAACTACACCAGATGGCCTAAAACCGTAAATTAAACGAACTAAATTCAAATATTACAAATGACAATTTGCAGAGGATAAAAGGGAATAAAAATATTTTTCCAGAAAAAGTAAAATAATTTGGCCAGTAAAACCATACTAAGAACGTAAATTAACGAGATACTGCACAGGAAATACTTGAAGAGGACTCCTTTCTGTCACCATCATTTCAAAGATCCACAAAGCTAAAATACCACAATTTAAATTACACAGCTCTAATAATTTCTCTTACTTAAAACCAGTTCAGTAATGTAGGAGAATCCAAGGAACCACTGATAAATTGCACTTCTACGTGTAGTTCTGCAGAGGGGCTGGCCCTGTTCCTGCTGCATCTGACCAGGGACCGGTGAGCCCCTGGACCTTCCTGACACGCGCAGCTCTTCGGAGCAGAGTCCTTTCTAAAGGGTCCTTGCCGGGGCTGGGCCGGGCGTAGCGGCTAAGGGCTCCTCGCAAAGCACGCCAGGGCGAGTTAAAATCGTGGCTGCAGGGGAATCGGGTCTCAGGTTAAGCGTCCTCGCTGCCTCAGCTCTCAAAATGCCACTGCTGAGGAAGGGACCCGTCGCAGATGGCCATGGTCACGTAGCCTTTGTGGCTGAGCGGATCGACCACCTTCATGCACTGTCCCACCGAGACCTGGTAGAGGCGGTTGTTTTTCTAGAGGAGAGAGGAAGACAGATGGGATTTATTTAGAACTTCTGCTCTACCGCACCATCGAGCTGAAGCTGAAACAGGTGCTCAAAGGGAGCAGATGCTCCTTGCTGCCAGATGAGCCTTTGGGCAGCCTCCGGAGCACAGCAGCCCCCCAGCAGCCCCGCTGAAAATCCAGCGTACGGCACAGCTCGTAGCCACCTTCAGATCTGGAAACGAGGGCTCTCCTGTCCTTACAGGGACTCGGGCTGGATATTGTTTCTCCCACGGTCTCTTAATGAGGTGGAGGGATGATCAAAGCTGCTCCGCAGCAAAGAGGGAGCCTGCAAGGCTACAGAGCAGCCCAGCGAGGTCCCTGCTCTGGCCAAGTCTTAGCAAAGCCACTGCCCTCAGCACCCACCTGCTGGGGAGCTGGCACACAACAGGGCAGGCCTCTCGTGCATGGTGGGTCCCACAGCCAGGCCAAGGCCAAACCCTAGTCAAGTGTGAGAAGGCAACAGATCCTTCTTTTTTTCCACCTCCCTGGAGGACCCTGTCACTGGTCTCCCCCCACTAACAGCTTGTTTCAGCTGCTGTGGGCACATTGGGAGCACCTTTTCTGTCAGGAAGTGCTCTCTGCACAGCCCCAGCAGCTCCCATGGGCAGCAACCTACTGCTCTCCTGCACAGCGGGAGCAGATACAGGAGAAGAGCCGTAGCAGGCTCTGTGTCACTGCTTACGGCCATAAGCAGATGTCCAGTGCAGTGGGAGAACACAACACCCCTCCAGGATACCCCCCAGCTCTTGTACTGTAACTGGGAGTGCACCGTCGGCCTTTCCTGCACCAGTGACTCACACACATAACGTATTTCCCCTCACTCCCAACAAGACTTTGTTTATCTAAAGACTCCCAGCCAGCTCACATATTCCACATGTGAAAGGTGCCCCACACCTTCAGTTTGCCCTTCCAACCATCTCCGAACCTTCTCCAGACCTAATTTAGCCTTTCCGAGGTGACCAGCACGTGCAGTATGGGCACACCACGATGCTGCGATGGTCTTCTTCTGCTTTGGTTTCTCTTTCTTTCCTAATCAATCTTAATATTTTACTCACTCTCTTTTGTTGTTGACCATTACCAAGCTCCAAACCAACACTGTTGCAGATCCATCTCCTGCACCCCCTGTGACAACAGCCAGCTCAGAGCTCACATTTGACACGTGAAGCCCAGATTCTCCACCACCACCACAGGCACCATCTAACAGTGGCACTGAATTTCAATGGCCGTTCTCTCAGTCACATAAAATTTTTGTCCATTAACTCGGGTGGAAGAACCCTGAATAATCTCTCACCAGCAGCAGAATTTTTCAGCTCATACTCCCACTGCAGCTGTGGCCATGGCACTGCTGGTGCAAGTGTCAGACACACACACAACCCTGGGTTCACACAGTATCTGCCTCTGGATCTCCAAACCATGGGAGACTGTGCCAGCCTTCCTTACGTGGCCGCACTGAGGAACCCGTGGTGCCAACAAGCAGCACGAGGTGTGAACCCAGGGCGGTTTCTGCAGAGCTGCCCTGGAAGCCCAAGAAGCAGTTCTGGCAGCGTCCTCCTTTGTGTTCAATGGGGTTAGATCTACAGACTCACTGCTGTGTGGAGGGCACGAGAAGGGGCAGCCTTGGAGTTAATACCAGGAGCCAAGTTTCATGTGCTTGCAGCACCAGCTCAGTTCAGTGAAATCAGCCACTCCAGACTCAAGCAATTAAACGAACACGATGCAATTAAAGGACAGAAGCAACTGTAAAAGTCTCCACTCTCAGTCCTCTGCTCTGCCCCCTGCACCTTCGTGCACTAAGCAGAAATCACCACCAGCACTGCTCCTGGCTCCCAATCCTGCAAACCCAGCACAAGGAAGAGCTGCAGGGTGGGGTTTGTTCCCTGCACCACGGTGGTTAAACAGGCTAAACAGGGCCACAGAAACCTTCCCGAGCTGCAACGGCCTGCGTGTCCCAGAGCTCAGCAGAAGCCTGAAAGGGAGCCACCAAAGCCCGTGCAACTTTTGCACAGGCTGCCGAGGCTGTGGGCTGGGCCAGTCCAGACAATGCACTCAGTACACCCAAGCTTTGGTCATAATTAAACTCAGCCTTGACATCCTGTTGGTGCTAATTCACTTATCAAGATGTTAATTACAAGCAACGTGTGATATGCCAGACACTCCTCTTACCCCGAACGTCCACTGCTGCGAGCCGCCGGACCCGTGGCATTTCATGAGGCGAGGTGGATCAGACGAGCGAGTTTCCGACACATCCAAGCAAAGAAGGTTATTTAAAATCAGCTCATGATCTTCATTGTAAATCCAGACCTGAAAGAGAAGATAAGAAGATATTTATCCCAACATTTCAGGGCAGGTGCCTTTCGTTAAGCTACAGAAGAGGTTCCACATACGAAGCCAGCACTGGGGCCAGAAGAGGATGCCGGGTGACAGCGCAAGGCCCAAGAGCTGTGGGGAAGCAACTTGAGGCCAAAAGGTATCTCCAATCTTCTCTAAAAACTGCTGCAGTTGGCCAGAAACACATCAGAATTTATTCAACATCATGCCCCAGGGGGGGCAGGGTGGGGGTGTCAATTTGTAGATACTGAATGAGAAGAAACCCAAACCCGTCACACAACTCCTGGTGCCAAGCAGCCTGCATTAGCCCCTGCACTGGTCCAGTGTGCAGCTGGTGGCCTGGTGCTCACTAAGTCCGCAGGAGTCTCACGCTCAGGGAGTACAGATTATCAAATTCCAAGCAGAGAAGTCAGGCAAATAAACAAATTCTGATCTAATGTTTTTTTGTCATTGTCTGATGAAACTAAGAGCAGCCTTTGGGAGGGAGCTGTGATTCAGGACGCTGCCTCAGCTGGACAGCACAACTGAAGAGCACACAGCTCACACACCGGCACGGTGACGACTGTAATACAGGGAGGCTCTCCTTTGAGGAAACGTAGGTGTGACATTAAAATCTGCCCTAACCTCAGGCCTTCTGTGCCTTCTAACATTCTTTTCCTGTTTAAAGCCTGTCAGGAGAAAGAAAGCACGGCTACATTAAAGAGGAGGAGAGAATGGAGAAATAGCAGGACTCGCCAGAAAAGTATTATTATTAAAAGAAGAATAATGATGGAGCCAAAGGCAAACAACAGCTGAAACTGGTAAGAACTGAAAGAAGGCTGCAGTGACACAGGGAGCAGACCTATAATCAAAAGCTGAGTAATGGCAAGGAACACAAAACAGCGGTTAAACCCAGGGTGATACTTCTCCAGAAAAAGCTTAGACAAGATGGCCAAAATTAATTCCAAACTAATGATGTGTTTGGTGTAGAAAACAAAGGAAAGAAGGGAAAAAGAACAAAATTTGGGACGCATTATGGTTCCAAATTCAGATTAGAGTATCAGTATGAACATGCAGATTATTAACAGATTCAAGCATGAGGAAAGCAAAGCCACTCATGGGGGGGTTGCTATATAACCATAAGCCCTTTGCATAGTCCAGAATTTATTAACTCCTTTGCTGCTGCTGACTGGAAGGACGATGTTTAGCTCTTGCTGTTACAGGAGCAACAGCCCAGTACAGGAACGAAATATCTCCTGGCAGCCAGCACAATAGCAGAAGTCTATAATCAATAAGGTGTCTGCATTGATTTCTCAGTTCTGGGTCATGTCTCGTTTTATCCTTCTACCTATTTTCTACAAGAAATACCATTTCAAAATTTTATTTTACTTAAAAAAAAAAAAAGAAGTAAAGAGATAAGGTGCAAGAGCAAGATATTTTCAACTTGCATCCACTCTCCAACACCTAGGAGAGCGTGGCTGTCAGATTCTGGTTTCTAGAACTGGCATCGTGCCCAGCCCCCCAGCAGAGCACCGAGCACCTTTACTGGCTGCCCCCAGACACATGCTAATGCCTGATCTGCTCCACAGGTCTCAGGAAAACCACTGGCCCTTTTCAAACAGTAACACCAGCATGGGAATTAACATAGAATGAAGTGCTTGTGTTTTCATCTAAAGCCTATATGGCAGATGTTAGGGCACAACCTCTCTCCTTAATGAAACTGAGCAAGTTTGGGGTTAAATGAAGGATTTAATTTGGTGAATGCTGTAGGATTCTTCGCCAAATGTAGCAGCTCTGTTTTCCCCCATCTCTCAACACCAGCAACAGGATAAGAGGGAAGGTGCACAGCCCCTTCAGTCACAGCCCAGGCAGCTGCCAACTGACCCTTCTGAGGTCCTAGATGTCCCCAGAGCACCTAAAGATCTTCCAACTCTGAAATGCTTTGCTTGAGAGAAGTGGTCAGATGCCTGCCCAAGTCTCCCACCCACCAGAGTCAATGCCTTCACCTTTGGCCACAGAGGCACAGGGGCCCTGCTCCTGCTCAGTCACCCAAACCCCAGGAGCTGGTTCTACCTTCCCCTAGTAGAAATGGGTCCAAGGGATCTGGGGTAAGATTTCTCAGCCCTAGAGCAAAGCTGTGTGCATCCTTCTGGCCACCTACAGACAGATGTATAGCACACACAATAAATGGGATGAGGTCCAAAGTACAAACCTCTTATTTCCTCTTCCTTTCTTTTACACGTGTGCATTTAGTCCCCTCAAAAGGTAGTCCAGAATATTTACAGATTTAAGAGTGAGGTTTCTTAGGGCTTCCAATACCTTCAGGATTTTACTTTACCCCTCTATAACTCAAACAAATCACCCAGCCTTCTCCTGGCCTGATTGCTAAGGTGACTTCATTCATCCCATTTCCATACAGATAGGGGGAAAGGGCTTCACCTCACCCACAGCTTAATGCACAGCTCCAGTGAGGACTGAAGTGAACTAACTCCTGGCAAGGGCAGCAGTGTGACAGGCCTGAAGAATGAACAGCAGAGCTTTCTCCCCCCCCCCCCCCCTCTTATTTCATTAATATTTGGATTTCCTAACTGTTTTCAGGGGGGCACTGTGGGTAAAGGAGGCAGGCTCTTCACTCTCTCCCTCCACCCCCACAGCCCAACGATCCCCCCCTAGCATTTTTTGCCATAAGGAAGAGACACAGGGCTGTGTTACTGAACGTGGTGTGTGTGTGGAAGATAAAGCTGTATTTACAGCAAGATTAGTTACTGTAAATAGGTGACAGCTCGCTGAAACACTCCAAGTGAGGAAAGGGCTCAAATGGTGCTTCATCATCTAAGAGGTCGGCCCACACTATCGTTTGCTTCTGAAACATGGAGTTAACTGGAGAAGACAGAGTCCAATGTCAACACAGACAACTGTATTAAAACAAAACCTATCGCCAGACCTAGGGAAAAGCAATAAATCAAAGCATTTGTAGTTGACAGAAAACGGAAGTTGACTGCTCGTAGGGAATAAATATTTCAGAATGACATGAAATAAGGCAGGAAGCACGAGCCTAGCCCTTGGCTTTCAGCAGGCAGCGGAGCGCAGCAGAAGGCACGGCTGGCCAACTGGCGAAGCTCTGTGGATATACATTCTTATTTGGTCTGCAAATTGCATTAGCACTGGAGGAAGGCGTTGAAAAATGTCAGTAAATACAGGACAGTAACTGCTACAGAAACAGCCCTTTGTGTTAAAGAGAATCCCTGCCGTGAACTGCGCCGAGGGGAGAAGCACTTCAGCGCTTGCCTCAGTTACAACGCGCTGCTGGGATTGGCACTATTGTGTTAGTCAGCCAGACACGTCTCAGAAGACAAAAATTCAGCTTAAGAGCACAAAGAGCTGCCTCAGCACGGAGGAAGAGATGTGCCTGGCAATTTGCATCATCACAGCTCTTTGCATAGACTTCAGCTCCCGTTATTCCGATGACATTACAGCAGCCACTGACCCCAAAGTTGGTTTGTAACCATTATTTTAAGCTGTGGCCATCCCAGAAGCCCAATGCGTTGCTGGAAGCTGCTCCATAGCAGATACCTGCTCTCTGGCTCACAGGGCAATGTTACTGACAGTTTGTGGCCATTTGTTACAGGGAAAGAGGAATTATGTTCTTCCAAGAGTTGACAAAATAAAAAACCCCAATAAATAGATTTAACTTGCACATCTTCACAATCACTCGGGACATGTCTTGCACCAGAAAAGCAAACTACCAGCCATGACCCAGAGGCTCAGGGAGAAAGACTTTACAGAAGAACTGCACATGTGAGCACATCCTTCTAGACTCTGACTCTTGAAGAGTTTGTAAAGCATGTATGCCGAAATCAGTCCTCTTTTAAAGGCCCAGAGCACAGATGCATACGCCTGGGCACTTCAGCACCAGCCTCAGCTCTTTAAAGTTTAATATATTGCTGAACAAGAGAAAGGTTAACAACCAAGTGTATCTGAAACATTAAAAAAAAACAAACCACATAATCCAGGGGACTTTTAAGAGGAAATTTTTTTGGAAAAGGAACTTGGCTTTAAGCATTTAGGTCAGGAGAAAGGCAAGCACATATTAGTCACGTGGTAAACCCAATCTTCTTTCAGCTCTTAGACCACAAACACTCCCCCCTAGTTAGTCTTGTTGTTGGCCATTATGCTTCATTCCAAAACCTCTTTTTTTAGTGCTCTCTGATGCTTCTCTTCCAAGTTTCTCAGTAACTACTTCTACTCCTCCTTTAGGGCAGCATTTTGTCCAAAGTCTGCTTCAGTGTCCTTGCCTCCTACCCCCTCATTAACCTTGGTGTGATGATTTTGCCTAGAAGCCACATCAGCTCATTTTTTCACTTCCACGTTTCTTACATCTCCAGCCTCTCTTGAGGATCTTCTGAAGTCTTTAATATCTTCCATCCTCCCTCAACACCCAGGTTTTTGCGGTGTGCACTGCCTTGTGCGTTCTCAGTTTTATTTTCAGAAGGATGTCACACACACTACTGAATTTCTCACTACACTACTCCTGAAGTGTGTCCTTCAGCAAGCCTTGGAGCTCCTTCACACGACCACTGTCCAATCACAAAATTTCTTGTTGCGCGTTGGTCTTCTGTTTGCAAAGTTCATGTTTAACTTCTCTGCTTCTTTTGTTACTTCAGACTCTCCATTCTGACCTTGACTCTGATCCCATCACCTCTCCTACTTGTGCTGTTTGTAACTACTGAAGTTTTATCATTTATGTGTTTAAAGCCCAGCATTGGCTCAGACTAAGTATTTCTGTTACAGTTAATTAAATGTCCTGGTCTTCATTACAGCAACACCCAAATTTTGGAGTATTTTCTAGATGCATCAATTTTGTGAGACCCACTTCCTTTATTGCTTTACTTTCTATAGGAAAAAGATGACCTGAATGTCAGTCTCATGTCAAGTCCTAGGTAATAGGATGCTTTGATGTGCTTGAGTCATTTTTAACTTAAGTGAAGATGATCGTGTAAGTCAGCTTCAATTAAAAGTATTACCCATAACCATGATACAACTGCAAGTTACATAATATCTGTAATTTCTTTACAATCAAGGAGTTCAGTGAGAATTTGAAATTTCTTAGCAGGCGTGAAGGTGAGAGAAAAAAAAAAGAGCAAGCATAAAAGCAAACCAGACTTGCTTGTAAGCCAATCTCAGGACTTCAGGGAGTCCGTTTTCCCCACACACCCACTTTTCAAGGTGAGCTCTCTCACACATGAGTTGTCTATTTTACACAGATAACTATTTTCCAGTCAAAAGATTACAGAAAAGTTCATTTTCCAAACAACAGAACTTCAATCAGTGAGTCCTCAGGCAGCCCAGTTCTGTTTTCCCAGCCCTCTGCATGGTTTTCCCAGGTAGACTGCACCTCACTCCTTGAACTGACTCAGCAGTGGCATAGATTTTTCAAGGGAGTATGTTATCTAAAAGCAGCCTGGAAAGAGATAAACAGTGATAACTTATTCCTCATTTTCAGTTTTCAGGGAAAAATGACCTAGAATCACATGAAAGCAGCATCAAGTGGCATCAAATTATTTCCACAGAAAGCACAGCAAAGCTGTGGTATCCATAAGATGCCAAAAGCTCACATGAGGTCAGGATGCCATTAGACACTCATGAAAAAAAAAAAAGCAAAAATTGTATAGAAATACCATCTTTGGCTCAGAAAAGCACTAAACAAAATCACAAAAATACAGCTCATGAAATGCAGATTGTCATCTTCCAGAATAACTGCACGGTGTGTATTAATCAGCACACACTTAACTTGCTGCCAGTGGGCATCCAGGGCACTGAGAGCTGAGTACCTGCCTTCCACCTGACCCAACACAGGCCTTCTTGTGAGGCCAAAGGCATAAAGCACGTGGTTCTGGAGCAAAAAATCAGCTGAAAATGCCAATAGGTTGAGTGTTACCAGAAACAACAGTTAAATGTGTCCAATACTCAGGAAGCTTCTTGTTATTTTTATAAGCAGAAGTTATTTGACAAGTGTCATCTGTCTCTGCATTGTTCTCCTGCATCTAGAGCAAGACTGCCCAAGAGCTTGCTGACTGTGTCCCTGGGATTTCTTAGAGCAAAAGAAGTCTAATGGCAGAAAACCATACATTGGTTTCACATACTTAGTTGGAGAACAAAATCACTATGTAAGAAGGTAGCACAGCCAGCTTTTTATGAGAGCTAATTGCTTCATTTAACCACTAGTAAACTAGATTCATGAGAAAAAGCCAAAAATCAACTATCAGAGCATTAATTTGTCTTTCTAAACACCAAAAGGCCAACTGAACTTTCTGTCTCCAGGAGATTTGAAGAGAAAAAAAAATATCAGAAAAAGGTTTTGATAAGGAAGAACAACAGAAGGGGAAGGAAAACAGTAACTGTGAGGACCCATCTGTTCTGACTGCGGACATCATCCACATTTTTGCTTTCTCACTCAGAGTGAATGGCTCAGAAAGCAGCACAGCACCTCTGGCAATGTAAATATACAGACACTGGTGCCAATCAGTTGCTATTTACACAGTCTTCACATCACCAAGACTTGCTGACTGACTCACAGCTAAGATCACATATGAAAAACCTTCATTCTCACTCCAGCTTAAATCCATCCACCTTTAACACAGGGACCTACAATTTGGTCATAGCAACGATCACTCAGTGCTCCAGAGGCCAAGTGTGGGGATGTTGAGCTTGGTCCTGTCCAAGTGACAAGTGGAGACCACGTGTCTAAAGCCAACCACATTTATCCAGACACTGGCTAACACCCCTCACACTGTCTCCCTCTGTCTGTTGTTGAGGCAACAGGTAGGAAGCAGAATGACCCCTCAGTTGGCAAAGCACGCAACTTTTTTGTTTGGGACTATCGCAAATCATCCTGCTTCTACTGCTGCCGTTTCCGTATCCTGAAAACTACTGCTGTTCCATAAAGCACCACATATAGTCTAGCACAACCCACCTTTGCTAAAGCTATGCTGAATCACATCCCATGCAGCATTTATTTTGTGTCTTTGATTAGGTCTCTCTACAGATGTGATCTAGTTTTTAGACTAGAGTCCCATGGTCCTTCCTAAATCATAATGTTCTCAGTGTAGTTCTTAGCTAGGTCAAAGTCTTCACAGCATTAGGTGAAGATCTGTCTACCCTGGAGATTCCTGTCCTGAATTTATGTTGCCTGAAAGAACAGAACTGGAATAGAAAAGCTTTGTGTAGTAATATAAAAACTCTCATCAGATTTTCACATCCATCCCCAATTAATCCCCAGAGCAGCGATTCACCTGGGAGACAAAGAATTTTCTACATTCCTCAGAATTCTGTTTAATGACAACAACAAATCATTCATTTACCCCAAACTACAGCAACTCCAGCAGCAGAGGACTAGTTGTACAGTACACAAAGAGCAGCAGTCCAGGAAAAGGTTGACTTAAATCCCAGTATGAGGAACTGAGTGAAAGAGCTTCTACAAATTCTGAAGTGTCAATCAACAGGTTATGAACCTGTCAGGAGCCACTTAAGGATAGTCTTCAGCCACACACAGAGATGCATGCCACAGACAGGAGATAATTAAACCCAACACTCAGCATTAGTAGGTACAGAGCAGTAAGCTCCAGTCTCCTCAGCCAGCCTTCCAGTTTGAACAATACTTTGACGTCAGCCTGCTTGCTGGTAAGATGTTATACTGGGGCATTTTGCCAGCAGAAAAACATTAGCAATCTGTAAGATGTAATTGGGAATATCATACCTGGTTTTGATCATTGTAGTCGCATTCCCGAACCACGACCAGGCCTCCTTTCTGACTTGGGTGGCCCTGGGCGACCAGGCATTTGTTCGTTTGAAGGTGATACAACTAGGAAAGGAAAACAGTTTGATGGACAGAGTAAGCACCAAGCATCACAAACCAAAGGGAACATATGATAATGCTTTGGAAGCCTCAGAACTCAATGTGACCACAGGAAAAAAAAACAACCAGAAAAAAACCCAAACACACCCTCCTACCCCCCCAAAAAAGACCAAACACCAACCAACAGAAACAAAAACAATCAAAATAAAACAAAAAACAAACAAAAGCAAACAAAAAAAACCCACCCCACCTTGCACTAAAAAAACCCCACCCTTTCTTCCCTTTTAAAATACCCTTTTGTTTTTCAGATATTTGAGAAAAAAAACAGTATTAAATAGTTCCCTTTTGCTCTGTAATTACATCAAGATTTCCCTCCTTACGAGGGAACAACCTGGCTCAGCACATGGTGGCCATACTCTGTTCTTCCTCCTCTTCCTTCTCTGTGAAAGTCTCCAGCCCCAGATACCCACTAGCACTGTGTGAACTACATTTTGCTGCACTTCAGCTTCATAAGTCTCCTCCTGCAGCCTCTTTTCATGAAGCAGGACCACCTCTTTGAGAGAGGAGAAGAAATTACTTCAAACAACTTCACAGACTTAGGTTGTTTGCAATTGATTTTCAAGAGCGTTTAGGTAACTGATGAGTTATGATTTTAATCACAAATCAGGGAAGAGAAAATTTTACAAACACCCAAAGGTTCATTCCAGGTCAAATATGACACTACTCCAGAGCAGACCAGTGCATCAGAGAGCCAGATTCAGGTCAGGAGACTGTCCTGTGGTGCAAAACTGAAAGCATCAAAAGCAAACAAGGAGGCTCTCAAGCAAGATAATCTCTCTCCTGGTTTGAGCAATGATGCCCACTCTAAAAGTCCCCCAAGAGGTTTTCTGCAGAATCTGAAGATTAGGTTGTCCTATTCCAACAGCCAAGAACCACTAAGCTCTCGATGTATCCCCACAGAGTTACTCAGCAAGACAAAACACCTGCATTCTGGCTTTCAGTTATGCTGTCTGAACTAACTGGTGGCCAGCAGAAGACTTCAGCCATATGAACTCTTCCCCCAAAGTCGTGGGGATCAGGCTACTCAAGCAGCAATTGTTGCCTGCACATCATGAACCACATGGCACACAGATAGGGTACAAAGGACCAAGGCAACTGTTCCAGCAGGGGCCACAACTCTGCCATTTGCTTCCTCGTAGCAAAGAGCCTGGCTCCCACATGCTTGGTAGAGAGCACGCTGGACAGTCACTGGCTCCGTGTGTATGGGAGGTGGCAGGGCCCCAGATCTGGCATCCAACGTTCAAAATATTAATTTCCAAACTGGAGCTGAATGTAGAGGGAAAATAAAGTGTTTGCTGTATTGAATTCAAGGCCAGGCTGATTAATCAGCTAGCTGCATTGTCCTTGGAAGCTGTAGATAGCTTTCTTGGCATTTGTATTGATTCTACAGATTTTTAGAACCCAAGACACTTCCCGTAAGAAAAAGCACAAACTGCTTCATCACATGATCAGCAAAATTAGAGAGCACAAACACCAAATAATATTCTCCACTAAACGTTATTGCTGGAAATTGCCGTCCCAAAGCACATCAACAGCCTCCTCCTCAAGTGCACCATGTTTCTCCTGTTCCCTACACACATCTGAAACAAATTACACAAAGCCTTCTAAGTAACACTTCCTCACACCCCAGAGACTTCTACGAGAGATTTCATTTTCATCATTCCCCACTCAACAGAAGGCTTTCAAACCATACAGCTACAGGAGTTTTATTTGATTTTTGCCCTTGTTTTTATTGGCCACGATGATCAGCATTTGATAACACTGTCACAATTTGTGATCATTACGGTTCTTCCCAGATGTCAAACCAGCACTTATCTCTGGCCCAATTATTTTTTGAGAATAAGCTGGGATTTGGAGTGATTCATCCTGAATCCTAAAGAGTCTGGCACGCAGTGGTGACATTGGCTGATCGTTCTGTTCCTTGTAGGCATCTGGAAATACTTTATACAATAATCAGAGCCAAAGCTGACTCTCCCACACAATGCTGGGTATAATTGCTGAACCCCACAGAAGGAAGCCAAGGAACTACATTTTTCCCTGCCTTGTCCCCGCTTCTTGAAGGGTGCACAAAGTTTCTTCTCCAAATTAAACCATGGGAAATTATTGCTAGGAAGATCTCCCCTTAAGTATTATTGAGGTTTTCAGAACCCTCAAGTAGCTTCCCCCACCCTCAGCAATTCCTTAGCTGAATGAAAGTAGAAAGCTATTAAATTTAACATAAAACAAAAAAAAAACCCCAAAAAACCCCAAAAGGACTGACCAGGGGAATAACAGCATTTAGCGACCAGGGGAATGAACTCACTGTATTCCTTTAATTCAGGGAAGCTACATGTTTGCCCTCATAACTGACTTCACAGCTTGGCTGGGGTACTACTATTCGACCACTGCGTAAATTGTGGATTCCCAGGTAGCTGTGTTGCAAACCATCTGATGATGTCAATAGGTTCTGCATGAACTCAGCTCCTCCAACTTGAACCTACTTGCAGGACCAACAACTGTCAAGAGCTATTGCAGCCTGTGTTACCTTGTGGAGAGGGCTACATCACTATTTAATGCCTCCAGTTACTAACCTAGAAGGGAATCTGCTAACCACAATCTATGTGCACATGGAAGAGTTTATTCAAAAGTCTTCCCTTTCACAGAGAAGACCTTGACAAAGTTGGCTTGCATTTAAAGTTATCCATTATGTCTGGGAAGCATAAAAAGCATACATCAGAAAAATTTCCGTCTGCACTGGAGGGAACAGATGCAACTTTACCCTGTCTTTGCCTGCATACAAACCCGTAAGTGTAGGTGTGAGAGCTAAGACATGAATTTAATCATGATTTCATTCATGAATACATATATATAAAAAAAAAAAATCTCTTCTTCTTTGAAGAAAAATGAAGCAAAACCTTTTTTTTTTTTTCATTATCTAACAGTCAAGACTAGGAAAGCCATCATCAGTCTCAGATGCAAATGTTCATCTTTGCAGAAAATTATCCAGCAAAAGCAATGACTTTGGAAACTAATTACTGTATTCTTATCGTAAACCAACAGAGCATGAATATTTGAGGCTAAATTTCTATCCAAATCCATCTTCAGAACCAACAGCCATGAAAGTGCATTCTGAAGACATCAGAACTCTGTAACTCTTTGCAGTAAGAAACCTTATTGAATATTACCTAGTCTGAAGATTACCTGAAATATGGAGAGTGCAACTGATTTGCCTTTGTCTGAAGACACAAGTCCTGTTATTTTCAAGACAGCTTGCTGCAAAACTAAAACTCTATGCTCTGTTTTTCTTGCAGTTGAGCAAATTGAATCTCAAAATAATTTTAAGAAATGCCAGAATTCTGTATTTTTAAGAAAGTTTATCTTACCCTTCCACGCTGGATGATTTTCGGTCGTTTCTGTGCTCTATTAATAAAAACGGGCTGTGGAGCTTTGGCATTGGGCCCAGATATTTGCATCTCAGGATAAATATTATCTAAATACCACTTAAATGACTTGCAGTTC
The DNA here is from genome assembly GCA_025345505.1 of Todiramphus chloris collaris. NCBI lineage: Eukaryota > Metazoa > Chordata > Aves > Coraciiformes > Alcedinidae > Todiramphus > Todiramphus chloris. The sequence continues at coordinate 24,522,135 of JANVCC010000019.1, read as the reverse complement.
AATCTTTTTCTCAATTCTACACGGTCGGTAATATTTCCGTAGTTCCTCATCCTTAGCTCAGGTCTCAGAGCGAAATACTGCTCCTGTATTTAAGAGAAACAGGTTGGGGACAAGGCAAGAAGAATTTCAGATTACTGATGTCCAACTTCTTCCTGTTTGCAGAACTCCCAAAGTTTCATTTCATTTTGCTAGTACTTTCAACCGTTAAGTTTGAAACTGGCATTAGGAAATTCCAGTGTTTAGATTGCCACAAGAGATGAGATCTGTCCTGCCCAACTCTGAGTTAATCTTTCTAGACTGCTTTTTTTTTTGACAAAGACACTTCTCAGTGTGAATCTGCTGACCTTTTTGGGGTGCCAGCTTGAGAAGGAAACAAAGCAGGCCTACCCTCCACTGGCAGTAAAGGCATCCTGATGTCACTAAGTCAGAAACAGACGTATGCATCCTCATCTGGCAAAGATTTCTTTAAATTAGTTTGATTGTTTTCATTGTTGTGGGGTTCAAGTGTATTTTGTCTTCCAGCCTTCTGACTTTGCAGCTTTCCAGCAGGAAAACAATTCCATATCAGAATAGACCTATAAATGGGACTATATTGTGAAGTTCAGTGGGACCATGTGTTTATTCTCATCAAGAATCAACAGTCACCTGGGCTTTCTGTGACGTCCAGTTTTTCCCATTCATCTGCATCACCTCCAGAAAGTCTCCCACAATGTTATTTTGTCGTGTTCTAGTTTGTGATTATACTTGGAATTGTACTTGGGTAGGCAAGGACAGACTAAGATGCCAGCTCAACTTTGTGTGCTGTTCAACTCTAATGCAGAAACAATGGGGACAAACAGGACTTCATGGATGTACAATGTGGCATGAATAGTATTACCAAAACTAGAAGAAAAATCCCCTTGTAGAGACTTTAATTCCAGCTAGATTTCCAGAGCTCATAGAAAAAGCATTGTATTTGCACATTAGCTTGTTTACTAGATAGTATTTAGAAATCGGTTTTCAGGGCACTGAGCTATGGTATTTCATTGGATTAATCTCTAGTAGTCATCTGGAATTTACTTACCATAATGTGGTTGTATAGAAATTGTGGGGATCACAAGAGCTGGTCACACAGCAGTGCCTGACAGTTTTCAATCATCTGAATACCAGGGATAGCAGTAGGTAACAGACAGCATCTTCTCAAGACAAATTACATGTCTGTCCTTATGAAGATCTTTGAGCATTTGGATACACTTGATATATCACTGCTATTTTAATAGCAAAGGAAGAGGGAGCATTAAGTACATTGGACTCTTGGACAACCCTGAGTAAGTTTGGATATAGACTGGACATCACTGTCAGAAACTGGCCTGCTTCAAAAAAGTAGCTCTGGTATTCCAACTGCCTCTTTCCCAGTTAAAGGTCAAATTTTAGTATCTTACCTTTTCTATACTATTTATTTCCATTGTATACATGAACTTACTTCTTTTACATGTTGCTTTTGACAGTTAGGAAAACTTTGCTGTTTCCCTTCCATTATGTAATTTTATTTATTAAATACTGATATTTGCTCTTCACTGTGAAACAGGTTCTTTAAGTCTTATCTTTGTCCTATTCATCATACAATCCCTTCAGTAAATTACACTGGCCCTAAATATTTGCATTAGTTATGAAAACAAAAAATATTTCCAGGCTTGCCTTCCATACGTAAATCTGTCATAATGACAGTCTCTGGCAACTGTCAGAGAATTAGATTAGAAGCATCTGGAAACATTCAGGATGCAAATCTGTGATAAGAGACTGCTAGAATCAGCAGTTTAAGTCCTTGTTGGACAAAGCAGTCAGAACTTCTAACAAAGAATCAGCTCCAAGTTTCAGAGAAAGCCATCCTCAGTCACAAAACAACTCTGCCCAGACACCAATAAAAGGGAAAGCAATAGATCAAATCTACCAATGCATTACAGAGATGGGGAATGGAGATAAAAATTAATGACCTCTAATAGGCTCCTCAAGCAGACTGAGCATCAAGAGAAAGAATGGAGTTTGAAACACAAACCTCTACAGAACATAAAGTTAATAAAATACGTCTGGCGCAGAAATTGTAGGGACCACCGGAGTTGGCCACACAGCAAATCCTTTGGTCTCACAAGGCAAAAATGTCCTCAAGTATCACAGAGATCAGGGCTTCACAAACACCTCATCTACATTAAAAGCATCATATCAGCACCAAGATCTGAAGACAAGGAAAGGATACACTTGCCCTGGAATCCAGAAGTCAATCCTGATTGACCTTCCAGGGCAAGACAGACTAAGAATCAGACTGATAAATAAAACAGAAAGCAAACAGCAAAATCCCTGTCTCACTAACATGGAAACTACCTGAAGGCAGTATAAGGATGTCCCATAATGCTGGTCTGGACACAACGCAACGCAGGGCTTACAAGAACTCTTTCATCATCTTTTACTTCATTAAAAAGGCATAAACCTGAATCTCCTACAAGTCATAGAAGAGACCTGAGCACTCAAAAACCAAATGACAATCCTACAGAATTTAGAAATTCATACCAAAATGAACATTAGGAAATCAAGACTACAGAAGGAAAATGCCATCAGAGATATGCCACAGACCCCCCTGTGATGCAGTCTTTTGAGAAACAAGCCAATTAATAACCTTATTTCATGACCTAGAATTGTCTCTTACCTTATACTCATCCATCCACACATGTGCCAGCCTCAGGGAGTTGTGAGCCATAGTGTCCTGTCCCCCTGGCGAGCCATAGGGACGCCTTTTGCGGAAAATGTGTCCCACCCTGGAGCAGGGGATGATCAGAAGTCTACCACCACACATCCAGATCTGCCCAGACAAAAGCAGAACATACCTCATTGTATGTACACTGACAGAGCTTGCTATCTCCTCCCCTTCAAGGGATGCTTAGGTAGGTTTGTGCATTATGATGGATTAGTGTCAGCGATGCCGTCCTATGAGAATTACATGTCCACACTTTCGTGATAGGTAATGAAAATCAGTTAGGAGGATCAAGACAGACTGTAGATCTTTTTGTCTAAGCAACTATTTTACACAGCTGTTTGTTTCTGTTAAGTATATGGGAACTCAGATATACTGTTCACATTCAGATGCTACATTTAGGTGCCTTAGTCCAGCTCCACTGTACCCCAGACCTGGGTTGCATTTACACTGTACTTCCATTTATAGTTTTTAACCTTCAGCTTCCAGCAAATGATCATCATTGGCCCTTATTGGACTAACATGTTCTCTAATCACTTTTTAATCCTCTTTTCATATTTTCAAGCCAACTCTGTCAAAACCTGCTGACGAATCCACTTTACAAAAGTGAAGAGGTAAACAGGACATTTAGTACAAAAAGTTGTTTATTCTTTCAGTGGAATGACAAGGAAGAGGAGATAAAATATAGGAAGACTAATGAAATACCACTTTCAAATCTCCTGATTACAACTTTCTCATTATTTTTCAAACCAAGAAGACTCCTCTAAATGACTCTTAATTTAGTTACCAAAAAAAAAAGGTCTACATTTTCAGACCAAAAAAAAGGAGGCTGGAGCATCTGAATTTCTATGTGCAAATGGCTATTCCAGTGCTAAAGAAACTGTACACAGGGAAAAGAAGCAGCCAGACACCAAGATTCATGCTCCAATACACATAAAAGTTAGATTACCCGAAAAGATATTTCCAGATTTTCTCCTCCCCAGATGTCCATGCCACTGTCATACTGTCCAAGCTCGTTAAAGTACTCGCGATCCATGGCAAACAGGCCTCCAGCCATAGTAGGTGACCTAAAAAGGAACACTGAAAGTTAATTTCCTTTTAGAGACAGGGTGGGGGAGTAATTTTAGCTGAATCTGCTAGTCCCGAAGCTTAAATTTAGACTTACATAATACAATTTAAATCCTGCAGACACTAGAAATCATCAGATCACACTTGTAGTCTCAAAACATTTTCAAAAGCAGGTAGATACTGGCTATCTATCTTTCATTATCCCAATACCTATAAACAGTATTTCTCTGTATGGTAAAATTAAGGAAAAGGGGTAGGACAGGGAAAGAAAGAAAAAGTTACCAAAAAAACCCCAAAACCACTGCAGAAAAAGTCCCATGTTAAATTATATCCAGAAACAAGGTCCAAATGTAAATGGTACAAGCCAAGAGGCTGCTCACGGGCAGAACTTAAATTCCAGAAGCAGTGTTCTTTCATCATTAATACAAGGATCAGTTTCTTGGTTAAGATATTTACAGTTTGCATATTTGCACAGATGTTCTCTTTGAATTCTCCCATCTTTTTGCCTTGCCTGTGTGTTTCCAGGATGGTGCTCTGTTTTCTAAAAGTCTGTGTATGATCCCCATTCTACCATCTCTAGATTGAATTGCTAGACAAAGTTGTAATATGTGGGTGCTCTAGAAGAGTATATATAAAAAAAAAAGAATACAATTACTACATAATTATGATAGGATAGCTGGAACATACCATGGGCTGGGAATAAGCTTGTTAGTAAAAACCTATGGTGAAACCAAGCCTCAATCTGGATTTCCTTGCTTGTTCTCACACAATTTTCTATTACAATTTCTGGCACTTTAAAACCTGGGTTGAAAGGTTGTTCTCAATTTTGCCATTTCTGACACCAGAAACTTTCATTACAAGGGTCTCTAAAACATAATACTTTAGACTTTCCATTTGATGGAAAGCCATTTTCAGAGATTAAACAGCAATCTAACTTCTTTTTCAAAGCAGGCAGAAGACCTCTAAGTAGGAAAAGTCACTTTCATATTCAGAACATGGAGTCTTTTTCAGTATTAGATTCCTTCTAACTATAAAGTGACTTCCACATTATTTTTTTACTAAAAGTGAGTTGAAGGAATGCAACAACAGTGTCGAACACAGCACCAAGCAACCTTCCAGCGTTCCCCAGATTAACTGTAAGAACAGTTCTTAACAGAGAAAGGATTTTAAGACTTTCTCTGCTGGTTCCCCATTCAGATTTTCCCAGTCTGTCACTTCCCATCTAGCTTCAGAAACTGCCACAGCGACACTTTCAAACAAGCCAGTCAAGCTGTTAAGTAACTTAAGTTTCCTGGCTTTTCAGACCAAACCTTGTGATGGGTAGACGTGGAAAGACTAACTGCAGAGCTGTCAGACAGCAAAGAACCTTGTCCTGAAGCTGCTTGCATCAGCCTGAAATGCTTTTCATTTACAGTCCAAGAAAAGAGAATGGAAGAAAGAGAGATGAGACCACCCCATTTCTGATTCACCTTGCAAGTCTTAAAAGTACCACATTATCTGCAAGGAGCCAGCTTGTAAAAGAATTGTAAAGCTCTTCCACCTTCCAAACCTGAATTCTGTCCTGAGACCAATACCTGCAGCTAGGAAAAGCACTATCAGCTTCTTGCCATTGCTCCACCAGCACCAACCCTTCTCCTAAAGGGATTCACACTGGGACAGTCCCTAGTCTCATGTCTGAACTGTGTGTGTCTGCTACTAAAATAGGTGTCTAGTGACATCACTTTATAACAATGTGGCCAGTAGGAACCAGTCACTGCCAGTTCTTCACAGGCGAGACAGGCAGTAATGGCTAAAAGATTAAGGAAGGTGGCTTCCAAGTCCTAATGTTAAGCTTTACCCAGACTGTTGTTTTGGAACAACTCTCAAAAGACCTCAAAAACAACACGGCCAGGCTTCCAGCAGACACTTCGAAGCACCTGCCACGTTGTGCGCAGAGAGGAGTCGTACTGCAAAGATGGTTTTCACATCCATGCATTCATTTAGGGAAGCTTTATGACAAAGTAATTGCTTGTTTGAGGAAAAATATAAAAGTGAAATTTAATGCAGACAAACGATGCTGAAATAGAAAATTTGCATATGCTCTGATGCTCTCTCCTATCAGCCAGGAAATCACCACAGAAATATTACCACAGAAACATATTTTCCCAATTTAGCCACATTTCATCACAGAAATTACAGAGCCTGTATTAGTGGGATATGCAGGTGGTTACTCGCATAAAGACAGTCACCAAATCATTGTTAAGCCAAACACATGGAGAAACTGGAAACAAGCATCAATGCATAGCTCATTGAATTGCATAGCTCAGTGAAATTGTTGGAGAGATTTAATAGAGAATAGCATAAGCTCCTTAAGACTTTTGTTTTTAGCAAAAGCTGCTGCTGTATAAGCATTCTCTAGCAGACTGCTTTCTTGACCTAACAGGACAGACATACCTGATTTGTGACTAAATGTGAGAAATTAAACTGAAAGAGGTAATACTAACCAAAACTATTTCTAAATAAAACAAACAAGTCAGATATTTGACAGGTTAGGAATCTGCTTCTAAAACTGCACACCCAGACAACTCTCCCTAACGCTTAAGAAGTGCTTCTGATCATCCATAGGTTACACAGAGCTTCACACCATGTAGGAGGAACCTTACTTGATCGGAGCAGTGGCTCCCTCAGGTCCTTCCAGTTCTGACAAAGGAACAAGATCCCACTTAAAGTGCAGGCCCCAGTTAAACCCTCCGCGCACAACCGGGGAGGAGCTGTAGGTAAGCGTGTCAGCACTGATTATGTCAATCACAGGGCACACCACGGTCCTGCGATCTTCTCTGATGGGAGTCAGCAGCGGCTGTAGCCACATCTCGTTCACCTCACAGTGACTGTCCAGGAATACCAGCACTTTCCCTACAGAGGCCAAAGCACACAAAACACAGAGATCCATGGTTACATGAAGCACAAACACATACGCGGTCTCGGCAGCATCCCCAGCACCCTCTGTAACAGAGGGGAAATACCATCTGCACCCCAAAGTGCTGACAAGCCAGAGACTCCACGGGGATTAGTTCAGCCACCAAGCTAGATCCTGACTATTCACACTTAGCTGGGAATTGCTCAAGTGGGCTGCTATATATATTTTTTCTATGGGGTTTTATAGCCATCAAATTTTCTACCCAGATTCAGCAGGGCTAATGCACTTCAAATGAAACATCATCAGCCCAGTACTCTCAGGACAGGAGATGCATTTGTCCCAATACAGAGCACTTCCCATGCCTCAGCTAAGAGTACAGAGATGGTCAAAGATGACAGATACTGGGCTGGATGAATTATCCCCATGACAAAGCTGTTTCTGTTCACTGAGTGTAATTGTCCTGGGCTTGCTTCCTACCACACTCCAGCATCCACCTAGCTACTACTGCAGCTGTGATCTGATCTAATTCATTTGCATTGTTCCATGACAGGCCACAAAATTTCAGTTCCTGAATATAATGTAACACAGAGCATCTCCTCATTTCATTAGAACCAGAGTGATTGTGGATTCATACCAGATTAACAGGAAGAGTGAGTGTTCTACATGGGCACAGACAAATCCACCACTATTAGACCAAGCAAGACTTAAGCCCCATCAGTTTACATGGGGATTACCCACTGTGGTCAGAGAGGACAGGTTGATCCATGACAGAAATTCAGGCTTGGATGGTCTAAAAAGTAATCTGAATTTTTGACACAACAAAATGTTTGTAAAAGTAGAATAACCTGGAAGATGTGGGAAAGGGCTTTAAAAAAAACAACCTTGAAACACACAAACATAACAAGTCACTCCTTAACAACAGACACAGAGAAAATAAAACCCAAACAAACAAACAAACCCCACAAAACAAACACCTCCAGCAGTTCAGAAGAGCAATAAAAGGACTTGGAAAAAAAAAAAATCACACCAACTCAAATGAATTCCAGCACAGCTTGGAAAGTGCAAGAACAATTTTCCCTCTGGATTATGCCACTACAATGTAAATGAGTAAATGCCAATTAAGAGACTTTATCTGACACTCAAATTTATTTAAGAAAGCAGCACATAACTTTCTGAAAAGACAAATTTTATGGTAAATAATTGTTAAGCCAAATATTATGGTAAAAGGCACAAAGTGTACATACAGCACCCAATATTGTTTACTCCAATTAACACACTGCAGTGATAGAAAAGCCCGTATGAGAAACATAATTCAATTGGTGAGGTAGAAACCAGATGAAAGTGTATCTTAATGAAGAAGCAGATTGCTATATTGGAGACAGTTTTCACATGAGACGTGCTGAAAATATTCTCTGACCACAATATCCAGCACAGGTGGAGACGTTCCTGAGACAATGTACTTTCAGGGCTGGAATAAGGAAAATTCTACATTGTCTCAGTAAATTCTGTCAAATACTGGTTTTGTTTTATTATTTCAATGACTGACTCTAAAAAATAAATTCGTTTTATTAAAAGCAAACTTCCACAGGAAGAAAAAAAAAATATATATATAACCCAACAAACCACAAGCCAACAGTTCAGACACTGTTTAAAAGCTATTAAAATCCAACTCCAACTTTTGAAGTCCTTGTTTGGCTAACTTGAAAAAACATCTCCCCCCTCTTACAGAGCACAGGTTTCCTGAATTAATTACAAACTATAAAAACAGTGAATTTATTGTATCTACTCTACGTTTACACAGAAGTACCAAGTCCTCCCCGCTTCCTTCTTGTTGAATAAGAGAAAAACCTCAGGTGAAGACTAATTAATTAAAGCTGTAAGGAGATAGTGGAGAAACCTTTCTAAAGATCACGGTCAGCTGCATGATGTAAGCACTTAAATGCACAGTTAATGTTAGTTAAGGTCTCCAGTTATTATACAGATACCACTGAAGACACTTGGTGTAACTGTTGCAACATAGGCTAATGACCAAATATCAACACAATTAACTAAATCTGAAGTCACTGATACTGTGAAACTATTTCTACAGTGTCTCTCTCCTAGGACAGCTTTATCTCACATCTTTCTTCCCCTGTGCTAAGCTGTGTAGCTTAGAACATGGCATGATATGTGGAGCTCCTAAAGTGGGCTAAAGCAATCACAGGGCAAACAGTCAGTATCTGAAAGAGCTGCACTACAGAAAAAGAAGTCACCCAATTAATATATGGTCAAAGTATGCAAGGAAAAGAGAAATGAGAAAGTATACCTGTGGCATGAGAAGCTCCAATCATCCTTCCTCGAATCAAGCCTTCCCGCTTCTCATTTCTTACCAATTTTGTGGGTTTTGGAAGCTGAGTTTTAACATAGTCACCCAAGTCTTTCTTCAAGTCAGCTAAGAAAAGGCAAACACAAAAGGAAATTGTGACAGCTCTGTTTAAGGTCCCAAGAGGCTCAACTCAAAAATGGCCAAGCAACTTGATCAAAAACATTTTTGTTCTGTTTGCAAACCCTCTAGTACAGTATGAGTCAAGTTAAGTGGAACTACCAGGCTCTATGCTAAAAGAAATTACTGCTGCTTACAGAAAAAGAAAAAAAAAAAAGGCACTGTGCAAAGAAATAGCATTTCCAAATTCTTCTCATGGTGACTGCAATTTAGAGCAGGAGTAATAAAAGCCCTTTCACATAGGCAACTGATTTACATTACTATGTTCCATATATTAAAACAAACACTGACACCTTCAAAAAGAAGCATGAAGACACCAAGAGCAGACACAAAGTACAGGTCATTGACAGATGGGTTTTTTTCTGAAATCCAAAAGGATCAAAGACACAGCTGCCAAGCATGTGCTTTTGAAGGAGTGCAAAGTTCACTGACGTCTGGAGGCACTACTGTAACTTAACTAACATCAAGGGTGATTTTAAGAGTAACAATACTTTCTTCACCCAAGGACAGTGCTTTCTAACATTAAAGCTGGATCACTGAAGAGAATACAGACACATGAATGCTGAAGTAATGGAAAAACATAAGTTAATAAGCTCATGGAGAAATAGAGAGGAATATAAAATGAGAAAAACAAAAAGCCAGGTAAGGCTTCATAGAGAATCTTGGTACAGAGAGGGAAAGAGACTTTCAATATTCTGATGAATGCCAGTTTAAACATTAAAGTTGCTGTTAACAAGATTAAATGCCAAAGGAATCCATGTAGAAACCAGAGCTGTAACCTTCAGGAGGCACAAGAACTTTCAGGCAGGATGACTGAAAAGGAGATTACCAAAAGCAACTCCAAAAGTTAAGATCTTGCCTTTGCACTGCAAGGTTGCATTGTGGATCAAGAATGAGAAAGTACCACGCAGCAAATACGAAGCTAGAGAATATTCTAAGACAAAGAAAAAAACTCTCTGGAGAGATGCATACAGGATTCATTCGGATCACAGGAATTCTCTCCCCTGGTCTTGAATGTGACATCATACACCAGAGACAACAGACAAGATTTTTTTCATGAAAGCCTCCTAGAAAGTTGATAAAATAAAGTCATTTCTAGGGTGCTACCCAAATAAGCAGGATAGAAGGATTTACAAATCTAAAATAAGCTCAGGCTTGAATCATTCTTCGCCTGATGTTACACAGCAAAGAAAGGACAGTGTACAACTGCAGAAAATAAAGGGCTAGCACAGAGCAGCAAAGGTCAAACTTGGCACTTAGGGCAGATAAGGCTGCATGAAAGGACACACAGTACAAGAGGAAATAGTTTTGTGTGTGCAATGGCATGTATAAACTGCTGAAAACAGCAGCAGGAGAAAAAACAAAGCCATGCCCTCCCTGGTAGCTAAACCAGGGCCTCAACACAGACTTGAGCAGCAGAAATGTAAGAGCCAGCAGTACCCACATGATCCAAGAAGACAGTTTTAACCTGGACAAAACAGCATGCTGCTGGAAACTTCCCAACCATGGCCTCGGACCGAATCCGTGGAGGGCTGTATTTAAAAGGCAGTTTAGTCTCAGACATTTTGGGGGGGTTCTGTTATTGATGGGTTTTTGCACATCAGCTTCACATCCACTGGGAGAACTGATTTCTTTTGACATAACCCAAAAAATCATTTCAATGCAGCATTCCTGAGATATTTTTCTTCCAGGAGAATAATGCTTCCTTTTGGTCAGTCTCCAAAAATTACTTTAGCTATTATGTTACTCTACACCTATATAACAAAAGCTTGTCCAAACAAGAGAGGATGAGTCAGGAGCATTATTATTTCAAAGTACTACGTTTCAGACTATTTGCTCCTTTTCTGTTCTTCAGTCTTCTTCTGCATAGAATTCCTCCAGTAACAACCTTCATCGTATCCTACAGGCTGTTTTATAACACGTAAAGGCTGATCAGGGAGAAAGAGGTTGTACTAGAAAAAGAAATCCTGCCTTGCAGCAAAGGGAAAGAAAATACAACAGTGGGCTCAGCTGAGCCATGGAAATAACTGCTTAGCTAGTAAGGCTGTTGATGATGGAAAGCTTCTTGCATTCAGAGACAAAACTAGATGAAAAAACCCAAGCTTTGCACAAGAGAACTGACATGCAGCAGAGCTTCTGTAGCTATAGCTAAAGAAACAGGCAGAATTTCATCTAAGATACCATTCCAGGAGGGATATACTGTAGTGAAAATTAATTTTAAAAAAGTAAATTCAAAGAGACATGGAGATTAAGCCTTCTGCCCAAGCTCACAGACCAAGTGTTCATTTCCTCAGTCACCAAACGAGGTTTGTCCTTCAGCTATAAAATTCCATCCATTAAAATGAAGCAGCACTGCAAACATCAGTAGCGTCATCCTCGAGAGCTTTAATTCTCTGTATCAACAATATGTCCTTTCAGCTTCAAAATATGGTCATTTTAAGTCAGAAAACCTAAAGTAGCTACTTGAATTAGCAACAGTCCAGAAGAGTGATGGTATTACCCCCTAAAACACAGGCATTAACCAAATGCACTACCACGTTCAAAAGACTGAGTTTTGAAGCTTGGTTCTGAATACAAAGGTTACGAAACTTTAAAACAATCAAATGCACAAGAGACTTTGTAGTGCACATTGCTTCCAAAACACAAACCAACAGTACAAGCTTTTAAATATTATTCATTCTTATCAGCAAGGGACAGAGGGTTTCATCTTTATTCTCTCCTATATCTCAACATTTGATCTGACCTCAGAGAAGTGAGCTAGCCGAGTAACAAGCCGCATAATGAGAGAATTTCATTCTACATGACACATATTCTTAGAGAAAGTGAGACCTTAACCCAGACACCAAACTAGGAGACCAAGGGAGCTAATTATATGTACTAAATAAAAACTATCTAAAAATCATTTTAAAAATGCAGAAAGCTGTGGAAGCAACCAGGGAACTTGTACAGTCCTGCTGGCAAGTGCTGCTACACCAACACATTCCTCAACAGGCAGTTTGCTTTTGAAATGCCAAAACGCTTGAATTGTGTGTCTCCCTTTGCCTTATCAATCATTCGAGAGAAAACCGCTGAATACATCAATCTCTCAACAACAACAAAGTGATTCTGCAAGGTCTATCCCTCTAGGTCCCCTCCCAACCTGAGGGAGCAGAAGCTGCTCCAAGAGCCAGGGACAGCTACTCCCAGGGTGGCCACAAGAGGCTATGCGAGAGCCACGCAGAGCCCTCCCAGCAACACCCCAGCACACTACCAGTGTGAAATGCTGAGCGAGTGAAAGAAGAAAAAAACAAATAAAAATAGCTGACACTATGTGCATTCAGTTCCATTCACTTAAAGTTTACAGAAAGATCAGTGTAATCTGCTCTGAGCATCGGAGAAACCCAATGTATTGTTAAAAACAGATGAACTATAGAAAAAAAAAAGCTTAATAACCCCCTCTGCAAATACACACTCCTCATTATTAGCTTCAAAATCTGGTTTTGAACATTAAAGTCTGTAAGATACAAAGCTTCTCAGTAAAATGGCACTAGCATCAAAGGGGCCGTCACCTTGGGCTGCTCAGAACATCGTGCATCTCCACTGACTGGCACCTTTGGGGGACGGGCTGCAGTACAAACTAGGCTTTGTGGTTTTATTATGACCCATCAATAAAGCACAGGAAGACATAAGAAGGTCAAGAAGTGTAAGCCCCGACGAAATTATTACTGAAAGGTTCTCACCCAATTCACTATTGTCATCCACCAAAATGATTTCATGCAGAAGGTGCGGAGGAGTGCGATCCAGGACGCTGTGCACTGTACGAAGCAGGGCAGAAAGCGCTTCGTTGTAGAAACAGATAATGATGCTGGCAGGAGGCAGATCAGAGGGGTAGGACTTCTCTCTGCATCTGCAAACAGAAATATGGTAGTTAACTTCTTTTCAGGGAGATTTCCGTCAGGCTACATCTCTCCTGAAACTTCAGAAATAAGCAAACCTGAAATGTGTAGGCAGAACCACTCACTTGAACACAGAGAGCCCAGGTATATAACACATATAGTAGGACTCAGCCTAGTAAGTCACTCTCCACATAATACAGACTTACAATTAACACTGCTGCTTGTTAGAAAGTGGAGGGTATGATGGATTGGGGTGGGGGTGAGAATCACAAATCTTCAAGACATAAACAAGAGAAAACAGGAAGGGCTCATTCAAGCTGTCAAAACACTGCCTAGCAGCCTCGGAGAAGCTCAGACACATACAGGAATTGCAAATATGACACGAGACCTACAAAAACCCTACAGCTTTATTGGCCAGCTGCTGGAGACTAGACTGGATATCCCAGAATGCCTCTAATGGTGCTAAATACCTATTTAGACAACCAAGGTTGGGATTCAGCCTGCAGATTAAGACATTTAAGTATAGTCACTGCTGTCAGGGGAGCAGAGATAGTGTTCAGCTCACCCTAAGGCTGCCAAGTGCATGCTGTCAGCTGAAGAGCTCTGTATGGTCCATTAATTGCATTGACAGAATCTCTGCTAATTAGAATAGAAGCAGACACAATTGACTGACATGCTGCTATCAAAGTTTAATCATCTTCACTAGCAAGCTGAATCCCACCTCAAAGCAGAAGGTCATTCATTCTTTCTTCCTTAGTTTCAAATTTTGTCCGTACTTCTAACAGGGCCCAGTGTCCCAGCTTAATGCCATCTGAAGCCACCAGACATGAAGGAACCAATAAAAATAAGAAACTAGAAATGAAGCCCCAGAATTATACAAGAAAGCTATTCATTGACTTGGAAGGCACTCAGATCTTGGGAAGAGACATTTCAGCAAGCACAGCTCATTACATTTACCCACACCAGAGAAACCACTAGAAAAACAGAGGCATGTTTATTGATTTTTCAATTCAATGTTTGGATTTTTTGTTGTTGATACAGTGGTGGGTTTCTTACCCCTATATGCATCAGACAGTTTAAAGGGGAAAAAAATAATAATAAAAATCTGCTTTTTAATAGCAAGTATTCTAAGCAGTACAATCCAGATAGCAACAAGGACTTCAATTGAGAAACAGAGCTTTTGTCATCATTTACTCTTCTATCTTGTCCTCTGTAGGGTTACAACAAATGTGAAATAGTGCATAAGGTGGGAGTCTCTCATTAACTTGGGCACTGGAATATTTAAGGTCCATCTTTCAAAGATATCAAACAGAATCAGAGTGTCTCTTCTGGTAGTTACAGTACAGAGTATCTCAAAATAAAGCTTAAAAAAAAAAAAGGAAATATTGTAGCATGCTTTAAGGAACTGAGTACATAGCTAGCAAGAGACATCAGATACATAATCTTAGTACTGCTGGAAAGTTGAATTCCTAGGTCTTCCACACATTGACTTTTATTGGAAGTATTATTTTCAGAATCCTGTTTTGATCAAAGTAACTGTCTGCCAAATCTACTACTCACAAAAATTAAATTAATATGATAAAAGTTGAGTAAGTGCACAGCCAATCTGTTTCTTCATTAAGCATTCTGAAGTTAATTAAAAAATCAGGAGAAAAGCTTTGCTTTCAGGAAGTAGCAGTCTTTTTCCGTGGAGCCTGGTTTCTGTAGGGCTACCACATACCTTTTCCAGCTGGCAGATATTTAGATCTCCAGAAACAACATTCAGTTCAAAAAAGACAGAAGAGACCAATGAATAAAAATCCTAACCTCAAGCACTCCTGTTTAAATAGCTGAAAATCTGCCTTCAGCCATGCAGGAGCCTGAACGAGTATCTAACAGGAATGTAATCCAAACAATGTTAAATACTACATCAGGTATAACAAGCCCCTAAGCACAGGAAATTATATCATGTTCTCTTCAAAAAATCACTACGTACTTTGCATCTCTTGTATCAGGCACTTCCCTGTGGTATCCCAGCCGATTACTGATAAGCATATTGAAAGCATGCTTCTGATAGCCCAAGTCTCTCACCTCCTGATCTTCTTCATTAAAAATCATTCCTGAAAAAGAAACCCAACATGCCAAGATCGGTTAACAGGCTCAAAAAACTCCTTTGGAAACAATCAAGGATTGAAATGTATGCTTTAACCTCTCCTAAAACCCATTATGTTATTCAAAAACCCCTCTGGTTTTGCAAAGGGTATTTTTGTGCAACTATTTTTGTTACCCCTCAGGAACAGACAGCACTTTCAAGCAGCCCTTGCAGCTATAATAAGATGAAATCCTTCTCCAAAGGCTGATGGCTCAATTGTGTTTATTGCCTTACCAGACACACTCCCTTCACTTTAATGGCCTCTAATTCTTAGCACCACTTAAAAACCAGCATCAAACAAGCAGCAGAGGATAGACTTGGGAGCAGAATGCATCAGCACCTATCCATACAGCTGAAGGGTCTATAGTGGGATTTTTGAGAGACAAAATACATTTACAGTGGTAGACAATCCCTCACAATAGCGGTTCCAATTTCCTGCAGTTTTCTCAAGTCTGCAGTAACATAAAAATAGCTATGAAAAAACCCTGTAAACTTGTTGTTTATATCACCTGGGACTTTTAACACCAAGTAAAACAGGAACAGAGCTAGCTGTTTATTGATTATTTTAGCAGAAGCATCAACTGTTGCTGAGCATGGCAGAGGCTGCAATTGCTGGTATAAATGAGCACACTGCTAGAGGCCAGGGTTGGAATCCTCAATGCCATCCTGCCTGCCTTGACTCAGTGCTTGACTCTCACCAAGCCGTACACTCACCAGTGTGAACAGAAAAAACACTATCGTGCTTCACTCAACTCTTCCACAAAAAAGGAGGAGGGAGAGGGGGCAAGTGATAGCCACCACCAGTGTCTGCTAGCCACTTCTGCAACAACTCAGGTAGCAGAGTGATGACGTTTTATCATCTCTGTCCAGCTGGCTACACAGAATGAGATGCAGGCATCCACCCCAGCTATTATCAAGCTACAGAGGCAATCTCACTGAAATTCCAGTACAAGAAGTGAGCAAGGATCACATAATTTATCTCCTTCCACCTTGCTCATCGTCTCCACATGGGTCAAAATCTGAAGAAAGTTTGTTTCCTCATTTCCATGAGACCAAACATCCAGGATAATACATTTCGTAGAGTACTTTAGGTTGGAAGGGACATCTGGTCTAATCCCCTTCTCAAAGCAGGTCCAGCTAGATCAGGTTGCTCAAAACTTGTCCAGTTAAGTGCTGAAAGCCTCCAGTGCCTCCAAGGATGGAGATTCTACAACCTCTTCATGTCCCTGTTTAAGCATTTGACCACCAGTGCACCAAAAATATTCTACCTCTTATCTAACAGGCATCTCCTCCATGATTTAATTTCTTATCATAAGATGTACCTCCCAGAAGAGTCTGGCTCCATCTTCCCTACTGCCTCCCGTTAAGTTTCTGTTGACAGTAATTAAATTTTACCCCTTCACCTTCTCTCTTCAGCAGAATAAACACAATCCTTTCAGCTTCCCTTCATCATGCCTTATGCTTTCCAATTTTCAACAGCTATGCAAAAGCCAACTGAGCTCAAGCCCAGGGAAAATGAGGTGGGCTAAAAACCAGAACACAAGAAGGCGGCATCTGAAAGTTTTGAAGCTTTCTTCTGTTTCAAACACGAAGTACTTGCTGGCCTTCAGAGCACAGCTGTGTCACTACCAGTTGCGTTTAACCAACAAGGTCTACCTACAGATAGAAGACAAACTTCTAGAGAGAATTCTGTGTATCCACATTCCCACCAGTTACATTTCCCACTCTGTCACTCTTAGCCTTGAGTACAGCAGCAATGCAGCTGCACTACCAAAAGCCTAAAGAGCCTTGACATTTCTGCAGGACCAAGTGGGAAGTGCTGGGCAGTGATATCTGGAAAAGATGTTGGATATCCCCGCACAGTGTGCCTTGGGACACTATGACACTCATGGATAAATGCTCTCACAGTGGGTAAGTTGCATCACGGGGACAGGAATGAGGTCAGCTCACAGGCCAGTGCCACTCTTCAGGCAGCAGTGGTCTAAATCAGCAAGTCGCTCCTCCTTTGAGCCTCATGTATTTCCAAAGTAAGGTTTCTGGCTTCTCAGTTCAGATGCCCAGCTCAATCACTCTTGAATGCTCAGTGTCACAGTAACACTCTGCCACTGGATCGAATTAAAACATTTTCTTTACACAAAGCACAAGCTTAAGAACCACATACCAAATGTTTCATTCTACAGTCCATCCATCACCAACCACTAACTACTTTTTTCTCATCATCTGAATACAGACAGAAGGAATGCTAATATTTTTAAAACATTCTCATGAGGAACAGTATCCAAAGGACATGCAAAAGGCCTGAAGGATTTCAGTACAAAGAGCAGATAAAAGCCCTTGGAAAATAAGGGCTTTGCAATTGAAACATCAGTTTAAGCTTTACTCCAGCAATGTTATGTGGCTCTCCCAGACTGACAGGAAGAAAAACAAAACACGAAAAGAAAAAGGAAAAAAAAAAAAAAAAAAAAAGAAAAAAAAGAGATTGTCCTACCAGATGACAGCTTGGTTTTAGCCATCATATGCCAAAATTCTGTTCTATTTTTTGGTTTTTTCCCCCCTTTGTGTGTTTATCACTGCAATACCCTAGACGGACAAGAAGCCCTTTCCTGCAGCACCTGATCTAATTCTAACAGAGTCTCAGCTGTCTCCTGATGATTCATGTAGAATTTATTCTGGCAGTATAATTCCCCTTGGCTTTCACCAACCAAACCAGTCACTTCGTTTGAAGATCAAGGGACTTCTCAGTTAAAAAGGTTCTATTTCTTTCCTGGCCAGTACTGAATAGCTGGAAAGAACTGTCCACCTCTGGACCGCCCGTCTCGTCACTTGGCTCTCATGCTTTCTGCAGTGAGCTGATAAACAGTTGTAATACCACGGGACAACACAAATTGGCATTTTTCCTACATATTCACACAGGTCTAATAACCAGCTAGGAAAACGGAGTTTGGTAAAGTTCTATAAACTCTACAAAGTCTCTAAACTCCAAGATCCAGCATTCACCCAAAGTAATGACAGAGGACTTCAATCAGATCCAAGTGTGACGCTCCTGGCTCTGAAGGGCACTGTACCACAACTCCCAAAGCAGCAGATACCGGTACCACAGCACCCAACATTCGCCTCCAGCCTCACAGCAAAGTTTGCAGAGCTGTGTGTAACGTGCCTCAGTTTGCAGATCTAAACACAACAGCCCACGCTACGCTGTAAGCAGTTAAACATACACAAAGCATTTTAATTTGGAAGGCCACTTTGGAAGACAAACCCAAATCGTCTCACTGATGAAATATGCTCCAACGAAACACGCAGACCTTTGTTGGTGCAAAGCAAGCAGGATTTGGCCCTAACCACTGTCATCTCAATAAATCTTCCATTGTAACTTGTCCCACACGCATTTTTTGTAGATGATTTCAGAGTCCAAGGATATTCTCCAACTCAATGGATCCTCGTCATTGTGTACCATTCTGAAGCTATTTTTAATTGCTGTATATGAGTAGTTTCTCTGTGGCTAATAAATGCTCATGTATTTGAGCCCAGTCGACAAAGGAGTAAGATACAAAACAAGCACACACTGCATCATCCCAAAGCAAGAACTACCTCAAGGGTAGACAGACACCTGCTGTAACCCAGTCCTCAGCAGCAGCACTTACACAGCACAGCTGCAAATGTCAGGAATAGTATGTTTTGAATTAAACACAACAGAATAAACTTGAAGCAATTCCTAGTGAAGAAAGTCACTAGTACCACCCCCATTTTAACAAACAAAACTAATTCATTACACAGTTTTAAAGAGATCCTTTAAAAGAAACCAAACCAATCATATCATCTCATTTTTTCTACTGTTTTAATATTTTTGTCTGCAACACAGAAAACCACTTACCCATTTCAGGAGAGAATGCTACCTCCCCCTTAACTGGGTCCTGGACATGATTTCCAAGGGGATTTCTTATCTTAGTATCCTTCTGCTGCAGTTCAGGTATAAGAACAGGCCCCCGTGTAAAACGAGGGTAGAATTTTTTCTGAAATGGCCTCTGAGGCTCCAGCCCCTTGACGGGCACATTCTTGAAGGGCTGGTTCTCTTCACTGAAGTTGAAATAAACAAAGAGCAGAAGTGTCCAGGTCACAGATGTGAAAAGGCACCCATAGCAGAAATAGCGAAGTGTGACACTTCCCATTGTAGACTTAGCATCGTTGAGGACTCATTCTCAATTACCTGAAAGAGAGTGAAAGCACACAGTTTCAGTGCTGCCTGCCATCTCATCAGGTCTACACATTAGGAAATGCATTCTATAGATTGCTTTTCTATTACATGATTTTTGGAAGTTGAACTTCAAGCACAGACCTTAAGAATGAAGTCCCTTTTCACCTTCCCACTCAAAAACTAATTATGGCCAGTTTGCACATTCTGGGTGGGTATCACCGCTTTAAAACAATCACCAAGAGCCCAGTGACGTATCACAATTAAAGGTAAAAATGATAGATTTTTCCTCAAAATAATTATATAATTATGTCTCTTCCACAGCAGTAAATTCCTTGTATGCCTGCATTCATTGAAACATTTAACTGAATATATTACACACAGGGAATTGATTTTTTGCAATCATGGAACAGTTGTGGTTGGAAGGGACCTCTAGAGGTCACTGCGTCCAACCCCCTTGCTCAAGCAGGGTCACCTTGATCCAGCTGCCCAAGAGTATATCCAGACATGTCCATTTTTGTAGTTCAGTCCCTACTGTAACGCCTGGAATGAGAGAACACAGACTCAAGGAGCTACCTAGTTCAGTGCTTCTTGACCCAGATTTAAGAACAGACATCATGGGCATCCCAGAAATTCCAGAAAACAGGGTGCATGGCACCAAGAGTCACATTTCCAGACAGTCTTGTCTGCATAAAGAAAAGGAACAAATATGACATAGGGTAAGAGCAAAAAGCACCAAGGTAATTTACTGGGTTCTTGCAGGTCCCTGAAGACTCCAGAAGAGCTTCCACATTCCCTGGAGGACATGCCGACCTACAGCTGGAAGGAAGCAACCCAACCCGGTTTTACTTTAGGCACCCATCCACTAACAAAATTTCCCCAAGCTATATTGAAAAGTACTATCATATCAACCTGGTGATAATATTTTATTGTTGGACCAGGAGAATCAGGTAAACTTTCTGGAGTTTATCAAATCCAAAAATCCTAAAAATGAAAAAAATAAAAAGGAGGAAAAAGACAAGACTAAAAAACTATAAAGATGAGTTCCCCAAACTGAGAAAACTCCTAACCAAAAGAATGATCTTTCTCTCATCATTATCTAACACAACAAATTCTTTGCATAGTAACAAAAAGTCAGGAAACCATTTAATCACCTTTTAATTTGCAAAACATTTGTTTTAAGGAAATAAAGTGCTGGGGTAGGAGTCAAGAGTTTATGCTGATGCATTTTTCAGACTTCTCAAAAAAAGTCAGAAACTACCAGAAGTCTTCAGGTCAGCCTGGCAAAGAACAAACCACAACAACATTTATGAGTACAGATTATTCCCTTCTTAATATGGAAAACTACTAAACAGAGGCAGAAGGTGTTCATGATCCCAAAGAAACCTATAAAGATCCCACTTATTTTGGCAATCTAATTCTGAATCCTAAGTGACTTGCATCCAAAAAGAACACACGTCAAAATTCAACCTCACATTTCCCAGACTGCAGCAGGTCAGCACCTCCCTTCCAAAAATAAAATATCCCCAAAGTAAAACAAAGCAAAAACAACACAAAGCAAAAAAAAAAACCCCACCACACAACAACAACAAAACAACCCAATTCATACCATCTTCTCAAAAATAATTTACTCACTATTCTTCCCATGTCAAACTTTCTCACTTCTGCAAGGCAGCAATCTATGCAGCAGTTAAGCCCAAGGAGCTTAAAAAGGTCTTAAACAGGGTTTAAATCTCATACTGACCCTGTGCATACAGATGAATTGCATGCTCTGTGAAACAGGCTCTTTCTCTAAAACTGTCACACAAATCTTGCTGCTTAACTGTAGAGCCATGAAATTAGTCAGGCAACAAATGTTCTGGGGCAGAAACGATGAAAAATAAAACAAAACCCCAAACCATTCTAGCTAGCAGAATGGGTTTAGCAGCTGGAGTACAGATCACCAGTCCCTAATGCCTTATTCCCTGTGCTAACAGTGGTCACTGATTGCACCAAGGCGAACCCAGCCGCAGAGAAAGCACACGAGGCTGTAAAGGAGCAAGATTAGATAACAGTTATATCCTCTCACGATAATAATTCTTCTTACCAGACGGTATGCAGACAATTAATACGTAGGCGTAAAAGAAGATCTGGGCGCTTGCCAGGTTTTTCTTGCACGGCCACAAAGAGGTCATCTGTTCTAAAGCTTGGCCAAGCCCAATCTAACTCTCCTCGAGACCTGCTGGAGTTCTCCATTCACTACGGTAACACAGACGTACAATCCTAACATCATGGCACGTGCACTTCAGTTGTGGAAGAGAACTGTTCTAGCAAGATAAAAAGATCTGTAACAGAGAAGGAATCTTTTCATTTCAGAGCTGTTTAAGGATACACCTACATTGCAGGAAGGAATCTTTTCATTTCAGAGCTGTTTAAGGATACACCTACACTGCAGCTTGCACAGAAAAACCAAAAGGTAATTCTCCCTATCTCAGGTAACAGTGGGAAGACAAGCACACAAAGCAGAATTCATCATGACTAAGTATTTCCCCAGCTTCGAGCTTCTCTTCTACAGCTCAGAGCTGCACCTATGCTGCTCTGGCACTTGTAGCCACACTAACATTAAAGTTTGCTTTGATTGACATGAAGCATACCCAGATTAAAGAGGAAGGGATAGATAAGTTATCTCCAGAATGAAAAGATTGCTGTACATCCCTTCCATCTCCGGAAAGGCCTCTGAGCAGGCTGAAAGCACACGCTTGGTTCCTGTGAGAAAGGCAATAAAGGCACTCTCTACAAATACCCCAAAAAGAGGCTGTAGCAAGGTGGGGAGCAGTCTCTTCTCCCAAGTGACAAGCAATAGCACAACAGGAAACAGCCTCAGGTTGCACTAGGAGAGGTTTAGGTTGGACATTAGGGAAAAATTCTTCCCTAAAAGGGAACCAACCAAAAGGATTGTCAAGCCCTGATCCAGGCTGCCTACAGAAGTGGCGAAGTCCCCATCCCCAGAGGTGTTTAAAGGATATATGGATGTGGTGCTGAGGGACACGGTTTAGCGGTGGACTTGGCAGTGCTGGGTTAACAGTTGGGACTCAGTGGTCTTGGAGGTCTTTTCCAATGTAAACAATTCTATGATTCTATGTGCAAACCTGAGCGTGGTATTGTTTCACATGCTCCTTGCTAGAGCAGAACCACTTCACCTTCTTTTTCCCCTCTTTCACTGTTTTGCAGTTTTGTAGAAGGACACGGGCACTGAAATACCACATTTAAATGAAAGGACAGGAGCTCCACAATGCAGAAAACTCAGCCTGTTTGGTAGCTTGCTATTCAACCATGACACTCGGTAATGCATTTGGCAGGAAAATACAGACTCGCTGTTTATTTTGTTTACGTACTAAATGTTTTGTTACACATCTAGCTTTGGAGGCAGAATGGAAAAAAATTAAAACCTGCCTACAGAAAGCACATTGAGGCTTATTAGGGCACTTGATATATCAACAGATATGCTTTTAAGTAACCACTGTCCTATGGATTTCAACCACTTCTACCATTTAAGCAGCCACAGGAGTCATAATCTGGGTCAAAGCTGCACACTCCAGTTTTGGACAGCTTTAGGTTGACCATGATTCCTTGCAGAGAGGCCACAGTAGGTATTCAAGTCTTAAGTGATGACAAGTCCTGCTTGGGACCTGCCCTGGGAAACCAGAAGAACTTTTAGAGTCCTATACTTTCATGCATATGAAGTACAATGACATTAATACATCTCTGCCTCCCCTCAATATACCAAGAAACAAGTATCCCTTTGCTCCTTTCAGCATGCAACAACAAAATAGCTACTCTGGTACATGCCAGAGGGAGGGAAGAGCTAATACTTCAGGTGGTCACAAAGACCAGAAGGAAACCATTCACAGAGGCAGCCACTTGGCTCTCAATTCTTACCTCATCCATCTCCCTATCCGTGACTTTCTTCTGCAAGCCATCTAGTCACAGCTGAATAAAAGCCTTACCCTGTCCAGAATCCTCTGCTCTCCAGTTCTGCGAACTCTTCTAGGAAACACACTTTGCCAATTTACCCAGCAACTCTCTCCGACTGCCTACGCATGGCTGCAATATCCTGATGATTGTCTTAAACATCCAGCCTCTCTCAGTTGGTTTCTCAAAGCAGCATTAAGCAAAGAAATAAGCCATTCTCTTTTCTTCCCCCCCCCCCCTTTAAGTTTATTTTTAATAGAGACAAGCTGTTCCTGACTATAGGAAAATCAAAGGATATGCCTTCCAAATCCAAAGCATTAGTATCTTTCTCAGCCCTGATACATACTGCATGAGAAAAACAGATTATGCGTATTTTTAACTCAACAGCCCTAAAGCTCTGCTAATGCAAGCAGAGCCAGCAGTTTTGAACACTTAGATAACTTAGATAGAAACAAATCAAAAAAGCAGAACTGCATCATCCAGATAATAATATCAATGGACTCACAAGAGTAATTTTCACCTAAGCAATAAATGCTGTAACACTGAGCCCAGGCATCAGTAAACTGCTATTTGGACAGTATACTTAAACCCCCTTTCTACTCATTCAAATGCAAACAGAAATCCTAATTGTCATTAAAAAACAAATCTATGATGTAAATATATCAAGAAAAAATTGTTTCACAATACAGTTCCTCCTAGATTTGACTAGTAATTGAGAGTAGGCTTGGAGGGTCTATCATGTTTCTCCTGTTCAAGTCTGAAAAGTAACACAGCTGCCAAAAGCAAGTTTTCAAAACACCTCAAACAATTCTCTTTCCCACAAAACTCATGTAGTGAAGAACCTCTAGAATGAACAAAAGACAATTTCTCTCCCTTTGTGTACAGGAGCTTTCACAGCAAATAATAAAATGGTAGCACCTCAAAGTATTTTACAGGCATTCGTTCACATACACAAGATCCTAGAGACACATGGAGTTTATGTCTATTCACACTGGTATACTTACAAATCCAGAGATACTTCAACATGACAAACATAAATCATTCAAGGTGGCAGCTGGAGTGACCAAGAAAGGAAAACAAGTATCATAGAAGCTGCCTCCATCAGCTCAGAAGAGACCAAGACTGAAAGTCACAGTATTCTGAGAATTTCTAAGAAAATATTCTGCCTTTCAATCTCTCTCTTGTTGCTCTGCTTTGGCTGTCATGTATTTATTGCCTGATAGTTTTCAGAATTTGGCAAGGCCTTGGAACTGAGTTTGCAGATCCACATGCCAGAAATGCCAAGAGTAAAATATTCCTCTCTAATTTCCATGAATTCCAGTACAGAAGTCTCAGTTCCATGCACAAGTAGTAAATCATTGATTTTTTTTGAAGAGAACTATAAAAGTTAAACATTAGTAACTTAGGAAAAGTCTCTGAAAGTCAATCAATTGCAAAGCTGAAGCCTACCTGCCAGACTTGAGCTTCAGTAATCACTGTGAGAATCACTGCTTTCCATGTCACACCACCTTCTTGTAGCATCCTCTCAACACCAGCACAACATCTATTTCATATACCAAACCCAGTAACATTTACATCCATTTAATTATTGGCCCAACAATGGTATAGTTCTGCTCCCCCCTGGACGGCCTGGGAGAGTTTGCTATTAGTAACCTGCACAGCTCCAACACTGGCCCTCAACAATTTTAAGGAAAAAAAAAAAAATGCCAACCACATTTCACAATATTTTGGCTTAAAGAGCAAAAGTAGCTACAGACTCTCTGACCTGCCACTGCTTTAACGCTGACATCTGCTTGGATTAACCTCAGCAGTTCAGTAAACACACCGTATGACTAGATACTTCATGGCTGTGCCAAAACCCATGTTTGTCAGAGGTCAAACAGAGGATCAGATTATCCTCCAGGTTTTTGAAATCTGAGTAAGAATTATTTGAGAAAACCTTAAAGTCTGCCTGTAGTTTTTCCAAGAACAGATTTTCTCCTAAAAAAATAATATTAAAAAAAAATAAAAATAAAAAAAATATGAAGACAGATACAGAATTCATACTACCCAGATTTCCTGCAAGACTGCCTGTGTATTTTGGACCTACATTAAGGCAAGGAACATATACAGATGTGTATAATCTTCATTTTTAAAAAGGATTCTAGTGAAAAAATAAATCAATAAATTTTATCTTTCTACAGGGTGTTAGAATAACTTGCATTACCTTCCACAGCTACTTTTAATTATTACTTTGTTATTTATTTTGGGGAGAAAAAGCCAAGAAGATACACTCACACTACTTACAAGTGCAAATTTTGCTCTTTTAATAGCCTTAACTCTTTAGATATTCCTTGGCCTCCAAGATGTTATGGCTACCATTGCTCCTCTTCTAAAACAAGCATCAGCATTAACAGACTTTCCTATTTTCCTGTTGAATCACGATGAACAGAGGCCAGATTAGGAAGAAGCAGTATTGCAATAATACACTGATCACACAGAGTGATTTTTTTTCTGGGCATCCTTTACATTGTAACCAGTTTTTAAGGGGAGCTACAATTAATAGACTAGCAAGATGAGAAAGGGAGACCTGAGGCAGCTTTCCTCTCAGACTCCAGAACACATGGCTAGCAGCATCCACTGAACATACATTCAGAAGAAAAGCCATAAATATTTCCAAACAGAAGCTTCATGTTTTGTACATTCCAGAATCTAAGTGCCAAACCAATTTAACTCCTTATAAAAATCCCTCCTCCTGGATTGGTTTATCACTAAATCAGATCTACTTGCCGGTTTGTTTTCAACTAAAAACAACGATTAATTATTGACCTCACAGAAGGGATGGATCATCTTGTGAATTAAGGTTATTTTTGAACAATACAGGCAGGTAACTATTCATGTAAAGACAGGTTAGGCCTACAGGAACCTATTTTGTGACATTCAGGAAGGACAAATGCTAAGTCCTGCATCTGGGACAGACAAACTCCCTAGCCACTGACACAGCCTGCAGAACAGTTCTGCAGAGGAAGATCTGGGAGGCTAAAGAGGAGCCAGCAGCATGCCCTTGCAGCACTGCCAGCTGACAGCACACATGCTTCCCAAAAGAAGAGGAGCTTCCCAAAAGAAGAGGAGCTTCCCAA